>CM054931.1:25467323-25654224 GCA_029168755.2 Tillandsia fasciculata | reverse complement strand
TAGGTTTGGCTAGGAACGAACCCTAGGATGACTCGTGTCACGTGAGAGCGCTGGGTTTTGGCACAGTAAGTTTTGGAACTTAGGTGTATTTCGTGATTCGCGTTTGGGGATCGTTGTTAGTGCAAGGGTTAGCCGCGGTCATGGTTTCGACCGTGGGCTTGATGTTTCAGTAGAGCCAGAGGGCTCAGATCAGTTGTAGTGTATGTGGTAAAAAGATTGACCACGATTCTTGTAGTAAATATTGGAATATGATACCTGTTCTTCGTGAATAGTCAGAGTGTTATTCCTGACCCCGTGATGGTAGTGACCTTTGGTTGAGGTCATGTTATTGGCATATAGACTGTGAAGGGAGGTATGTGATGTACCTTCAGATGAGAGTTGTGTCCCCAACTAGTTGTTGGTGACAGATCTATGGTATTTCGCCTTTCTTTTGGTAAGCACGTTGGGCGGCCGACAACGTACTTTCGAAAGAACTGAGAAATACTCTGCCCTGTGATGGGGTATATTGGATTGGGTCTAAAATAGCAGCATGGGAGTTGTTGAAACCTTGAGACAAGAGGTAACTATCTTGAACCTATTAGAGACTTATCAGAGTTTTAGTTGAATTAAGTTTCGGGGACGAAACTTCTTGTAAGGTGGGAGTGATGTAGTAACCATAAATTTTAAAATCCAAATTTAAGTTTAAAATAATTTTCAGAATTATTTAAATAGCAAAAATGGGCAATTAGTGGGTCAATAGTGGCCCAGAAGTGTCGACTTTTGATCGGGGTCTGATCTGGAAAATCCGAGATCACCATCGCGAGCGTCTCATCGAAACATAGAAGTTTCATATTCATATGTTTTCGATCCGACGGTCGGATCTTCCTGAAATCAGAAATCAAAAAGCGGGCCCCACAGCTTAAGTGAATAGTAAACCCCCGATTTTTAATCCCCCGCGAGCACCAACGGCCTAGCGGTGATGAGGGGACCCAGAGGAATCTACCCATGCTGTTGCATGGGCCCCATGCACCATGAAAACCATGGTGCCATGGTTGAACCCGAAAAAGAGAGGGAGCATGGCCGCCGGCGCTCCGGCCACCTCCGGCCGGGCTTGGGTGGTCGGGAAGCTTCATGGGGTCCAGTAGAGGCATTCCATCCAAGTTAGAGGGATCCAGGGTGCCTCTGTAAAATTTTGCCATTAGAGCCCATTGAGCTCGGAATGGAGCTTGCCGCCGCCGCGCCGCCGCCGCACCCCGAGGCCCCCCACATGCATGGGAAGCATCAGTAATGTTTATGGCACCTGTAGGTGCATTTGGTTGGAGCCCAGAAGCTTGGGGTGTTGCATCTCGAATTTCAAGGTTTCCCCATCATCTTCTTCCTCGAGCTCGGCCCATCCGAGGGGTTTTCGAGTTGCTCCAATTGAGGGGAAATGTTCCAAATTCCCAGGGGATCAAATTGATCCATCTTGGGAAGCTCCAGGCCCCTTGGCTGCAGAAATCCAACTTCGAAATTTGCTTATGTGTGTGTGCGTGAGAGGTGCATGTTATGTGTTTGATTAAATGCCACTGAGAAGAAAGAGTTGGAATTTGACAAAACTTTGTATATAAAACTTGCTCCAAATTGTCCCCTGAGCTCTGTGCTCACTTCAATTCAAATAGAAATTGAGTGGATAAAAATTTGGTGCATTGTGAACTAGGGTGTAAGCTTGACCTTGGTTCTGCTTGAACCAGCACCCCTGGGCCTCAACCAGGGTGAGCACTGAGGTCCTGGCAGTGCCCAGACCAACTTTGATATACAAAGTTTGCTGGTTTGAAGTCTAAATTAAAAGTTATAGTAAAATCAACATAAAACAATAATGTTGGGACAAAACCTTATTTTAAAGTATTTGCGAAGCCGCGACAGTGTGCCCTAGGCTAATTTGGGGTCACTGGACGCGATGCTCGCATTAGAATCACTGTTTGAAGTCCCGAAGAAACAAAATGGCTTTTAGGCTATGTTAGTGCATATGTTGTGGGCCAAAATTTGCCTCGGGACCCGTGCTGCCACAAATGAGTAAGCACGGTGCCCAGCAAGACATAAGTAACCTGCTGGAAGTGACGGAATGTTAAAATGAATCTCCAGTTGAAAGCACGAGCAAAAACAGTGCCCAAACTGGCACTAAAAGTGAAAATTTAAAAGCCCTAGGGGTCTAGATGCAAAAGTCACATCATATACTAGTTAGTAAACTGATTTGTTGGTTCCTAAGCTTTTCGTTAGGAATCCAACGGCTCCCGTTGAGCGGAAATCTGATAACGGTTCGAAAATTGGCAAAATCGTCGATTTTTCGGTATCCGGGTGACAATCGCGCAATTTGAGGAATTGCGGCGGTTTCACCAGGTCGACTGTTGAGTCCCAGTAGAATCTGGTTGAGCCAGCGACCCAGTTAGACAGCCCGAGTCTCCCGGAAATCCAAAAGGGAATTCCCGGGAGGGGCAATTTGGAAATTTTACCAAAGATGAAATATAAGATTAACCTGGTCCCAGTGTTGTCACCAGACATGGACGTCTAAGTAATTAAGAAAATCATGTTAGCAACCAGAGTATAAAAGTAATGTCGGGATAAGTGTGGTTGAGTAGTTTTCCCTAATCGTAACCTTGATTTAGGTTGGCACAGTCTTCGAGCGTTCAGTTGGAGTCGAAGGTTCGCATGCGCATTGACAGGTGGGTTATCTTCGGTCCGGGCTTTATCAGTTCGGCCCTCGGTGTACGGTATTGGTTGGACTCCTGTTTTTGTCAATCTAAGTTATATTAGAGCCTATCTGCCTTTGATACATATATTGCTTTGACTGATTGGTCATTAGTTGCACTCCTATGCTTGATTATTATATTGATCTATTAATGCTTGAGCCTGCCGTTCCTTTGATTCAGTGTTTACTACTTCATGCCTGCTTTATGACTGCTTATGGTTTGTTTTAGTGATCCTTACCTTACGTGATGTTTAAATTGCTCCCAGTGGTCATTTCCTTACTCTATACATTGCCTTGTTTCTTTGGTCATCTGATAGTTGAGCCTGCTTCTTCGTTGTTTGCCTGTTATGCTGCTAAATACATGATCTTCTAAAATAAATATTTTTACCAAGCCTTGTAGGGTAGCCTGAGTCTGTTCTTGTTTGATAGGACAAGGGCAACGCTCTACGAGGTTTGGGACCCAAAAACCTATTGTTTTCAAAGGTTTTCTAAAAAAAAACATGTGTTTAGTTGCATAAGGGGTTAGTCTGTCTGATTGGGTGAGATGTTGGGCTATGCCTGTTATCAGTTCTATTCTGCCTTACATGATTAGTCATATTGCCTCTGGTATTTATATCTTATCTTGGAACATTTCCATGTTGAATTGGTGAGCTTGTTTGTTCTGTTGGTCAAATAATACACTGCTGAACACATAGTTTTAATTAACTGATGTTTTACTGAACGTCGTAGGGTCGCCTGAGTCTGTTCTTGTTTGATAGGACAAAGGCATTGCTCTGCGAGGTTTGGACCTAAAACCACCAAGCTTCGTAGTGTCGCCTGAGTCTGTTCTTGTTTGATAGGACGAAGGCAACGCTCTTCGAGGTTTGGACTTTTCAGAACAGTTTTCTCAAAAAAATATGTGTTTAGTTTTGTATTGTTTGGTTGGTCTGCATGATTGAGTTGAGATTTGCTGCTGATCTTATGTCGAGTTGAGACTGGCCTTGATCTTGCATTTGAGTCGAGATTTATTGATTTGTTGCTGATTATTCCTGCATGAGAGTTGAGGTTCAGTTGATTATGTACTTGCATCCCAGTGGGGATTGTTCCCGGCTTGTTGCCGATTACCCGGTCAGTAGACCGTGAGCTTGAGCATTCGCATGATTTATCGCCCGCACTGCTGTACTTCACGAACATCAGCGGAGTCATGACCCGTGTAGATGTTCTTTACCGGTAAAGTGGTTAGCAGAAGCTACCCGTGACTCCCAGGTTAGTGCCCAAGGGTGCCGGAGTGTTGACTCCCAGGTTAGTGCCCGAGGGTGCCGGAGTATGTCAGCCAGGTTGGTGCCAGGTTAGGCGAGTTTTCCCTGAGGTCTTGATGACCAATATGGGGGCTTGAGATTGGGTTGATTTCAGTTTTCATCTATTGATGCATAAGTTGTTGATTGTTATGCTTACTTCATCATATTCCATTGATTCTTTGATTTGATTTCCTATTATCCACCTATACATGTTGAGACTTGATATGATGCCTTTGATTATAGTTCCATGATTTAGAGTTGCTTATCCTAACTGTGATTATATGTCTGTTGATCTTCATGATTGCCTATCTGTTTATCCTAAACTGTAATCTCCGTGATTATATATCTGATGATCTCCATGTTGACTATTTGTAACCTCCATGATCATATATCTGTTGATCTCCATGTTGACTATTGGTTTATCTTAACTGTAACCTCCATGATTATATATCTGTTGATCTCCAAGTTGCCTAACTGTTATCTTAACTGTGATCATTGCTTATCCCAACTGTGATTATACATATCTGCTGATCTTCATGAATACATACCTGTTATTCTAACCCCTGAATTATTACTATCCTCTAGTATTGTATACCAGTAGGTACGATCTGCTATTTCTCGGCTCGTCGTGCCCACTGGGATACACTCCGGTGTGTCTCACACCCTCGGGTGACTGTTTTTTAGGTCGAGCGGGTGTTGGGATGTCGGGACGAGTTGGCAAGGTATCGAGATAGATGTTCGACCCTGGACAGCCGTGTACTTAGTTAAAGAGTTTAAAGTTGAAAGATGTTGTTATTTGGGGAAAAGAGTTGTAATGTGTAAAGTTATTGTAAAAGTTATTTTGTAATATTGTTAGTACGTAGGTAGTACTCTGATGTTGTTGCCAAGCTAGCCGTGCATATATAGAAAAGGCTCAATCCCATAGGGGATTGGGACTCTTCTATATATGTGGCGGTCTGTCATTGCCCTGGCTGCTTTGCAACTCTGATTTATATAAAAAAATAATAATAATAATTTTATACACTAGTTTTTGAAGTCGGGGCGTGACAGTTTCATACCAACAACGTCACTGCACTCGAGTGTATCTATGGTCACCGCCGCAGGGTGCGATTATCTGGTTGAGTCGTCGATAGGGCGCATGGATCGATGGGTCCATGGTCACTGTGTCAGTTTGGCCACCGGCGAGGGGTGCGCTTATTTGGATGAGTCGTCGATAGGGTGCATGGATCAGGTCGGTGCGTTGTGACACACTTTGCTAGAAGTCGGTGGGCCGATGCTGCCTGTGGGTACCCTTGGTTTAGGTTGGGCATGTGTATGGCATATAGTTGATAGTTGGCATTATGGTATTATAGTAATGGCATCTTTATCATCTTGACTATTGTGCTTTACTTTACTGTTTCTTACATTACCATATATACCCATTATATCTCTCAGTATATCTCCAGTATATTACTTTCTTCTAGTGAGCATGGCTTGTCTTCGTGGCAGGTTGTTCCCACTAGGAAACTTATGTTTGGTTTCTCACACCACCCTGCTCCACAGGTGACGCGGTTGTAGATGCAGGTATGAGCGCGGCATGAGGTTGCGGCAGATAGATCTAGCGGCTATTCGATTTAGTGTTTATGATTTATTATGTTCAGTTGTTCAAATTTAGTTAGTTATTATTTATTTGGATATGGATTTGGATTTGTATTTATTGGATCAGATATTATTTGTATATTCATTTATATCATGTGATGGACTGTTTAGAGATTTTTAGTCGATTAATAAATAATTTTTTTAAATAAATTATGTGTTGTGAATACTTATTGTAATTATTATCGTTGGATTTGTAAGCCGTGCAGATATAGAAAAAACTCTATGTCTGTGGCGGGTTTATTATGCTCCAAGGTAAAGCTGAAGAAAAAAAAAAGAAATTCTGATTTTTTGCAACTCTGATTTTAAAATGATTTCTAGCTAGAGTTTCGGGGCGTGACAAAGTCATAATAAAATCTCTTTTGAATTTATACCTCTTTTATACTATATTGAAAATAATGGCTAATTTGACATAAGTTCAAATCAAATCCATATGGTTAATTGGCCAACTTGATTCGGTTGATCGGCCCAAATCAGATAAAATTGCAAAAAAAAGTCTCCAAATTATTATTTTGGCACTTATATTTAATTTGCTACAATTTGATCTTATTCTGGTCATTTTGAACAACTGGATTAAATGATTATTTTTGACCAATTTCGGTTCATCTTGAGTCATTTTAAATCTAATTAAAACTTAAAATTATTAAGTAAGAAAGTAAATTCAAAATTTATTTGTTATCATTCAAGTTTATTATTGGATAAAATTCAATAGTTGACTCGTCTCCTAAATTGCAATTGTGATCCCGAGAATGGGCTCAGCACAAATCATGGTCGGATTCTTCTAGGCCCCTTTGACTCGAAAATAATGAATATTGAGATAAATTTTTTAATTTCTAAAATAGCTTATTATTTTAGAATAATTAGGAATAAAAGTAAAATTATATTTAGTTTGTAATGCTGCTATATTCAAGAATAACTTAAATTTTATTTAGTTAATTAGATAGAATAGTAGAGGATAGTGAAAAAAAGTGATTGTTGAATTTGATGTAAAATATAATTTATTATAAAATATGATTTAATAAAAATATTTGTTTATAAAAATAATTTTTTTTCAAATTCTATTTAAACTTAAATTTAATAAAAATAATTTATTATAATATATAAGATATTAGCTAGATAATTTAGTTTTAAATTAATTTATAATTTTAATTAAATTTAGAATTAAATCTTTGAATAGTACTATTATACCAAAAGGTCCGAATAGTTTATCTCTGAGTTATTCTGGAACAACCAAAAATAACAAAGTTTGATTGTAATAAAATATTTTAATACCTTATTATTTGGCAGAATAGCGAGAATAATTTTTGTTATTTCCACTTTATCGCGGAATCAAATAGGGCCTAGAGTAGTAAGTAGAGTCTATGAGCTTCACCCAAGGTGCATGTATCAAGCTGGTAAAAGAAGCGCCACTAATATTTAATGAGAAGGCTTTGTTTTGTAGTTGTATACTTCTAATCCCTATTCCTCCCGTCTTCTTTGGTTGGCAAATTAATTTTTCAGTTCGCAAGGCAGCGGCCGCCGCTTGCTTCATGCTTTCCTCTCCAAAAGAAAGTTCTACGAATTTGTTCAATTTGATTGACAACCCAAGCTGGTAGATTGAAAAAGGCCATGAAGTTGTCACGCCCCGAGTTCGAAAATCAGCGTCTAAATTTTTTTTTCTTATTTTTTTTTCAGAGTTATAAAACAGCCAGGGCATGACAGACCGCCACATATATAGAAGAGTCCCAATCCCCCTTGGGATTGAGCCTTTTCTATATATGCACGGCTAGCTTTTCAACAACATCAGAGTAACTAACTACGTTCTACGAAAAGTTATTACATCAGCATAACAATTAATTTAAAACTTACTTTACATTTTAATTTACAAATCTCAACTTTAACCTCTTCTAATACACAGATACGACTGTCCAGGGTTAACTTCTAACTCGAAATCTCACCAACACGTCCCGACATCCAAGCACCCGATCGACCTGAAAAATGGTCACCCAGGGGGTGTGAGATACATCGACAGTGTATCCCAGTGGGCACGACGAGCCGAGAAATAGCTAATCGTACCTACTGGATACAATAATCTGCGGATAGTAAATAGATCGATAGGTAAAGCTGAATAATCCATGAAATATCTACGAATAATCAATATATCAATGAGCAGATATGGGTACAGAAATAAACTGTAAGACATGCTGGAATATGAAAATATAAACTATGCATCGTCAAAAGAACAGCAAGTACCAACCGATGCCACTATTGGTCACGAGGACCTAAGGCGAAGATATCTATGCAGAGCCCACCACAATCATCCTGGATTCCACCTAGCCGAGCTGAACAGCAACCCTGTACCATTGATATAGCCAAGAGGATCCTCGTACCTAAAGGTACAGCCGAGAGTTTCCTCATATCGGTACAGCCAAGGGGCTCCCCGTACCCAGTGATACAGCGAGAGGGGATAGCTCACGGGTCAACCAGACCCTTTACCGGTAAAGAACGCAATGTGGGGGATCAATCCCACAACGTACACGAACGAACAGCAGGTGCACAATCATCACAATGCGAATGCTAAATCTCACGGTCCACAGACCGGGTAATCGGCAACATGCCGAAAATCCCCACAGGGATGCCAATGTCTGTATATCAATCATATATCATGCAGTCTGGAATACGAAAAGTATGTATCTCTGAATAAAGGCAAGTATAATGACCAAACATATGCTACTGTGCTGAGATCTGAATAGAAGCAAGTCCATGTAGTGATTGAGCAAACATGATATATATGTCCAAATATGAGCTAATGAACTGTCATCTAACTAATGGCCAATCAAGCAGGTATATGTCCAGGTATAAGCAAGGGATACTAAATCAACAGAATAAAGCTCATAAACATAATCTTGGCTAAATAGAAGAACAGGTGTCCGACTGGACTAAAGCAAACAGAGGGCCGAAAAGATAAAGCCCGGACCGAAGATAACCCACCTCAATGTAGGCCGATCAACGACTCCAATAGAAAGCTCGGGGCCGGAGTCAGACTGCCAAGACCTGAATCATGAACACTGATCAGGAATGACTCACACATACCCAAATCCAATCCGGATCACGAAAGTCGCACCGAAAACCGTAAAACCGACAATTTTGCCGGTTTACGGAACGGAATCCGATTTCCGCTCAACGAAAACCTACAGACTTCTAATAAATTGCCTAACAAGTGTGTAAATACTGTCTAAAGACAGCTAGCATGCTTCATTTGCATTTTGACCCCTAGGGTTTCCAGAAATCATACTTCTATGCGTATTTGAGAGCCGTATTCGCTCGTTCTTTTTATCGGAACATCATTTTAACGAACCGTCACCTCCAGTAGGTGACAATCGACTTGCTGAACACTGTGCTCACCCATTTGCGGCAGCACGGGACCCGAGGAAAACTTCGGGCCATAATTTACTCTTCTAATATAGCTTATATGCATTTTTATTTCTTCGGCTGCTCAAAACCTAAATCCGACGCGAGCATCGCGTCCAGTGACCCCAAATTAGCCAGGGGAACACTGTCGCGGCTTCGCAAACAGCCCCAAACCCTACTACGGGCAACTATTCTCTTAACACTTAGTTTTTATACAACTTTAAATTCATTCATCAAAAACTAAAATGTTATATATCAAAATGTCTCTGGACAGTGCCAGGACACCAGGGCTCACCCTATTTTCAGTCCAAAACTGATGGATCAACCAGATCCAAGTCCCTTGCTCTCTAATGGACAAGAATGCTCCACACACCAATCCACATAGATCTAATTTGATCTGAAGGGAGCACTGAGCTCAGGGGATGATTTAAAATAACTTTCATATTTTACACAAAGTTAATTTCCCACTTTTTCTTCTTTGTGGCATTTCATCGAACACTTGGTGGGCATACTTTATATATAACATCCAAACTATTGCCCGAGCCCATTCTCAGCAAGAAGGCAATCCTGGGGCTTCTAAGATGGAAGGGAAGCTAGAGCACAAGGTTTAGGGATTACCTGGGTGGTTCCCCGGCAACCGGAGGCGGCGGCGGCGGCCGGAGATGCAAGCTCGGGCAACCTTGGGTGCAAACAATGAAAATTTCACTTCTACCACTCATGGTCCACATGCACCTATATGGGAAGTTTACTAGGAACTATTAGAGCATACCTGGGTCAAAGGCCGGCGGTGGCAAGCTCTGGCGACGCGCGGCGGCCAGAGTTCATGCTCGGGTGCAATAAGTGGTGCAACTCTGGTGCGCACAAATCCCACGTTAGGATTTACATGCAAGTGCATGGGGAGCTTCATAGAGACCAATGGAACATACCTGGGCCGCTATCCCATTTGACGGAGCCCCGGCGATCGCCGGAGATCGAAGTCATCAAAGCTCGGTGAAGATGGCCACCTCTAATGGCGGATTCCGGCCGGCGACCCCCGGGCCGGCGCAAGATGGACCAAAGCCTTCCTCTCGGTCCCCCGGTGCTTGCCGAGTGGTGGCCGGCGGCACGGGTGCACGGCGGCGCCGGACGACGAAGATCGGTCGCGGTTCACATTTGCTAGGTTCTAGGGCAAGCCGGATCTCCACGTATCCTCAACCGATCTTCCACAAACTTTGGGAGTAGCTTGCAGTCATCGAGAAGACAAAGATCAACGGTCTTGATCTTAGTTTTAACGGTTGGATGAAGCCCGTGGTCAAGCTCGGCCAGAATAAAGACTTCCGGCAAGAAATCGCTCCCGCCGGCGGCCGGGACGACGACGACGGCTCAAACTTCACAGGGGTGATCCACTCAGGGTCAGGAAACTACTACAAGATCCTTGGGCCATTTAAAAATAAAAAGATTCAAACTTCTTACCTCGCCGGAAAACGAGGAAGAAGGAGATGGCCGCGGCAGCGCGTGGCATTGGGGAACCCTTGGCTCACTCGCGGCTTCACAGAGGAACACCCAGACACGCTTGAAACAAACCAACACCTCCCAGGTTGCTTCCTACGCCCACCACACCAAGGATCCGAGGCTATTCTTGCTTCTTTGAGCAACTCCGGCGACGGGACGGCGGCGCTTGGTGGCGTAACATCCGTGGAGAGATGCAGAGGGAGATGAGAGGTCTCGTGGGCGCGGCTGGGTGCCTAGGGTTTTGGTTTGCTAGGGTTACAAAGAGAACCCTAATACTATATATATACATATGCAACAAAATGCATCTTGCCCCCTCTACACTTGATATTTCGTGCCAAGTCCATTACAGAAACTTCAACTTACTCTTTAGTCCTTGTCCATAAAGTGGCACAATTTTTGAGGCATAAAATATAGGGTTTTTGCGTAAAATACTCCGTTTTCGCAGTATTTCATGCTTTTCGAGGTGTTCGAGTCATCAAACGGAAAAACGGACTTCGCCACGACGTCCGGCACATCGAAATCTATAAGGTAGCAATTTTTGTTTTTCGACAAAATGTACGAATAAATTTCTGGTCCATAAATACTGTACAATTATACAGTATGGCACGTTTCTCGAGACTCTAGGATTGTCAAACTAAAATTTCGTCAGCGCCATTGCGCTCAGAATGCCAAAAATAGTTAGAAACGACTACTCATACTACTATAATCGGGGTCCAGACGGCGAATTGGCCGACGTTGGTCGAGAGGGGAATTAAATAAGGGGTTACTATTCACAACTTAAGTTGTGGGCCCCGCTCGCTTCTTCGCTGATTTCTGGACGATCCGACCGTCAGATCGAGAACATATGAATATCAATCTTTCTTGTTTCGACGAGACGGTCGCAATAGTGATCTCAAATTTTCGGGATCAGGCTCCGATCAAAAGTCGGTATTTTTGAGCCATAATTGCACTACTAATAATCCATTTTTGCCATTTAAATAATCCAGAAAATTATTTAAATTTAGATTTTGGATTTCAAAAATCATGGTTACTACAGAAGTAGGTAGGCTGTACAGTTAAGACAACATTTAGTAAAGTAAGGCAGTCTCAAATGGAAAGGAGCAAGTTATTCCAGCCCGCCAATCTTTTATCTATCTCTTCGATTAGCAATACATAGTCTCGCCTCTAGAATTTTGTAGGTGAGAGGAGAAGGTCCAAGTAGCAGATAGGAAAATTTTGTTGTTGACATTGTAGAGAATTGGCGAGTACTATAGCTTCATTCTCACTAGAATTTGTCGGAACAATGTAACTCTGAAAGAAGCTAATTTAAGTCCCGAGCATAAGCCAAAGCAGCTTAGCAAGAATCTAATATTAGAGGCTTACTGCTAGATGTGACTCAAAATCAGAATCGCTTCGATATTATGATTCAGGTTCGCCGACGGCTTCGCGGTGCGATGAGAAATTTTGTGGATGTCTGTGGTGGAAGCGAAGGGCTCAGGCCGCTAGGGAAAAACCCTAATTTCTCTTTTATTTGCCCTAGAGTGAGATCGAGCGATTGTATGAAGCAGAACTCTCGTATTCCCTCTTTTCTACATAGTGAAACCTCTCTTCTTTCGTCCGTGGTTTTTTCCCTGCAAAGAATTTTCCACGTAAATCTGTGTGTTAATTCTCTGTCGTGCAATTTTGGTTTTACTTTTCTGTCGTGATCGCCAATTGATTTTTGTTTAGTTTGTGCGCTCGTTGCTAACAAACTGGTATCAGAGCCCTGTTCATCGATTAGGGTTTCTTCTCATCAATGGCGTCCATGAAGTATGATCTCCCATTGCTCGATCATAGCACAAGGTTTACGTTATGGCATGTGAAGATGCGCACAATTCTGGCTCAGATGGATCTAGAGGATGCGCTGCTCGGGATGGAAAAGATGCCTGCATCCCTCAGTCTGGCGGAAAATGGGAAGATAAATCGGAAGGCTCTTACGCAGATCCAACTGCATCTTTCGAACGAGATCTTACAGCATGTCATTAAGGAGGAATCTGCTGCGAGCTTGTGGCTGAAATTGGAGTCATTGTGTATGACGAAAAGTCTTACCAACAAACTCCATCTGAAGCAGAAGTTATACTCTCATCGTCTGATTCAAGGTAAGAGTATAAAATCTCATCTCGATGACTTTAAAGAAATCGTTACGGATCTGGAAATGCTGGAAGTAAAATATGATGATGAAGATCTAGTATTATTACTGTTATGTTCTCTACCATCTTCCTACACAAATTTTAGAGATACTATGCTTTATGGACGTGATACCATATCTTTGGAAGACGTCTCAACTGCCCTACTCTCGAAAGAGAGAATCGATAAGGAGATGAGTGGTACTACTGAAAGTCAGGCAGAAGGTCTGTTCACAAGAGGAAGATTCAAGCAGAGAAGTTTCGAAGACAGTAAAGGGAAGGCTAGGTCGAAATCCAGGCACAGAAACTTGATCTGCAATTACTGTAAGAAGAAGGGCCACATTAAAGCGGACTGTTTCAAGTTGAAAAGAAAGGAACAGACCGAAGGAAGAGGTGATCAAAGGGGAAGAGAAGGTTCAAAATCTGCTGAAGCCAGTGTAGCAGAAGACTATAGCAGCGAGGGGAATGTGCTGCTGGTCTGCGATGATCAATCCAGAGCCAGCACAGAGTGGATTCTTGATTCAGCATGCTCGTTCCATATGTGTCCCAACAGGGACTGGTTCTCCACTTTTGAAGCTGTGAATGGTGGGGTTGTTTTGATGGGCAACGATGCATCCTGCAAAGTTGTCGGACGAGGAACGGTAAATATCAAGATGTTTGATGGCATTGTGAGAACGCTTACTGATGTCAGGTACGTTCCACAATTGAAGAGAAATTTAATTTTTTTGAGTACCCTTGACTCTAAAGGATATAAATACACTGGTGGAGATGGAGTTCTAAAGGTTTCGAAAGGAGCCATTATTGTGATAAAAGGACGAAGGAAAACTTTATGTGTTGCAAGGTTCAACTGTGACAGGTGGAGCTACAGTATCCTCTTCATCTATGTCAGATTCAGATGTCACAAAGTTGTGGCATATGAGGCTGGGACATATGAGTGAAAAAGGATTGACATTGCTGAGTAAGAGAGGACTTCTTTGTGGCCAAAGTACAGGAAGTCTGGACTTCTGCAAACAGTGTATTTGGGAAGCAGAAAAGGGTTAGCTTCAGCAAAGCAATCCACAGAACAAAAGGAACACTTGACTACATCCATTCAGATCTTTGGGGGCCAGCACCGGTTCCCTCTAAAGGTGGTGCAAAGTATATGCTGACCTTCATCGATGATTATTCAAGAAAGGTTTGGACATTCTTTCTGTTGCACAAAAATGATGTATTCAAGACCTTCAAGCAGTGGAAGATCTTGATTGAGAAGCAGACAGGAAAGCAAATTAAGCACCTTCGCACAAATAATGGACTCGAATTCTGTTCAGGAGAGTTCAATGAGTTCTGCAAAAATGAATGAATCGAGAGACATCGTACAGTTCCCTACACGCCGCAGCAAAACGGCGTAGTAGAACGTATGAACAGAACACTCATCAAGAAGACAAGATGTTTGCTTTCGAATGCAGGATTTGGTTAGGAATTTTGGGCAGAGGCAGCTTCTACGACTTGCTACTTGGTGAATAGGTCTCCGTCGACTTCCATTGATCTCAAAACTCCAGAAGAGGTATGGTCTGGTCACCCTCCAAATTATTCTGATTTGAGAATATTCGGTTGTCCAGTTTATGCACATGTGAGTGAAGGAAAGCTAAAACCTAGGTCGAAAGAATGCAAATTCTTGGGCTATGCCTCTGGTACAAAGGGTTTTAGGTTGTGGTGTCTTGAGGATAAGAAAATTATAATCAGTAGAAATGTTATGTTTAACGAGAATGATATGCTTCGCCGAAAGGAGGAGTCGCATGTTCCTTGTGATACAGGTACAGATACAGGTGCAGATGCAACAAAGAAATTTGTTGAGTTGGAGTATCAAACAAACTCTAAAGTCCAGATCACTCCGGCATCAGGTATTCAGGTGATTCTGTTCCTGCAGAGCCTCAGGCACCACCACAGACAGACACACACTCTATAGCTAGAGATCGACCGAGGAGGCAGATCAGACCACCGCAGAGATATGAAGACACGGATCTGGTGGCCTATGCTTTTGTGACTGCACAAGAAACAGATGCACTTGAGGAGCCATCTACTTACACAGAGGCGGTCTCATGTACTGATTCCGCTAAGTGGATGCTCGCTATGGAGGAAGAGATGGAATCTCTTCATAAGAATCAGACTTGGGATTTAGTAAAGCTTCCTAAAGGAAAGAAAGCTGTTCGATGTAAATGGGTGTTCAAGAAGAAAGAAGGCACACAGGGAAATGAGAGTATCAGATACAAGGCTCGATTGTCGATTGGTGGCAAAAGGATACAGTCAAATTCCAAGTGTCTACTTCAATGATGTCTTCTCACCAGTGGTGAAGCATACATCTATTAGAGTTTTGCTCGGTTGGTCGTCATGGATGATCTAGAACTTGAGCAACTAGATGTGAAGACAGCTTTTCTATATGGCGAATTAGAGGAAGAGATCTATATGCAGCAGCCCGAGGGATTCACAGTTGAGGGAAAAGGAAATTATGTGTGCAGATTGAAGAAATCGCTTTATGGATTAAAGCAATCTCCAAGGCAATGGTATAAGAGGTTTGATTCTTTTATGATTAGCCATGATTTTCATAGAAGCAATTTTGATAGTTGTGTCTATATAAAGAAACAAATTGATGGTTCTTTCATTTATCTTCTACTCTACGTGGATGATATGTTAATTGCTGCTAAGAACATGGCTAACATTGATGAGCTTAAAGATCAGTTGAAATCTGAATTTGATGTTAAGGATTTAGGTGCAGCGAAGAAGAAACTTGGTATGGAGATAAAACAGAATAGAAGTGCAAAGAAACTACAGTTGTCACAGAAGGCATACATCCAGCGTGTTTTGGAACAGTTCTGCTTAAAGGATGCCAAGCCAGTAAGTACCCCATTCGCTACACATTTTAAACTTTCAACTTATTTAGCGCCAAAAACAGATGGTGATAAAGCATACATGGAACGAGTCCCTTATGCCAGTGCAGTCGGAAGCATTATGTATGCTATGGTTTGTACGAGACCAGACCTTGCGCATGCTGTTAGTGTGGTAAGCAGATACATGGCAAATCCAGGAAAACAACATTGGCAAGCTGTGAAATGAATTTTGAGGTATTTACGAGGTACTACAGATGCATGTTTGGAATTTGGGAAGTCTGAAGCAAGCCTAACCGGTTTTGTAGATTCTGATTATGCAGGAGATCTTGATAAGAGAAGATCACTTACCTGTTATGTTTTCTCACTTGGTGGATGTGCAATTAGTTGGCGAGCTTGCTTACAACCCACGGTTGCATTATCCACGACGGAGGCTGAATACATGGCAATTACAGAGGCTGTGAAGGAAGGCATATGGTTGAGAGGCTTATTCAATGAATTAAGCATAAGTATTGAAAAAGTTACAGTATTTTGTGACAGTCAGAGTGCTATTTATCTGACAAAGGACCAAATGTTCCATGAGAGAACAAAGCATATTGACATCAAGTATCACTTTGTTCGCGAAGTTTTTGCTCCATTGCGGTGAAGAAGATTAGCACATTGGAGAATCCAGCTGATATGTTGACAAAGCCTCTTCCGTATGTCAAGTTCAAGCACTGCTTGGACTTGATTAGCATTGCTTGCTGATTGGAGTGCCCTTAGGGGCTTGTGGAGAAGGTGGAGAGTTATCACTGATGTTTTATTTAAAGGGAATTTCGAGTCAAGGTGGAGATTTGTTAGATGTGACTCAAAATCAAAATCGCTTCGATATTATGATTCAGGTTCGCCGACGGCTTCGCGGTGCGATGAGAAATTTTGTGGATGTCTGTGGTGGAAGCGAAGGGCTCGGGCCGCTAGGGAAAAACCCTAATTTCTCTTTTATTTGCCCTAGAGTGAGATCGAGCGATTATATGAAGCAGAACTCTCTTATTCCCTCTTTTCTACATAGTGAAACCTCTCCTCTTTCGTCCGTGATTTTTTCCCTGCAAAAGGTTTTCCACGTAAATCTGTGTGTTAATTCTCTGTCGTGCAATTTTGGTTTTATTTTTCTGTCGTGATCGCCAATTGATTTTTGTTTAGTTTGTGCGCTCGTTGCTAACACTTACCTTAGTGATTTTTGTATAAACAAGAGTGTGTCATCAACAAATTGTAGTGTACAAAAATTAGAAATATCTTTACCAAAGTCTGTAAGCAAGTTATGTTCAATTGTTTGCGCAAAAAAATTTTTGTAAGCATCAATAGCCCAAATGAAAGGACGCGGTGATAAAGGATCACCTTGTCTGAGACCCCTATGGCGCATCTAATAAATTTGTCGAGGACTCCGTTGATGTAGTAATCGTGAATTTTAAAAGGTTTAAATAAATTTCTGGATTAATAAATAGCAGAAAATAAGTAAATTAAACCCCAAAAATATCGACTTTTGATCGGGGTCTGATCTCGAAAATTCGAGTTCACCATTGCGACCGTCTCGTAAAAACGTGAAAAATTCATATTCATATGTTCTCGATCCGACGGTCGGATCTTCCAGAAATCAGCAAAGAAGCCGCGGGCCCCACGACTTAAGTGAATAGTACAATGAATAGTAAACCTGGTTTTCGGTCCCCTCTTGATCGATCGTAGGCCAATTCACTGTCTGCGATTTAAGTTTAGCAGTATGAGTAGTCGATCTTAGCTAATTTCGACGTTCTGAGCACAATGGCACTGACGGATTTCGCGTTTGGCGATCCGGGTGCATCGAAATGCGTGCGGCAATACGCGACATAAAAGACATTATGGCCCGAGATTTCATACGAGCACCAAATCAAACAAATGAATAGCCTATTTTGATGGTCTCGACGATCCGGACGTCGTGGCGAAGTTCATTTCGCAATTCGTCGAGCAGATTTTCTCGAAATGCTTGAAGAACACCAAAAAAGCAAGTATTTTTGTAATAAACCTAATGTTTTATGTATCAAAGTTTACGAGGTTAATTCATTAAGGTGCTGGGTGCAATTGTTGCTCACTGGAGGGACCTAGGGGTTCAGAGTTGAATGCACAAGGACTTATTTGCAAAATTTGCAAAATCATGCATTAAAGGCTTTGTGTCTCTTGGTCTTCTTTGGATACATGCACGAGGGGTCAGGGGGAAGTCCGAAGCATCACATGGCTCCTCTGAATTCCCTAAACTTGGTCCCGAAGTATTGGAGTGGTTGAGGGACAAATCGATTAGAAACCAAACTCGGGAGAGAGAGAGAAAGGAGAAGGTTGGACCAACTTCTTCCAAGGTTGGAGTTGAAGTGCTCTGAGGATTTCCTGGTGTCTGTGGAGCCTTCTGGGTGTTGGCCGAGGTCACGCGAAGAAGGAGGGAGTGAAACCGGCTTCTTCCATCTTCTACAATTCCGGCCAAGGTGAGTCCTTGTAACCACGGTTTGATTTAGCCCGAGACCCCTAGCAGTAGGTTAGTTAGGCTCTTGTGATGCTCCCTGCACAGCCCGAGCTCCCCATGCACGGCCGGTTTCCGGCGGGGGAGCAATATCTCGCCGGAAACCTAGCCGAGCTCCGCCTCGGTTGTTCTCTGCAACCTGTGGACCAAAATGGAAACCAAAATGGTGGAGATTTACTGTAGGAGATGAGGATCAACTCCACCAAATTTGGTGGAGTTTGATCAAGTGGATCGATTGCAGAATTGAACCCTAGTTTTCGGGTTTTCTTGCACGTGGCCGAGGTTGCTACTCCGGCGCCGGCGAGCTTCCCCGCCGCCGGCCACTTGCCTAGAAGTCTTCCTGGGAGTGAGAGGATCACAACCATGCATTTTCATGGCACCCATGCATCCT
This sequence comes from Tillandsia fasciculata, assembly GCA_029168755.2. NCBI lineage: Eukaryota > Viridiplantae > Streptophyta > Magnoliopsida > Poales > Bromeliaceae > Tillandsia > Tillandsia fasciculata. Next base: position 25,635,810 of record CM054931.1, on the reverse strand, counting down.
GAAAACTCGGGTGCCATGGTTGACCCGAAATGAAGCTATATTGCGGCCGCCGGCGCTCCGGCCGGGCTGGGTTGGTCGGGAAGTTTCCTATGGTCCATTAGAACATTTCCATCCGTGTTGGAGGGCTCCAAAATGCTTCTGTAGAAATCCGCCATTAATGCTGGTGAAGCTCCAATCCGAGCTTGCCCCAGCCGCGCCGCCGCCGTGTCTTGTCGCCGGCCACAGGCACAGGAAGGTTCACTGAGAGTTTTAGCACCTGTTGGTGCTAATGGTTGGGTCTCAGATGCTTTGGTTGCTGGTCACGAATTTCAAAGAAAATGGGTTCATCTTCTTCCTCGAGCCCGTGGCCAACCTGGGTTTTGGCTTGCTCTAAGTTGCTGGAAAAGCTCCTGCAACCTGGAGGAACATTTCCCTCCAAGTTTTATAAGGTCTGGTTCAGTGTTTGCAAAGAACCAACTCGGGTTTGTGCTTGGGTAGTGTATGTGAATAATGCACATAAGGTGCTTGTGGAAATGCCACAGAGAAGATTTGTTTGGAATTAGGCTTCGGTTACAAAATGAAAGTTGCTCCAAATAGTCCCCTGAGCTTGATGCTCACTTCAGATCAAAGTTGATCTGTGTGGATGATAAGATGGAGCATTGTGAACTTGTAAGTGTGCAGGGCTTTGGATCTGGGTGAGCCAGCAGAGCTGGGCTGCAAATAGGGCAAGCCCTGGGATCCTGGCATTGTCCAGAGACACTTTGACTCAGGAAGTTTCAGTTGGAGATGTGTAGATTTAAAGTTATAACAAAACTAAGCCTTATGTCAAATAGTTATGTGGGTCATTTCCTGATCAGTATTCATGATCCAGGTCTTTGCAGTCTGACTCCGACCAACGAGCCTTCTGGTGGAGTCGTTGTTCCTCCTATATACAGGTGGGTTTATCTTCGGTCCGCGTTTTATCAGGTCGGCCCTACGGGGTGCCGTGGTAGGTCGGACCCCTGTTCTTGGTGTAGCCCTGAACCTATGCTTTACCCTTACTATATGCTTTCATTCCAGCATTCAGTCATTACAGCTATAGTGCTTGATTATACAGATGAGCCTTTCGCTATACTCTATTCTTCACTGCATGTTTAGAATAGGAGTTCTAGTCTCAGTACCTGGCATGATTTGCATCAGTATCGATATCCCGATGGGGATTTCCTCGGCTTCTCGCCGACTGTCCGGTCTACCGACCGTGGATTGAGATTTAGCATTATGATTGCTATTGAGTTTATACCTGCTCTTACTACTTGCTTGCATATCAGCACAAAATCCTTACATCTGCATAGCCTTGATCCCACAGATGAGCTTTTATTATGCCTTGATTTCCAGCAGTAGTTATACATCATGCTTATATTCCAGCAGTTGCTTGATTATTTATTGAGATATATCATGCTTCCTTCGGCAGTAGATATGCATTTTCCTGGACACATGCCATGCTTGATTGGTCACTAGCATAGTTCTATACCTCTGTCTCTATTCTTCACTGCATGTTTAGAATAGGAGATACTACTTCAGTACTTGGCATGTTATACTTGTATCATGGTGGGGATTTTCCTCGGCTTCTTGCCGTCTATTTGGTCGATGGACCATGGTTTGAGCATCAGCATTATGATCGCCGTCGAGCCAGCTTTCAGTCGCGCACACCAGCGGATTAGCTACCCGTGATGGTGTTCTTTACCGGTAGAGAGGTCACATTGACCCGTGAGCCCTGTGGGGTTATGATAGCTTGCTGGGTGTCCGACAGTGGCTTTAGGCCTGAGGCCCCAATGACCAACAGTGGCATTTGGCCTGAGGTCCCTATGCTCCATGGCAGTTTAGCCTGAGGCCCTTGTGGCCAACAGTGGCATTCGATTGGGTATATTTGTGGTGACACCTTTGACGCATGATCTTTGTTATTTCCTGCTTATCATATTATCAGTTATAGCATGATCATTCTCTACTTATTATATTATCAGTTTTAGCATGATCATTTCCTGCTTGTCAGATTATCAGTTATAGCATGATCATTTACTGCTCGCCAGATTATCAGTGATAGTATGACTATTTCTTGCTTGTCAGCTATAACATATTCATTCCTACTTGTCAGATTATCAGTTATAGCATGATCAGCTTTATATATGATTACACTGCTCTGTTGATTAATCCATGATTAATGGTACTCTGCTTAGATTATATATTTGAATTAGACCTTTCAGTTTCAGTATATCCTACTTTTGCTATCCGCTTATTATGGTATCCAGTAGGTACGGCTTGCTATTTCCCGGCCCGTCGTGCCCACTGGGATACACTTATGTGTGTCTCACACCCTCGGGTGACTATTTTTTAGGACCATCGGGTGCGGGGACATTGGGACGTTCTGTGTGAGGATTCGTGGTAGATTTGACCCTTGTAGGACTTACCTCTTTTGTTTTAAACTGTTATTTCTATTTGGAGAACGGGGTTGTATAAACATATGAACCTTGTGGATGTAATAGAGTAGAACTTATTTAGTATAACTAATCTTGTATCTACTCTGATTGACTGTATCTGTTAGGCGAGCATATATAGGGAAGACTCTGTCTGTTGTACAGAGGCTTTTCTATATATGTGGCGGTCTGTTCACGCTTCGGTGTATTTAAGTTTTTAATCTGATAAAAAAAAAAAAAAAAAAAAAAAAAAAAAAAAAAAATTAGACCCACTTTTGAATCTCGGGGCGTAACAGTTGATGAGAGTAGCATTCTTGCTAGAATTAAGAATTTGCTTGATCCAACCAATCCAAATTCTAACGAATCCCCTTGCATAACGTAAGACAAGTAGAAAGCTCCAATTTAAATTGTTCTAGAGATATTTCATGTTTTGTTTAGTTGCTTTGAGTGATTGTTCTATTAGGAGATGAGAGAGTTGTGTTTGGGTATTTTTGTTTATCTGTCTTATTTCTGATGATTAATTTTGCAGTGGTTTAATGCAAGTATGGATCAGCCAAACTCTTTTTTCCTCATAAAAAGAATGCCGAGTGTTTTTTTTTTTTTTTTTTTTTTTTTTTTTTTTTTTTTTTTTTGTGTGTGGAAGTCATTAGAGAGAAAGAAATACATTAATGTTAATATATAATATTGCCAACAACAACAACAACAACTTTTATTTACTAACGGAAAGTTCAATGGAACGGATATGTTTTTAGAAAAATCACTTAATCTAAGAAAGTAAGATCACCCAAAGATGATTTTTCTTGCATTTCATCTAGAAGTTCAAAGATTAAAAATGGCAAAGTACAAAATATATAGATCTAAAGAAATAGTGTTTACTATCTAGGTTTTAGCCCTTATATATGTCCTGGGTTTTGTGGGAATCGGTAGAATAGTACTGATCCTAGGGCTAGAAACTAGATAGTAATTAAATATTATTCATTTACAATAGATAGTATTTCAAGTTTATATATATATATATATATATATATAGAGAGAGAGAGAGAGAGAGAGAGAGAGAGAGAGAGAGAGAGAGAGAGAGAGATTATTATATTATCTATAGTACCGGAGTTCTGGTATTATAGTCTTGTTTTTTATCTTAAAGTGTTCAAATCAACAATTCGCACCGTTAAAACTGATCTAAGGTATTTAAAGTTTTTAGAAAAAAAAATTATATTTTTTTGATATAGTTGTAGTAATCAAAAATATTTTATTTTTAATAAATAAATTAAAGGTAATTTTCAGCCTGAGTTCAGATTCAAAAGACCTAAATTAACCTACTTGGTCAAACGCTTGTGTGCTAGTTGCACGAATTACGAGATAAAAAGGCTAACTTCTAATCCGGACATGATTTTGGAAATCCGAGTTAACCGTTGCGATCGTCTCGTCGAATTGAGCGATTTTCATATTTAGCACTTTTCGATCCGACGATCGGATCTTCCAGAAATCAAAAAAAGAAGGAAGCAAATTTCGCGACAAATTGGAACAGTGGCCTGTGTACGGGGATGACTTAAGTTAATACTGTAGATGAACAGTAACTCCTAAATTCTGAGTTCCGACAACTGTAACGTGGATTATTTTACTGTTCGGAGTCCGAAAATAGTGATCCAAGTAGTCGTTTTTATCGGTCTCGTCGATCTGTACGCAATGGCGCAGATGAAAAGTTTGTTTGACGACTCTGAGATCTCGAAAAGCGCAAAAACTGTAAAATTAGACAGTTTTTATGGACCCAAAATTTATCTGGACACCGAGTCGAAAAACTAAAATCGCTGTCTTGAAGATTTCGACGTGCCGGACGCAATGGCGAAATCTGTTTTTCGTTTTGACGAGCGAAACGCCTCAAAAAGCATGAAATACGAGGAAAAATGGTGTTTTTGCGGATAAACCCTTGTATTTTATGTTTTAAAAATTATGCCCTTCTCTGGTCAGGGACTTAAGGGTAAATTGAACAACTCTCCTTGAGGACCTAACTCGAAATAGTGGAAGTTTGAAGGGGTTTCTAGCATTTTTGCCTAAATGCATTATATACATGCATTATTATATGCATGCAACCGAAGTGTCTCTTCGGAAACCCCCACGCACCCGAACCTCCTTGATTATGCCCCGCGAACCGACGCTTCACCATTTTCTTCTCCAACCGTCGCACCGAGCTCCTTCGCCGTCCCGTCGCCGGAAAAACTCAAGAAAGCGAGTTTTGCCTCGGTTCGTGGAGAGGAGTGCTGGGAAGCAGTCTTGGGTGGTGTGGCTTGCTCCAAGTAAACTCTGGGAGGTTCTCTATGAAGCTGCTACCGAGCCAAGCGTTCCCCGACCTCGGCCGCCGCCGAGCGCCGCCGCGGCTGCCAACTTCCTTCTCTATATTTTTCGGCGAGGTAAGCTTTATGGAAAAAATTTAATATTTTGGTCCGGGGTTAGGTCTAGTGTGTTCCTGACGTCGTGGAGATTTCCCCTGTGTAGTCTGGGACGTCGCCGTACCTCCGGTTGCCGGCGGGAGGATCTTGTCGCCGGAAATTATTGTTTTCCGACGAACTCGGTCTCCGCTTTTTCCGACCGTTGAAACTCCAATCAAAACCGTTAATCTTCTTCCCCTTGGTGACTGCAAGGTGCTCATAAAGTCTCGTGTTGATCGGAGAAGGAACCGGGCCGCACGGGCATGCCCTAGAACCGAGCAAATGTGCATGTTGGCCGAACACCGCCGCCCGGCGCCGCCGCTGCCCCACGTCGCCGGCCACCACCTTGGCAAGCACCGTAGCATCAAGAGGAAGGTTAGGGTCCATGTGGCAAGTCCTCTTGTGCTCCCGTTGGTAATCCGCCATTAGAGCCCAAGGTATTCTTCAAGCTCGGTTGCATCTCGTCGCCGGCGATCGCCGGGGTTCCGTGCAGTGGGTAAGTGACCCAGGCTTGTTCCTAAGACATTTGTGGAGCTCCCTATCATGATGCATGGAAGTTTTAACGTTGGGTTTCTTCTTACTGTAGTTGCACCCGTATGGCAACTTGAGCCATCGCCGGCCGCCGACGCCGCTCCGGGTCGCCGGACAACCATGCAGGTAATTCCGAAACACCTTATTTGTTAGTCCCATCAAGTCGGTTGCACCCCTAAGTCATTGTAAACCGAGTTTTTCAACCATGCACGCAAGGTGTTCGAGATGGGTTTTTCCGGCCAACCGCCGTTTCCGGCCGCCGGCGCAGGGTCTGCCTGAATCCGAGCCATTCTGGGAGGGTACTTTGTTGGGTGCTCACCTCTGCTTCAGACTTGGGTCTGGTTTAATCAGGAGTTGGACCAACCCGAGCCTAGCCTTGATTGTGGTTGCACCAACTTGCTCCGGCGATGTTAGGATTTGATTAGATTTGTAACTGAATCCTAGTTGGATTAAGATTAATATTTAAATCTTAAAGAGATAAGTATGTTAAGATTTAAATATTAATTAGAATAAAAATCTATTTAGACTAGGATTTGGATAGCTTTTGATGTAAGCTATAAATATAGCACATGTGTTATTATTTTAATGTGGTGTTAAAAAGGATACACCCACGGTGGTGGTAATACCCATAGAAGTGGTGGGGGTTAGGATTTAGCCACACCCATGTAGTGGTATCCACACCCACGGGGGTGGTAACACCCAAGGAGGTGGTGGGGGTTAGGATTTAGCCACACCCATAGTCTTCTAGGTTTATAGAAGACGAGAGAAGGGTGAGAGAGATTCAGGAGGAGGGCTCGGGTTGAAACTACTCTATTGCAGAAGAAAAGAGGAGTCGGTGTAATTCTTTTCTTAATTAATGAATCTTATTTCATCCGCATATTTTCTGTTTTGGTTTTCGTCTTTTGGTAGTTATGCTAATTCCAGTTATATTGAGAGGACGGGTTTTTGGTAAAAATTCGATTTGACGTTTCCGCTGCGGAATCCCAACACTAGGCGGCACCGGTGTGGATTGCGGTATCGGAGCGGGTTGCGGATTCAGAGAATCTGGTACCGGGGCGAGTACCGGATTTTTCCAACAATTGGTATCAGAGCTAAAGGTTGACGATTCTCAGGAGATATCGACATCAGAGTACTGGATTACCGATCATCACGGGAGGCGATCACAATTTGATCTCACTAGGCGTGTTGGACTCGAAGGTATGTAATTTTTCGGCTTCAGGTGGAGCTAGAGAGTCCAAAAACGAGATCGGAGATGCAGTCGCTCAAGGTGGAGCAAGGAGAGCTCGATGTAGCGATTGAAGACTACAAATCAAATCAAGGTGGAGATTGTTAGGATTTGATTAGATTTGTAACTGAATCCTAGTTGGATTAAGATTAATATTTAAATCTTAAAGAGATAAGTATGTTAAGATTTAAATATTAATTAGAATAAAAAACTATTTAGACTAGGATTTGGATAGCTTTTGATGTAAGCTATAAATATAGCACATGTGTTATTATTTTAATGTGGTGTTAAAAAGGATACACCCACGGTGGTGGTAATACCCATAGAAGTGGTGGGGGCTAGAATTTAGCCACACCCATGTAGTGGTATCCACACCCACGGTGGTGGTAACACCCAAGGAGGTGGTGGGGTTAGGATTTAGCCACACCCATAGTCTTCTAGGTTTATAGAAGACGAGAGAAGGGTGAGAGAGATTAAGGAGGAGGGCTCGGGTTGAAGCTACTCTATTGCAGAAGAAAAGAGGAGTCGGTGTAATTCTTTTCTTAATTAATGAATCTTATTTCATCCGCATATTTTCTGTTTTGGTTTTCGTCTTTTGGTAGTTATGCTAATTCCAGTTATATTGAGAGGACGGGTTTTTGGTAAAAATCCGATTTGACGTTTCCGCTGCGGAATCCCAACACTAGGCGGTACCGGTGTGGATTGCGGTATCGGAGCGGGTTGCGGATTCAGAGAATCTGGTACCGGGGCGAGTACCGGATTTTTCCAACAGGCGACCTCTCCGACCGGTATCCGACGCATCCAAGGTGAGCCCTAGACTCTGTAAACCTTAGTGAGCATGATGCTCAAGTTTAATTCCAAGTTGATCAAGTATAAATTGAATTGTAGCATAAGTAGTAATTGGACCCTAAGTGTTTATGGGCCAACTTTGTAAGTGGGCTTCGTGCCAGCCCGGGATAGTGAGCACGGGCTTTGTCGCGTGGAAATGAACGCGCGGTAATTGACGGCATAGGCAACGGCTTCCTGGTTTGGAAGAACGGGTCGAAATAATGCTTCGATTTATGCAAATATTAAATATTTATGAACCAACTTTGTCCTTGGGTCTCGTGCTGACCCAAATCTGCGAGCACGGGTTCCGTCTCGTCAAATATGACACGCTGAAACTTACGGCGTGATTTTTGGTTGCCCGGTTTACAAGAACGAGTCGAAACGGCATTACAACAAGTATATTATGCAATTTTGTGAAGTGTGATTGTTTAATTTACCACTGTAACCATATGAATAGTGTTTAAATAGTGTGAACGTGTCTCTGAACAAATTGTTGGAGTATCATAGACCCCTGTTGAACGGAAAACGGATACAGTTCCGTAAATCGGCAAAATTGTCGATTTTACGGATTTCGGCGCGAGTTCGCGTTCCGATTTGGATTATGGATCGTTGTTATTGACCCAGGTTACCCCCGACACTATCCTGGTTGGGTTAGTTTCTCGCGATTATTATCGGGAAACATTGAAGTCCAAATTGGACTAGAAAAGGGGTTACAGGGGCATTTTGGTAATTATGGACACGAATGATCTGTATGTAGACCCTGTCTACTTGAACATCAAAAATCTGATGTTTAGGATCAGCAGTTGTGGTTTGGCAGATTTTGGTTAGTCGTAGACCGTTGGCAGGGCAATTTACAATTATTTTGGCTTCTCGAGTTCCAGTGTCAATTATATTATAGTGTTTCTCTGGATGGGATTGAGCGAGTCAATCACTGATTATAGTTATATGTTCAGGGCCTAACAGTTCAGCACCAGCTTCCCTGTAGACCAGCGGGAGTTCGGGATCGGCATACATTGAGGTGGGTTATCTTCGGTCCGGGCTTTATCTTTTCGGCCCTCTGGTTGCTTTAGTCCAGTCGGACACTTGTTTTTGATTTCAGCCCTGATTATGCCTACATGTGCATATTCCTAAATAATGAGAATTCTAGTCTCAGTACCTGGCATGATTCGCATCAGTATCGATATCCCGATGGGGATTTCCTCGGCTTCTCGCCGTCTGTCCGGCCTACCGACCGTGAACTGAGATTTAGCATTATGATTGCTATGGAGTCTATACCTGCTCTTATTACTTGCTTGCATATCATGCTTATATTCCAGCAGTTGCTTGATTACTCTACTTAGACATATCATGCTTATATTCCAGCAGTTGCTTGTTTATCATGTTGAGTTATATCATGATTTCTTCAGCAGTTGATATGCATTTCCTGGACACATGCCATGCTTGATTGGTCACTAGCATAGTTCTATACCTGTCTCTATTCTTCACTGCATGTTTAGAATATGTGAGATTACTTCAGTACTTGGCATGTTATACTTGTATCCCAGTGGGGATTTTCTTCGGCTTCTTGCAGTCTATTTGGTCAGTGGACCATGGTTTGAGCATCAGCATTATGATCGCCGTGTCGAGCCAGCTTTTAGTCACGCACACCGACGGTTTGGCCACCGTCACGGTGTTCTTTACCGGTAGAGAGGTCTGATTGACCCGTGAGCCCAGTGGGGTTATGATAGCTTGCAGGGTGTCCAAAAGTGGCTTTAGGCCTGAGGCCCCAATGACCAACAGTGGTAGTTGCCTGAGGTCATATGCTCCATGGCAGTTTAGCCTGAGGCCCTTGTGGCCAACAGTGGCAGTGGATTGGGTATATTCGTGGTACTACCTTTGATGCACCTTCTTGATATTCCTGCTTGCTTGATTACCTGCATTTTCATATCTGTTATAGATTTATCATGCATAGTATGATTGTGTTATATATGCATACTCTATTCTATTGATCCATATTTGATCTTACTTGCCTTAGACTGTATATCTGCACTGTTGTTTAATCCCTGGTAATGGTACTCTGCTTAGTTTGTATACTTGCATCTTACCCTTCAGTACACACTGCATATCAGTGGATTCATTGTTTGCTTATTTAGCTTCTACTCAGTATACTCTGCTTATCTGTAGACCTGCTATTGCTTGTTCAGCCTTTTTCCACTGACCTGTTACTATCCGCAGATTATTGTATCCAGTAGGTACGATTAGCTATTTCTCGGCTCGTCGTGCCCACTGGGATACACTTATGTGTGTCTCACACCCTCGGGTGACTGTTTTTCAGGACTGTTGGGTGGTGAGATGTCGGGACGGTCTGGTGAGGTGATCACGATAGAGCTGTTCCCCTGAGGATCTGACATTTTGGAATATGATCAGATATGGTATTTTATTAGTTCAGTTGTTAGTTACGTTATTAGTTAAGTTATCTGTACTTGAACTCTGAATGTATTATGTACTTGTCTAGCCGTGCATGTATAGGGGAGATTCTGTCTGGATAGAGTATTTCCTATGCATGTGGCGGTCTGTTACGCCTAGTTTCTGATAACTCTGATTTAAAAAAAAAAAAAATTTAGACCGATTTTTAAACTTGGGGCGTGACAATAGTTTACTTTATGATCAAACTATTTCAAAAATGTTAAATTTCAATAGCTACATATGATGAGTTTGTAGTTTAACGGTGTAAGAGAATATAAATTTATTCAATTTTTGATAGAAAATAATTTACACTATTTAAATCAAGATTAGCTGATCTTGAATTCAAAAGTCCTACCCTCAAATTTTAAAAGATTATTCAATTTCCACCGTTTATTTTGACATAATTTATGTAATAGCATCAACGGCCTGGTTCTATGCTTAGCATAGCTTGCATCTCTAAACTGTAAAAGCCGGTGTTTTCTTCCTCACGGTAGCTTGAGGGATTGCAAAGCAAACTCACCATCTCTGCATGGTTATGTTGTTCCCAGGGATGTTGCTTCATTTTTCTCAGTCTGTCAAGCGCCTCTGCTACTTCCTTCATAGAAGGCCTATCTTCCCCTTTGACATTTAAGCAAGCTTTCGCTAGTTCAGCAATTTCATCTATCCTTTCCTTCTCTTCATCATACTTAATCTGATCATCAAGAAGTTCGACGAAACGGTCCTCCCTCATAGCAAATAAGAAGTTTGATGAAAGGCTCATCTCTACTTCTTCGGTTCCTTCAAAACGAAGTGCTTTCTTACCCGTGAGGAGCTCTAAAAGAACCACACCAAAACTATAAACATCACTCTTATTAGTCAACCGGCATGTTTGTATATATTCTGGGTCTAAATAACCACAAGTCCCTTGCACCAATGTGGCAAACTGTTTTTCATCCCTAGGAGCAAGCATAGAAGCTCCAAAATCAGAGACCTTTGCCATTAAATGATCGTCCAAAAGGATGTTTGCGGACTTGACATCTCCATGAATTATCGGAGGGGACGCCGATGAATGCAAGTATGCAAGTGCTTCTGCAGACTCAAAAGCTATTTTCAAACGAGTCCCCAAAGATATACGGATTCTATGGTTGTTACCATGAATCAACTGGAATAGGGTCCCGTTAGAAATATATTCATACACTAACATCGGAACTTCCACCTCTAAACAACATCCAAGGAGCTTAACAATGTTTTTATGGTTGATCTGAGAAAGAATAAGCATCTCTTTTCCAAATTCTTTCTTTTGCCTCTCATTAATAATTTTTGCTCTCTTTACTGCTACGACACGATTGTCTTTGAGAATTCCCTTATATACTGTACCATAGCTTCCGTGCCCTAGGAAGTTGTTCTTGTGAAAGTTATTCGTCGCCTGTTTGAGCTCTTCTTCTGTAAACATCTTAAATGCAAGGCCTTGTTGCTTTCCGATTTCTTCCAATAGTAGCCAACCTCCGTATTGTCTAAAGTTCATCTCTTTAACTTTTATAAGCTTTCGTCTTTCACATATGATATGAATACAAAAGATGATAATTAGAATAATGAGAAGGCTGTTGCAAATGCCTGCATGGATATAGATCAATTAACAACATCAGATCAACAATATAGGAGCATAAGCAAGATAGACATACGAATGAGATAATTATTACACTAGCTATAAGTCCCTAAAACAAAGTTAGTTAATTCGCGGATTATTCGAAAATTATTGAAAATTTGAATTAAATTGTCTGTATGCGAATTTTTATCAAAAATTTAGAATAAAACATGATTTTTTTTGGATAGTTTCAATAATTCGCGAATAATTTGGTTGACACGAATTATTCCGCCAAAAATTCGAACCAATTTTTTGGTAGCTCCAATAATTTGCGAATAATTCGGCGCACACGAATTATTCGGCCAAAAATTCGGACAAAATTTTTTGATAAATTTTTTATGCTTCCAACTCTCCGTTAGCTCACCCTAAAAATAAAAATAAAAAATTCCTCGCTAAAAAAAAAAATTCTCACTCACCAACTGCTTTAACTTGTAGTTTTTTATTTTTATATTCTTAAGAATTATAGCTATTTATACTAATAGTATAAATCTAGAAAAAAAAAAAGGTTTAAATTAATAGCCGAATTTTTAATTGGTGAACATATAATTTTTGTATAAATAGCATATCCGAATAATGGGTGAATCTGTTTTTAAGCTGTATTTTTTAACAAATTTAAAAATTATTTTACAAATTTTATTTGTATTATATTTGTACTGAATTTTTGTCGAATTCGAATTAAATAACTATGCCTGAACATTGCACGAAACATGACATCTACAAACATATATAAAGTCTCAATTTTCTTAAGCCATGTGTCCACACCTCCTTTCTCCATCTATCAAAAATATATTTGAATATAATAAAATCTTATATTAATATTTTATATATATTAATATTAATATTTATTAATTATAATTAGTAAATTGAAGCGACAGTTAAGAAAATTTAGAATATGTAGATTACGAATTCGGAGTAATTTATATATATTAATAGTAATGTTCATTAATTATAATTGGAGAATCAAAACGATGATTTCAAAAATTTAGAATATGTATGTTACAAATTCAAAAAAACGAAGCAACGCGGAGATATTATTTTTTATTTAACGCGACTTTCTTCTTTATCTCTTCCTCTTCCTGTATTGTCTTCTTCTTCTTCCCTCGCTCAATCATTTTGTTATTATGTTAAATGCCGAATCTAACCCTAGCGGCGGCTTAGGCGGAGCCCTCTTTGGTGCTCACTCTCGATGCCTCCAACTTTACCGACATCATCTTCAATCACGCCTTCGTCGTCGTCGAGTTCTACGCCCCCTTGTGATCCCCCCTTCGATCCCCTTGGTCTCGTCCTATGCTTTCGATTTATATATATTTATGGGTAGATCCTTCATTCGATAGAATTTTTGACATGATCGCGGTGTTTGCTGAGTTGTGATTTCTATTATGTATTTTGGTGATTTGGAAGGAATTTGCTACTCTATGATGTCTCCGATCCATGATTGAATTTTTATCTTATCAATTTTTGATCATTTTTATTAAATTTGATTGATTCAACAATATTCATCCGCCGCAACTTGTGTATACCTTCACTGGTATCAAATTAAATTACTATATCTAAGTCCAATTTTGTGTCTATATTAATTAGAATTCAAATGTCTCCTTTATTATGGGATAATTAACTCCTTCCGTTCCTTCACAAATAGATTACTAATAGTGTAGGGACCACACGATATGGTAGGTAAAAAAATTTTAGTAAAAATTTACCGATTAAATAAATAAATATAAATATAAAGAAAAAATAGAAAAATATAACCATACTTGATTAGATTTAATAATATGAAAAGCACATTAAAAACTAACTGAAATTACAACTCAATGGAAAATAACAAAAAAAATTGAAAAAAAAAAGAACTATACGAGATGAAAAATTATTACAAAAAATATTATGTAGAAATATTTAAAATATTGTGAGAAAAAAAAAATAAATAATAAAAGGCACACTAAAGAGACTCAAATTCACACACCAAAATTTGAAGTGAAACTAAATTATGAGTATCGTAGGTGGACATATTGAATCGAAATAAGATCTAAGATTGATATCATAATAGATCGATTTAGTTTTTTCAGTTATCATAATTTGCGAAACTTAATTTGCAAACTTTTTTATAATCTGGCATCTCGCATCGATTTGTGTGATATTTTTTTAAAATTTTTAGGTCATTTTTTGAGAAAGTTTTATTGTATATATAGTATTTACGGTTTAAACAAAAAAAAATATTAATAGTCCAAAAAAGAAGAAGAGGTGAAAAAATATATAACCCAAGGAAGAGAAAGAAGTGGTTGTTCAGTTCAAAACTAAGAAAGGAAGGCGAAGAGGCAGTAGTTCCGTTCAAAGAAAGAAAGAAAGATGAAGAGGCGGTGGTTCGGTTCAAGCAAAGAAAGATTGAAATATATGAAGCAGTTGGACCGATTCGGCCCAATGCAGCAGGTGTGATCCGTTTTGGTTGAATTAAAGAAATATGGAGACATGGCTCATATGTGTAACCTAATTCGGTTTAGTCAAGAAAGAATGATGCAGCAGGTAGGGGTGTAATGTAGGCCGTGCCGGCCTGGCACGACCCATATTTTTCTAGCCGAAACGGGCCAGGGGCCAGCCCGGCCTGGCCCAGATTTAAATTCGGGTCGGGCCGGATCTACTAAGCATCCGGCCTAGCACGGCACTCCCGCCCGAAAGGCATGGGCCATGCCGAGGCCGGGTCGGGCTTCGGACCGGCCTCTTAAAATTTTTATTTTATTTTTTAAAAAACATATATATATATATATATATATATATATATATATATATATATATATATATATATATATATATAAAATTAAAAAATATAAATAATATATTATTTCTATTTAATTTTATATTTTGATAAAAAAAATTAAAAATTTATAAAAATAATTATTAAATAATAAATTTTTAATTTTTTTTAAAAAATATTTATAATTTTGTTTCAAAAAATAAATTTGGAAAAAAGTTTTGCCAATGAATCATAAAATTTTAATGGGTTAATTGCATACGGGTTCCTGAAAATATATCGAATAGCAAATATATCTCTACAAAATTCAACTTTTCATATTTATTCCTTCAAAAATCCTAAGTTATTCATATATATCCATCTGGTTTATTACTGTTTATATTTTAACCGAATATAGCTTAAATGTCTATTTTGCCCTTACAAATATATCCCTCTAAAAGCCATGGTTATAATATAAAAAGGGTAAAAAAATAAAATTTATTTTTTTACGTGACCAAGGTTAAGTATTTAACCTATAGCTAATTAGATTTTTCTAACAGAGATAGACGGTAAGGACATATATGAATAACCTTCAATTTTTGAAGGAATAAATATGAAAAGTTGAACTTTGTAGGGATATATTTGCTATTTGATATGTTTTCTAAGACATATATGCAATTAATCTAATTTTAATCTATTGGACCAAAACCACATCTCCCATGCAAACCTTGGGAGGCCTTGGGTGGAGGGCTCATGCAGACCTTAGAAGGAGGGCTCATGAGGAGAAGGGTCAACAACATTTCTTTTCAGGAGTTGATCCCAAAGCCCAACGGAAGTTACCTTGGGGCTTAGGGTTCGGGTCGTGCTGGCTTGGCTGGCACGGCCCATACGGGTCATGTCGTTCTAGGTCGCGAGCCTTCACCTCGGCCTAACACGACACAGGTCCGTGCCGGGCCGTGCCGGGCCGGACTGACGGAGCTTAAAGGGATGGTCCAGAACGACCCAAAAAGTTAGATCGGGCTGGCCCGGCCCTGAGTCGTGTCGAGCCACGGCCCGGTCCAGAGTCGTGCCGGGCCGGGCTGCCCACAGGCTGCCTAACCCGTTTTACACCACTAGCAACAGGTTTAATCTGATTCGATTCAAGCAAAAAAAGAGAGAAATATACGAAGAACTTGAGCCGGTTAAATGTGTAATCCGATTTGACTCAAGCAAAAAAAAGAAAAAAATATGTGCAGAATTTAAACCTGTTCGGCATGTAATCCGGTTCGATTTATTTAAATAAAAAGAAAAACATACAACAGACGATTCAGTTCAAATAAAGAAAAATAAAAATATATGAAAGATTTGAATCGGTTTAACAAAAAAAAAAAGAAACATAGAAAAGATTTAAATCGATTCATTTCAAATGAAAAAAATACTGCCGTACAGTAAATACTGACGTGTAGATAGATTATAGTACTGAAATATTTTCTTTAAAAGCAGTGACGTGGCAAACTATAATAGAATCCCTTGTCTTCTAGCGACTATAACATTTGTTTAGACTAAGATTTTAAAGATTTGCACCGCGAATTAATAGTTTAGAAACTGATTGTATAATATATTTTTAATAATCATTTGCTATTTAGAATTAATTTTATGGTTTGAGAGGCGTACACATATTAATTTTCCACTCGAGATCATCATTTCGCAAAAGAAGTCTTGCTTTCTATTAAGTAGTTGTTTCACCTCATTTTTAAAAAATAATTTTAGATTCAAAAGAGATATTTAACTTAATAAAACGATTGGCAATAATATTTCCAAATTTAATTCTAATTTTTAAAATTAATTTTTAAATTTATTAGCTAGGTTCAAAAATAGAAGCAGCTAAAACTTACTTCTTTAAATTAGATTATAATTTTGAACTCAAATTTTAGAATTTATTTTAATTTTAGATTTAAATTTTAAATATAAATTCAGATATAAATTTTATATTATAGATTTGAATTTTTTTAATTTCAAATTTTAACTTTTAAATTTTAATTTTCAAAATTTAAAATTTAGATATTAAATTTTAATTTGAAATTTTAAATTTTAAATTTTAAGTTTTAATGATCAAATTTTAAATTTTAAATTTTAAATTTAATTTTGAATTTTAACTTTTCAGTTTTAAATTTAAATAATAAAATCTTAAATTAAAATTTTAAATTTTAAATTTTAAATTTTAAATTTAAATATTTAGATTTTAAATTAAATTTTAAATTTAGATTTAAAATTTAAAATTTAAAATTTAAAATTTAAATTTAGATTTAAAAATTCAAATTTTTAATTTTTAATTTTCAATTTTCAAATTTGTGTGGAAATTTTAAATTGTAAATTTTAAATTTAAAGTTAAATTCAAAATTTAAATTAAAATTTAAATTAAAATTTAAATTTTAAATTTAAATTAAAATATTATTTTTTTAGAAAAAATAAAATTTAATAAAAAATTATTATCTGCGAACAGTAATATTTGTTTTCTAAACAGTTTTATAAAATTATTTTAGAAAATTACTTTTGGTCTATTCTCAGTCAAACACTTAACAATTTTTAACTAAAATTAATTTTTTAAATCAAAAATAATTATGTAAAATTTATTTTTTCTGAATTTACACGTCTGTGGAACATAAACTGCATAAAATCTTTCAAAACGCCAAGTCAAGTCGGTGTCTTAGTAGCTGGACAAGTCAATATTTTGCTTTCTTTTATTGGTGGTGGTTCATGGAATAAAATTCCATTACCACCACATATTACGTTTATATTTTGACTCTTCTACTTTTTTTTTTTTTTTTTTTTTTTTTCTTATTGGTAAAATATATAAAACTTATCTTGAACCATATATCATTCTGTTGATTTATAAATAATTTGATAACTCTTCAAATTCAAAATTTAACAAATTCAAAATTTAAAATAATTATTTATTTTAATAAATTTATAGTTAATAAATTACATAAATTATGTTAATTAAATTGGTAAAGATAAGCAACGAGTTTAAATTTGTAAGTTAAAATGCATGTTACTAATTAGTTCAAATTAAATAAATTAAAAAATTTGGCAATAAAATTAAAATTTTTAAAAATTAGATAGTTGAATCTAAAATGGTAATAACTGAGATAAATTTTATATATTTTTGTTGTTTTTATTCAATGAACTATTAGGCACTAAGCCTAAAACTTTTCAAAAAAAAAAGAAAGTAAAAATAAAAATAAAAATAAAAATAAAAATTAGATCGAAGAACTCACCTAGAACTAGCTTCACTGATAGTGGAAGTTTCTTGTTCGATTGGCAAGTTCCATTATAAGCATCTCCATGTGTACCAGGTGGGCACGAACACCAGTAACCACCTTGTGTATTGTGACAATCCCCAACAGAGCATGGAGATACATCTTTGTTTGCACACTCATTAATATCTGTTTTCCATATCACAAAATTACCAAGAAAAAATTAATTTATTAGTTAGTGAGCTTTTTTTGTTTCTTATAAAGTTTGTATATAAGTATTGTGAAATGCTAGATGTACACTCCAATTAGGGTGTACATTTTACACCCATCCTATTCTGAGGTGGGGATAAATTTCACTCATCCTATCGATGAGACGAGTGAAGGAATACCCATTCCAGAATGGGATGGGTGTAGAATGTACATCCCATTTGGAGTGTACAGATAGCACTCCACATAAGTATTTATCCCGTCTTAAATTTTTGTTTCTAATAAAATTAGTATATAAGTATTTGTCCGCATTACTATTAATAATTTATTAGGCCCAAAATAGTTCAACTTAGTTATTATTATTATAATCCGTAATTCTTATATTTTCATTTATATTTTCTTTCTTATTTGATATTAAACTATTATAATGTTACAATAAAAATTATGTATTCTTAAAAAAAATACTTTATCTGTACGTCGGAAAGTTAGTTTATATTTCTTACACTCTTTAAAGCTGTGTTTTGAATGATAATTTTTGTTGTTTTTGAAAATAAGAGATATTTTATTATAAATTAGAACAATCGTAAATTTATGTTTAAATACATTCATAAATATTCTAGAGAATATTTTTAATAACGTTTGGATAAAAAAAAAATTAAAACAATAACTAAATATCTTTAAAAAGATAAAATAATTAATTTATATCAGCATATTTTATATAAAATTATTTTATGTAACAATTTATAATATAATATTTTATGGAAGCATTCAATTTATATCAATATATATAATTTATTTAATATAATAATTTATTTTATGTAATAATTTTTTTATATAATTTAATTATCAATAATATATGCAATGAATAAAATATAATACTAGCAATATCTTTATAATTTTAATTAATAATATTATAAATTTTAATACAAATTTATATATATATATATATATATATATATATATATATATATATATATATATATATATATATATATATATATATATATATATATATATATATATATATATATATATATATGTAATACTTAATATAAAATAAAAATATTAATTATTAATATATAAATGATAAAACTTAATAAACTAATTAATAATATATCAAATTTAATTAATTTATATTATCTAATAAAATTTATATATAAATATATTATCATAAAAATAATATTTATAATAATATATTTATTTATTTAATAAAATAAATTGAAGGATAAAATTATTCTGAATTTTTCTAGAAATAATTTTTAACGAATTGTACAAGGACAATTCAACACAAAGCGATTGTTTGCTTACAAATTGGGGTATACTCTTCTTGCTCCGGAATATCCCCGTGCCAAACATGCTTTTACTATCCAAGCACAAACTATTTCACACATCACAAAATAAAAAAAAAAAAAATTGTTTCTGAAGAGAGAGAGAGAGAGAGAGAGAGAGAGAGAGAGAGAGAGATGCAAACCTTGGCACCCGTGGGACAGATAAGGATTGCCTTGGTAGCCCTCCGAGCAATTACAGAGATAGCCTGGCCCATTTGCAGAATCTACACATCTGCTGTGCTCGCTTACGCATGCGTAGGAAGTCATGTTTTGCTGGGCTTCCCGGCACGTCTTATTTCTTACAGCCCAATCGACCACCATCGGCAGCTTTCTTCTGTACAGCTCACCGGTCGTGATGTAGGAGGTGTCGAATTCGAAAGTGCTTTCCTCCACCAACACGGCGTAGCCGCACCGGCTGAAATTGTACGTGGTGGAGCTGTTGAAGTCTTCCGCGAAATACACTCGGCAGTACCCTATCCCCTTCGGGATGGCGGTCTGGCAGCATCCGATGCTCGTGCACGAGCCGTTGCTCAAGTTCTCCCTGCTCCTGCACATCGATGCGCACCCAGACCAATAGCTATTCACCGTGTCGTCCAATATGAGGTAGGCCAGCGTCATGCAGCCGATGGTCGTAAACTTGTTCAGGGTGCTGGAGAACCGGTACGGTGAGCTGATAAGGTTCATATGCCAGTCATCGTACGTCACGGTGCCATTCGCGGGATTGTAGCATTGGCTCGACACTTCGTTGGCGATGCGGGCGATGCCCGACGATAAGGAAATGCTCAAGAATTCGATGTTGTTCAGGAAAGGCTTGTCAGTGCCATTGCTGAAGGTGCAGTTGAGTGTGAAACCCTCCATCGAGCAGCTCCGGCCGATGCCGAATGGATAGGGGATCTCAACGTCGCCGCAACGTTCCCGGCACCTTGGCCGCAATGCGTTGGTTGGCACTGACGCGGATGTGAGCTGCAATGCCAGGAGCTGGAACAGAAGCAGTTCCCATAGAATAACTATTCCAGTGGGGATAGAGTTTTCTTTAGGCGCCATAGTTTTAATTTGCTTCTTTTTTTAAAAAAAAATAATAATTGGATTCAGCTTATCGGGGTGCACTCTACCCATGGCCTTTAATATAGAGGGAAGGGGCCCTTGATGTAGAGCGTCAAGGGGTGGACCATTGCTATCGAATGTTGACTTTGACTAATTCAGCCACCTAGTTTTTTTTTTTTTTTTTTTTTTTTTTTTAAATGTATATATAAACATCAAAAAAAAAAAATTCGAGTTCAAATAGAAGAGAAATTATTAGAAGCAAGAGTAAACCTTTACATCCAAGTGAGTATAAATTTGGTAAAGGTATACAAAATTTATCTCAATTATAAATTATTTTGATTTGAATAATTAATATTTTGAAATTTTAATTTTACTATCTAATTTTTTAATTTTATTTGATTTAAGTTTAATAACGTCACTTTTACTTCAGAATTAAAATTAATTACTTACTTTAATGAATTTATTGTTATAAAAATTATATTGAATATGCTAATTAAATCTATAAAAATAAATGATACATTCAAATTTTAAAGTCAAAATATTACTGACTGATTGAAATTAAATATATTTAAAGACTAGATAGTAAATTCAAAACTTTAAAAGATTGGATAGCCAACAAATTAAAATGATACATAGCTGAGATAAATTATATACATTCTTTCCTATAAATTTTACATCTCTTCTGTTTAAGGACTAATTTTTTCACAATAATTTTATCACATTTTAATTTTTAAATATTAAAAATTCAAAATGTGTGAATCCTTGAATGAGTTGGGTATAATCTTTACACCCAATTTTAGTGCACAAGTGACATTTCTCATCATTAAGTACTTCTCATACTTCTCATACGCTAGTTGCACATCTGAAGCTCAATAATAAAGGTCTCAAAAAACATCTAAAAAATTTACTTATCACCTTTTAAATCAAATAAAATACATATAATAAATAATAAATTTTGAGCATATATTTTTTATAAATTAAATAATGATTCTCTTCATATTGTCGATTTTTTAAACTACTTTAGGCATAAATACTAGATCTTTAAAGTGACCAATTTTTGATACATAGATTTTTTAGATATTTTATATTACATCAAGTAAATTAAAATTTGACTGTAAGATATAAATAATCACATATCATGTGTGGTACGTGTATAAAGTGTACGTATACAACGGTGCATGTCAATTTAGATCAACTTGTTTTCTTTTCCCATTCAGCCGACTTTACGGCTTTGTTCAGTCAGTCTACGCAAAGCTTAAAGTGGTTTGGTGGAGACTTCTTTAACTTTTTCTTTTTTTTTTTATTTGAGATTTTTAAGTTAGTGAAGTTGATTTTTCAAAAAAAAAAAATTAATGATAATATTAGCTATTATTTTAGGTTTGATAGTTTTATTTAAGTAATAAGTAATCGAACTTGTTGAATTTGATAAAATTACTCATGATTTCAATAAAATTTTTAATGTAGTTTATAAAATCACTTAATTATAAAAAATTAAAAATTTAGAGTATATCAATCAAAAAATAAAGAAAGTTGAGAGATTATTTCCTAATGGCCTGTAAGTGAGGGGTCTCCATGCACTTTTACCTCACCAAAAACTGTGGAACCCGCAGTCACTAAAGAGACGACTTATAGTCTTTGTGTGGACAATTTCCACATATATATCAAGCAAAAGGAATTCCTATCACTTTACAGTTATTTGGTATAGAAATAATAATATATAATTAAAAGTTTTTATATTGTCATAATTTATTAAATTTATCTGCTAAAAATATTATTTTAATATAAAATAATTATATTATTCTTAATTATTTATGTAATGCTATCTGTACAGTCAAAAAAATAAGTGTTAATTTTATTTTTCTTTATATAAGGGTCAATTTTTTTCACTCTAATTTTATTGATTAACTTTTCTAATATTAAATATCCAAAAGCAATGTTTAATTAAACTCTTGTATGAAATAGTGTAAGATTTATATCTAACTTTTAAATGAACAAATATTATTCTATTCTTAATTAGATACTTAATTTTCTCACATATCACATACCACAGTAGAATTAATGCGTATTCTCTGGGGCGGAGTTAGAAATTTCCAGTAAGGAGAACAGGATATATAGGAGTCGGATTAATTGAATGAAGGACTGACACACCAACAAACCAAAGCATGAATGTTCAATTTGCATGTAGCTCATGTTTTATCCCCCTCTCCAATAATGGCGACAATCTAGTATTTTTCCTTTTTTTTTTTTGTTAAAGTGATATGAATAATTTGATTGACTCATCTAGTCCAGTTTATTAATGTATCTTCCAGCTAGTGGGGACTATATCAAGCAGCTTGTGCTATCATTTCATTTAGCTTAATTGATTCATAAAATAATAAAAAAAAAATTATATATATTAACCTTGAATTTTAGAAACTGAAATTTGAATTAAAATATGTTTTCCGGAATATTTATATTTTAAAAAGTATAAATTAACGGTATTTTCGGGACACTATTTTTCCGCCTTTCAGATCTAAGTTTGATTTTGAAAATCTGAAATCGTCAGTGCGACCGTCTCGTCGAATCGATTGAAAATGATATAAATCGATTTTCGATCCGACGGTCGGATCGTCTCGAAAACAGTGAAAAATGAAGTGGGGCCCACAACTTAAGTTGTGAATAGTAACTCCGATTTTAATTTCCCCGCTGACCAACGTCGGCCGATCGACCGACTGGAGTCTGAACCTGACAGTCCAGGTAGTCGAAATTAACCGGTTCATCGTTCTAAGCGCAGTGGTGCTAACGAAATTCACGTTTTTTCTGAGGTCTTGTTGACAAATATGGTGGCTTTGATTGGGTATTTGGTTATTCTACCATTGATGCATTGTTTATCTGCTAGCATGCTTAGTAATTGTACTCTTGTGATTGCTTAGTTTTTTTATTCAGTATCTATATCAGTATGCTCTTACTTTAGTATTCAGTACCTTGATATGCTCAACACTGTATTCATGATTATTCAGTTAACAGCCTGTTATATCTGCCTTGCCTACTGATCTTTACTATCCGCTGATTATTGTATACCAGTAGGTACAATTAGCTATTTCTCAGCTCGTCGTGCCTACTGGGATACATTGTATGTTGTATCTCACACCCTTTGGGTGACCACCATTTCAGGTCTATCGGGTGGTGAGATGTCGGGACGTGCTGGTGAGGCTGTCGCAATAGCACTAACCCTTTGTCGCCAGTTTATTTATTTTTCGCATATCATGTATTTATGTAAATGATAATTGTAATAATATTTTAAAATGGCTAATTGATTATGTAGTTGAATGCGTAGTTTAGACTACTCTGATATTGGTTGTAAGTACCTTGCCGTGCATGTATAGGAAAGGCTCTGTCCAAGGGGACAGAGAATTTTCTATATATGTGGCGATCTGCTCATACCCTGGATTGCTTTAAAAACTCTCACAAAAAAAAAAAAAAAATTAGCCTACTTTTCGAAACTCGGGGCGTGACAGATTTTATGGTTTCAGAGAAATAGGTATACGATACCTAGATTTTGTTAGGATCGAACTCTAGGATGACTTGTGTCCACGAGAGAGCGCGAGGTATTTGTATAGTGGATTGGAGCTCAGGTGTGTTCACGAACAGTTGAGTCTCGTTGTTGTGGTTATGAGCGGTGTTCGCACGCGCTTTGGGCTTTGGGGTCGTTGTTGGTGCAGGGTTAGTCGCGGTCGTGGTATGGGCCGTGGGCATAATGTTTCAATGGAGCCAGAGGGCTCGGATAAGTTATAGCGGTTGAAAGGTCAGCTCACCGCTTTTGCCGTAATCGTCTAGCAGATGGCACAACAGTAGATGACTGCTATTATTGCACCGACCCCACCGCTAGCCCAAAAGCTTGAGGAAGTTGTTGATCCTTCAGTTGTCCCCGTGTCATATGATACAGTGGCCTATGGGTCCGATTGTAACCCTGATTTGGGTTGGATTCAAATTTTGGCCCCACCTCTTGCACAGATTTTGTGGACCGACTCGGACTCTCCTGTGAGTAGCCAGGGTGGTATTCATGACCACGAGGTGGTAGTGACCCTTGATAGAGGTTATGTCATCAGCACAGAGACTATGATGGGAGGTATGTAATATACCTTCTGATGGGAGATCTATGGTATTTCGCTTTTCTTTTGGTAAGCACGTTGGCTGCAGACAACGTACTGTGGAAAGAGCTGAGGAAATACTCTGCCCTTTAAAGAGGAATATCAGATTGGGTCTATTTGTGTAGCCTTTGGAGCTGTTGATACCTTGCGACTGATTGTCACTGTAAATATTGTGGACCCGCAACCCAGCTTAGTGATCTGTCAGGCGCACTGATCAAATCCTGAGTATTCAAAAGGTTCACTGCCCTTGTTAAGCTATGAAAAATTGGATTACATATCCAAACCAGATTTGTTATGAAGGGTGGCAGAACCTAATCTTTGAGTATCTGTGGTAATAAAGGATTGACTGTAGTCATAATTTTCTTGGTCTGGCTAGTTAGAGTCGGCGATTGTTTGTGGGGCATTCCAGCATTGCCGCCCCGAGGAACCGTTTGACATGAAACTAAGGAATAGGACGATCCTCTATGTGATGATACAATGGGAGAATTTTAAGAAACACAAAGCTGTTGGAAGCGTGAGTCTGGCGCTTAGGAGCGTTTGAATCTTAGTTAAGTTTAAGTTTCGGGGACGAAACTTCTTATAAGGTGTGGGTGATATAGTAACCAAGAATTTTAGAAACTAAAATTTGAATTAAAATATATTTTCCGGAATATTTATATTTCAAAAAGTGTAAATTAACGGTATTTTTCGGACACTATTTTTTCGCCTTTCAGATCTAAGTCTGATCTTGAAAATCTAAAATCCCCAGTGCAACCGTCTCGTCGAATTGATTAAAAAAGATATAAATCAATTTTCGATCCGACGGTCGGATCGTCTCGAAAACAGTGAAAAATGAAGTGGGGCCCACAACTTAAGTTGTGAATAGTAACCCCGATTTTAATTCCCCCGCCGACCAACGTCGGCCGATCGACCGACTGGAGTCTGAACCTGACTGTCCTGGTAGTCGAAACTAACCGCTTCATTGTTCTGAGCGCAGTGGCATTGACGAAATTCGTGTTTGACGGCTCTAAAGCAGCGGGATGCGTGCCACGCAGTATAAATTTACTGTATTAAATGGATCGAGAATTTATCGGGGCACCAAATCGAGAAACCAAATATGCTACTTGATAGGTTTCGTCAAGCCGGACGTCGTGGCAAAGTCCATTTTCCATTTCGACGACTCGAGTGCCTCGAAATGCGTGAAAAATAGTGAAAAAGAGGGTATTTTCGCAATAAGGTCCGTATTTTATTCACCGAATTGCTTGAAATTTTCTAAAGAAGGACCTGGGTGCAAATGTTACCTACAGTAGGGACCCTGGGGTTGGAGGCTAATAGTATAGGGACCTAAGGGCATTTAGTTTCAAAATATCCGTGGAGACCTTTGGGCTATTTGTGGGGGGTTACGGCTATCTGAAAGGTTTCTTGAAACCTTTTTCACCCTCTCTGCATTCACTCGAGCAGAGAAAACCATCCCCATTAGCCCTGGGTCGTCGAGGAGTCGTGCCCAGGCAAAGAAGGCCGAGCTCGGGTGAGGAAGAAGAAGACCTGCACCTGGGATTCTCACACTCCTCTCTGTGCTTTCTGGTGGACTCCTCTACTTCCTGGGAGCGCACCTGAGGGAGCCAAGACACGCATGGAGCGGGGAGGGTGAACCGGCTTTGTGAGGACCCGAATCCCCGCTTCAGGGTTTATTGTTGGATAAGTGGCTTCTAGGAGTGTTTGTGCGCGTGTCGGGCCCAAGAAATGAATTTCTGGTGTAAAATGAGAGCAAGTTTGCTTAACCGGAGGCCTTTGGAAAATTTTACAAGTGGAATTGGGCCAAACGGACATCGGATTTGGATTCGGCGCGCGAAAATGATGAAAATGGACTACTTGTAATTTTCGGAGCCCGGATGACAAAACACGAATTTCGAGGCGTTTGGTACTATTTCGACGGCCGGAGGGCAGCGCCGGCGGCGGCGGGCAGCGGCGGAGCGCGGTGGCAGGGGCGCGGGCAGGCGTGTGTGCGGCGGCGGGCAGCGCGGTCCACGATTTTTGGCGTGCACCGGGACCAGCCAATTTTGGATTTGCCACGTGTCGCGCGCGCGCGACAGCGCGCCGGGCGCGGCGCACCGTGGACCCCGCCAGGCCACGTGGCGCCCGCTGGTTGGCGGGCGCAACGACCCGGCTTTGGCGCCGTGAACCGCGGCCCACGGTTCCCGCCGTGGACCGCGGGCCATGCGGCGCGCCGCGATTGGCGGGCGCGCGTGCGCCGGGCGCGGGGAGCGTGGCGCGGGACACGTGTCGGCTGGAGGAGAATTCGGGCGCGCACAGTGTTGGGCCGGGCCCAACACTATAGCCGCCCGATTGTTCCGAGCGCCCGGAATTGGGCCCAAAAAGCCCAATTTCTGGATTTTTCGGGTTGAGCCTATTTATACCCCTCTTTCACCCGAGTTAGAGGCTTTTTCCGAGCTCCTCTGCCCTTGGACCCTTCAGCAAAGTTGGAGCTCTTCTTGTTGTGCATCTTTTGGAGGAGGCCCGGAATTTTTGGAAGTCGCGGCGTTGACGACATCGGCATCGTAGCGCAGAGCGACGTTTTTTCATCGGAGGCCCGTTATCGTCGCATTTCGGTCTGAGAGGTCCACAGAGCTACTTCGACAGCTCTTTTGGATGATTTTCACGGTGTTGGAATCACGAGAGGTAGATCTATGATTTTTGTATTGTCCACTTTTCTTGGATTTGAGCTTTTATTGGAGTTTCTGGTACGTTTTTAACCCCCTTTTCTGCTGGTGGAGTTTTTGGACAACAGAACCTTGTCAGATTTTCATCTCCACATATGAGAATCGGAATTCAACGTTTCAGGACTCTATTGACATCTACACTTCGCGAGGATCGCCGTCGTATTTTTATTGGATTTTTTGGAGCTTTGTTTACAGGTGAAAAATGCGCATTTTTGGGACTGTTCCAGCAGATTTGTTTGTACTTGGGTTTTTGGTGGAATAAAGTGTAATCTTGGACCTTTTGTTGTACCCAGGGGTGTTTGCGGGTGTTTTTGAACCTGTTGGTGTTGAGAAAAATTGGAGACTGTTGTTCTTGGGTATTTTCAGCTGTGGAACCTTGGACAATTAGCACCTTCAGGTGGGTGGCCTTGTCTCCAAGATTAATGGACTGGACATTAAATCTGCTATAGTAGGACTATGCATGATAGTGAATTTCTTGTGTAGCATGCTAGAATGTAGGAATTGCTATTCCTTGTACTATCTGATGATCTTGTGATCTCCTTACTTTCTACCATCTGTTAAATTATAGTTATCTTGAAACTTGACCTAGCACCCCCGTCATATGTTGCATGTGTAACCAGACCAGCAGAAAACTCCAACTTGGGCTAGGTTTATTTTTGCTTTAGACATCCACACTTCTTATTCCTTCCTGGACATAGTATTATACTCGCCCGGGTAGTGGGCCGAGTGGTCGAAATTCTTTTTAGTGTGGGATTCATGTTACACTCATGCTTGGGAGCAGAGTGGAGTCTGGTAGATGTAGTTGGTCGTTTATCTGTGGCGGGAGCCGTTTGGGTAAACGGCGGTCCCGAGATGTCTTGTTTCCTTGTTTTATTTGTCGCCACTGTGTTAGTGGCAGTTGTATATCAGTGTTAGTAGGATCAGGACCTAGACTGTTTTTTTTTTAGACACACATGATTTTTGTAAACTAATGTTTTCTTCCAAATTTTGAGGGGTCGCCGGAGCCTGTTCTTGTTTGATTTGGGTGAAGGCAATAGCCCTTCGGGGTTTGGAAAATAAAACTTATTTAAACGGATTTTCTTCAAAGAACTAAAATATATCAAATTGGGTTTTCTCAGATTAAAATAGTTTTCAGTAATAACTGTCACATTTTTATTACAACTTCCTCACCCGAGAGAGTTTGGGTGATCTGGGTTCTAGGGGCCATTCCTTTTCGGGACGAAAGCTACGGGGGCTGTGCTTGGAACCTGTTCTTGTTTGATAGGGTTGTAGGTGTTGGTCTTCCGGAACTTTCGGACCCTGGTTGGCGTCTTCCGTATGTTGTACCGAGGTTGTCATGTTCCCGAGCTGTAAGGGGGTCGGAAACCTCGATAGGCGGAGCCTGGAGTCTGTTCTTATTTGATTGGGGTTCTAGGCGCCGACCTATTAGGGTTTTCGAACCCTTATGGTGTCGGTCCTTTCTGTGTTATCTATGAGTTTTGTGTTCTGATGTAGGAACCGTTGGGTTGACGGTGGTCCCGGCTGTGAGTATTTCTAGCTAATGGGTTAGAGATGTGATGTCAGTTACTGTCGATCTTGTTGATCGTGGATTTGGACTATAGCCTGCATGGGCCGTATTGAGCTCGACAGAGATGCGCGGATACTTTCCTCGGTGGGGTCGCGCCTCTCGAGTGCCACTCCGGAGTTGGGCCTGTTACTTGCTATCGCCACTTGTCGACGCAATCCCTCTGGCTGGGCCAGTTTTGGCAGTCACGAACACCCTACAGTAGACCCGTCCTGTTAAGGATGTGCGGCAGTAGGTGGGCGCAGGTTTGACTGTACCCTATGTGGCAGTCAGTGTAGATTGGGTGACTATACTTGAGAGTTAGTAGATATATCATGTTTTCCATCTGTTCCACTTTTTGAGCATCTAGATAGAGGCATAGTAGCTGTAGAGTTATTCTTTTTCAGCCCTTTCTTTCAGTATTACATTGTTACTTTATGCCTCTAGTAGACTTAGTGGGCGAACCGTCGGGCTTGTTGGCGGAACCCACTGAGAACTACTGTGGGATGTAGTTCTCACACCCGTCGCGGTGTCTTTTTCCCCAGGGACTTCTACTCATGTTCCTGCTGCTCCTGTTGCTGATCCGGCTGATCGAGGTAAGGGAGTCGCAAGATAGATCCCTACCAGTCGTCGTCCAGAGAGTAGATGTACCCTCTTACTTTTTGAGAGTTCTTGTTGAGAGACCTTTGTAGTGTGGTATAGAGTTGTACTCTTCTTCTGCTTTTGAGAGACTTTATGTATTTTTTTTTTTTTGTGAGGACTGTGTTGTATATTTTTGGAGTTGTATTTATTTTATTTCTAGCAGTTTACTTTCAGCTTTGATATTTGTTTAGTGTAGTATCTTTCTTGTGCAGGTTAGTCGCTTCGTCTATACAGGGCTTCCCGTATGGGCGGCGGATCTGTTGACGAGCCCAGGTCGCAGTTTCGACGCCGGGGCGTGACAGGCTTCATCCTTCTTCTCCAACTCCGGCCAAGGTGAGTTTCTGTGATCCACTGGTTCTTTGGACCCTAGACCATTAGCAGTAGCCTCTTGGGCTCCTGGGGAGTCTGCCAACCCAGCCCCGAAATTGGGAAGTCGCCGGTTGGCCGGCGGTGAAATTGCACCGTCGGGAAACCTTTAGAGCTCCGCCTTGAGCTATCTTTGCTTCCGATGGTTTTGGATGAAAACTCAAATGATGGGAAGCTTATATGGGATCTCTGGACATCTCCACCAAATTTTGGAAGATTTGGTTCATTGCGGAGGTCGTGGCATCGTGCCCTAGTTTGGGGAAGATGAAGGCTCGGCCGAGCTTGTTGCTCTGGCACCGGCGCTGCCTCCTACCGTCGGCCATGACCCAGAAAGCTTCATGGTGTCTAGAGGGATCCGTTCATGCCCTTTCATGCGGCCCATGCAGGCTGGATGATGATCCGCTATGGATGGGCCAAGTTTGACCTTGTTAATGGTGGCCGGCCATCCGCCGCTTACCGTCGGTCATGGGTTGCCCCGACCTTCATTATTTAATCTCTAGAAGCTTCGGGTGTTGTCCTTTGCATCCAAAAGCCCGTGGATGGAAAGATGCCATTGATGGAGCTTCAAGTTGGCTGCACGGCCTAGCTCCGGCCGCCGCGCGTCGTTGCTTGACCCGGTTGCATGCATGGAGATGCCCTCGTGTCATAGAGGCTGGTGCTTGCCTCAGTTGGCCACCAGAACAAATGTTCTGTTGAAGTTGGCCATGGTTGAGCTCTTTGATGCATGTGTCATGGCCGAGCTTGCCACTTGCACGGTTCCGGCCAACGTGCACCACCCAGATGGTGAGCCCCTGACTCCACATGTTCCCCTGAGCTTGATGCTCACTTCAGATTCAAAGATGGCTGAGTGGATTTTTGTGTGGAGTCACCTTGGGCCATTTTGGTTGTGAGCTCTGGTTACCTTGTTTCAGCAGATGTGGGGCTTCACTAGAGTGAGCTCCCGAGCCTCCTTAACATGCTAAACATAATGCTCAACTTGGATCCTAGGTTGCACAGGTAGATTAATGGTTCTAGCAACTAAGGGCTCTAAGTGGTTTGGTTACCCCTTATGCTATTTCAGCAGTTATGTTGCACCCTCAGGTTGAGCTTCTGAGTTCCCTCACCCTACTGAGCATGGTGCTCACCCTAAATTAGGGTTTGATTGAGTGGTTGAGTCGAACTAGCAACCTAAGCCTAATTGCATTAGTAAATGATGGCCCAAAGTTGTCCTCGGGTCTCGCGCTGCTTCCAAAAGGTGAGCACGGTATTCAGAGTGTCGAGGCCCACCTGCTGGTGATCTTGGTTCGATTTAAAAATGCTTTGAAAATTGTTACGAGCGAAAAAGGCTCTAAAATGCATGCTATTATGCAATTTTATGAAACCTTAGGGGTCTAAACGCAATTGTTACCTCACGTGCTTTCTTAGGCTGTGTGCCCATGATCTCTAAACTTTTTGTTGGAGATCCGATGGCTTTCGTTGAGTGAAAATCGGTTTACGGTAATCTGGAAAAGATCCAAGTATAAGCTCTATGTGCGTAGTGAGTCTGTGGTTTGGGTATGTGTGAGTTATTTCCTGATCAGTATTCATGATTCAGGTCTTTGCAGTCTGACTCCGGCCCACAAGCCTTCTGTTGGAGTCGTTAGTTCGCCTGCATACAGGTGGGTTTATCTTCGGTCCGGGCTTTATGTCTTCGTCCTCTAGGGTATCTTATTTGGTTGGATCCCTGTTCTTGTGGTAGCCCAAATTTTATATTTGAGCATTCCTTCTGTTGATTGATTATTATCAGCTTATATCTAGATGTTATATCATGCTTGATTATATCTAAACACTTACCCTGCCTGATTAATCATCTAGCTTATACTTGGACTTTTGCCATGCCTGATTGGTCATTAGCTAGCTATCAAATATTTACTATGTTCTCAGTATATCTTGGACTTTTGCCATACCTGATTGGTCATTAGCTAGCTATCAGATATTTACTATGTTCTCAGTATATCTTGGACTTTTGCCATGCCTGATCGGTCATTAGCTAGCTATCAGATATTTACTATGTTTCTCAGTATATCTTGGATATTACTCTTGTACAGACATCCATTGTTCCTTACATTCAGTATTGCATGAGATGAGATTTGATTGGCCTTTAGTTACTGCATCCCTATAGGGATTTCCGGCTTGTTGCCGATTACCCGGTCTGTGGATCGTGAGCTTGAGCATCAGCATTATGATCGCCACGCACCGCTGTACTTCACGTACGTCGTGGGCCTGATCCCCCACTTGCGTTCTTTACCGGTAAAGTGGTCTAAGAATGGACCCGTGACCCCCAGGTTAGTGCCCAAGGGTGTCGGGGTGTTAACCCCCAGGTTAGTGCCCGAGGGTGCCGGGGTATGTCAGCCAGGATAGTGTCAGGTTCAACGTTTTCCCTGAGGTCTTGTTCACCAATATGGTGGCTTTGATTGGGTATTTGGTTATTCTACCATTGATGCATTGTTTACCTTATAGCATGCTTAGTAATTGTACTCTTGTGATTGCTCAGTTTCTTGATTCAGTATCTATACCAGCATGCTCTTACTTTAGTATTCAGTACCTTGATATGCTCAGCACTGTATTCATGATTATTCAGTTAACAGCCTGTTATATCTGCCTTGCCTACTGATCTTTAATATCTGCTGATTATTGTATACCAGTAGGTACGATTAGCTATTTCTCGGCCCGTCGTGCCCACTGGGATACATTGTATGTTGTATCTCACACCCTTTGGGTGACCACCATTTCGGGTCCGTCGGGTGGTGAGATGTTGGGACGTGTTGGTGAGGCTGTCGCGATAGCACTGACCCTTTGTCGCCAGTTTATTTATTTTTCGCATATCATGTATTTATGTAAATGATAATTGTAATAATATTTTAAAATGGCTAATTGATTATGTAGTTGGATATGTAGTTTAGACTACTCTGATATTGGTTGTATGTGCCTTGCCGTGCATGTATAGGAAAGCTCTGTCCAAAGGGACAGAGAATTTTCTATATGTAGAGTACCGGGACTTCGTATAGTGTACCGACCTCGCAAGATGGCGTGGTGCGGAGAAATTACTTTGGATGGGTTCCAATTGTGTTTACAGATGAGTTTGGATCAACGCGGAAGCCCCAGCTTGAATCGAAATTTTTCGGGCATTGTGCGCCGTTAGAGGACTGGTTTGTTAGAGCCTCGACTCCTCAGTTGTATGCAAGAAAAATTGGAAAATGGTTGGAACATGTGTATTTTCAGTTTACAGCAGAGATTGGGAGGTTCCGGATTGATGCGGAGGCCCCGAAGGCGAAAAGTGAGTTGGAGTTGGCGATTAATGGAACCGGCTTTTGGATTGAGAACACCGACTCCACAGTTGAGCTTTTTGAGGGAAAAAAGCTTTGGACAAGTGTATTTTCAGATTACAGCGGACTTCGGAAGGTTCCGGACTGATGCGGAGGCCCCGAGGGCAAAAAGTGAGTTGAAGTTGCCTTAAAATGGATTAATTAATTAATTAATTAGTTGGTTAATTAGCCTGAGAGAAGGAAATTAGAAAAAAGAGAAAGATGAGAGAGAGGGAGTTTGATTGGTTAGATGTTGGTGTTGGTGTTGGAGAGTGAATTGGGTTTCCTTGTCACCATGCACCATGCACTATGCACCAAGTCCCTTAATTAGCCACCTTAATTAGCAAATGCCACGTCATATTCTTCTTCTCTGCTTCAAACAGAGGATTTGAGCTTCAAACAGAGGATTGAATGGATGGAGAAGAAGGAGAAAAATAAGAGGATTTGAGGAGAAATAAAAGAGGGAAATGAGAGAGGTGAAGGTGTGCTTGTAGTGTGGACCGACCGTTGGAAGCCGAGCGGAGCATGCACGCATCGAGCTTCATGAAGGTGCATTGCCGTTTTTCTAGTGAGAGAGAGAGAATGTTTGGTTTTGATTGTTTTTTAGTTGAATTGGGTTTTTGAAAGAGGTTGGTGTTGTTGTTGATGGAATTGGAGTTGGTTTGGGTTTCAGTTGCTGTCCTTGAGTGGTGGAGAGGCGCACGCAGCGGGCCGTGCAACAGCTTGGGGGCTTGTGTTCCGGAACTATAGCCCAGTTCCAGAACCAATGTAATTTGGTACCGGTACCCCATTATGGGTACCGGTACCCAATGTCACTTGAAGCCGATTTGAGCTGGGGATATTTTTTAGTGAAGGGCTCTTTGGTAAATTCACTTCCCATGTGCTTTGCCCCACTCCTCCTCCTATATATGAGCCCTCCAACCCTGCCTTCTTCTCCATGACAGAAAGAAAGAAAGAAAGGAATGAAATCAAGAAAAAAAAAGAGAGAAAATAGATGAAAGAAAGCATGCATGGGTGCTGCTTGTGGGGTTTTGCTGCTCGGAGCTGAGCGGGGCCCCGTGCGCGTCGGCCGTGTGTGAGGTAAGTGACAGTTGTTTTCCTAAATGGATTAAGATTTTTCTTAGATGGATTTTATGGATTTTTGAGCTTGGATATCATTGTGTTGCTTCTTTTTTGTGCGGTTTGAGCCGAGGTTGTGGTTTTGCACTGCGCGCAGCCGAGGTGCGGGCACGGGTGCGCGCGTGCTGTGTGGTGACTGTGGAGTGAGCCGAAGCACGCCGGATATTTGTAAAGGACCCGAGGGATATGTTCGAGCTTTCGGAGAATTTTCTAGGATTCGTGACAGTGTTCGCGCGCGCGCGGCGCGGTTTTCGCTTTTCCGGCAGATTCGAGGCAGCGAGCAGTTCGGCGCTTCACCGACTTCAGCGATTGCCTGCAAAATGCTTTTGAGGTGGGTTGGAATTTCTCCAAAATGTATGGAATGCCCTCTAAAGCTTCTGTATGCATGTTGATCATGTTTAGTTATCTGTTTTTATGCTTGATAAATCTGATAGTTGCCTAGAAAATTGTAGGAATACTTTTCTGAGCCCCTGATATTTTTAGCATGATCTAGAGGTGTCTTGACACTAGACTGCATGATTATTTTGCATTGGATTGGCATCTGAACCGTTTTAAAAATCGTCGGACGTGTTTCAATGAAAACCGGGCTTTGAAAAATATTTTCTTAAACAGTGAGATCACCCAGAGGGGTTGAGTTGGTTCAGATTACAGGTATGCTCGTACCAGAGGGCCGAGCGAATTTTTAGTGCATTGTGTGTTGAGTTTCTAGTGTCATGAGAGTTGCACTTCCTTGTTGGGATTGATGGGTTTATTCTAGATCATGGGTCATGTTTCTGATTTAGTGGTGGAGGTGGTTCACCGACTTAGCTTTGAGAATTTTGGGGTTCTGGCAGATCGAGTTGTGGAGGTTTTCCGACTTAGCCATGGGTCGTGCATTATCAGATTGAGTCGTGGAGGGTCTCCAACATAGCTGTGAGAGTGTTTGGGCTTTTCCTGTTTGAGTCGTGAAGTCTTTTTCCGACTGAGTTGTGCTTTTGAGCATCGAGTTGCCGATCTGTTTGATCGTGGATCATAGCCTGCATGTGCCGCTTATTGAGACTTGAGACTGATGAGATACTTGAGCTCGTTGGGGTCGCTCCCCTCGAGTTACGCCCCGGGTGCGTGTTGATGATGCGACTAGTTGATACACTAGAGTTCGCTTGAGATTGAGATAGTCCGTGTGGGACGCCCTACGTAAGTCCCGTCCAAATGTGGATGAGGTGGCAGTAGGTTTGGCGCAGGCTTGACTGGACCCTATGAGGCAGTCATTGAGATTGGGTGATATGAGAGAGTGATTGCATAGCATGTTCTTAGATGAGTTTTCCTTTGAGCATGATACTTGAGGCATGTTAGCAGTAGCGAGTGTATGCATATTTCATCTTTAGTAGATTTTCTTGAGCATGATGATTGAGACATGGTAGCTGTAGTTTCCTTTCAGCTTTTCTTTTATCTATCTGCATACCTATCTGTTGTGCCTCCAGTAGACTTAGTGGGCATACCGTGGATATTGGTGACGGTACCCACTGAGATCTACCTTCTGCAGTAGATCTCACACCCGCTGCGGTGGCAGGTTCCTGAGGTAGCTGTTCCGGCTTGGTTCGCGCGGAGACAACAGATCGAGGTGAGGACGTGGCCGATTAGTTCCTTACCAGCATTGAGAGTCTGAGGTAGATGTACTCGGTATATTTTTATGATTCCACTTTTGTACTGGACATTCCGAGAGATCTGTGAGGATTGTACTTGTATTTTCATAGTTGAGAGACTTGTATAGAGGATTTGATTTTTATCCAGATGTTCAGTGTTTGATTCTGTAGCTATTAGTTTTATTTTTCAGCTCTGATACATGTTAGCTATAGATCTTTTGCAGGGTAGACGCTTCGTCTTTGCGGCAGTTTCCGTACAGACGGCGGATCTGTTGGCGAGCCCGGGTCGCAGTTTCGACTCCGGGGCGTGACACTATATATGTAGCGATCTGCTCATGCCTTGGATTGGTTTAAAAACTCTAACAAAAAAAAAAAATTAGCGTGCTTTTCAAAACTCGGGGTGTGACATTATACGAATAAGCATAAATATATTGTCAGATAGAAACATAATTATAATATATGCATAGATATAAAATGAAATTTCGGCTATTAAGTAGGGCAACATGCCCTACTTCCCCCTCCCCCCCCGTCCCCTATTCTATATGGTATATATTGTCATACATAAAGAAGTTTTCTATTAAAAACAACTATCTATCTGTTGAGGTTAAAATTTTCGCCACTTAAGAAAGTGACACATGACATGTATCATCGACTAAGAATATCAGCCGATAGAAATTTGAGTCAACAAATGAAGACTCGTGCCTTGACCAAGATCAATTTCAACCGAAGGCAAAATGGGTCACCTCAGTCGAATTACGAAAGAGGCGAGGCTAAGGTCAACTCTCGGTTGCTTGAGCAGTAGAAGGAAAGACCCTAAACGGAAAGAGTACGAGATTTGGGCGCGAATCTCGTAACTGACTCCGGAACGGCAAGCGGTGCCTAATATTGAAAAGCGCTGAAAATCACGCTTCGGCGCGTCGATTACGGGATGAACTTGGATGGAAAAATAGCTACTATTCTATTGAGAAAAATTGACTCAAAAGGAAGTAGTTATAGAATTTATGATAATTCCCCTTAAATCACGCCGATTACTCAAATCGGCGATTATACACATTGTTCAAAAATGTATAAATACCCGAACCATCGAAGAAAAAGGGGTCCAATAATCTCGTAAGCCAGTGACCACCCATACTTTTTCAGCATTTACTGTTTTCCTAGATAAGTTTCATACCAGCATTTGCCACACTTCCTAGGAGTAGTCTTAACTTGTAATCGATTCCTGTTACCCCCTTTTAAAGCAATACAATTCATTAATCGTCTATTCGGCCGTGTCAAATCCTTGTCTCTAGATCCTAGTTCGGCTCCTCTAGGCCGAACTCTGCTTGTCTCCAACCCCTAGTTAGGCTAATCTAAGCCAAACCTTCTCAAGAATTTGATTGAGAAGAACCCGGCTGAGCATATCCCTCATCAGCCTAATCGCTTGATCCCTTTGGCACGCGGCGCATCACACCTAGAGGGTCAGCCCCAAAGGTCGACGGTCAATGCAACTTTCGGCCCAACACTATCATTGTCATTTATGTAAAGATTTCAATCCATACAAGCATCATGTTTTTGTATATCCGTGTATTATGTTTTTTATAGTGAGTAAGAGAGAAAGAAAATTAAGAACGGGCGAACCAATTAATGGAGTAAGACTATTCTGGACTGAGTATCCACCTTGAACTACAAATTGACATCTACTGTATGCTATCGGCTCCTTGACCTTCACTTGGTCCAAAGAAGAAATACAAGAATATCATAAGCTTTTTTAGGGTTCCAAATACTCAATATACTACTTGTCATATCCAAGCTTGAGGCCTCAAGGCTTCAAAGCTTTATCACTAACTCAATCTTACAAAACACATATTTTGCCATTATTGAGACCAGATTTTTCCGCCATCAGAGAGAGCGACACGTGGCGTCTACCATCGGCAGAAGACATCAGCCGATGAAGCGAAAAATCAACCAAATGGAGATCAGCTTCTTGGTTAGGACAGATCTCAATTGCGTAGGGGTATAGCACGCGACGCCCGCAATCGGCTGAGTGAAGCAGCTGACAGGAGAAGCCGCTAACATCACCCAAGATCGACTTCGGTTGACAGCGTCCACTGGATCATTCCAGTCAGTCGACGAAAAAGGCGGGAGTCTGAGTCAGCCTTCGACTGACTCGAGCCAAAAGAGGGAAAATTTCAAAAAAAAGGACTGCGAGATTTGAACCGATATCTCGCAACTAACCCAAAACACCAAGTAGCACCCAACAGTGGAAGGCGCCGAGAATCACGCTATGGCACAACAACTAGTGGATGAACCTAGACGGAAAACGGCTACTATCCTGTTAAGGATAATCGACTCGAAAGAAAGCCGTTGTGTCACCCCCCGGGGTCGAAACTGCGACCCGGGCTCGCCAATAGATCCGCCGCCTATACGGGAAGCCCCGCATGGACGAAACATCTAACCTGCAAAAGATAATATGTGATGACCTGGATCTCCGCAGAGCTGCTGCAGTGCGTTGAGGTGGCTATTGGAGGCCTACATGGTGTGTTGGAGGTGTTTGGAGCATAATTGGGCACAAGTGTTGGACTTCGGGCTTAAATAGATCATGTGAGTGATCGGAGGACCCCGTGGAGGGTTTAGAAGTGGTTTCGCGCGAAACGGATATTAAAATTGGGCTCCGCGCGAAATTTGGGCTAAGAACACATTTCCGGGTGCCTTCGACAATTTTTAGAGTTGGAATTTGGCAAAACGGACGTCAAATTCGGATTCAGCACGCGAAAACGGTCAAAATGGACTACCCACTTGTCATTTTTGAGCACAGGTTACTGTTCACTGCCGGAAGAGTGTTTCCGGCGATCGCCGGCGGCGGCGGCGGCGGTGGGCAGCGGTGGAGAGCGGCGGCGCGGCCTCGGGCAGGCGGAGAGCGGCGGCGGGCAGGGCGCGTGGGCGCGGGCAGGGCGCGCGGGCAGGCGCGCGGGTGCGTGGTCCACGCGGCCAGCGTGCACCGGAGGGCAGGACACGTGGCAGTTGCATATTGGTTCGGTTCACAGGATTTACTACACCGGGTGCAGCAGGCAGTGTGACTGACACGTGGCGGCTTCCCATTGGTTGGGGGTACTGTGCGGGCAGGCCGGGCAGGTGCGCGCGCAGGCGTGCCGGCGCGTCTGGCGCTGACCGGGTCAGCGCCACGTGTCGACCACTGCGTGGGCCACGCGTCGCGAGGTGAGCAGCGGGTTCCGGTGTTTGCTGTTTTGTGGGCGACGTGGAGGCCCAGGATGAATCCGGGCTTGAACAGTGTTGGGCCGGGCCCAACACTGTAGCAGCCCGGAAGTTCCCGGGCGCCCGAAAGTCGGGACATGATGGTCATCTTCTGATTTGTTTGGTTGGGCCTATAAATACCCCCTCCTCTCCCTCTTTCTTCCCCTTTTCCGAGCTTTAGAGAGGGAATGGGAGGGAAAGCTCTATATGAAAGTTGTTCCCCTTGATGTCCTTGAGCTCGTGGTGGATCCCCGAAATTTTTGGAAGCTCAGGAACGGCGATATCAATTTTACAGTTCGCCTCGGTTTTCTCCCCATTTCGGCCCATTACCGTCACAGTTCAGTCGAAAATTCACTGTGAGCAAACCAGGAGAAGTTTTTGGACGATTTCTTCGACAGCATGTTCCTAAGAGGTAAGGCTTTGATTTTTGTGTTGACCGCTTCACTTCGTTTCGCACTTTTGGCACGTTTCCCGAGACATCTTTGACCCCTATTTTTCTGTGTTGGATTCTGGACAGCACCGGCTTGTCGATTTTATATCTCAGCCTAGGAGCATCGGATCAAGGCGTTCCAGGACTCGATTTTGATCTACTCGTCGCGAGAAACACAGTGGTGATTTTTCTGGGATTTTTGGAAATTGTTTCGAAGGTGATAATTAAGCTTTTCTTGGACAGATTGCTACAGGAATTTTGTTGTGGAGATTTTGAGTATGCAGCGGTGTTTTATTTTTATCTTGGCCTACAGGTATCGGATCTGGGCGTATAAATAGTCGTTTTGGGGCTACTCTTCGCGAGGAATGCGACCGTGAATTTTCTGGATTTTTTTGAGGACTGGACAAAGGTGATATTTAGCCATTTTTGGGGCTGATTTTGGACAGTAGGTATTTGTGCAGTTTTGGGATTAATTGTGCGCATTGTTCTGTGCAGTGGGACACAGTTTTTGGTGGATTGCTGTGTTAGAGGACAGCGGGCAGCCAGAGGTCTCTTTTAGTGTTGTGCGCGCTTTTCGAGGTGGGTGGTTGTTGCATGCCTCTAATTCTGACCTGCTCACTAAGTTTATTAGAGAACCCCACTATTGAATATATTGATTGAGTATCATGCATGATTGACTGATATAAATGTGAGCCTATCATCTGAGATTAATTTTGTGGATATAGAATGTTGGGGATACTATTGGTATAATATTGCTGTTGGAACATGATCATTGGAATAATTGGTAGCGATAGTTAACATGCCGTATTAGCACATAAATCTTATGAAAATTGGTTAAATGGACTAATTATCTGGACATGATGACTTATCTATGTGCAGGTTCCACCTTGGGGATTTATTATGGATCAGGGATCATATACATGTGTAGTGACTGATGATTTTAGCATGACTGTTATATTTATGTGGATTTATTATTTGTTACACCTGCAGAACTGTTATTTGATATTCTCCCTTTCACATTGCTGAGGACTTTTGCATGCTTGTTTGGACATCTAGATAGGCCACTATTTTATTGCTACACTATCATATTGGGATTTGACTTAGGAAAAACCATGATTGCTTTCTTTCTCCTTCTTATTTAGACTTTTTGAGTCATGTAGCTCGGGTTCGAGCAGGGGTTTAGGATAGTGTAGCCGGGACCTAAGGGTCAGTGACAGGGTGTATTTGATATTGGATTGTGGGTCATTGTGGTGACCGCGAACATTAGGCGGTTAGCCAGATGTTGACTACTTTATCAGATTTTTGGGTCTCGTGGAGTGTCGCGGTGGCCGCGGACATTAGGCGGTTGACCAGATGTCTACTTATGCATCAGATTGGGTATCAGAGTTCTCTAGTGGATGGAGTTTCCCACTTGTTGGGTACTATTGCATCTGATTGGGGATTGGGGTTTCTTTAGTGGACGTAGTTTCTCACTTTGATCATAGTCTTGATCCAGTCCTGCTATATTGAGATACTGATGACAGAGATACTTGTGATACTGATGACAGAGATACTTTACTCGTGTGGGTCGCTCCCCTCGAGTGCCACTCCGGAGGTAGGCTTTTCGGACCCAGCCTTGTGTGCCGGTCTGATACTTGTTTTGGGATGCGAGCCGTGCGGGCCGATCCCGCGATTTCGAGCCTTGTGTGCAGATTTCGCTGAGCAGGCAGTACCAGTTTTACTGGTGGTACCAGATTGGGTTTATTTGGTCATATACTGTTTCCTGATGCATTCATACAGTTATTTCTTCCAGTATTGCATTTAGAGGCATACTAGTAGTGGTTTCCCCTTTTATTCAGTAGTTCTGTTTACAGCTTTACCACTTGTCCCTCTTCTTGCCTCTAGTAGACTTAGTGGGTACGCCGGAGCTTGAGGCTTTACCCACAGGGAGAGGCTACTGGTTTACTAGTGGTTCTCACCCCCATTGTTGTTTTCCCTTTCTTTTTCTTCCCCCCTGTTTTGCAAAGTCCTCTTCGGGAGTTGCTGATCTTCAGTCGTTGTCCGAGGCAAGGGAGTCACGAGCTAGATCTTTACCATCCGAGGAGTGTGTCTGTATCCCCTGGTTGGAGATTCCTTGTCACGCCCCGGGGTCAAGACTGTACCCCGGGCTCGCCAACAGATCCGCCGTCCCTACAGGAAGCCCTGTAGAGGCGTAGCGTCTAACCTGCAAAAAGAAAGATACTACTCTAAACAGATATCAGAGCAAAGTAAACTGCTAGAAATAAAATAAGTACAACTCTCATAATACAATAAGTCCTCACCACAAATACAAAAGTCTCTCAAAGAAAGAAGAAAAGTACAACTCGATACCTCACTACATAATCTCTCAAACATCACACAACCAAAATAGAAGGGTACCTCTACAACACTGAAGCTGAAGGGGGAAGGGATCTATCTCGCGACTCCCTTACCTCGGTCTAGAAGAGCAGGATCAGCAACTGGCACCGCAGGAACTGGAGCTGAAGTCCCTGGGGAAAAGACACCACGACGGGTGTGAGAACTACCTCCCACAGTAGTTCTCAGTGGGTGCCGCCAACAAGCCCGACGGCCTGCCCACTAAGTCTACTAGAGATAAAAAGTAATAAAAGAAATGCAGTATGAAGAGCGGGAAAGTAAACATCTACTGCTACTATGCCCCTATCTACAATGCTCAATGGGAAGAACAGGAGGACGATATGCCACAACTGATACTCAACTCGGAACACCCAATCCAAACTGACTGCCACAACGGGCCCAGTCAAACCTGCGCCTACCTACTGCTGTAGGTATGTCCGGTACTCCAACCCGGTATCTAGCTCAATCTCAAAGCCGGTACTACAACCCGGTCTCGCCTACTCCGGAGTGGCACTCGAGGGGAGCGACCCGCTCGAGTCAAATAACTGCGCAACACTGTCCAGCACAAAGGTGGCACATGCAGGCTATGATCCAATCACTATCTCACTCACTGGCTAAAGATCCACACTGTCACTATGACCATGTCCCAAAAATCCCAGATCCACTGTCACTATCACTATCACTATCACTATCTCAATGCAAGCCGATCTACAGACTGCTACAGACGCCACTCGGTCCCCAGACGCGAGTGCAAATGCAATCCCCAGCTAATAAACCTCCCGGCCCACGACTCGGGGAAAAGATCACTATGACCAGAGTGACAAGAGTACTACCACTGTGGAACAGCTAAGGTGATAAATAAATCTGATGTATGTTCAAGTTACTGTAGTTTAATGGCACGTGATAGTTAAATAACAGGCAATTATGCTAAATTAAGTTCCCAAGTTGCAGAGTTAATCAAGAGATCGACAGATTTAGCAATTAGCTACAGTGGTTTTTCCAACATACAGTTTACACAAATTATCTGGCTCATAGACTATGCATGCTACTATATTTGTAGAATTAGAGTGCAGTCCATAGAATTTGAAAGCAGGATCACCCACCTGATCGCGCTAACTGTCCAGGACGATACAGATAAAAAGCCCAGAAACTGATAAAACTCCGAGTCCACTAAGCAAAGAGCACCATAGTGGTGCTTACAAAGTCCTGGGTACAACAACAATTCCACATTCACATTAAATTCCACTCTAAATACCTTATACAAAAATCTGCGAGAACAGCCACTGTTCAAACGTAATTCCCACCTGAAATAATTTTTTTAAAATTCCAATAAAAATATCACGACGATCCTCGCGAAGTGTAGATGTCGATAGGCTCTTGAATCGTCGAATTCCGATGTCCGG
The DNA here is from genome assembly GCA_029168755.2 of Tillandsia fasciculata. NCBI lineage: Eukaryota > Viridiplantae > Streptophyta > Magnoliopsida > Poales > Bromeliaceae > Tillandsia > Tillandsia fasciculata. The sequence continues at coordinate 25,592,887 of CM054931.1, read as the reverse complement.
ATGAGGAGATAAAAATCCGCGAAGTGAGTGCTGTCCAGGAATCTCACAGCAAAACAGCGGCTCAGTAATGCCTCGAAATCCGTGCCAAAAACCCAAATCTAGGCAAAACACTCAACACGAAAGTCGAAGGTTTACCTCTCGTGAATCCAACGCCGCAAAAATCGCTGAAATCGGCTGTCGGGGTAGCTCTGTGGAATTTTTAGACCGAAATGCGACGATAACGGGCCTTCAACAGAAATCCGTCGCTCCGCACTTCGAGGCAGAAAACACAGTCTTCGCGGCTTCCAAAAGTTCTGAAACTTTGCAGGAAGATTGGCAAGAGGGAGAGGAGAAAATCTCGTGAAGGGCTCAAGAGCTATATCCCTCGGAAAAAGTCCCAAAATCATGGCCCAAAGGGCCTATTTATAGCCTCTCCCCAAAGTCAGCCCAAAAAAACAAACTATCCAGAATTCGGGCCCATTTCCGGGCGCCCGAAAATTTTCGGGCGGCTACAGTAACGGGCCGGCCCGTTACTGTGCGCGCCCGAAACGCCCTCAGGCCGCCACGTGTCCCCCTTAACCGCCTCCTGCACCCGGCGCACGACCCCGACGAATCGCGAGGTGCCACGTGTCCCGACCAGGCGTCGTGCACCCCTGCGCCGGACCAACCACGGGGCGCCACGTGGCGCCCCCACGCCGACCCGGTCAACGCGCACGTCGCGCGACGTGCGCGGCCGCGCCGCCGCCGGAACCGGGTCGGGCACGCGCCCCGAGGCACCGCCTCAGCTGCCGCCGCCGTGTGGACCGAGTGCACGAGAACCCGCCAACCATGCAACGCCACGTGTCCCTCGGTTCACCGTGCACCAGAGCCGAAGATCCGTGGACCGCGCGCACAACACCGCACCAACCACGGTGTGCCACGTGTCCTACCCTCGGTCCACCGTGCACCCCGCCAAGGCCCGTGGACCGCGCCCGCTGCGCCGGCCAACCGCAACGCGCCACGTGGCCAGCGCCCGGTGCACGCGCCCCCGCGGTGGACCGCGCGCCTGCGCCGCCGCCCGCCGCCGCGCTCCGCCGCCGCCGGCGCTCCTCCGGCCGCCGGAACTGTAACCTGTGCCTCGGTTTCCGTGTTTTCGCGTCCGGGCTCCGAAAAATTCAAGTAAATAGTCCATTTCGCTCGTTTTCGCGCGCTGAATCCAAATCCGAGGTCCGTTCGGCCAAATTCTGCTTCTAAAATTTCCCAAAATTTCCCGGAAAAGTAAACTTGATCCAATTTTTGTGCCGGGTCACAAACTTAGCTCCAATAAGCGCGCAAACACCTCACACACCCAAAATGGACTCTCAGCAAAGAAAACAAGCTCTAAATTTACCAGAAACTCAAGTCTGGGGCCCGGCACGCACACACGCACTCCCTGAAGCCTCCAAACCACCAGTAAACCCTGCCGTGGGGGTCCGGGTCCTCACATTCCTGGTAGCTGTTGGTTGATTTTTACTGTTATATTTGGAGAGAGATCTTTTGTATTTGGAGAGACTGATGTTGAGATTGATGTACTATAGTTTTAGTTTATCTCCTTTTATAGTTGAGAAATGCTGTACTGTGGACATTGTATGATGATTATCTATATTTGAGGAGATGGATATTGTACTTTATTTCATGTTGTACAGTGATTGGATTTTACTTTACAGCATTTTATTTCAGCTCTGATATTTGGGTAGCTATAGTACTATTTTTTGCAGGTTAGACGCTTCGCCTATGCGGGTTTTAGCATAGGTGGCGGATCTGTTGGCGAGCCCGGGTCGCAGTTTCGATCCCGGAGCGTGACATAATACTACAGCTATACAGATATCAGAGCTGGAAAGTAATTACTGAAATATAAAATCCAACTCCAAAATGGTACAAGTCTAATCCTCACAATATAAGTGTCTCTCGAAAATAAAACTCTCAAAAGTAAAATATACAATAATCCAGCAGACTATACTACAAAGCTCCGAAAAGGAGTACAGCTACACTCCAAGGACGGGCAGGGAACTAGCTCGCGACTCCCTTACCTCGATCTGTAGGTGCAGCAACTGGAGTAGGAACAGAGGTAGATGCCTCTGGAAAATGTCACGAAATTGGATGTTTTTGGAGTCAATCTCCATCTATGCTTCGAGAGGAACGCAACCGTACCTTTCTTGGATTTTTTCTGAAGGCATTTCGAGGGGGAACATTTCCCGTATTTGGAGCTCTACTACAAGGTTTTGGTGTTGAAATCTACGGTTGAACCCATCGCAAAATTCGGCTTTGTATATCAGTTTTGCTGGGATTTTTGGACTGGCTGAGAAAGAAAAAATTGAGACTCCTTCTTACGATAGAGTGGATCGTTGAGCCGCACTTGATATTTTGAGCACCACCGTTTATCCGGGAGGAGTTTTCTAGAGCTTTTAGGTTCGTTGGAACCGTGAGAACCTGAGAAACACACTTTCAATTTTAACTTCATCGGGTTGCTGATCGTCCAATTCCAGGTGGGTTGATTTGGTCTCCGAAATCGGCGGACTGTTCTCTAACTCTATTTGTTAGGAAGCATGCATGTTAAATGTACAATTTGTATGATTGGAATTTAAGAATGAGTAATGTTGTAAGTTATGATAGAGAGCTTCATATTGAGATAAACCATGCCTATGATTGAGAGCCTACATGCTAAGCTGATTCATGCTTATGATAGAGTTAGTAGTTTAATCAGTACACTTAACAATGATTTTATTGGAACTTTGACCTAACACCCTGTCATATATTGCATGTGTAAACCAAACTAGTAGAGAACCCTAATTTGGGCTAGGTTCTTTAATGCTTTAGACATTCACACTTTACATCCTTATTCCCTGGATATAGTGTTTTCCTCGCCCGGTTAGTGGGCCGAGTGGTCGGGATTTCTTTTAGTGTAGGATGCATGTTGCACTCGTGCTTGGGGGCCGAGTGAAGTCTGGTAGCTGTGGCTAGTCTTGTACTATTGTCGGGAGCCGTTTGGGTAAACGGTGGTCCCGGACCGTCGGGTTTTATCCGATCTATTCGTTGTCACTGTGTTCGTGGCAGTAGTGTACCAGTGACAGCAGGACCTTGAATCCAGAATCTTTTTGGACACACATGATTTTAGTCAACCAATAATTTTTTTCGAAATATCGAAGGGTCGCCAGAGTCTATTCTTGTCTGATTAGGCGAAGGCATTAGCCCTTCAGGGTTTGGGAATGAAATTTGTTTTCTAACTAATTTTCCTAAAAAAGCTAAAATTCATTAAAATGGGTTTTTCTTAAATCAAGATGGTTTTACAAAAAAAAGGAACTACTTTTAGTCCTCACCCCGAGTGGATTCGAGTGGAAATGATTTTCAGTAACAAATATCACCTTTTCATGTAAACTTCCTCACCTGAGAGGGTTCGAGTGATCTGGGTTCTAAGGACTATTTTCTTCTTTGGGTCGAGAACAACGAGAGGCTATGCGTAGAGCCTGTTCTTGTATGATTTGGGTTGTAGGTTCTAGTCTTTCGAGGTTTTCGGACCCGTCGTTGTCGTCGGCTGTGGAGTGTCTTCAGCCAGTGAGTTATAGCATGTTGAGTTTGATGTCCTGTTTTGGGAGCCGTTGGGTTGATGATGGTCCCAGCTGTTGAGTACTTCCGATAAGTGGGTAGTGTTGTTAGTTGGACAGTGTCGATCTGATTGATCGTTATTTTGGACTATAGCTTGCATGAGCCATATTGAGCTCGACAGAGATGCATGGATACTTTCCTCGGTGGGGTCGTGCCCCTCGAGTGCCGCTCTGGAGCTAGGCCTATTACTTTGCTATCGCGACTTATCGACGCAGTCCGTGTGGAACACCCTACGTAAGTTCAGTCCTCCGTGGATGTAATGGCAGTAGGTCGGCGCAGGTTTGACTGGAGCCATGTGGCAGTCAGTGTGATTGGGTTGATTGAGTATACTGGGTTAGAGTCGATGCATCATTTTCATCTGTATCACCCTTTTGAGCATAGTAGATAGAGGCATGGTAGCTGTAGAGTTATTTCCAGCTTTTCTTTTTTAAGTTTTTCTGTTATCTTATGCCTCTGGTAGACTTAGTGGGCAGACCGTTGGTCTTGGAGACGGTATCCACTGAGAACTACGTGTTGGTGTAGTTCTCACATCCTCTGTCGGTGACAGGTTTGCCGAGACTTTTCCCTCCGTTCCTGCTCTAGTTGGCGTGACGGACTGAGGACAGGGAGTCACGAGATAGATCCCTACCAGTGTGGTTCATTTTGGTGAGATAGATGTACTACCTCGAATTGTGGGATTTCATTGTACACTGTTGTATTTCTTGTTTTAGTTATCTCCCTTTTTGGATTCATAGATGCTATATAGGAGGATCTTCTATTTGTACTATTACTGTGTATCAGTTTTGGTATTCTTTTATTTGGGAGATGGACCTTATATTTACTCCAGTTGTACAGTGGTTTGAATTTTTATATTTCAGCAGTTTATTTTCCCGCTTTGATATCTGTTTAGCTGTAGTAGTATCTTTTGCAGGATGGACGCTTCGCCTATGCGAGGTTTCCCGTATGGGTGGCGGATCTGTTGGCGAACCGAGTAGCAGTTTCGACCCCGGGGCGTGACATCTTCAAAGGAGGGGTGAACTTCGTACTAGGAGATGGAAGACTTATAAATCTATCGACGGACAAACGGTGCGAAAAGGTGACGCAGCAGTCCTTTTTCCCTGAGGTGTTTGATGGCATGGAGAAGAAAATGATTAAAATCCGTGATTGCTTAGATCACAGTGGGTGGATCTAGGGGACTATCCTAAGAGGGTACGAACTGGGAGAGAGCCCCGGGAACGGACGCGTTATCGAGCTCAGGGAGTTATTAGAAGGAATCATACTAGGGCATGGGACAGATAGACTGGTTTGGCATTGGAATGCAAATGGACTTTTTACCGTCAAGTCTACATACATGATGCTCACCGACGGGAGTTTAAGGGCAATTGCGCCTGTATAATCTAGAGTCTTTGCCTGCCGACTAAAGTTCAAATCTTTGTGTGACTTGTTCTCAAGAAACGTCTCTTAACAGCTAACAATCTTGTCAAAAAGGGAGTGGACGGGGAATATACTGTGTGTAATGTGTGGCTCCGAGCCTGAAACTGTTGACCATCTTTTTACGAAGTGTGTGTACACTAGGTATGCGGCGTGGATGGCCTCAGCGGGTTCGAGTCGTGAGGATACGAACAATGATGTCAAATATGATTTATTTGGGAGAAGTGCATGTCTCGAGGTGAGTCCAAATTAGCTAATAAAAATCTTATCGGCTTGCCAGCTAGTTGGTGGGTCATGTGGTCTATAAGGAACAAAGTGATTTTTCAACAGTCTAATACTGATCCCCTTATTGCGGTTGGCTAGATCAAAAGCCTAACAACGCAGTAGGAGAAGACCGAGGACTTTTTGGGTGGCTGTGATCGGTGTTCGGGGCGCGTGATGATTCCGGGCGAGTGATTGTCATTGTGGTGTGAGTGATTTTGATTTTGATAGTTGTTTCACTTATTTTGATTTTAATTTTGATTTTGAGACCATGATGTCTCATTTATGTAAACTTAGTTCATCTTCCAATTGAATGAAGCGGGTAGCGTGCTATCTTTTTCTCAAAAAAAAATATATATATTCCTGATTGACCGGGTACATTATGATATTCTAGAATGATATGTGGTTCTTGGAGGTGTGAGGTGGATTTTGGAGTAGAGTAGTAGGGTGTGATTGTGTCAATCAACTAGATTTTCACATGTTGCATAACTTGACTTTTCCTCGTATTGCAATTGGTAGTTATATATATGTAGCATCTATGAATTAAATGAACCAATTAAATATTAACTCTTTAAGATTATTTTCTAATCACCTAGTTTCTGTGTCTAAATTCCTTGCCATAAGAGCCTATCGTTTTTAGCCCGTTGCTGGTTCGCTTGCTTCTGAGAGAACCAGTAACAGTGACAAATGGGATTAAGTACTACTACCCTAAGGTGCTCATTATTCCTATTTTAATTTGAGCATCCCTTTTTTTTTTTTTTTTTTTTTTTTTTTTGCATTAGACAGTTGTATTTTGTTGAGAGATGGTGAGATCCTCTTGTACGCATTAGTCATACTTGCACTCCACTTATATATATACTTCCGTACTTATGATCGTTATGTCTGTTCCACTTATTTTTCTCGACGTTTCCTACTGAATCATAAATGGGCAACCAACTAGATCTTAAAATTTCTAGTGTTTAATGGTTGTCCTATCTGAGATAGCAGAATTAATGACAGTACTAGTGTAGTGATCCGCGCGATGCAGCGGACATATATTATTATAGCTAAATTTATACCAAATTTATTGCAACAATATAAACAAATTGTTCTAAAATCTCGATATAGATCAATTCAATATCAAATCATGGAATGAAATCATGCTACGACAAATTTAGGGCACTCACCAGGATCTCACCTTTTTGCAACGATATAATCATGTGTTGAATTACGATTTATCGGAGAATCAGAGAAATGCACTCGTAGACAAAAAGATAAATCGTTGTAATAAATCGCCAACGATTTCTGCAAAAAAATAAAATAAAATAAAATTGTTAAAAAATTAAAATACGTATATAGTAAGTGATAAAATAGAGTATTAGGTAAAAAAGTTGCATTAGGGTTTATAGCAACACCAAATAGAAAAATCTGATATAGGTTCCTTAGGCAAAAAAAAAAAAAAAAAAATAAAAAAAAATAAATAAATAATTGCATGATGTTTCTGTAAAGAATCGCTCACAAAGAATCAAAGAAAGGGGCGGCGATTTTTACCTCTCGAGGTAGCAACGCACTTGAAGACAACGGCAGCACGCTCCCACGTTCTATGGCCGGGCAATGTCAGCAACAGGGCGCGAAAAACTCCACCAAGATCACCCGAGCAGAGCACAAAACCAACCATCAAAACTCTTGATTCAACACTCAAATTGAAGGATTCGCCACTGCTGCCGCCGCCACATCGATCTCCACAACCATTGCCTACGCCTCTGACTCCACCATCACCGTCTTGGTTTCCACTACCATCACGTTCACCGCCTCCACCACCACTACGACCACGCCGCCGAAGCATCTTGTACGTGGTCTATAAAAACTCCACAAAGAAAAAAAGAAGGTAGGGAAGCGGATGGCATATAGGAAGAAAATGCAAATTAACACCATATGCTTAATTAACTTGGATGGCATATAAGAAAAAAATGTAAATTAACACCATATGCTTAATTAACTTATTAAATTAAATGGCAATTACGATTTGTTAAAGCATCAAACGTCACCACCACCACAATAATTAAATTAATCAATGCTTGCATGTGGGGAGGTGAAGGGATGGATGTTAGAGAAAATGAGAAGACATTGAGAGGAAGTGAGAGATTACGCTGCGGAGAAGGAGAGAGAGAGTAGACAATTATTGTAAAAAAAATAAAATAATGTATCAAACGTCACCACCACCACAATAATTAAATTAATCAATGCATGCATGTGGGGGAGGTGAGAGGTGAAGGGACGGATGTTAGAGAAGAGAAGAAGACATTGAGGGGAAGTGAGAGATTGTGCAGCGGAGAAGGAGAGAGAGATGACAATTATTGTAAAAAAAAAAAAAAAAATTAAAAATATTCTAAACTATGGAGAATGCGCCACGTCATCTTAAAAATATGAGAATTCATAATATGGTATAGATTGGAGATATATTTGTCTTGCAGGATTCAGGATTATTTAAGTCCAAATTGTGCCAAAATTTGAATTTTGCGGAATAGCCGTTGTGCCCTAAAAAGGTTTGGGATGACAATTTCAAGTGGCACAAGGGGTGAAATGCATGGCTCGGTGGCCTGCTTGCTTTAGTTGGATAAGAAGAGAAATGAGAAGGAAGAAGGTACACAAGGAGAAAAAAAGAAGTAACGAAAGGAGGAGATGAGGAAGTGCATGGGTGAGGGTGAAAGAGGGTGTCTCTCTAGCAAGAAAATTGCCCTGTAACGAAAGGAAAAGTCGTCGTTATTTCTCTATTTTTCGTCGTTAAAAGTAAATAACGACGGGATAAAATGTCGTCGTCATCCGTCGTTATAGCTGCCCTTACTAAAAAAATTAACGACGGTTTAGGAAAATCGGTCGTTATTGCGTTTTAACGACAGAGAAATTTTCGGTCGTTAATCAGTATTCATTAGTGACTATATAAACCGATCGTTACTGCTTTTTAACGACGGAAAAATTTTCGGTCGTTAATCAGTATTCATTAGTGACCATATAATGCAACAATAGCGACCTATTCATCGTGGATCTCTATCTCTCTCTCTTATGGAAGGGGGCAAGAGGGGAGTTGATGGAAGCTTGTGAATACAAAACTTAATCTTGAGTGGGCGGTCGACTGAAAGTGCACGGTTGAGAGTTGAGACTCACCAAATTAAAATTTAACTTAACATTCAAAATTTAAAATCTCAAAATTAAAAGTAAATTATAAAATTTAACAAAATTGCATCTCAAAAAACTTAGTCATTACATAATGGGTCTATTATTAGTCCTTAATTGATCTATTTTTATTTGCTAAATGGTGATTATAGTTATTAGATTGGATGAAATTGTCAATGAATTTGATAAATTATTTAGTTTATTTGATTAATTTTAAAAAGTCGAAAACTTAAATGGCCTTAATTAAAGGGGCCACTTATTTTAAAATGGCCTGTAAGTTGACAAGGGATCTCGGTACATTTTTATCAAAGAATAGAATTATAATTGATTACGTACTCATAAATATTAAAAAAATAACCTACGCTTCTTTCGTTCCTTAGTCCTACCTCGAATAAAAATAAAATTATAATTTAAAATATAAAAAATATGAATATTAATAATAAAAATTAGGTTTAAATATTTTGGACCGATAGTTTGGATCCAACGAATTATTATTGCTAGTGGGGTGGATCGTTATATTTGGTATTTAATTATCAGCCGAAAGTGTGTGACGAGTCTTGACTGTGACGAGTCTCGACTGAGTCAGGATCTAAATGACAAGACTAGCGAGACAAATTCGACATCGCGGATTTGTGCTGACGAAAACATCAAGCTTAAATGAAAAATCTGTAACACCTTGACACCCTAATAGTCCGGATGGAAATGAAATTGTGATTAAGAATTGACACCCTAATAGTCCGGATAGAAATGAAATTGTGATTAAAAATATAAAAGATATAGACACTAAAAATAAAAACTAAACTAAAATATTTTAAAAATAAATTATTATTATTAATGCGTCGACTCATTTAAGCTGTCGTATCACACTATCGCATATATACACTATCAGAATAGTGTCATATGAACTGCACACTAGCACTGTTATTATTATTACCCGAAACAAAGCTGCAAATCATATAAGAACAAAATGGCAATTAAACTAATATGCTAGTATTTTTGATAATCTAAGAAATGTATTTGTAAAATTTTTTAAATATTCAATTGTATATATTTTTTAAAAAAAAGTTTGAGAGAGTATGCATATATTTTTATATATTTTTGGGTATATAAATGACTCCACGGATAGAGTGTTCAACGTGGCTGATAACGATCCCACATAAATTTTTTATACTATATATTTTTATTTTTATACTTTTAATAAATATAACTAATATTATTTAAAAAATTATATATTTTAATTATATATTTTATAACAATAATATTAAAATTTTTAAAAGTAAATCTAAAAATTTAAAAGGTTCAAAAAAATAAAATAAAAAAAAACTCAGGTCTTAAAAGTTGGCTTGATCTCTTGGCTAAGGGCCAGGTTAAGAGACCAAGTCCGAGGAAGGGGGTGGGGGCAGTCCAACTTTACAGGCCAAATCTGAAAAAACAGCCAAAATACTCCCAGGCAGCGTTTGGTTGGGGAATAAAGGGAGAATAACTCCCTTTATCCTTCTATTTTTGCCAAACACCAAGCAAAAAAGACAGGGGATAAATTTTTTTTTTATCCCCTTCTTAACGGGTTATCGTAGGATAACCCGTTAAGAATTATCCCAAGGGGGAGTGGGAATAGGGAAATAAGAGGGGCAGTGAATGGGATTAATTTGAACTTGAGGCTAATGTGATTTAGTTTGAACTTGAGACTATGTAAAACTCCATTATCATTGAACTTGCGGTTATGTAAAACTGCATTATCTTTGATCTTGCGGCTATGTGATTATCATTGAACTTGAGGCTATATGACTTACACTGATATTATTATTTACTAAAATATATTATAAAATAAAAAATATTATTTTTTTAGATAAGATATAATTTATTACTTCTAATTAAATTGCTTCAAATTTAATATAATAATTAAATTAATTTTTCTATAAAAAAAGATAAGAGTAAAGTTGGCATTTTGTAAAAAATTCTATCTTCTTTTTCCACTATCCTTTACTATTCCATACTTTTAACCAAACACAATTTTAACTATTCCAGATAATACCAAATTTTTAACCAAACGCAATTTAATTTTTATATTTCATTATCTCGGAATAGCAAGCTATTCCAGGTATAAAAAAATTTATACCTCTTAAATTTATCCCTGAACCAAACGGAGCCCCAAAGAACAAAATCTTAGGTACCATCCTCGCATACCACTTTATTTTTTTTGTCGAACAAATTAATTTTAATTTTAATTTTAATTTTGACTATTATTCATTATTTTATTAAAATTAATTGAAACAGAAATGTATTTTTTGATCAATCGAGATGGATCAAAAAAAAAAAAAAAAAAAAAAAAAAAGAAAAAACACTCCAACTTTTCGCTCCATTACAAATGAGTTGTCGAGACGAATTTTATTTTGTTCCCACTTACCGTTACATTCGGAATGGATCAGAACGAAGCTCTACCCATACGAATTCATTTATATCTCTACTGAGAGTAAGTTATTCTTATTTATTTTTAAAATAAGTATAACTTTTTGAATAAACAGAAAATAAACTATTTTTTTGTTTGGAAGAAAATCAAAATATTATTAGGAATAAAAAAAATTACCTTTGACCAATAAGATTGAAATAGTATAAATAAAAATAGCGATAATATAAAATAAAAATAATTATCTAAACAATAAATTTTTAAATATTGGTAAAATAATATTTTAATAAGTTAATAAATTTATTAATAAAAAATACTATATGAGATGATGAAAAATAACGTTAATTAGTGAATAACAATAAAAAATAAGAAAATATATTAATATTAATTAATTATTTAATAAAATAATTAATTATAAATAATAAATTAACTATTATTTAAATATTTATTAATTTAATAAATGTAATGATTAGTTAGTTAATTATTAAAAATTAATAAATAAATTAATTAATTATATCTTATAATTATTTATAGCTTAGGAATAAGATGGAAAATAATTTGTTCCACCCAATGAATAAAACTACTATTCTTCCCTCTGAATAAATTATTTTAACATAATGTAATAAAAAAATAATAATAAATTTTAGCATTATTATTAAAAAAAAGAAGAATAAATTTATTATTCTCTTTTATTCTTGAACCAAACATATAGTTTAAGGGTTGAGAGTTAACTAAATGAGAGGTAGTTGTTGGAGGACCAAGTTAAGAGACGAAGTTTAATTTGGATTCGGTAAAAATTTAGTATAAATAAATAAAATTTATATTTTAATTTTTAAATTCAAAAATACCTTTTGGAAAACTGGTTCGGTAATTATTCAAATACACAATTTATAGAAAAATTATACGTTCACAAATTAAAAATTTGTGACAAAATTTTGGCTATTAAATTAAATATTTTTCTTTACATTTATGCTACTAGTATAAATAGTAATAATTCTTAAAAATTTTAAAATAAAGAGTTACAAAATAAAATAAATAAATTAAAAAATAATAATAACAAATTATATTATAGAACACGATATATAAATAATTAAGCAAGTAAGTGATTGAAATAGTCCATATTTAAACATAAAATATATAAAATTTACATAATAATATAGTTGAAAGTTAAATATAAGATAAAATCCGCACTCTGCAGAGTGTATATGGACTGTTTTGTTTGAATTTTTAATAATTTATAAATAATTTGAAAATAATTCTTGCATAATTTACTAACTAAGATTTTATCAAAAATTTATTCACATTTTTTTTGGCAGAATATATAAGCAAATGCGAATTATTCGTGAATAATAAATTTAACCCAAAAATTTTCGTTTATTTTAAAATTTTATAAAAAATTCGCATACGGACTGTTTTATTTAAATTTTTAAAAATTTATAAATAATTGACCAATTAACTAATTAAGGTACTAGTAAAGGAAGGCGTACGGGGGCAATCACTCCTCACCTCCCAAACAAATAAAAATAAATAAAAATAAAAATAAATTTGGATCAAAATATTTCCAACAATCAGAAAAAATTCGTCTATTAAAAAAATATTTCTTAATTTTTCATACTTTAAAATATATATATATATATATATATATATATATATATATATATATATATATATATATATATATATATATATATATATAAAGGGCGGGTATGAGACCCGGCCTGGTACGGCCCGGCCCGTATTGTTAATAAGTCGACTGTGCAGATAAGAAAGCTTCGTGGGTCCACGTTAATTGTAAGCAAAAGTGGAGCCGTGTAGCGCGCACCGAACCCCCAAAGATCTCTCTTTTCCCCACTCCCCATGTCAAAACCCTAGCTGGAACAAACCCTAAAACATCCACCCAAAACCCTGATTATACCCTCTCTGTAGCTTCTTCAACCTCTATCTTTTGTTATTTTGTGGCTAAGACGCCTCTATGCAATGGAGAGGTTCATGTTCTCTACGCCCATGATCATTTCTCCGCGTAGGGTTTTGATTTTGATCAATTCTTTTTTATTTTCCTAATTTTTGTTAGCTTTTGTCTTTACTACGCAGTTACTGTTTGAATTTAGAAAAAATTACTGTAGTAGAATATTGCTTCAGGAAATTTGGCTGTTCTTCGCTGGAAATGAGGATATTTGTATCTTTGAGATTAGTGTTATATGTGTGATGTGGTGTTAATTCACTTAGCTTGAACTTTTATATGCTGATTTAATTGAAAACATGAATGTTAAAATGAAGAACTGAGAGGCCTATATACATGTTTTTCATTGGTATGCATAATTCACCTGCCTTATCTTAGTCCTTACCTCATTAAATTTTGTTTTTCTATTTATGGGACAGTGAGATTACCTCAGAAGGGTTGGTAAGATTACCTCTTATGTAGAATTAATCTTTCCAATTCCTGCGTTTCCAACTACGTCCGTTTTGTGCGCAGGTCAAAATGCAGTAGTTGATCCTTCATTTTCAGTTCCATGTGCAGTATTTAGAAACAACTACAACAAACCAAATAGAATTTTAGGATTTGTCTACGGTTGCATGTATAATGCAGTTTGAAATGCAGACAACCAAACAAATCTTCACAGTGATTTAGAAAATGTTGTAATCAGTTGTGCACTAACAATATATAAGGGCTTGAAATGATGAGTTAAAGGGGATGCTAGAAGTTCACTCATTTGTTGAGATGTTACTATTAGTAACACTTTTGGTATTATTGGTATTATTGTTCGATATCGAACATTGTTTGTACTAGTGGTGGGTTTGATGATTATTGGGATAGTATAAGAATAAGAATATCTTTGGTTTTGCATGCCTTTATAATTACTAAATGCACACACTTCTTTTTGGCGTTTTTTGGGCATGCATATAATTGTTCATATATAAACATTTTATCTATGGTTTTTGGTTCTGTTAACAAAGTGAAGGTTCTTCTTTGGAGGGACCTTGTTTATGAAGATGTTTATATATCACTTTCTTCCTCAGTTTCTCCCTTTCTTTGGTTTCTGAGGTTTCGCTGAATTTCAAAGTGATAATTGGTGATGACGCTTATAGTAAAAGCAGGTGCTAAATAAAAGAATAGTAAAGATCTGAGACATGAAATTCTCTGTTTTGATTCAAAGTGCTTATTATATACTAGTGAACAAATTTGCCATATTCTTAGTAATACTATTGCCGCCACTTTGATGAATGAACTGTGGCTAATTTTGATATCTGTCGAACCGTTGCATGTCTTTGCAGTTGATGTGGAACCTCACATTGGTGATGTAGATGAATTGATAGAAACTTCTGTTAATAGAGAACTATTTGAGCCAATTGTAGAACCATATGAAGGTATGGAGTTCGATTCTGAGGAAGCTGCGAAGGAATTCTATAATGCATATGCTACTCATATGGGTTTTAAAGCACGCATCAGTTCATTCATCCGTTCAAAGCGTGACAAAACAATCATTTCGAGGCAACTCGTTTGCTCCCGAGAAGGATTTCGTTCTACAAAAGATGCAATTATTGAAGGAAGAACTAAACGACCTAGAATGATCACCAGGGTGGGCTGCAGGGCTATGATAATGGTGAAGAAACAAAGTTCAGGTAAGTGGGTTATTACAAAATGTGAAAAGATTCATAATCATGTTCTTGGGACACAAGGAAAAGTAGAGATGTTGGGCTATGACCCTTATGCGTGCGAGGAAGAAACAGAAAATCTACTGGAAAATGGAAAAGATAAGCTTGGTGGAGCAGTAGGTAATTCACAAGAAATGCTAAGTGTTCTGCCTGAAGGGGAACCTGGCCTGGAACCACATGAGGGAATGGAGTTCGAGTCAGAACAAGCAGCACAGTTATTCTATAAAGAATATGCTAGGCGTGTGGGATTTAGGGCACGTGTGAGCTCGTACTATCGGTCGAAGCGGGATAACTCAATCATCTCTCGATTGATTGTATGTTCAAAAGAAGGGTTTCGTGCAAAGAAAGATGAAAACAGTGAAGAAGGGCTTCAAAGGCCGAGAGCCATTACTAGGGTTGGGTGTAAGGCGATGATTATGGTGAAAAAACGAGATTCTGGGAAATGGGTTGTTTCAAAGCTTGTCAAACACCATAATCATCAGCTAAAGCTGCAAGCATCATCCGATGATGATCATTCTGAGGCCGAGGATGATGAATTGATTGAGATAGAGAAGGTCTTAGGTGCTCAAGATGGCCCTGGATTTATTGAGCCATATGAGGGTATGGAGTTTGAATCTGAGGAGGCTGCAAAGATTTTTTATTTTGCATACTCCAAACGTGTAGGGTTTAACATGCGTGTAAGTACATACTACCGATCAAAGCGAGACAGGTCAATCATTTCTCGATTATTTGTGTGCTCTAAAGAGGGATTCTATATGAAGAAAGACGCAGGTAGTGAAGGTAAAATTAAAAGGCCTCGAGAAGCCACAAGGGTTGGTTGTAGAGCAATGCTCATGGTAAAGAAGAATACTTCAGGAAAATGGTTCGTTTCAAAGTTTGAGAAGGATCATAATCATCCACTAGGCTCATTGAGAAAAGCACGGAAGTTGCGGAAGCAAAAGTACTTATCTAATGATACTAAAAGTGCTAGCCAGATTGAACTCCACCATAGTAGCCAAGAATCGCTGACTTCTCGGTATAACAAACTGTGTCTAGAAGCTATGAAATATGCGGAGGCTGGTGCAGCTTCTCCGGATGTCTATAATGTGGCAATCCGCGCTTTAAGAGAGGCAGTTAAGAAAGTTACAGCTATTAAAAAGAATAATGGAGCTTCGAAGCTTGGAATAGTTACCGGTGGAGGTAATGAGAACATTCAGCAGCTTGAATATTCTTTCCCATTTAGTCAAAGATCTAGAATGAGAAAGACTTCTCCAAGTCCTCAATCTCAGCTAAGTCGCAAGAAGCTTCCTAGGAAGTTGAGAATTTGCAATACATGCAAGAATGCAGCTGAGCATACCAGCCGAAATTGTCCAAAAAAGCAGGTAGAATTACTTAATGCTTTTGACTGTTTGAGCCATTCTTTGGTCACTAGCATGCTTGAAATTAGTTTTTGTGTGGTTAACATGCATACACTTAATATATTTTATTTTCTTTGCAAATTACAGCAGTTGAACATTGTATCAAGTGAAGCAGTCTATGCATTCTCCCATGAGCCCAGTGATGAGTTGATTCAGCAGGATAACTAACTGTCATATCAGCATGTATAGAAGATGGTAGATGTAAATGTAATAACTGTAACGGCAGTATAATTTATATTTGTTGGTATTAAAGAGCCTAATTAGACATTGAAACTTCATTCTTTCAATTTTGCAGGTGTGCTAGTCTGTAAAACAATATTTTTTGAGAGAGAACATGACAACTAACTAGAGGTCTCTGTATGTTTGCAAGCTGAGACTGATTGTTTGGAACTTAAAGGCGGTCAGTTGTAGATTGAGATCAGTTGTGTAGCTACATAAAGGTAAACAAATCAATTTCTGTTAGTGCTTTTTGTAATACGTTAAAAATTAGTAATCTGCTATAAAAAGAAACTCTTATTACTCCAAAAGCTGAAAATTTTCTCCATATTCATGAATGTGCTCTGACATTGCCTGCTATTTCGTTAGTTCTCAATTAAATTATTAGAATGACGAGATATGTATAAAAAAAATAAATCAAGCAAACTACTTTCATATTTGCTTTATTTATGTTCATTTTCTCTAGTATAAATTATCTTTCATTATTGTCAACCTTCTTTCATGAGAAAAACCTTCCACTATGCTCATCATTTTTTAAGTTGGTTCAAGTCTTCTATCTATTACATAGACTGCCTTTACTTGATGATTTTATGTATGTGCTGCTCATCTAATTCCTTTTACCTATTAAACATTTCATAGTCTTTTGTGATCTGTCCGACTGACTAATTGCCATAGAAGTTGTAGATTTATTATGAAAGTAAGTTGTTTTTCAATGTGTAACCCATGCAGAAAATTCAAGTTGTTAGTTCGAAATTCGATTAGTTGTTAGTACGCGTATGCATGCGTGCAGCATGGTCGGAGGGCTTTAAAATTGTTTATATTGGTGTTCTTGTTTGGGTCTTTGTGAAAATTTTGCAGTCTGGGATTGGACTGATGCATCAACTAAATACTAAAGAGAAAATAATAAACTGGATGGTTTGGTCTTTAAGGAACTGTAACAGGAAGTAAAGAGAGGCAGTATTGGCACCTTTCTAGGATCTTCTTCTCACC
The DNA here is from genome assembly GCA_029168755.2 of Tillandsia fasciculata. Taxonomy (NCBI): domain Eukaryota; kingdom Viridiplantae; phylum Streptophyta; class Magnoliopsida; order Poales; family Bromeliaceae; genus Tillandsia; species Tillandsia fasciculata. The sequence continues at coordinate 25,575,802 of CM054931.1, read as the reverse complement.
TCTCCTTCTCTGCCATAAAATCCCTGGAGAGGTTGATGCCACCTCCATCCCTTTGAAGTTCCTCCCTCCAAGAAACACAGAGGTGGTTACTCCTTCATTTAGCCTCTCTTAGGAAGTGTAGATAGACCGTAGAGCCAAGGCCTCTCAGTCTCTCTCCAAAAAGAAAATAGAATGTGAACAAGAAAATTCTGATACTTCTCTTTTGATCTCCTCAGCCTGGCAGCTCAGCTAGTTTTGCTGCTGCCCATTAGCACTAAAAATTCTCACCTCACTTTTGTTTGGCCACATCCCTACACGGCCTATCTTTTTCGTGGGACCTGAAGTATGTGCATGGTCTGTCACTTAGCCATGGCAGTTTTGCAAGCTTCCTCACAGGGGCAGTAGGATAGAGAGATTAAAAGAGGAGGATTGTGAGGGTAGAAGACTATTTGATGTATGGCTTCACATAGAGTTATTTAGAACATGGAGTTCGCAATAGATTTTGATCACAGCATACGGCTTATTACTATAGAAATTTTTTGATTCCCAAGGCCATCCGAATCGGTTATTGTAGATGAGAAGTTATTGATATAAATTTTTGTAGAGAGCCCTTGATACCATGGCTATTGATGTTATCCAAATAGGCCCTTGCAATATGCTAGAATCCGAGAAAACAATTGACTGAGTGAGTCTTGGAAATTGCAATCTGTAAACTTATTCGAAAGCTGTCATATATGGGGACTGTTATAGAAGCTAAATACAATTATTCCTTTGAGATCTATTGATTCACTTGTTTTGCTTCTTTTTAGCCATCCAGGGCCTCCAACACCTTTAGGAGAGTTACAAAATGGTTAGTTGACGCAAAAAAGTTATGCTATTGGAAGCGCCCAGATGTAGCACGTTGTTGTTTTCCCAGGTTGTCAAAAGCCGACCATGTATCATTCGGTTGCCTAATCTCTTTTAAGCGCACTGGATGCCTAGAACATTAGGCTACCGCCTTCAAATGGTGTGGATTGTCAATTGGGATGCCCTGTAATCGAAAATGACTTGTCACAGGTCTTGATCCTTATAAAAGCACAGTAGCTTTGCTTGGTTATTGTTCTAAAAATGTATGAGAATTTATTTAAATATCAAAACATAATATGCGTTTTAAGTATAAAAGGGCATATAATTTCAGTTTGTCTTTTTCAGTACTGAAATTATTCATCGGCACTAAACTTCATAGATTTTGACGCAATTAAAATCTTTGGCAGTGCATGTATAGCAAAATTTCATATTATGTTTTATAGCATATTGACTGAAAAACTGCAGATTTCTATGTTAAATATGGACAATCTAATCAAGCAATTTAGCTTAAACTATATAGTTTTCCTACAACCTGTTGTTCAAATATTGAGCTTGAAGTATGTTTCTTACATTATCAACTGCTAGCTTCCATATAGTTATCGAAGATCGTTGTTGCTATGGAGAGTATATTATAGTTTCTGATTGCATGTAATTTCTTTGTTTTGTCACAGGCTGTTGAGTTGTAGTAATACGAAAAGACAATGGAACACTGAAGGCTAGGGCTAGGGTTTCTGGTGATTGTAAATGTTGCCAGATAGAAGATTGTATCATGTCATAATATCAAATGTGTACGATAGCATATATGTGTACATCATCTGCACTCCGGATTACCTATCCTTGGATCCATGTAAGCATTTGGGTCTTGGATGGTTGCTCCATTTGGGTCTTGGATGGTTGCTATGAACTAGAGAGCGGTGGTGGTGGTGGTGGTGGTGTTCGAAAAGATTAAACCCATAAAAAATGTAAATAACCATGTATTCTGAAAGGTTGAGACTTTGGACTGTGATGTAGGGTTTTTAAGATGGAATGGGTGGACAGTTTCAAATTTAGATGACATGATGTTTAGCAGGGTGTGAAAACAGCAAAGCACATTGAGAATATTTAAACTGTATATTTTATGATAGGAAGTATGGTTAGTCCTTGAATTCTTGTGCATTATGGTATGCAATATTTTGTGAATAGATTGGTCTCTGAGGTTTATCTTTTGATGTTCGTCTGCTCTTTAACTTCTCTATGATTCTTTACCTTTAATGCACTGCTCCGTTCCTGCATCCAGGGAAATAGTTACATAAAATGAGGAATCAGAAGGTATAGAGATTTAGCTGATGCTTATGCTTCTGCACAGCGAAAAAAGACGGCTGCTGAATCGTGAGAGGTAGAACTTTATGATGTGGTCTTTTATCTTTACGATGTGGTCGTGTATCTGCAATTCTGCATTGTGGGATATATCATCTCCCTTTTATGGTGTAATATACCAATAGTCGCAATCCTTGGTGTTCCACAGAAGAGTCGCTATTTAAGTGAAAGATTAGTGATCAAATTGTATTTTACTGAAAATTACAGTAACTTTTCGTGTAGTTTACGCCATTGCTCATATTAGATCAGCATGAATGGCAATTTTTTGTCTTTTGTAGTAGATGGAAAGTATAGATACTCTGGCTTTGTGCTAAACAATATTTTTTTGTTTTGGAGTTGATAAGAACTAAATTAAAAATTTTGTACTTTCTTTATTTTCTTTTAATCAACAGCTTGGAATTAAACGTAATAATCTAGTTCACTAATAATAATAACCAGTTAGGCTTTACCCACCTGTCCAAAATGTTTATGTATATTTATTATTGTTGGTGTGAATTTTTAAATTATAGATAAAGTTAAATCAAATTAGATCACATAGATATAAATCAGAATTATTATGTGTGAAATTTTAGAGATGACTCCTACCGATTCAAGATATGATGTGAGTTTTTAGGTGTGGCTCTTGTAGGTTTAGAGATTTTAGAGGTAGGTTGTCACGCCCCGGAATCGAAACTGCGACCCGGGCTCGCCAACAGATCCGCCGTCTATACAAAACCCCGCATAGGCGAAGCGTCTAACCTGCAAAAGATAATACTAAAGATATACAAATATCAGAGCTGAAAAGATAACTACTATAAAACTAAAATTCAATCACTGTACAACTGAAAATAAAGATACAATATCCATCTCCCAAATACGATCATATACAAAATCCTCCGATACAACACTCCAAACTCTACAGGAAGGTAAACAGAAATAATACATCAGTGTACATGCTCGCAGTACAAGTCAAATCCTCACAATACAATAATCTCTCAAAAGTGAAAATAAAACTAATCTACTGACTGTACTGCAAATCTCCAGAAAGGGGGCACCGCTATACTCCAAAGACGGGTAGGGAACTAGCTCGCGACTCCCTCGCCTTGGTCTGTAGGATCAGCAACTGGAGCAACAGGAACTGGAGAAGGGGGTCCCTGGGAAAAAAATACACCACAGCGGGTGTGAGAACTACATCCCACAGTAGTTCTCAGTGGGTACCACCACCAATCCCGACGGTCTGCCCACTAAGTCTACTAGAGGCATAAGATAACAGAAAACTGAAGAAAGGAAAGCTGGAAATAACTCTACAGCTACCATGCCTCTATCTACTATGCTCAAAGGGTGATACAGATGAAAATGATGCATCGACTCAAACCCAGTATACTCAATCAACCCAATCACAGTGACTGCCACATAGGGTCCAGTCAAACCTGCGCCCACCTACTGCCGCACATCCACAAGAGGACGGGTCTACCGTAGGGCGTCCGTGACTGCCAAAACTGGCCCAGTCAGAGGGACTGCGTCGACAAGTCGCGATAGCAAAGTAACAGGCCCAACTCCGGAGTGGCACTCGAGGGGCGCGACCCCACCGAGGAAAGTATCCGCGCATCTCTGTCGAGCTCAAATGTGGCTCATGCAGGCTATAGTCCAAATCCACGATCAACAAGATCGACAAAAACTAACATCACATCTCTAACTCACTAGCTGGAAATATCCAACAGCTAGGACTGCCGTCAATCCAACGGCTCCCCAAAACAGAACACCAACCCACAACGACACAACACAGACCGACACCATAAGGGTTCGGAAACCCTGATAGGTCGGTACCTAGAACCCTATCAAACAAGAACAGACTCCAGACTCCGCCTATCGAAGTTCTCGACTCCCTTACAGTTCGGGAAAACAACTCCCTCGGTAAAACATGCGGAGGAAACCAACCAGGGCCCGAAAGTTCCGGGAGACCAACACCTACAACTCTATCAAACAAGAACAGGTTCCAGGCACAGCCCCCGTAGCTATCGTCCCGAAACAGAAACAGAAAAGGCCCCTAGAACCCAGATCACCCAAACTCTCTCGGGTGACGAAGTTGTAATAAAAAGATGACAGTTATTACTGAAAGCTATTTTAATCTGAGAAGCCCAATTTAATAGATTTTTAGTTCTTTTAAGAAAATCCGTTTAAATAAGTTTTATTTTCCAAACCCCGAAGGGCTATTGCCTTCACCCAAATCAAACAAGAACAGGCTCCGGCGACCCCTCGAAATTTGGAAGGAAAACATTAGTTTACAGAAATTATGTGTGTCTAAAAATAGTCTGGGTTCTAGGTCCTACTATCACTGGTACACTACTGCCACTAACACAGTGGCGACAAATGAAATAAAGAACAAGACATCCCGGGATTACCGTTCACCAAAACGGCTCCCGCCACAGATAAAAGACTAGCTACAACTACCAGACTCCACTCTGCTCCCAAGCACGAGTGTAACATGCATCCCACACTAAGAAGAATCTCAACCACTCGGCCCACTACCCGGGCGAGGATGACACTATGTCCAGGAATAGAATATAATGTGTGGATGTCTAGAGCATAAATAAACCTAGCCCAAGTGAGGGTTTTCTACTAGTCCGGTTACACATGTAACATATGACGGGGTGCTAGGTCAAGTTCCAACAATAGCAATTAATTTAACTAAAGCAGGATCAGGGAATAATAATTAACGGGATATCAATCATAATAGGAAAGATAACATTTCCCTCTCTAACATGCATCCTAATCCATCTCACAACATGCATGTTTCCTATATTATAGAATTAACAGGCAGTCCATTGATTTTGGAGGCGAAGCAACCCACCTGATAGTGCTAAACTGTCCAAAGCCCAACAGCTAAAAATACCCAAAAACAAATATCTCCAATTTTCCCTGATTCCAACGGGTTCAGAAACACCCGCAAACACTCCTGGGTACAACAATAAGGTCCAAAGTTACACTTTATTCCAAAAATATCCAAGTACACAACTGCTGGTAACAGTCCCAAAGATGCGAAATTTTCACCTGCAGAAAGGACTCTGAAAAATCTGACAAAAATACCGCTGCGATCGTCGCGTCGAGCCCTTCGAAACGAGTACCTACACGTCCCAATCCGAGTTTTGTAGGTCAAGTTACAAAATCTACAAGGTGACCATCCCGAAATTCCCAAGTACAAAAACTGTAAAACTCTGTCCAGAAAAATGGAATTTTCTTACCTTCGGGAAAATTCAGTAAAATCCAGAAAAATTACGAGGACGTTCCTTGCGATGCGTAGATACAAAAAGAGTACTTGAGCGTCCAAATCCGATGCCCGAGCGCGAAGATATAGCCGAAATACCGAGACGCTGTCCAAAACTCCACCACAGAATATGGGTCATAAGAAGGCTCGGAAAACTCCAATAAATGCTCGAAATAAGGGGGAGCTCAAAACACGAGAATCGAAGCCCTACCTGTCGTGAAGCCAACGGCGCAAGAATTGTCAAAAATGATGGTCGGAGTAGGCTGGGGGAGCTCGCCCACCGAAACGCAACGGAAGGGATCACCGGCGAAGGAACGTCGCGCTGCGCCGAAGAAATGGAAACCTCGAAAAGCGTGCCACAAAAAAATCCAGGAATCCTCAGGTGGATGCAGCTCTGGGGGGTGAAGAGATCCTCTGTAGAACTCACAGTGAAAAACAGGCCAGAGAAAGAGCTACAGGATGAAGTTCGGGCTCTATTTATAGGCCCAAAAGAACAAATCAGGAAATACCCGATTTGTCCCCACTTTCGGGCGCTCGGCCCACTTTCGGGCGCCCGAAAGTGGTTTGGGTCGGCCCGCGAGGAGCGCCCGAATCCGCCTGAGCGCGCCACGTGTCCCAAAACAGCGGACAGCCGTGCAAGCCGCTCAAGCGCCGCCACGTGGCCCACACCCGGTCAACGTGGTGGTTGGCGCCCGCCAATCCGCGGGCGCCACGTGGCCCCGTGGTCACGGACCGCGCGTGCGGGCAGGCGCTGCCAGGCACGCGCCCCGAGGCGCCAGCCCGCGTCCCCGTGCGCCGCGCTCCGTGAGCCCGCCAATGGCAAGCTGCCACGTGTCCCTGCGCCGGGTCCATGCACCCGCGCGGGGACTCCGTGGACCGCGCACTCTGCGCCAGCCAACCGGGGGTTGACACGCGTCCCCCCACTCCGGTCCATGCACCACCGTGCAACTCTGTGGACCGCGCACCCCGAGCCAGCCAACTAGCACACGCCACGTGTCCTGCACCGGGCCTATGCACCCAGCCACGCCGCTCTGTGGACCGAGCGCTGCAAACCGGCCAATGACAGGCCGCCACATGGCATGCCGGCGGTCCACGGCCCAGCCCCATGCACCGAAATCCACTAAAAACTTTCGGGAGTTCGTTTTTGGGCCTCCGAACTCAGAATCAAACAAGCAAATAGCCGTTTTCAAGCATTTTTTCGCGCTGAATCCAAATCCAACCTCTGTTTGGCCCAAAACCTTCTCAAAAATTTTGCAAATGTAGCCGAAGGCCAAACCAGCTAAAGATACCTCACAGGGTCCATCTGTGGCATCCCTTTGATGCACTATGGGCCAGACACACCAACACCAGGTGTTCTGCACAGTGGATTCACCGGAAAGGTTGCATGGGAACCTGGACCACTATATCCTCTCCCACTAAAAGGAGAGTCAGCTTTAAGGCCGTAGTTCATCGAACAAAAGAGACTCTAGATTATATTCATTCTGATCTTTGGGGACCATCTTGTACTCCTACTCATGGTGGTGCTAAATATATGTTGACTTTTATTGATGACTATTCTCGTAAGGTGTGGGTATTATTTCTGAAAAGTAAGGACGAGGTGTTCAGTTATTTTAAGCAGTGGAAGGTTATAATCGAGAAGCAAACTGAAAAGAAAATCAAAAGATTAAGGACTGATAATGGTTTGGAATTCTGTTCATCAGAGTTTGAAAAATTCTGCAAGAATGAAGGGATAGTTCGACACAAGACCGTTAGGCATACTCCACAGCAGAATGGGGTGGCCGAACGGATGAATAGAACTCTTTTAGAGAGAGCACGTTGCATGCTCTCTAATGCTGGCTTAGCGAAGAGTTTCTGGGCAGAGGCGATCTCTACGGCATGCTATTTGGTAAATCGTTCTCCACATTCGGCACTTGATTGCAAAACTCCGGAGGAGGTATGGTCTGGTAGCCCTTCTGATTATTCTAATTTGCGCATATTTGGTTGTCCTGCTTATTTTCATGTAAATGAAGGCAAGTTAGAACCTAGGGCTAAAAAGTGCATCTTTATTGGTTATGCGACGGGGGTTAAGGGATATAGATTGTGGTGTCCTGAATCGTCTAAATTAATTATTAGTAGGGATGTCACGTTTGATGAGTCTATTATTCTATATCCTAACCGAAATTCTTCTGATGAGACCCCGAGTGCTAGCAAGCAGGTGGAGGTAGAGACCGATGGTATAGTTCAGTCACAGAATTCTTCTCAGTCAAAGGAAGTTCAGTCGCCAGACACCTCAGTTACTGAAACCCCACAAGTTGAGAGGCAGAGAGAGCATTGCTACAAGTAGAGCGAGGAGACAGATAAAACTACCGCAGAGATATGGTTATGAAGATATGGTTGCCTATGCTCTTTCAGTGGAACAAGATACAGGAGAAGAAGGAGAACCTTCCACATATAATCAAGCTATTTCTAGTGCCAGTTCTGCGGAGTGGTTGTTGGCGATGAATGAAGAAATAGAATCGCTCCACAAGAATCGCACATGGGAGTTAGTAAAACCGCCTACAGGCAAGAAAATTGTTGGCTGCAAGTGGGTCTTCAAGAAAAAGGAAGGAATCCCTGGCGTGGAAGATACAAGGTATAAAGCTCGTTTAGTTGCTAAGGGCTACAGTCAGGTAGAAGGTGTTGATTTTAATGATATTTTCTCACCCGTCGTGAAGCATACTTCTATTCGTGTTCTTTTATCGTTAGTAGCCATAAATGACTTGTATCTTGAGCATCTTGATGTTAAGACAGCTTTTCTCCATGGAGAAGTTGAGGAGCAAATTTATATGAAACAGTCAGAGGGATTCATTATTGAAGGGAAGGAGGACCATGTTTGCCTGTTAAGAAAATCGCTTTATGGCTTGAAGCAGTCTCCTCGACAATGGTACAAGCGGTTTGACTCCTTTATGACAGGTCACGGATATTCAAGAAGCAAGCGTGACAGTTGCATATATTTTAGGAAGCTTGATCAGGGATCTTTCATATATTTGTTGCTCTATGTCGATGATATGTTGATTGCTTCTGACGACATAGTTGAGATTAATAAGTTGAAGGCTTCATTAAAGGGTGAGTTTGAGATGAAAGATCTGGGTGCTGCTAAGAAAATTATTGGTATGGAAATTAAGAGAGACAAGAATTCAGGACTTCTGCATTTATCACAAGAAAAATATATAGAGAAAATTCTAAAGCGTTTCGGTATGGCAGACGCAAAACCAGTGAGCACTCCTTTTGCGGCGCATTTCAAACTTTCGGCCGAGTTATCACCACAGTCCAATGATGATAGGGAGTACATGTCACATGTTCCATATTCTAGCACTGTCGGGAGCATCATGTACGCCATGGTTTGCACACGACCGGACATCTCTTACGCAGTGAACATGGTTAGCAGATATATGACCAATCCTGGTAAGGCTCATTGGCAAGCTGTTAAGTGGATTCTGAGATACTTACGAGGTACCACTAGCACTTGTTTGGAGTTTGGGAGGTGTAAGGATGGTGTGGTTGGATATGTTGATTCGGATTTTGCAGGTGATTTGGATAGAAGAAGATCACTTTCAGGTTATGTATTCTCCATCGGTGGATGTGCAGTTAGTTGGAAAGCTTCATTACAACCAATTGTCGCCTTGTCTACGACTGAGGCGGAGTATATTGCTATGACAGAGGGTGTGAAGGAAGCTATGTGGCTACGAGGCTTATTTGGAGAACTTACTTCTTGTTGGGATCCGACTGTTGTTTATTCAGATAGTCAAAGTGCTATTCATTTGTCTAAAGATCAAATGTTTCATGAGAGGACAAAGCACATCGATGTAAAGTTTCACTTTGTTCGGGATGTGATCGGAAAGCGCACAGTGACTGTTAAGAAGATTGATACTGAAGACAATCCGGCGGATATACTTACTAAGCCTCTTACTATTACCAAGTTCAAGCATTGTTTGGACTTGGTGTCGGTTGGCAGCACTTCAGGCCCTACGGGGCGATTGGAGAAGACGGAGCACTAAGAACGTTAAGAAGTATTGAGAAGAATTCAAGTCAAGGTGGAGTTTTGTGGCAACGTCAACACAGCGGCTAAAGACTACAAATCAAACCAAGGTGGAGATTGTTATAATTTGGTTTAGATTTATATTTATCTAAATTGAAGTTAAATCCTAATCTAATTAGGATAATATGAGATTTAGATTCTTGGGAATAACTAGAATTTAATTAGGAGTTTAATTAGACTACAAATCCTAATTAGATTCTAGTTTGGAGGCATATATTATATATAGCATACCCGACAACTTTAATGAAGCCGCAACTTTTAATGAGCCAAAACGCTAATTAATTTAGGCCAACCAAGGAAGATACGTATTGTTGGTGTTGGTACATACGGCCATATTAATGAAGCCGGGATTTTAATTAGAGGCCATGCTCTAATTAATTTAGCAACCCAAGAGGAGAGATGCCGTATTGGAGGAGCCATATGTTGCTAATGAAGCCGGCAATTAATTAAGAAATTGAAGCTCTAAGGTGAGGGCGTCCATACGATTGAATTTTTAGGAATCGTTAGGGTGGACGCAAATTTTGATATTTCGGATCTATTTTTCGCCATTTCGATTTAACAATAGCATTCTCTGCTGTGTTGCTTTTTAACCTTATTCTTCTTTTTCTTACACTTATGTTTTATGCTTTTATTTATATTTTTTACATTTTTTACATTTTTTTTTTTTTTTTTTTTTTTTTTTTTTTTTTTTTTTTTTTTTTTTCTTCTTCTGTATCAATGCTATTTTAGGTTCTCAAGGAAAGAAGAACGAATTTTCTTTTCCCTTTTTTCCTTTACGTTTTTTTTTTTTTTTTTTTTTTTTTTTTGCATCCTGTTTCTGGGCAACTACCGAAAGTTCCTTCTACTCTCCCGCGGCGGTTTGTTTGGACGACCCATCTACGGACAACCACTCGCCGTTGTTTGTTTTCCTTAATCTTTTAGCCCGGCGTTGTTTTGCAGTTTTTTGCTTGCCTCAACAGGGCTTATATATTCATGTTGACTTGTATTATCTCGGTACAGTTTTTTTTTCTTTTTTTTTTTTTTTTTTTCCCTTTTGTTTTCCTAAGCAATGGCAATGATGATACTATAGGTCGGTTTGAGGAACGGTGATGACGACGGTCAAGGTCGGAACAGTTTATTATAATGCAGGTGGAAATATGGTAGTTTTGGGCAGCCTCTGCTTGGGCACCCGTTCGTCTTTTTTTTGGCTAATTGGTTCCGTCGATTTCTGCAACTGATTTTTTTTTTATAAAAAAATGTCTTAGTAATTTAGTCTACTTTATGTTTCTTTTTTTTCATTCATAATTGCCAATGAAGTATTTGCTCTAATTTATTTTCCTTCAGTTTTGTACTATTTTACTTTTTACCTTCTACTTTCCTAGACAGTGACAACGATGATGCTAAAGGACTGTTTGTGCAGTGGCAAGTTGGAACGGTTTATCGTAGTGCCGATGGCAAGTTGGAATGGTTTATCGTAAGAATTAATGCCCTCTCCACTTGTGGAAACCAAAATAGTTTTTGAGAGAAGATTCGTCCACACTTTACACGAAGTAAGAAGATTCACAATCTTCTCACTGGACGATTACAATAGAGCTTAAGCAATCTTGTGATACGCATATACTCCAATATTGTTTCATTATCTGTCTCTATACTGTGTTAAACACGTTTTCTGAAACTACTCTCCACAGACAGGCAACTGCGGTGAGTCCAAATTGGAAATATGCGGGCATTCTAATGCCTTTTTTTAATTTCTTTTCATAGTGTGCGCCCAAGACATTACGGAGGTTAGGTCTTCTCTCTTTTCTCACAACGCGTACCTATTCCCCAATCTCAAACTTATGCTTAATATATCCTAGTTATCAACCACCCTTAAGGCCCCAGGAGACAGCTACTATTAACATGGACAATATAAATAACTTATGAAGCCTTTCATAATAGAAAAAACTACATAATGAACAAATTTTTGATTGTCAAGTTGCTAGGTTTAAGTCATGCGATTCTCTGTTAACGGCCACAGGACTCCACTAAGCTGGCCATTGCCCACTAACATCTCCCGGCGATAAGTACCAATGGACAGATGAACACAACCATTGGACACATCATTCTGGACTAAGAAACTCCTTTGTGAAACTCCCCAAGAAACACTTTACAAGGTTTAGCAACTCAAAGTTTTGCTGCCTGAGAGAAAAAACTGTGAAACATCACAGAACTAGGAAGTAATTGTTAGAAAATTTTTTATCTTTTCAAATTAATTCTTTTAAATAATTTAAATTTAATTTAAACTCAAAATATTATTGAACAAAGTTTAGATGAAGCCTGTGAATGTCGAGGCGTGCGTGAGCACTGTCCTAGAAGCAAGATTGCCCCTCTACGTGCGAGGCTCCGGCAATCACCCCTAGCGATACAACGACCACTGTCCACCCCGTCGGCAACGACTCCGGGATGGTGCGTAGCGAACCCAACGTCTTTCAGAGATCCAGCAAAAATAGAAGCTCAAAGAGGAAAATGTAAATCACAGTGTATTGTAGCTATCTAAAATAAGAGAAGAGAATTATATCTTTATTTTAACCAAGCTCTCTTGCTCTCTATATAAAGAGTCCAAAGAGACAAGCACAATAACTCACCAGGGGACAAGATCTCTCTTGGGCAGCCTACAAGCTACTTCCCAAGGAAGGCTCTTGGGTAGCCCAAGAAGCAAAATTCCCAAAAAAACAAAAGTCAAAACACAAGTTTAAAATCACCAAATCCAAATAAAACCCAACAATCCCCACATGATTTAAAACTTGTAAAATTGAAATACAAAATAAAATAAACGAAATACAAAAACTAAAACAGATGCTGGATCCCTTATACCACGTATTCGGCGAAGGTACCTTTCGGGTTTGAACCTTCACTTAGTACAGGTCTATGTACATCTGAGGGCACAATGGTGGACATCGCCTTGAACCAAGGCCGGTGAATCGGATTTCCACAAACAGTACACATGGTACAGTCGTTTAGGTTCTATGCGGGTTAGCGCTTTTATGGCCATGCGCTCATATCGATTCATGTGTGTTTTTAGGGACTGCCCTCTTCCCACAGTCGCGGCCTCACGACTACACACATATAGTTGGTCCTGATAAGGGTGCCTGCAAGGTCACACCCTGCCTCAAGGGTCTCGGAACCATTCAGGGTAAAACCCTTACTATCCACTTGCATAAATGAGCACTGTCGCCATAGGGATGAGTATATAAAATCAGTGCTCCGCACAACTACCAATTCAACTTGTTTCTACCCATTGAACCTCCAAGAGGTTGGGTTGCCGTCGCCGGTAGTTTCTATTGTGGGCTAAGCCCCATCCCCCTCGACGATTCTAGGATCACTGTCCTAGACAAACCTTTAGTAAGCTGATCAACTAGGTTCTTTGCAGACCTCACAAATTCCAATGCAATTACATTTTTCTTAATATTCTGCCGAATATACTTTTGTCTTACTTTCATAAATCTATTCATCTTTGTTTCCACATTTTCCTGAGCACACTTGTCAATAGCAGATCTACAATCACAATGTATACAGACAGGTGCCAAAGGTCGCTCCATCAGTGGCAAGTCATACAGAAATTCTCTAATCCACTTAGCCTCTGCTACAGTGGTATCTAAAGCTATTAATTCAGATTCCATTGTACTTCTAGCTATCAATGATTGTTTTGATGACTTCCAAGAAACAGCTGCTCCACCAAGGAGAAAAACAAATCCAGTGGTTGACTTCACATCACCTGTATCACTTATCCAGTTAGCATCACTAAATCCTTCTAATACAGCAGGGAATCCACAAAAATGCAATCCATAAGATACGGTGCCTTTCAGATATCTCAAAACTCTTTCTAAAGCATTCCAATATTCTCTATTAGGGTTATGGGTATATCTTCTCAATCTATTCACAGCATAGGCTAAATCAGGTCTAGTGTAATCTACAAGATAACCTAGAGATCCTATAATCTGAGCAAACCTATTCTGTCCTATAGGATCACCTTTATTCTTCTTAAGATGTACACTAGGATCATAAGGTGTTACAACAATCTTAGAATCAAAATATCCAAATTTCTTTAACACTTGTTCACTGTAGTGAGATTGGCTCATAATAATTTCATTTGATTTTCTTATGATCTTCATATTCAGAATCACATCAGCTTGCCCAAGATCCTTCATATCAAAATTATTATTCAGTAATTTCTTAACATCCATTATCACATCCATATTTGTTCCAAAGATCAAAATATCATCAACATACAAACATAGGATTACTATCTGTCCATTGTATTCCTTAGAGTACAGACATTCATCAGACATGTTCACATGAAAACCAGCTTTCACAACTAAAGAGTCAAATTTCAAAATGCCATTGCTTAGGAGCTTGTTTAAGTCCATATAAAGATTTTGTCAACTTGCAAACTTTGTTTTCATGTCCAGCAACAATAAATCCCTCAGGTTGCTTCATATAAATCTCTTCCTCTAAATCACCATTTAGAAAAGCAGTCTTAACATCCATCTGATGAATAATCAAATTATGGACAGAGGCTAAAGCTAGCAGAATCCTAATAGAAGTAATCTTAGCTACAGGAGCATAGACATCAAAATAATCTACACTAGGCTTCTGGGAAAAACCCTGAGCTACGAGTCTAGACTTATACTTATCTACAGACCCATCTAGTTTCAATTTCTTCTTAAAGATCCATCTACATCCTATAGGCTTACAACCTATAGGTAAATCAGATAACTCCCAAGTATGATTCTGTAGAATAGATTGCATTTCCAACTTAACAGCTTCTTTCCAAAATGATGCATCTATAGAAGTCATAGCTTGATCAAAGGTAGAAGGGGTATCTTCTATAAGGACACAGAAATTATCACCAAAAGTCTTCTCAATCCTAGGACGCTTACTTCTCCTAGGTTCAGACTCTTCTATAGGTTCACTAGTGCTGAGTCTACTAGATCCACCTATAGTCTCAACAGGAACAGGTCTATCTACTCTAGTTCTAAAAGGAAAGATATCCTCAAAGTATACTGCATCTCTAGCTTCAATAATTGTATTGTTAGAAATCTCATTAACCTCAGAATTTACCACCAAGAATTTATTAGCATTACTACCATCTGCATAGCCTAAGAAAACAGTATCCACAGTTTTAGGACCAATCTTTCTCTTCTTATTTTCAGGAATCTTAACTTTAGCTAGGCAGCCCCACACTTTAAAATAATTCAGATTAGGTTTCCTACCCTTCTGACTCCACTATCAGGTTAGGAACTAGCTTACCCGAGGTTAACCTTGCTCTTAGTTCTTCTGATTGGTGGATTGACACCGGAGCAAATGTACATGCTTGCTCTGACCGTTCTTGGCTAGACCAGGAAGGAGGCAACTTATCTATTAAAGTGGCAACTAGAAAACTCTCATCTAGATCTATACCACTAGATCTAAGCTGCTCAATAATGTACTCAAAATCCTGTAGTTGGTCAGACATTGGTTTACTATCTACCAATTTAAACTTGAGTAAATCTGAAGCTTGGTATCTCTTCTTAGTAGGATCAATCTGGCCATACTTTTGTTCTAAGGAAATCCAGAGTTCCCTAGCAGTCTGACTACTACAGTAAATGTCATAAAGCTTATCAGATAGGGTGCTAAGGATCCGGTTCAGACAATGATAATTAATCATAGTAGGATCAGTAGGAGGCACAGGTATAGGTGCAGGTGCAACACCAGGAGGAGTAGGAGCACTCTGAGACTGGCTGCGAGTCTGAGGGCGATTTGCCACAGACTGAATAGCACCATCAGGTGCAGTTTCATTGCCATTCTCAACAGGATCTGAGATGGCAGAAACAAGTCCCAGCGCGGTGAGCCAGAATCGCATTTGATTCTGCCACCTTCTAAAATTACGACCATCAAAAGTAAAAGGTTTCGCCGAATATGAATCCTCCATAAATCCAAATCTGTTTAATCAATAATCTAAAATAATGTCACAAAATTGTTCTAGGTTTAAAAACAGTTAATCTAAGTTGATAGGTTTAAATTTAATCAACAATAATTATACTAATTAATTAGTACAAACGGTATTAAGACTTAATTAAGGAAGTAATCTCGAATCAATGTAAAAGCAACAGTTTACACGAGTTTGGAATAGTACAGTGTAAGGATAATTATATTATAAACAGTGTAGTACAGTGTACACTAACAATTATTTAAACAACTATATTAACAGAGAACTATTTGTGGTGTAAATAAATATACTAACACAAAATATTATCAAATAATCTACTGTACTAACAGAGTAAAGTAAATAACTATATAAAATGTTTAGTTCCGAAGCATACTAACAATTCTATATTAACAGTGCAAACTAAATAGTTAAATACGTGATTCACAGTACTAACAATAAATCAACAGTTTTCAAAAAAGGTATATAAAAAATATAAATAATAGTACAGACACTATTTTAGTTAACAATATAGTGTAACAAAATAATTTATGAAGTATACTAATCATGTAACAGTATACTAACAATTATAGATACTAACAGAGTATATCTGGCCAACTATTTAATTAAATAAACTAATTAAATATTTATCTCAATCACATAGTATACTCACAGTACGTTAAAAATATGAATGAAAAGATAAATCAAATTAATCTTGCTTCTAGATTGTTAGAAAATTTTTATCTTTTCAAATTAATTCTTTTAAATAATTTAAATTTAATTTAAACTCAAAATATTATTGAACAAAGTTTAGATGAAGCCTGTGAATGTCGAGGCGTGCGTGAGCACTGTCCTAGAAGCAAGATTGCCCCTCTACGTGCGAGGCTCCGGCAATCACCCTTAGCGATACAACGACCACAGTCCACCCCGTCGGCAATGACTCCGGGATGGTGCGTAGCGAACCCAACGTCTTTCAGAGATCCAGCAAAAATAGAAGCTCAAAGAGGAAAATGTAAATCACAGTGTATTGTAGCTATCTAAAATAAGAGAAGAGAATTATATCTTTATTTTAACCAAGCTCTCTTGCTCTCTATATAAAGAGTCCAAAGAGACAAGCACAATAACTCACCAGGGGACAAGATCTCTCTTGGGCAGCCTACAAGCTACTTCCCAAGGAAGGCTCTTGGGTAGCCCAAGATGCCACTTCCCAAGGTAGGCTCTTGGGTAGCCCAAGAAGCAAAATTCCCAAAAAAACAAAAGTCAAAACACAAGTTTAAAATCACCAAATCCAAATAAAACCCAACAGTAATATGCATCGATGCTTTTTGACCATCACATATGCCCTTCGCAGTAGTTACACCAACCCAGATTTTGCGGAATTAAAATCAAGAATTCCATATTTGGTGACTTCTACATCCTAGTATCCGAAAGAGTTAGCCGCTGCGACAACAAAATTATCAAGTTTCAAAGAAGCCCATTGCAATCATTATAGCTTTGTAGTAGTATTTTTTTAATAAACTCCAGTTATCCTATTCTTGACATATATAAAAGTCTACAAATCAGGTAATAGCTACAAGAAGAAGAAATGTTGTACAGATAAGTGTGATCCACTACATTTTATATGATGTTATCACTGAGTAACTTCGCATATGCATTAGCAAACATAGCTGCAATGCTTTTCTATTCTTAAAATCATGGGATGTCGGTGAGTGACGGACTAATCAGAAGAAAACAATGAATATGAAAAAACACTAAACTTCTTATCACAAACATCTCCACAAAAAATACCGATTTCAAGCTGTTAGGAAAATAATCGCACTAAATCTGTTTGTGATTAAATTATCTAACTACTTTATATTTAAATTTGAATAACATAACTTACCTTTAATCGCTATGAAAATTCCAGAAATTGTAGATAAAATAAACCGAAATAAAATTGATCCGGAAGCGTGCGAGGCACTGCCCTAAGGCGTATTTCCATCCTTCGTGCGGATTAATCGGAGATACCACCCCAAGGTACGACCGGAACTCCCCTTCCTACGAGCACGACCGCGGAAGAGGTTGACGAAGTTTCTTTAAACACCCGATAGTAAAACAATATAAAAAAAACTTAAAAACAATTCTTTTTCTCTTTTTTTTCCACTCTCTACTGTTGCCCACACCCTATGTATATATAGGAGCAGGAAAAGTGCCGTTGGGTTCCAACCCAACGTTATTAATTCACCTAAATGGTGAATTAATACATTTGGATTGGGGATAAGCCAGAATGAGTTATACCAGGTATAAGTATAAAGTAAGGGATAAGCCAGGTATAAAGTAAAATTGTGTTTGGTTGGGAATGAGGCTTAAACCTGGTATAAGAAAAGTAGTGTTTGGATTGGGGTTGAAGAATAAGGAAGAATAGAGAGTTGACTTTTATGTTAAAAGACGATTTTACTCTTGCTTTTATGTATATATTAAATTTGATAATTAAAGATTGTATTAGGATTTTTTATTTGTAACAAATCTTATATATAATATTTAATTAATTACATACTATACCAAATTATATTTAATTTTAATTAGTCTAAAAAATTATTTATAACGATGAAAAATTAAAATATTTGCATTCTGCAAAGGTAAAAATAAAAAAATTCAATAATATAATTTTATAAATGATTTATACATACTCATGATAAAAAAATTTTATGTAAAAAAATTTGTTGCTCAATATATTCTTGAATTAAATAGTTTTACAAAATCATTCAGTAAAACAACGAGTTTTTAATTACCAATAACGAACTCACAATAATTGTATTACCATCAAACAATAACGATCTCGCAATAATATTTCAAATTACATCATACCCGGAAAACACGAGTTTTTAATTAACAGTCCTATTAACATTACATATAAACAAAATAAACTATTTTACAAGCTGACTAACATAATATTACACCAGTAAATCTAATATTTACAAACTTTTAGTCAGTTACAATGATTTATCTAACTTCTATTATTCCACAACTCATCGGTAATACGTGTGCGAATGTCGTCTCCCCGCCGTGACTCTGATGTACTATAATTTGTAGTCGTCGCTTCCACGTCAAACTCTGGAGGCTCTGGCTCTACTGCTTCGGTAAAATATCTATCATCTCCTTGTTGCCGTCGAATAAAATTGTGGATCACACAACATGCCATAGCTATGTGACACTGCACTCTATAAGGAAACGGTGTAGCAACAGTTAAAATTTTGAATCTCTTCTTTAAAATTCCAAAGGTCTTCTCTACCACATTTCTTAGTTGGGCGTGCCGATGATTATACAACTCCCACGGCGAACGATGTATACCACCACGTGTGTTACTGTCATATTGACTCAGATAGTAACGCTCGCCTCTATACGGCGCGAGAAATCGATCGGTATTCGCGTAACCGAAATCGACCAGATAATTTTTTCCTGTATATATAATAACAGAAGGGTATACAACTTGTAATAAATAAATTAAACCAATAATAATGAAGAAAACAATAAAAAATTACTCCTTAAATATTACCTTCAGGAACTGTAAAACCTCCACTTTCACATGGCCATCTGAGTACCCGCATATCAGCGGCAGAGCCTTCCCAACCGGTGTATACATAAAAAAAAAAATGATCAAAGGAAACAGCTGCTATCATATTTTTGCGATGTAAATCCTTTGTGACAACGAAATCGTGGTTGTTTCTCCCTTTTTACCATAACCGGAATATGCGTACCATCCACCGCCCCAATTGCATTCTACATATGTTAATGTCACAACATAGTACATTACCAATTCAGCAATGGAAATGTACAAATTTAGTGCTGAAAAATTATTGTCTCTTACCTTGAACGGATGAAAATTCGGATTTCCACTTATTCTTGGATGCACTCCACAATTACTTTGCGGCATAGTTAAATAGTCATCTTTTATTTGAATAATGGCCCGGAGTACATTGTTAAAATGACGACTAATCGTTTCCCCCGAATGTTGAAAAGTTTCAGCAAGCACCCTATTTGCAACACCGTGTCCTATACAAAATAGAAAAATTGCCAACTGTTCGTCAACAGTCAGATTCCGTGTACCTTTTAAAAGGCCCTTCCCAACAAGGTCATCGCGGAGAGCAATGAATGTAGTTGTCGTCATTCTAAAATGATTGTACCCCCGTTCTGGATGACCATTCAGAATATCACAAAAAAACTGATGCCCCGTAAATGGACGGGTACGACATGGTTGTCTGCTAATTATACTTGTATCATTTATACATCCTCCGTCAATAAGCATGATTATGAGTTGCACCCAATAGTCATCATCATCATCCAATATATCGAACAAATTGGCTTGGAAAGCCGACGAAAATACACTTCGATAAATTGAATCATCCATTACAACTGCAAGTTAATTTATGGCAGTTAGCCAATATTGATAGTACGCATAAATGATATAATATTTATTTAAAATTATCTCAAACATTCATCTCGCCGAATACAGCAAGCAATTACAGAAGAAAGTAGTACATGAAAAAATTTAAATGTCGACATTATCCGACTCCACTACTTGGTTGTATGGATATTAAATACCATCATCGATGTATCCTTTGGGCAATGAGCATGATTAGAACATCCTCCCAATAATCATCATCATCATCTAATATAGTCAACAACATTGCAACAAAGCTGGAACAACATACAGTTTGAAAAATTGAATCATCCATTATATCTGCAACGATATTGTACCAATTTAGCGAACAATCATACTAAGTAGACATGAGTTAACATGTATAGATATTTCAAACAAACATTAAGATAATGTCTAGTTAAAGGCAATCAAAGTGTTCTAGAAAATATCACAAGATTGGGTTTTAAAGTAGTAACAGTGCGAGATAATAAATTACAAAAACGATACTAAAATGTACAGAAAGTTGCGATACTAATTATTACAAAGCTTGTATTTACAGTAATGAAATTACAAACAGATTATATAAATGTCCACTAAGGACCTGGGAAAAATTGACGATACATCAGATTCTCTTTTGCTATCTGCCGTTCAACCCACTTGTAAGCAAGATCGTCATTCATTGTCATGAAAAGTTGACGATTTTGCGCATCCTTCAAAGCGTCGCCGGCAGCCAAGACCTGGTCACTAGTGAGCCCCTGCAGATTTTATATGCGCTGCATACAATCCTCGATGGCCGGAATGGGTCGTCGAGCTTCTGCATCCTTATTATACATCTGCCTCACCAGATCTAATTTTTCTTTGCCCAGCTGAAGCATCTCGGCGACGCATTCAGATATGCCGTCAGTTTTTTTTTCGACGGCCACCGGTTGACGGACGGTTTGTTCGTTGGCTAGACTCGGGTACTGGGGAACGAGGCCTTTTGCCTGCCGAGCTGTGCCCAGACCCACTAGTTGTCTTGTTTGGAGGGTGAGGGCTAGGTGACCTTTCGGGTGGTGGACTTTGCATGAATTCATTCATATATGGCCCAGAGGACCCTGCTTCAAATTGAAAAGGTAAGAGATGTAATCCTGATAATCTTGGAGCTATGATTGTATCATCCTCACCAGGGGATGATGAGGAGGAGCTAACTATTGTTGTAGTGGGTGGCATGACTGAAGAAAAGCCATATGCACCGGTTGCGGTAGTCTTCTCTGTCAGAAACTCCAGATCCTTATACAGAGGAAATGGCCTATCCCTACATTTGGCATAAGCGGGATTTTCCTGGACGTAGGTTAATTATATTAGAAAGGCTATAAGAAATCAATATGGTAAAAATTTATTGAAAGGGAAATTAAATCACGTTACCAAGATCACGCCATCCCAGTCACAACTATCGCCTGCCGTGGGAATGTGGCGGATAAAATCCCATCCCCAACCACTCCTTGTTGACCAAGCAATGGTACAACGAGAAAGTACGCTTCAACACCTTCAACCTATTCTTCACCTGCTCCTTTGTTAGGTTTAAACCATTTCGACTATTTATTTCTCCTACAATCCTAACCAACGCAAGGTTAGTGAATGATCCATTCACGTTGTTGCCGAGAGTATGTTCCTCAGTCAGCAACGATAACAGACATGCATCCAAGGCCTCGGTCCAGTTTGGTGTTCGAGTCGATAGTTGGGCGCGAGATCGACTAGCACCTTCATTTGGCATTGCATTATCTTGGGTGTTGGCCATGTTTGATCGACTCGATTGACCGGCCTTAAACACTTTCTTAAAAGGACGCATCTGCACATAATGTATGTCCTACTTTAAATTTTTTGGCATTACACAAAAGTTTGATAATATATTTGGCATTAAACTAATTGCATAATATAATTGCCATTCAATTAGCAAGACATATGTGATGCTTAACATATTTCTAATTGCATAACAGGGGATGGCATGTCATAATTGGCATGGTAAATAGAGAATTGCATAATATTGTATTTCTACAAAAAATTGCGGTTCAGCCATAAAAGAAAAGAGAAATGTTGGAAATTTTGTTTTCATTTACACAAAATTGGAATAGTGGGTTATTATGTACAAGGGCTCAAGTGGTTTCCAATATGTATGGGGTTGCAGTGGATTCTAAATCCATGCCATCCATCAAACGCATATGGCAACCGTCATCATCGCCTTATTATGTACACGGGCTCAAGTGGTTTCCAACAAGCATGGGGTTGCAGTGGATTGTAAATCCATACCATCCATCAAATACCTATGGTAACCGTCATCATCGCCAACATTTATATTTTCATCATCATACTTAACCGATGAAACATACATATTCCGCAGTCATCAAAACAAATATTTGTAATGACATAGCATAGTCATTTATCATGAAAGGCTATCTACGCATTACATCCAATAATATTTGAACTGGAAAGAGAAAAGAAAGTTGCACCTTCGATGGCAGAGAGCTAGCTCGGTAGAGGGGACAGAGAGCAACCGAAGGGGCAACCTCGGTACAGGGAGGGAGCAGAGATGAAGCTCGGGGCAACCACAGTACAGGGAGAAGGGATCAACAAGCAGCCAAGCACACACAATACAGAGATCGGGAGCGGGGAGCAAAGATCGGCGAACCTTGAAAAAAAACCCACAAGGAGCAACACTGACCGGACTAATGCTCCATCGACGGCCGCGGTTTAAAAAAAACCCACAGGAGCAGCGCTCACAAAGTCCGACGACGACGAGGGGGAGCGGGGAGCACAGATCGGCAAACCAAAAAAAAAAAACCCATAAGCTCGATGGCCGCGGTTCCACGTAAAAAAAAACCACAAGGAGAAGCTCTCACAAAGTCCGGCGACGACGAGGGGGAGCGGGGAGCACAGATCGGCGAACGAAGAAAAAAAACCCACAAGCGCGATGGCCGCGGTTCCCCGAAAAAAAAACCCACAAGGAGCAGCTCTCACAAAGTCCGGCGACGACGAGGGGGAGCGGGGAGCACAGATCGGCGAACCAAGAAAAAAAAACCCACAAGCTCGATGGCCGCGGATCCACGACAAAGAAACCCACAAGGAGCAGCTCTCACAAAGTCCGGCAACGACGAGGGGGAGCGGGGAGCACAGATCGGGAGAGAGCAGAGATGGAGGGTTGGAGGAGATGAAGGAGATGAACAAGGGGAGAGACGTCTCGGCAGTGGTGGAGGAGATGAAGGAGATGAACAAGGGGAGAGAAGGGCGCCTCGGGGGAAGTGAAGGGGTATTGATCACGGGGAGAGAGAGGGAGTAGAGAGAGGGGGAGTAAAACCAGGGGTGTAGGGGGGAGGGGGGATATCCCAACCCCAAACCGGGGATATCCCCGTTTGGGAGGGATATCCCAAACCGGGGATATCCCAAAGGTGTTTGGGTATAAAGGGGGGATATCCCCCCTTTATACCCGTTCCAAACGCTACCTTAAAGCAGGAATGTTGGGTAACCCAACGTTCTATTATACTTTAATACACCTAATAATAAAATAAATAAATGACAATAAATGAGAGTAAATTAAAATTAATAAATGAGAATACATTTTAATAAATAAATTGAAAATTGATAATAAAATAATTATTGAGAATTTTGGAATTTTAAATTTTATTCCAACAATCCCCCACAAAATTCAAAATTTTGAAATAATTATTAAACTCAACAAATTAAAATTAAAATAAGATTATCGGGTGTTTATACTATGTAATAGGTAAGGTGTCTTTAAGAGACTTAACCTCACTTAGTCTAAGCAATTTTCATCAGAAGGAATCGGAGTGAACCAGGTCTTGAACTACGTTCCTTTGACCCTGACTTCAACTGCCACACACACAGTACAGAATTCTCCGTCGCGAGTCTGTGCGTTAAAGGCCATGCACAGTACCTTGATTTTTCATAAGAATTTCTATGAACAACCCACATCTCATAGTCGCGGCCTTATACGAATATTCTTATATAGGTGGTCTCCTCCAAGGATGTGTGTAGAGTCACATCTCGCGAAAATTATCGCCTCGGATTCCATTAAGAGCTGTAAGCTCAACCTCAACCACTACACAGAGCACTACTCATCATAGAGATGGAATTGGAACTAAAGTTCCTTTGAATAAACTGTAGAAAGTGCTCTTTGGCCAACCTGACAGGTTGTTTTTACCACATTGAACCTTCTTCAAGGGATCTCCTATCACAAAGGTTGGGTTCCCACTGCAGGAAGGCCCTTTATGGGCAAAGTCCCATCCCCCTCGATGACTCTAGGACCATAGTCCTATTCAGGCACTCTGCAAGATTCTGTTCAGATCTGATAAAACTCAAAGAAACAATATCATAAAAAGTTAGCCATCTAACAGATTTATAATAGGGGATGCAACAAGAGGACTTCCCGAAGGTCACCCATCTTAGTAATACTCTCGCCCAAACTCTCGCCCAAGCACACTTAACTGCGGAGTTCTGATAGGATCCTGTGCTTTAGTGCTGGTATGATCGCATCCATAATTAAAACAGTAATTTTATTTATTTATTTATTTATTTATTTTTTTGTATTACAGTAGCAATTATATTAATTAAAACAGTAAATCATTTTTTTTAAAAAAATAAGATTACAGTAACAAAATAAATATACTGTAGCAATAAAAAAAAACAGTATTTATTTATTTTATAAAATTTTCTTTTATTTTACTGTAACAAAATAGTATATAAATAAAAAAAATAAATAAATCAGAGTGGCGCAGCGGAAGCGTGGTGGGCCCATAACCCACAGGTCCCAGGATCGAAACCTGGCTCTGATAATCAAAGATGCTTCTATATATATATATATTTTTTTTTTCAAGTCAAGAAAAGAGAGCAAATAAATTACAATAATCTATATGCAATTAAAATTTTAAAATGCTAATTCCAATATATTTAAATTTGAATGTTAAACATACTAATAAGTTGACAACAAAATTATATGTAATATGCAATATTTTTTCGGATTAGCACTAGTTAGATTTAATCAGAAACAAATCGGATATACACCTTAGACTGTTAGGAAAATAATCGCACTAAATCTGTTTGTGATTAAATTATCTAACTACTTTATGTTTAAATTTGAATAACATAACTTATCTTTAATCGCTATGAAAATTCTAGAAATTGTAGATAAAATAAACCGAAATAAAATTGATCCGGAAGCGTGCGAGGCACTGCCCTAAGGCGTATTTCCGTCCTTCGTGATGATTAATCGGAGATACCACCCCAAGGTACGACCGGAACTCCCCTTCCTACGAGCACGACCACGGAAGAGGTTGACGAAGTTTCTTTAAACACCCGATAGTAAAACAATATAAAAAAAACTTAAAAACAATTCTTTTTCTCTTTTTTTTCCACTCTCTACTGTTGCCCACACCCTATGTATATATAGGAGCAGGAAAAATGTCGTTGGGTTCCAACCCAACGTTATTAATTCACCTAAATGGTGAATTAATACATTTAAAGCAGGAACATTGGGTAACCCAACATTCTAATATACTTTAATACACCTAATAATAAAATAAATAAATGACAATAAATGAGAGTAAATTAAAATCAATAAATGAGAATACATTTTAATAAATAAATTGAAAATTGATAATAAAATAATTATTGAGAATTTTGGAATTTTAAATTTTATTCCAACACAAGCATCATCTTTTTTTTTTTTTTGAGGGGAAGGCAGCATGCTGCCGCTTCATTCAATGCAAGAGTGAATTAAGCCACAAGGGTCGAGGCAACTAGGCCTCGCGGAAAAAAAAAAAAAAAAAAAAAAAAAAAAAAAATTAAACTAAGGGCACCACGATGACCATGATGCCACAAAGTCGCGAGCAATGCGACACAGTGTCCCCGGGTTCCGGGAGGTGGACTCGAACCTCCTGCTATTCCGCTCCAGCCAGACTGTCCACCACACCGCCGCTAACGCAATGAGTTCCTCATTCCCGCGCGTGCTCCTACAGTTCGAACAAGCGAGCCAAAGCGACCCGGCCGAGGTGAAGAAGGCAGAGGGCACATGATTAGGGAGAAGGCAGACCAGCAGAAAGCGAACGACAACACAGGAGGCAAAAGGATGATCAGCAGATTCCCCCGTGCAAGGGCAGAAAGAGCAGTTGCATGACCCTGCCCAACCCCATCTGAGCAGTCTGTCCGAAGTTAGCACCCTGCGGTTAAGCACTAGCCAGCAGAAAATTTTGACTTTTAGCGGGGTCTTGATGACCCAGAGATTGGGGAATCCGCGGTTCCGCACACCAGTATCCTGCAGGAAACGGTACAGGGACTTCACCGAGAAGATCTCCGAGCTAGACCATCTCCAACTGACGGAGTCCCTCCCGTTAGTAAGTCGAGTGCCCACGAGAGTCTCTGATAAACTTTGTACCAACGCTAAGTCTTGGCCCGCGGTGGGAACAAAGCCTGCCAGGGCCCTAATCTTCCGCCAACCCGTAGTACCAAAGCAATCCGAGACCCGGATAGCTTTGTTGCGCACCGCTTTGAAAATACGTGGGAAGCGACAGCGGAGAGAGGTGTTCCCAGTCCAGATATCCGTCCAAAAGCTCGTCCAGCGCCCGTTGCCAACCAGCCGGGAAGTACTACAATTAAACAAAACCTTTGTACCTAAAACGTCTCTCCACCATTGGGAGAACGGTTTAAAAGAGTTTCCTTCGCCCAGGGGCCGGCGCCGGCTGTAGTACATCCTATGAATGAGGTGGCCCCAGGCGGTCGCCTCGGCTGTGAAGAAGCGCCACCACCATTTAGCCAGAAGGGCGATGTTCAAGTTGCCCAACTCTAAAATCCCGAGCCCACCATCTCTTTTTGCCCTGCACACCACCTTCCAATTAATCAGGCAGGGGCCCCGCCAAAAGAACGCTCTATGCAGTGAGTCAATGCGACGAATGACCCATTTAGGAGCTTTAAACACAAGCATCATCTTTGGTCGAAAAATTGAACAAATCTCGAGTATTTAGTTTATCCATACGTGCTACTAAGACAAGATATAATATGTAGGTGTAGGCTCTTCTAGAGGCTGCAAATGCAAATTATGTCCAACAACAAATCGCCGAACTAAAAGCACAAGCCTTCTAAATGACATCCATATTAGAAATGAATGAATTATAACAAAGTAGTACTGCAGAGTCCCATGTAGAGAACATGGAGTTTAGGCCAGCGAGCAACGGCTCGTGTTATCCATCAACAAAAATTGGTCTAAACCATAATAGAAGAACACAAGGATTTCGTGCCCATTTCAAAATTTAACCAACTAAAAAGTCGCATGAAGTCTTCGAGTTGAATTCTGGGCATGTTTTCCCCATTTCTGATTATTATACGGCCGGCAGAGCATTTGGTCAAGAGAAGGGAATATTTTTTTTTTTTTTTTTAAATAATTTCTACTGCAACATAAAGCAGAAATAAGATTCTGAAAACTCTAATTCGACACTTCTTATTCTGCTGCAGAAAGCAAATTAAGACGAGGCCGAATGAACTAATATTATAAGACCGGGCAGGTACATACCCAAATGAATTAAGGAAAATGCTTATTGTACATTCTAAATGGGGTATGCATCTTACATTCCATCCATTTCAGAATAGAGTAAATTTTTAAAGTGATCAGTGAATAAGTTCTCATCCTAAAATAAATGGAATGTATATTGTACACTCAATATTAGGTGTACGGATAGTATTGCCCATGAATTAATATTATAAAAGCTTAAAAACATTCACAAAGGTACAGCGGAATGGTTTAACTGCACTTAACAATTACCATATGAAGCTATTACAAATAAATATAAATACTTTTCCTCTCTTATGTTTCTAAGAATGTTGCACGTTTTGAACATGAAAACGATTCTTAAAGACAAAGTGATTGAATCTCTGAACAACAGCCAGTAAGAAAAAGATAGAATGGCTACTGGAAAGATATGTCAGGAGTTCATATGAAATAAAATAGGGTAATAATGATAAAGAAAGAAAGGTGTACAGTGAAAGATGGAAAACTGTAACAATCCGGACAATGCCCAGGTTGACGACCAACTCGCTGGGTGGCGGGTGTCCATAGAGAACTTGGTACGGTGTAATCCTTAAGGAGCTATGGTAGTGGGTATTGTACCACCACTCGGCCGTCGTTAGCCATCGGTGCCACTAGCGTGGTTGGTGGAAGCACAGGCACCGTAGTTATGTCTCGAGGCATTTGTTGAGCCTTTCAGATTGGTCGTCCGTCTCTGGGTGGTAGGCGCTGCTCATTAATAGCTTTACTCCCATCAACTTAAATATCTCCTGCCACATCTGACAAGTGAACACCTTGTCCCTGTCGGTCAAGATGGTCCTGGGCAACCCATGCAGTTTATAGACTGTGTCGAGGAAGGCCCTCGCTACTTGCGAAGCTGTGAAGGAGTGAGTCAGCGCTATGAAATGAGCATACTTGGTGAGTCGGTCTATTACCACTAGCACTGTGTCCTTGCCTTCCGAAGTAGGCAGAGCCTCAATGAAATCCATGGTTATCTCTTGCCACGCTCTGGTCGGCACGGGTAGGGGCTGGAGCAATCCAACGTAGGGTTGGTTGTCCACCTTGTTTCGTATGCACACTTCACAGTCCTTAGCGTGCTTCGCTGCATCTTGCTTAAGTCCGGGCCAGTGGAAGTATTGCTTAATTCTTTTATATGTGTGAAGGGCCCTTGAGTGTCCCCCCAAGGCCGACGAGTGTAGTTGACTCACTATGCTCTCCCTGAGGTTGCCTTGGCCCCCCACACAGATTCGGCCCTTGTAACACAATAATCCTTGCTTATAGCTGTATTTCGACTGTTGGTTGGGCTGCAACAATAGCCCAGCTATGACCTTCCCATAATGGTCGTCTCCCTGGTAACTGGCTGCCACTTCTGTCACCCAACTAGGGATTGCTGTAGAGATAGCAGACCTTGTCCCTTTTTCGAACCCCCTTCTCGATAAAGCATCCGCAGCTCTATTTTCCTTGCCCGCCTTGTAGTGTATCACATAATCCAACCCAATGAGTTTAACCATCCTTTTTTGTTGTACAACCGTCGTAATCTTTTGCTCCAATAGGCGCTTTAGACTTTGGTGATCCGTCTTGATTATGAATTACCGGGGACTCAGGTAATGCTTCCATTTGCTCACTACGAGTAGTATTGCCAAGAATTCCTTCTCGTAAGTCGAGAGCCCCATATTCCATCGGTTTATGGCCTTACTAATGTAGGCTATCGGCCTTCCTTCTTGCGACAACACAGCCCCCAATCCTGCCCCACATGCATCTACCTCGATCGTGAAGGTCTTGGCATAGTCGGGCATTGCCAGCACGGGGGCTTGAACCATGACCCTCTTCAGGTTAGTGAAGGCCTCCTGTGCTTTGGGACCCTACCTGAACTGATCCTTCTTTAATAGTTTGGTCAAAGGCTTGCTTAACTTCCCGTAGTCGTTGATGAATCTCCGATAGTATCCGGTTAGGCCCAAAAACCCTCGCAAACCCTTGAGGGAGGTGGGCGTCGGCCACGTAATCATCGCCTCAATCTTTGCTAGGTCAGTGGCCACACCCTCGGGGGTGATGATGTAGCCCAGATACTCTACCTTCTGTTGGCCAAAAAAACATTTCGATCTTTTTGCATAAAGTTGTTGCCTACGCAGTGTCTCCAGCACTTTCTCTAAGTGTTCCTCGTGGTCCTCAAGGCTCTTACTGTAGACCAGTATATCGTCGAAGAAGACCAAAACAAACCTTCAGAGATATTGCGCGAAAACATCATTCATCACAGACTGAAAAGTCGCCGGCGCGTTGGTTAGCCCAAAGGGCATGACCACGAACTCGTAGTGACCCGAGTGGGTTCGGAACGCAGTCTTGTAGGTATCCTGAGGGCTCATCCTGATCTGATGATAACTCGCTCTCAAGTCAATTTTAGAGAAATAGCGCGAACCGCCCAGTTCATCCAACAAGTCATCGATTAGAGGTATAGGGTACTTATCCTTTACTGTCGACTTGTTTAAATGGCGATAGTCGACACAAAATCTCCACGAGTTGTCCTTTTTCTTGACAAGTAACACCGGCGAGGCGTAGGGGCTCGTACTGGGTTGGATGAGGGCTGATCCCAACATTTCCTTAACCTGCCTCTCAATTTCGTTCTTTTGTTCGTAGGAGTAGTGATAAGGCCGAAGGTTGACGGCCTGGGCACCTTCTTGTAGCGGAATATGATGGTCCTGTCGACGAGCTGGGGGTAACCCCTGGGGCTCCCCGAACACTTCTTCATACCGTTGCAGTATTCCTTGAATCTGGGGAGGTATTATGCGCTCCTCGCCCTCGCTGATCTGCGAGATCTGTGCAATCGCACAACAGGCTCCGTCCTGACAGTCCGAGTACCATTCCTTCGCGGTGAGCATTTTTAATTTCGACCCTTCAGTTAGACCCTTGAGCACTCGCTGTCGTCCACCTTCATTGAGGGTCACCGTATTGTCGGTGTAGTCGAAAGTCACCCTGCCGTAAGTCTTCAACCAGTCTATCCCCAAGACTATACTAGAGCCTTCGAGTCTGATTATTCGGAGATCAGCCTTGTAGGGTTGGTCATTCATGTCCCAAGTGAACCCCGGACACTTCAACTTGCTCATTATCTTGTGGTCGTTGGCTACAGTGACCAACAAGGGTGCTGCGGCCTCTATTTTTGCCTTCACCTCCTTGGCGACTCAGAAGTCCAGGAAACTATGGGTGCTCTCAGTGTCCACCAATACCTTCAGCATCTTCTTACCTACTGCACCTTGGATCTTTAGGGTATGTTGTTGGTTTTCCCCACTTAAGGTGTTGAAGGAGAGCCCGACTTCCTCAGGCTCTTCTTCCCCCGAATTGCCTCCGTCGTCTTCGATTTTCACTTCTTCTTCCGAGTCTATCATGCAATACTCGTCGTAGACTTCCAGTACGTTGTCGGCCGCCGTCATGCTGAACAATGATATGTTCTTACATTGATGCCCTGGGTGGTATTTGTCGCCGCACTTAAAGCACAACCCGGTCGCTCTCCTCTGTTCCATTAACTGCTTGTGGCTGGTATTTTGATTTGCCCCACTACTTGAGTCTTGAGGTCTCGGCTTAGATGCTGGCACAACACCCTGGGGGTTTGAGTTAACTGCTAGCCTAGGGTTATTGTGCAGCTGGAAGGATCATCCGGGCCCCCTAGTGGCCATCCTACTCTTCCTGTGCATCATGTATACTGCTCGCTCGTGCAGTTTTGCTTGTTCGAAGGCTGCCTCGAGGGTGTTCGGGTGGGCGATATCCATGAATGGCACAAGCTCCTCCTTTAACCCATTTATGTAGCATGAGATAAAGTACTCCTCGTCCAAGTGAGGGTTGTAGCTTAGCAGCTGAGACCTTAGCTCCTCGAACTTTTCTTGATACCTTTCCCCAAGCCGGTTTGCTTGTGATTGCTAAATTCTCTAATGAGGTACCGCTCTCCCACATCGGCAAACCTTTTGCATATCGCCTCCGAAAACTCATCCCAATTTACGCCGGGTCGGTTAATGAAGTATCCTTGTTTCCATATCCTTGCCTTTCCCGTTATGTGCATTGTAGCAATGCCGAGCCACTTCTGTCGCGGTAATTGGTATATGCCAAAATATTGCTCGCAATTTTCTAACCACCCTTTGGGATCTTCTCCACTGAACACAGGGAATTCCAATTTAGGGTACGGCACATGGGCTAGTTGCTGTTGCGGTGCTCGGTTAACATGAGGTGGCTGGTCCTCTTCATTGAACCCGGGTAGCCTCGCAGGAGTGGGCAGGATGCCCTTGCCTCTGCCTTCTCTAATGATCAGGGGCGTTGAGCTGCTCCCCGGTTGGTTACAGTCTAGTCCTTCGCCGCTAGCGGGGGCCCTCGACCCAGAGGCGAATTGAGACGGCTGGGCTGATAGTAGCCTCAGCAACTCTTCATGCCTCCTCGCTGCCTCCATCCGCATTGCTTCGTAATGCACTCTTTCGGTGTTCTTGGCTTCATCAACCTGTTGAGTGAGTCCCCCGAACTGCTCTTGACAGTTAGCCATCAGCTCTTGTAGCCTTTCCTCGAGAGAGTTGACATGGTCGCTCAAATCCTCCATCCTGGTGCCTTCCACCATAGTATTGTTTTTTGATATGAACTTGAATCGGTTTTTGCTTCTTTTCCCAATTTTACTTGCCTTGTTCTTCCTGACTATCTAATTTGGACAGGTTTTGCAGTGCGCTATAGTAATTTGCCGAGGCGCCAATGATGCTAGGCTGAGGCAAGTTGCGAAACTTTATCGAACGGTTGACGGGCTTCTCTCGTCCCCCAATCACCCTTGTTGTAAATGGTTGTGTTGCCTTTGTTGAGGGCCTGTGTGCTTACTATGTTGCCTTCTAGCTCTGGTTGCCTTTGAACTCTGGTTGCTTGTTGTCTTTGATTTGTGGTTGCCTTCGTTTTTTTCCTGGTTGCCTGATGCTTGCTGTTGCCTTGATGCCTTCGGTCTGGTTGCTTGATGCTTGTTGTTGCCTTGATGCCTTCGGTCTGGTTGCCTGATGCTTGTCGTTGCCTGTCGGTACAAGAGGACTGGACCGATCCATGAGATCGTGCCACTCTGATACCAGATTTGTAACAACCCGGACAATTCGCAACCCAACGGTGATGAAAATACTCTGAGTCGAGGACGGCGATGCAGATGATGGGTCGATAACTGTGGAGGAAATTGAGAAGAAAGAGATTTAGAAGGGGAGTTTAGACGGGATGAGAAGAAGAAGGCTAAGAAGAAGAGGAAGAGGAAGAAGGAGAAGAAAAAGACTTTAGGGAGAAAATTGTAATAATTCTATTCATGTCCTTTCCATTACATTGTATCTCTATTCTTATGCTACTAGGATGCTATAAAAATGTAAATTGCTACAATCGGAGGAGTGTAATTGCAAAATGTGATATAGTGAACTTGGGCCTTTGGGCCGGCAATTCAGGAGGTTGAGGGCCCCTGTGTCTAGCGGCCCAGCTGGGGAAACATGTCGGATCCCCGCCTGGATCGCGTTCGCCCGACCCGCTATGCGGATCTAAGTAGCTCTCCGACAGCTACTCCAACCACCTCACCCCGAAGCCTCTAGATCCTGTCACCTTTTCTCCTTCTCTGTGATGATGCCCTAGCTCTTTCCCTCACCGAACATGGATTCCCCCTCCCTCTGCAGCTGTTTACTTATCTTCTATTGTTGTAAGAAAAAACTACTACTTAACTCATCTACTCCTAACTACTCTTATTCTTGCAGGCTTAACAAAAACTCAAAACCCGATAGATCCCAAATTTATTTTCCAAAATTTTAGAGAGCGGCAGAGACTGGATAGGGTTTCTTTTCTGATAGGGTAAATTGCACGATTAGTCCCTGAAATTTTAGTCTAGTTTCAATTTGGTCCTCAGGGATTTGATTTTGACATTTCAAATTTCATACTTTTGTTTGTACACTGTTTCTCTTTTAACGGCCTAATTTAGAATAACCTCTTTAGCGGATAAGATTATTGTTCCACATTTTTATTGAAACAATAATTTCTCCCCTTATATTTTTACTAATTTAATAATAAAATATTACTAATTAATATATTATATATTAATTTATTTATTAATTAACTAAATAAATAATTAATCACTTGATTTATTGCTCTAGTAAATATTTATTTGAGCAATTAATTTTTTATTTATAATTAATTAGCTAATTAAAAAATTAATTATTTAGTGTGTTTATACTATAGCTAATATTTATATTGATTAACTAATTAATAATTTGACTAATCTAATCATTTTCTTAACTATTTATTTTCTTAACTATTTGATGCGGTCAACTTGGCGATAAAGTTCCTAGAGAAACACGATTCCACTGAGCTAAGTCGAAAATCTCATTAAGTTCGATTTTTGATTCTCGGCTTATTGAAATCACTCGGCTCTTTTAGTCTGCGTTTATTATTTAGGATATTTTTAGAAAGTTTTTTATTTATCCTAATTTGATTTTGATTATATAGTTATTTCAAATCTATTTTAATTTAGATATTAGAGATATATTAGAATTAATTATATTTATACTAGAAAGATTGCTAAATTTTAGATATTTGATTTATTGTCGGATTCGAATATCGCCTCTATATATAGATGTGACATTTGGTTAATGGAACACAAAGTTTTGAGAATTAAATAATATTATTTAGTATTTGTCGAAAAATTGGTTCTTCGTGTATCTGTCTCTTGCCTTTGTGATTCTTCATCTTATCACACCCATCGTAGAACTACTCTTAGTCCTAGCATGCTTAACCCTCTAAACCTTTTAGGCCCAGCCACGCCCAAAATATTATAGCCGGGATAAGAGGTTTAGTCATATTATATTTTATATATATGACTATTTAAATTTTAGAGGTGTCACATTCTTCCCCCCTTTAAACCTGACGTCCTCGTCAGGCTCAGGCATACTTACAACTACCAGGAGATATGAGACTCATCTCGCAAGCCTTTAGCTGACTTTGTGGGAAGCCACGCTCCACCCACAACAGTCATTAGCCTGAGAGCCGCACTCTCCTGCTATATGACCTTGGCTCAATCGACACTCATCTCACACTTCCGGCTAGTGATTAGCTCTGATACCAACTATAACGCCCCAACTTTCCAGGGAGTCAGTTATCCTAGAACTACTCTTAGTCCTAACACGCTTAACCCTCTTAACCTTTTGGGTCTAGCCACCGCCCAAAATACTATTGCCGGGTTTAGAGGTTTAGCCCTATTATGTAAGAATTTGAATTTTTGTAAATAAATAAATGAATGAAAATAATATAAGCCAAATTGAATTTTGGATCACAAAAGCATGAATAGTCAAAATGCCCCTTTTCTGCAGTGTAAATTACACAGTTAGTGGGCCAGAAATATCACTTTTCAATCCGAGCCTGATCTCGAAGATCCGAGACCACGAGTGGGACCGTCACGACGAACAGAGTGAAAACCATATTAAGCTTATTCAGATCTGACGGTCGGATCTTCCAGAAATCGGCGTTGAAGCGGGCGAGATCCGCGACTTAAGTGCACAGTGCAGGGAACTGTAGATGAACAGTAAACCCCAAAAATTTAATCCCCTAGTGCCAACGTTGAGCCAATTCGCCATCCAGAAGCCGAACATAGCACTTCAAATAGTGGATTTGAACGGTTTCGTCGTTCTGGACGCAATGGCGCTGACGGAATTTCCGTTTGACGACCCTAAGGTCTCGAAAAGCGCGATAAACTGTATTTTGACACAGTTATTATGTATCCAAAATTCATCTAGGCACTTTCTCAAAAAACGAAAATCGCTACCTGATAGGATTCGTCGAGCCGGACGTCCTGGCGCAGTCCGTTTCTCGATCTGACAACCGGAAGACCTCGAAAAGCGTGAAAAGTGAGAAAAAATGCAGTTTTTGCATATGAAACCCTATAAAACATGCCTCGTAAAGCGTGCCTGTGCTTAGAGAGGGACCTGAGTGTAAGAGGGAGCTACTGTAGTGGACCCAGTATTAAATACCAAGGTTTGGAGGGCTGAATTGCAATTGTGCAATTCAAAGTTTTGAATTTCAAAAAAAAAGGAAAACCGAATCCTCTTTAAAATCCCCCGCAGCCATAGCCCCTCAGCACCGGACTCTAACAACTTCCCCTCCTCCCTCTGCGCACTCCACGCAACTGTAGCTCTACGCCGGCCGCCGCCTCCACGTCGCCGGAGAAGAAGATCAAGAAACATCTTGTCTCAGGTGGCTCGGAGAGAAGGTACTCGGGGAGGGCCTTTGATCACCAAGACCTTGTCTGGTGGGGTCCCTCGTACAGCCGCATCCAAGCTGAGGTGACCCCGTGCCCCGCCGCCGCCGAGCGCCGCCGCAGGAGCGACCCTCTCCTTCCAAGTTTCCGGCGAAGGTAAGCTTGGAACCTTTCTCTTTATATTGGCACGTGGACCCTAGCACTGTGTTCCTGACACCGAGAGCGTCGATCGGGTGCAGGCCCAGCCGGCGCCGTCGTCCCGATCTCCGGCGGGGGACCATTATCGCCAGATTATTGTTTCTGGACCGATCACGGGCGCGGGCTCCATCCGGCCGTCAAGATCGAGATCAATGCCGTTGGCCCGACCCCTCTCAACGACTGCAGCTCTCCCACAAAGTTGAACGACGATCGGTTGAGGATCGGACCCGAGCGGACAAGCCCTAGAAACCCGATATTTTGCATCTTGGCCGACCGTCGCCGTCCGGCGCCGCCGCGGCTTTCCGGCGTCGGGCACCTCTACACCAAGCCCCACGACATCGAGACAGAGCTCTTGGACCAAGTTGCACCGGCCCAAAGCCGCCCGGCCGGAATCCGCCACTAGCAACCTTGGACCTCGGCCGAGCTCCGCCGCCGCGCACCGCCGGCGACTCCAGACCCCCGGCAACCGTACAGGTGAGCCTAATTTCTTGTTCTAAGGTCGATGGTCACCTTGCATGGCAACCCTAACGTCGGGAATTTTGTCTTCAGTGTTGCACCCGAGCTTGGCTCAGGGTTGGTCTCCGGCGATCCCCGGCAGTTTGGGCTCCGGCCATCTCGACAGGTAAGCCCTAAATAATGATTCTAAGGCTCCCACCATCTTTGTTTGGGCAAAAACATCTCTAAAATGGGATTTCAACCTTGCACCCGAAATGTAGGTTTCGGGCTCACCTCCGGCCGCCACCGGCCGACCCAGCTTGGACCCGAGACCTTCTGGGTGTTACGGCATTTTGGTGTTGGCATATTTCGTGAGTCATGTCAGTGAGTTGAGTCGGAGTCTTGAAGTGATCAAATTGTCAATCAGCAATCAAAGACTTAGAGAAGATTCAACAAGAGCTCAAGTTGACACTCAATGTCTTGAGTCTTGAAGATTGAAGATGAAGAATTGTGGATCAATTACATCAATCTCAAGAAGAAAGTATTCAAAAGGATCAGGTATGTTTAACTAAATAATTTTGGTGATCCGAATACTTTCTTATAGTGTAGAAACACTTGGATGAATTTTTAATTGCATAAAAATCAAAAACTGGACATGGGACATGTTCAGGATCCGGATCAGAAGATCCAATCCGGATCCCGAAGGGTATTAGTTCATGTGCAAATCCAATCCGGATCCAAGCCTATTCCGATCCGGATCCCGAACATTGGATGTTGCTGAAATTCATGAACGATCCGGATCGGGCCTTGCGATCCGGATCCCGAACCCTTGGATTTCTGGAATCGTCAATCTCGTTACGACGATCCGGATCGCAGTAAATCCGATCCGGATCGCCGTCCTGAAAAATTCCAGATAAGGTAAGTTTTTGATTCTTATCTCTTTCCAAAGGTTTCTAAACTATAAATAGACACTTAGGGTTTCTCAAGAACGTGGGGAGCACGGCCGATCAATTTATAAAACACTTGAGAGCAACCCTAGAGGCTAGGTTTTTATCGTTCTTCTTTATAGCCTCTTTTAGGTCAATTCGATGGTTCTTTCAAGAACATATCTTTTGTCGAATTGATCTAATCTTTGCTTAGAGATTTTTTCCCATGGATCTTCATTGATAATCTAAGCAAAGGATCACCATCGAAGCCAATATTCTTACCGGCTGAGTTTGCGTCGTGGATTCGACGTGGCATCGTGGATTCGGTGTGTTGAAGGCGTTTCGTGGATTCGAAACGTGTGCTCGTGGATTCGAGTGGCGTTCGTGGATTCGAACGTGTGCAGTGGACGTGCAAACGGTGGAGCGCAAGGTCCGAAGAAGTTGAAGGAGGGGTTAAATCCGTGGAGACGGTAATCACCTTGTTATTCTTCTTTTCTTAGTGGATTGTTATTGCGTGGACATCCAACCGGTCAGCGCAAGGTCCGAAGAAGTTGAAGGAGGGGTCGAGTCCGTGGAGTCGGTAATCACCTTGTTATTCTTCTATTCTTAGTGGATTGTTATTGCGTGTTGGTCCCGTGGTTTTTCTCCTGGATTGGAGTTTCCACGTAAATCTCGGTGTGTTGATTTTTATTTTCCGCATTGTTTTTTATTTTTGCACTGAGATTGGTTTTTATAATATTACACCTATTCACCCCCCTCTAGGTGTTTGATAGTACCTATTTAGATCCTTGTGGATCCTAAATAACTCTACAATTGGTATCAGAGCGGGTTTTAGGTTTATCTATCATGTGGGTGAAAGTGGTAATATTTTTAGACCTCCTCTTTTTGATGGGACCAATTATGCATATTGGAAAGTGCGGATGAGAGCTTTTCTCATCTCTATTGATGAGCGGGTATGGCAAACCGTGGAATACGGTTGGGTGCATCCGGTTGAGGAAGTAGGAAATTCTACTACCCCAAAACCTCGCTCTAGATGGTCTAAAGAGGAAATCGAAAGATCTTCTTACAATGGGAAAGGTATGAACGCTTTATTTAATTCTCTTTCCTCGACTGAGTTTACACGAATTTCCGCGTGTGAAACCGCGAAGGAAATTTGGGATATTCTCAAAATTACACATGAGGGTACTAATCTTGTAAAAATTCAAAAGCTCCAGATGCTTACAAGTCAATTTGACTCTATTCATATGGAAGAGCATGAATTGTTTACAGATTATTACACTAGACTTCAAGATGTAATTAATACATGTGCTAATTTAGGAGAAAAGATCCCGGAGTCGAAAATTGTAAGAAAGATACTTCGGACTCTTCCGGAACGGTTTAGGGCAAAGGTTACCGCCATTGAAACCGTTAGTCATCCGGATGAGATGAGTGTAGAGGAATTAGTAGGTGCTTTGCAAACTTATGAGATGACTTTTCCTACTAATCAAAATTCTTCCAAGTCTTCTTCTAAGCTTACAGGTATTGCATTCAAATCAACAAAGGAAGAAGATGACGAATCGAGTTCCGACGATGAAATCTCTTTTGCCGATTTTGAAGAACAATTGGCGCGGATCACAAAGAAATTTCGTCGGAAATTTTGGAAGAATCGAACCGATGGATCTTCATCCACGAAACCATCTAAAGGATCATCGGGTTCTAAATCCTCTAAACTCAAAGGCGTTGCAAAACCTTCTAAAGAAAAAGAAAAAGATGATTTCGAAGGGGAAATCCGATGCTATCGATGCAAAGGCTACGGCCATATTTCAACGGATTGTCCTTCTAAGAAATCATACAAAAAGAAGGCTTTGCAAGCAAAAACTTGGGACGATTCTAGTTTCGATGAATCGACCTCAAGTGAAGAGGAAAAAGAAAAATTGTTGCTTTTCATGCCTCTCAAATTCCCTCTTCTAATTTGTGCTTATCATCTTTAGTCACTGACTCTATTCCTTTGATTTTGCATGAAACATCAACATCCGGAGGAGAGTCATCAAGTGAGGGGGAGTCGGACGAAGAAGAACTCGTTGAGGCATACCAACAACTTCTTGCGGAATCAAAGAAGATGGCCAAACTTATCAAGAAGTTGAGGAAGCAACGACTTGAAGTTCAAGACGAGAATCAAGCTTTAAAGATCAAACTTCATGATCTCGAGGAGGAACATGGACGGTTTTTGGATAACAATAAAATCCTCCAAGAAAAGCTAAACCAATCGGAGACAAACGCTAAATCATATATGGACAAGATTGGTTTTCTTGAAAAGCAGTTTGAAGAAATTCATGTCACCAACCAAGCTTTGACCAAGCAAGTTCATCAACTTAAATCCGACATACAAAGGCTTTCAACCGGTTCCAAGAAACTAATTGTATGTCCGGATTAGGTCAAACAAGCAAGGTTGGTTTGGGATTTAAAAAGGACCAAACTGTGCATGCTTCAAGTTCCACAATAAAATTGAAAGGAAGAACTTGTCACCTATGTGGACTTGAAGGACATTTGGTGAAGAATTGCCCGAAAAAGAGAAAGAAGAATTCTTCGGCAACTTCATCTACGGAGCGGACTCAACGGAATCAAAAGACACATCAAGTCAAAGGAGTTCACTCAACCCACCAAAGGTCCGAGCCACAACATCAATCATACAAGTGGATCATTGCGAGGCAAAGACCTAAGGTGGACCAACAGTCAAAGCGGACAACCCCCGGCCACAACGAATCAAGACAACCCAAAATCCAGCGATTTTGGATTCGGAAAGGTGATATCTTTCCTTGTCTTAAGTTCTAAATAGCTTATGACTGTATGTAATGCTTTGATTGGTTTTCCCTTCATATTTTTCTTAATCTTTGCATTACATGTTTTTCAATGCTCTTTGTTTTTATACTTTGTTTTTGAACAAAAGGTTTTTAACGAACAAGTGCATTGAATAAAAAGGGCTTCACGTTCATTCACTCCAAATTAATTTTTCTTGGATTATCAACTTGACTCCATATTCATAATCTTGAAGACACTTCATTTAGAGGAGTTGTTTAATTGAGCATTGGTTAAATTGACTTTAATTGCATCCTTTCACGCATTTAGAAATTTATTATGCTTTTGATATCATAATATTTCAATGTTGCAATGATCATTTATGTTAATTAATTCATCTTTTAAGTGATCAAAGTCAATTTCTCTCTCAATGATCTCTTGGTATAGTCATTATCATATTTGATTGCTTAGTCGAGTATGAATGCGAGATCAATTTTGGTTGAATACCTTATATATTAAATAATTGATAGCCAATTGAGGGGGAGTCAAAGAAAAGTAAAATGCTCAAAAGATGTGGAAAGAGTTACATCCCAATGAGGAGTGTGAAAACTACCACCACATGGAGAAAAGAAAAAAAAGGATACTCCATGAATGCAAAGCAAATTTTGTTTTAAAAATGTTGATGAAATGCATATTGAAATACTTGACTCAGTCATATTTCATGGTTGGTATAAGGTGGGATTTTTGTAAAAGATGCTCAAAGAGCCACTCCTTCAACAGATTGTCTAGATATATTATCTAACTTATCTGGGATTTCAAACATCTATTGATCTTGGTATTTCATTTTCTTTACCAAAATTGATGATTTGATAAAGGCATTACGCATAAGATCATGTTAGATGTAATTGAAGTTGTTCAACTTTAAGGGTTTTAATTTTCATAAATTTTCGTTTCATTTTTGAGTATTTTTGATAGATTTGGTATAATCTATTTCTTGTTGCATGAAACGATGACTTTTGTTTAAAGTTGATGCGCTAAAGTGCTTACATACTCTTTCTGGTTTTTATTTTTCTAAATTATTCTAATGAAAGAAATTTGGATTGAATGACATCTATGTGAATTCATTGTTCTTCAAAGCACTTAAATTGATTTCTTGATGGAATACAAATCGGTATTTGAAAAGATTCAAAATCTGGATTTGTTTCAAGAAATTATTTGATTTTTGCTTTCTGGTACCGGTACGCAATCTGCATTTTTGTTATATACCGGAACTGAGCTTTTATCTCTCTTTCTCTATGAACTAATTTCCTTTTGTCTAGTATGTTCACTGTTTGACAATTTGTGACAAAAAGGGGGAGAAGAGAAATGACGGAGATGAGATCATCAAGAGAGGACAAACGAAAATGGAAAAATGGGGAGAACGGAAAATGATGATCGTATCACAAAGGGGGAGAACATAGATGCTCAAGAACATGGAGAACATGGAGAACATGTTAGAGATGCTCAAGATAGGGGGAGATAAAGAAAAAATTGAAAGAGCCGAAAAACAAAAGAACCAAAAGGACGAATCAAATGTAGGATTTTAATTTCTAACGACTAACGTTTGATTTTGTTTGGAGTTTTGTTTTGCAGGAATTACATCACTTTAAGACTCCAAGTCCTAAGTCATAGAGTATGTTCTAGGACTGTTTGGTTCAAATGTAATTTTGTATTTATTGGATCTTTCACGCAAAGAAAATCAATGTTTTGGTGATGACATTGAATTTCGATTTTTTGGTTTAAGATGAGTGACTTGAGCGTTTTATGTATTTTTGGGTTTTGTCACGAAATTGCCAAAGGGGGAGATTGTTACGGCATTTTGGTGTTGGCATATTTCGTGAGTCAAGTCAGTGAGTTGAGTCGGAGTCTTAAAGGGATCAAATTGTCAATCAGCAATCAAAGACTTAGAGAAGATTCAACAAGAGCTCAAGTTGACACTCAGTGTCTTGAGTCTTGAAGATTGAAGATGAAGAATTGTGGATCAGTTACATCAATCTCAAGAAGAAAGTATTCAAAAGGATCAGGTATGTTTAACTAAATAATTTTGGTGATCCGAATACTTTCTTATAGTGTAGAAACACTTGGATGAATTTTTAATTGCATAAAAATCAAAAACTGGACATGGGACATGTTCAGGATCCGGATCAGATGATCCAATCCGGATCCCGAAGGGTATTAGTTCATGTGCAAATCCAATCCGGATCCAAGCCTATTCCGATCCGGATCCCGAACATTGGATGTTGCTGAAATTCATGAACGATCCGGATCGGGCCTTGCGATCCGGATCCCGAACCCTTGGATTTCTGGAATCGTCAATCTCGTTACGACGATCCGGATCGCAGTAAATCCGATCCGGATCGCCATCCTGAAAAATTCCAGATAAGGTAAGTTTTTGATTCTTATCTCTTTCCAAAGGTTTCTAAACTATAAATAGACACTTAGGGTTTCTCAAGAACGTGGGGAGCACGGCCGATCAATTTATAAAACACTTGAGAGCAACCCTAGAGGCTAGGTTTTTATCGTTCTTCTTTATAGCCTCTTTTAGGTCAATTCGATGGTTCTTTCAAGAACATATCTTTTGTCGAATTGATCTAATCTTTGCTTAGAGATTTTTTCCCATGGATCTTCATTGATAATCTAAGCAAAGGATCACCATCGAAGCCAATATTCTTACCGGCTGAGTTTGCGTCGTGGATTCGACGTGGCATCGTGGATTCGGTGTGTTGAAGGCGTTTCGTGGATTCGAAACGTGTGCTCGTGGATTCGAGTGGCGTTCGTGGATTCGAACGTGTGCAGTGGACGTGCAAGCGGTGGAGCGCAAGGTCCGAAGAAGTTGAAGGAGGGGTTAAATCCGTGGAGACGGTAATTACCTTGTTATTCTTCTTTTCTTGTGGATTGTTATTGCGTGGACATCCAACCGGTCAGCGCAAGGTCCGAAGAAGTTGAAGGAGGGGTCGAGTCCGTGGAGTCGGTAATCACCTTGTTATTCTTCTATTCTTAGTGGATTGTTATTGCGTGTTGGTCCCGTGGTTTTTCTCCTGGATTGGAGTTTCCACGTAAATCTCGGTGTGTTGATTTTTATTTTCCGCATTGTTTTTTATTTTTGCACTGAGATTGGTTTTTATAATATTACACCTATTCACCCCCCTCTAGGTGTTTGATAGTACCTATTTAGATCCTGGTGGATCCTAAATAACTCTACACTGGGGACCCCTCCTAGCTTGTGCTCACCTCTCTACCTGAACCGAGCCTGAGTTGATCCAAGAAAAGCCCAAACCGAGCCTTGGCTTGGTTGAGTTGGAGCACCACCTTGCTCCGGCGACTCTCCGGCCGGCCCCCGACGCGCGCAAGGTGAGCCCCATTGTCCATAATACATGCTGAACATGATGCTCCTGTTACATTTTAAAAAGATCATGTATATACTAAGTTATGACACAATGTTAAATTGGACACTATTAGATTTTGGGCCAATTTTGTAATCGGGCCCCGTGCTAGCCCAAACTTGTGAGCACGGGCTCCGTCTCGACGTAACGAACGCGCTGGAAATTACGGCGTCGTCGTTGGACTCCCAGATTGTAAGAACGAGCTAAAACAGTAATTAACTAAAGTATATTATGCAAATATTAAATGTTTTTGGACTAACTTGCAAATGTAATGTAGTGTTCTGGTTTTTCCCATGCAACTTTCCGATGAATCCACGGTATAGGACACCTGGTATTGGTGTGCCTGGCCCATGGTGCACCAAAGGGGTGCCACAGATGGACCTTGTGAGACTTTGATAGCTGATTTGGCCTTCGGCTGCATTTGCCGAATTTTAGAAAAGGTTTGGGACCAATCTGAGGTTGGATTTGGATTCAGCGCGGAAAAACGCTTGGAAACGGCTATTTGCTTGTTAGATTTGGAGTCCGGATGACCAAAAACGGGCTTCCAGAAGTTTTCGGGAATTTTCGGTGCATGGGGGAGGCTCGTGGACCGGCCTGAGCCACGTGGCGGCCTATTATTGGCCAGCTCACACAGCTCGGTCCACGGGGAGGCGCGGCAGTGCATGGACCGCGGGCGGGGGACGCGTGGCGTGCCCGGAATGGCCGGTGCACGCGGCACGGCTTAGCGTCTTTGCGGGGTTGCAGTGGACCGGGCGCATGACACGTGGCGGCTTGGGATTTGCTGGCTCACGAGGGCCCGGTCCACGGTGCGCGCAGAGGGGCGCCTCGGGACAGCGCGCGCACAGTGGCGCCAGGCGGGCGGTCGGCCGCACTCGAGTGCGGACGCGTGTCGGCACGCGATAGGCGGGCCGTACCTACCCCCGCAGACCGCGGGGGGAGACGTGGCACGCGGCGGGACCCTTGCACCGCTGTCCCCTGTTGTGGGGTGACGTGGCCTCACCAGGGTGTTTCGGGCGCGTCGGACGGGAGGTATACGACCGGGTTTCCGGGCGCAGTGCGCCCGAAACTTGCGCCCGAAAACCCGGCGCGTTAGTGTAGTGGGCTGGGACTATAAATAGGGGACTTTGGGCCTG
Organism: Tillandsia fasciculata; assembly: GCA_029168755.2. Taxonomy (NCBI): domain Eukaryota; kingdom Viridiplantae; phylum Streptophyta; class Magnoliopsida; order Poales; family Bromeliaceae; genus Tillandsia; species Tillandsia fasciculata. The sequence goes on along the minus strand of CM054931.1, from coordinate 25,531,345 downwards.
TTAGCTCTTTTTTCTGAGCGGTTTTTCACAGGGATTTCTCTTGGGCGATTTTTCCTTTACTTGTTCCTCATTCAACTGAGCATCCCTGGAATTTTTGGGGGCACGCATCCCGAGGTTAGCGATTTTTCGGCGCAGCGCGACGCTTGTTCTCCGGCGACCCGTTTCGCCCCTTCTCAGTGTTTAGGCTTCCCCGACTCACCCCGACATCCGATTTCGCTGATTTTCGCGCCGTTGGACTCACGACATGTAGGACTTCAACTCCCGTTTTCTGAGGTTCCTCGTTTTCCGTGCTGAACTTGGGGTTTTCCGAGCACCCATTTGACCCATTTATCTTCGCGGATTTTTGGACAGCACCGCGGTGTTCTTGCCGTATCTTTTCGCTCAGACGTCGGATCGAGGCGATTCAAAAGGCAATTTTCATCTACACTTCGCAAGGAGTCTCCTGGATTTTTCTCAGATTTTTGTGGATTTTGCTCGAGGGTGAGAATCTCCTTTTTCTGTGGTTCTTTGTTGCAGAAATTTGGTACAGTTTGGATTGGGGTGTTCCCCTTGCCAGATTTTTATCTCAGCGTAGGAAACTCCGATTTGGGCGTGCAGGTACTCGTTTCGACGGGTTCGTCGCGAGGATCGCGATAGTATTTTTCTTGGATTTTTCTGGGCATTTTTTGCAGGTAAAAATTGGAGAATTCTGGACTGTGGTATTAAGGGACAGATTTTGGAAATTGTGAATGAATAGCTTATGTACTTTCCTTTGGGGTATTTTGTACAGATTGGTGGTGAGTGTTTGGACTGAGCTTGGGTTTCGCTTGTGGGAACTTGGATTAGCGCTCGAGGTGGGTGATGTTGTAAACCTCCTATTTGTGATTTATCACTAGGCTTATTAGAAGGCTCTTGATCATGTTGTTAGTAGAACTGTGAGATGGACCTAGCATGCTTGTATGAGATCCTGGTTTCTTCATTAATAATTGCATTGTTAGAAAACTACAAGTTAGTCGATGGTGTTTCCATGCTTTAGATATGTAGTATAATTACTTGGAAATCATGCTAAATCCATGTCTTGTTGAATGTTAAATGAAAGGTTGGGATATGTGGTTAGAGTACTTAAAAGGGTTCATTAAGAAAAGGACATATGCATGCTTGAATGGTCACCTAGATAGGCCACCTTTTTCTGCTACACTATCATGTTGGAATTGACTTAGGAGAAACCATGTTTCATTCTTTCTGCAGTCACTTAGACATAGGGGATAGTATGCTCGGGTTAGAGCAGGGGCTGGGATAATGTAGTCAGATACTTGGGATTCGGAACGGGTAGGCTGTGATGGCAGGGTAATGCGGCAACCGCGGATTTTGGGCGGTTGACCGGACAGTTGTTATTGCATCAGATCGGGGAGAGGGTTTGGGCTTCCTTTGGCGGATGGTACTTTTCCTTTTAGATCAGAGTGCGCGATTTGGCAGACATTGAGACCCCTATCCCATATCGGTGTTATGCGTAGGCTGGCATACCCGATTTGGCAGACATTGAGACCCCTATCCCAGATCGGTGTTATGCGTAGGCTGGCATACCCGATTTGGCAGACCTTGAGACTCCTGTCCCATATCGGTGTTATGCGTAGGCTGGCATACCCGATTTGGCAGACATTGAGACCCCTATCCCAGATCGGTGTTATGCGTAGGCTGGCATACCCGATTTGGCAGACCTTGAGACTCCTGTCCCATATCGGTGTTATGCGTAGGCTGGCATACCCGATTTGGCAGACATTGAGACTCCTATCCTATATCGGTGTTATGCGTAGGCTGGCATACCCGATGTGGCAGGCTTCGATATTCTGATGCATTCATTTAGCTATCTTTTAGCTGGGCAGGTAGAGGCATATTAGTGGTAGCTTTTATCAGTAGTCATACTTATAGTTTACCACATTTATTCTTTTAGCCTCTGGTAGTCCTATTGGGCAGGTCGGAGTTGAGGTTTACCCACTAGGGGAGGCTACTGTCTTTATCGTAGTTCTGACTCCCACTGTTTTCCCTTTTCTTGTCCCCTTTGTTTTGCAGAGTCATCTGCTGGAGTTGCGGGACCCTCTTCCCAGGATCGAGGTAAGAGGATCGCTGACTAGATAGCTGCTACCCCGGGCTCGAGTTTAGTAGTTTTGTGGTATCCCCTGTACACTCAGACGGTTGTATTTTCTTTTATTTTTGGGTCTGGCTGCGGCCAGCTGGTTGTATTTATTTCGTGAGCTAGGAGAGACACATGTATATTCATGAGAGATTATTGTACTTTTATTTTCAGCATTTGTCTGAGATGTACTAGTTTCAGTTTAGCTCTGTTTTATGCTCTTGTATTATTTCTTTTATTTCTGAGCAGGTTACCAGCGCTTCGTGTACACGGGAAATACCGTGTGCACGGCGGATCTGTGGACGAGCCCGGGTTCTGGTTTACACCCGGGGCGTGACAGATTAGTTTGGTATCAGAGCTTAGGGATAGGTCAGTTGGGACTTAGGAAACCCTAGGCTTTTTGGCAGACCCTAGGAAGGCAGGGCGTGAGTGACGCGATATTTTGCGAAAGTCGGCAATTTGTTATTAAACTCTTCCTGTGAGTGGAGAGGGACCGGCATAGCCTATTTCTGGTGGACTGTTATGTTGGCTGCAGACAACATAAGGTTACAGGAATAGGGGGATGTCCATGACTTTCGCTGGATTGGGTCGTGTGTGGTTTTGTTTACTGACCCGTGGTTTCTTGTGTGGCAGGATGCCTCCTAGGCGGCAGATTCCTACCCGGGGGACTCCTATACCCCCGGAGGAGCCGGAGCAGTCCGGGCCTTCTGAGATCAGTGAGCTGAGGGCCATGGTGGCCCAGTTGGCAGAGAGCCACCGCCGACAGGAGCAGAGGTTCGAGCGGTTACTTGCCCAGGTTGGGGCCCCTCCCCCTACTACTGTAGAGGCCCCTATACCACCAGTTGTACCGCAGGCTATTCCACTAGTCCCTACGGCGCCGTCGTCTAGCAGTGGGGCTCAGGGAGTGATCAGGCCATTGACCCCAGCAGAGGAGCAGGAGTTTGCTGACAAACTCGCCCAGTTCTGTAAGCGAGGACCACCTAGGTTCTCGGGGCGGAGCACTCACCCTTGGGAGATTGGATCGTGGTTGGCATCAATGGAGAAGTTATTCAGAGACTTCTTCATTGACCTGAAATACAGAGTACATTTTGTCACGCCCCGGAACCCGGGCTCGTCTACAGATCCGCCGTGCACACGGAATTTTCCGCGTACACGAAGCGCTGGTAACCTGCTCAGATATAATCTAACAATAAAAGAGCATAATACAGAGCTGAAATAGAAGAACCACATAGTATCTCAGACTGGGACTACAAACACATCAGTAATAAGTACAATAATCTCCCAGCAACCAAAATAGTACAACCAGCTGGCTAACGCCAGACCCCAAAATGAAAGGAGAATATCACAGTCTGAGTGGAGGGTACAATATCTGTCTAATAGCTCTCAGCCTCACAGGAGATCTATCTACCCAGCGATCCCCTTACCTCGATCAGCTGCCGATGGCCTAGCAGCTCCCGCAGATGACTCTGCAAAACATGAGAGAAGAAAGAGAAAAACAACGATGGGGGTGAGAACTACCAGATAAACCAGTAGCCTCCCCTAGTGGGCAAAACCTCAACTCTGACGCACCCACTAGGACTACTAGAGGCAAAAGGGAAAAGAAAAAGTGGTAAGATACATAAGATGCTGAAACAGAAAAACTACCACTACTATGCTGTCAAAACTGTAAGCATGCATCAGAAATAGTATCTGTCCAAATAAACCCAATCTAGCCACCAGCAAGAACTGGTACTGCCTGCTGCCGCTCTCATCATCGTGCAATAACCGCGCCGATGTGATAGCAAAACTGTCAAGAACTGTCTGGCTCCAACCTCTAGAGGGGAACTCGAGGGGAGCGACCCACACGAGTAAAGCACCACCGGGCAATAACCGCACCGGTAAGATAAGTCTCAAAAGCAGGACTGAATCTCCGGGCAATAACCGCCCACGGTATGATAAGTTTTAAAAGCAGGACAAGCACCACCGGGCAATAACCGCACCGGTAAGATAAGTTTTAAAAGCAGGACTGGATCATGACTATGATCAAAGTGGGAAACTCCATCCACTACCCAATCCCCAACTGATGCAATAAACCAGACTCGACCCCAATCTGGTGCAAGGATAAACATCTGGTCGACCGCCTACTGTCCGCGGTCACCGCAATACCCCACAAGTCCACAATCTAGCACAACCTTGGCTACACTATCCCAAACCCCTGCTCACACACTTGAGCAACAACATATGAATGTAAAGGACAACAATGAAACATGTTCAAATCCCAATATGATAGTGTAGCAATGAATAGTGGCCTTACCTGATGTCCGGGCATGCATGCAACTGTCTTTATTTTTAACAGTCGTAAAATAGTGTCAAAGGTTTAAAAACAATTGATTTACTGAATAAAAGTCATTTGCATGCGAGATCATGGCCTTTGTCTCAATCACAGTGTCCCAATATGAGCCATCATATTATTTGTGGGGTTATATTAAATTTTAGGGGAGTTTGTCCCAGCGGTCCTTGTCATTTGTCATATTAATTTGTCCCAATGGTTCTCATTAATTGTCCTGTTAGTTGTCCTGTTAGTAGTCCTGTTAGTAGTCCTGTTAGTAGTCCTGTTAGTAGTCCCAATGGTTCTCATCAATAATCATGTTACTTTGTCCCAATGGTTCTCGTTAATTGTCATATTTTAGGGGATTTCTAGTAATCCCAGTGAGTTTGTCAAAAATGAGGTAAGCAACAACCGCCCACCTTGAAAAGCTCAAACAATACCCCAGGTAGTCCCCTGGTTGTCCACAGTCCTCAAATCCTGCAAATCAACGTTCCTGGTATAAATACAAACCCCAAAAAGCACAATATTTACTGTTTTTCAGACAGCACGGGAAAAGAGGAATTTTTCACCTCTAAAATGAGCTCCTAAAATCCCAGAAAAATCACGGTTGCGTTCCTCGCGAAGAGTAGATCAAAATCGACTCTTTGAACGCCTCGATCTGATGCTCCTACGCCAAGATAAAAATCGGAGAAGTTGACGCTGTCCAAAAACCATCACAGTAAAAAGGGGGGTCAAAGAGGACTCGGGAATCATGCCAAAAGTACGAAATGGAGCAAAATGATCAACACGGAAATCGAAGCCCTACCTCTTACGGTCGCGCTGTCGCAAAAATCGTCCAAAAATTCCACCCGGTTAGCCCGCAGTGAATTTTTGACGGAACTGCGACGGGAAATGGGCCGAAAAAGAAAACCGTCGCAGTGCGCCGCGTCGCAGATATCTCACTATCTGTAACTCCTAAATTCCTGAGATTGTAGAGAGAGAAAGAGGAGAGAGAGAGGAAAAACTTTCGTAGAGGGAGTTTTCTCTGATTCTCTCTCTATGGCCCGCAAATCGAGGTGCAAAGAGAGGGGGGTGAGGGCTCTTATATAATGGGCCAAAAGGGAATATTCCCTCACGGGATCAGGATCCAAACACGAAACACCGAAACTGGCCATCCAGGAAGCGCCACGTGTCACCCAAACAGGAAACAGCCTGTGCAGGCCCAATCAGATTTCGCCACGTGGCCACGTGGTCCACGTGATCTGTCCGCGCTCCGGGTTTTCCGGAAAATGTCGGCCAATCCGAGTGCGCCACGTGTCACTCTCCCACGTGACTTCTAGTAGCCGTCCAGCCAATCGGGTGCCGCCACGTGGCAGAGGGAAACTTCGGTGCACCCGGTGCACGCCTGGCTCATGGACCGCGCACCCGAGCGCCTGCCCGCGCCTGCCCGCGCCTGCCGCGCGCCGCGCTCCTCCGCGCTCCGCCGCTGCCCCGCCGCTGCGCCGCTGCCCGCCGCCGTGCGCCGCCGCTCGCCGGCGGCCGCCGCCGGCCGGAACAGTAATTCCGGCCGGCGGTTACTGTTCCGGTGAACAGTACCAAGTGCCGAAAAAATAAAGCGAATATACCGTTTCGACCGTTTTCGCGCGCTGAGTCCAAATCCGCCGTCCGTTTTGCCAAATTCTCATCCGAAATTTTGCCGAAAGCTCCCGAAAAATCCCATTTGCTCCGATTTTCGCGCAGAGTCTATTAAAAATATCCAATTTCGTTTCTACAAGCTCCGTTGCACAGTACAAGCCTTCTACAGTCACTATTAATGTTGCGGAGGTTCTGCGGGGGTCCGGATCATTACATTCTCCCCCACTAAAAGAGTTTCGTCCTCGAAACGAGACTAAACAATAATACTCAGTCCGACGTCTCGAATAAGTAGGGGTGAGCATCCCTCATCTCCGACTCGAGCTCCCAAGTAGTCTTGCGCTCGTCATGATTGCCCCGTTGGATTTTCACCTAAGGAACGGCCCGATACGCTCCAATACCTCAATGGGTCTAATATATCGGGGGCTAAGTTTCCCACGAATGCCGAATCTCCTGATTTCTTTGGACGGTGAGACTTACATGATCTCCAACTTGAAATTCCAAGTCTCGTTGCCGAACATCGGCATAGCTCCTCTGCCGGCTTTGGGCGGTCTGAAGATACATCCGACTCGCTCGGATCTTCTCCTCTGCCTCAAGCAATACGTCTGGTCCCAAGGTCCGCCTCTCGCCCCCATCACTCCAAAAAAAAGGGGTGACCGACACTTGCGTCCATACAACGCTTCAAACGAAGTCATCTGAATGCTCGCTTGAAAACTGTTGTTGTACGCGAGCTCAGCCGAGGGTAAGTGTCGAATCCACCCTCCGCCGAAATCCAAGATGTATGCTCTTAGCATACCCTCCAAGATCTGCATAATCCGCTCTGACTGCCCATCAGTCTGCGGAGGAAAAACCCTACTAAACCTGAGTTTAGTCCCCAAGGCTCAAATCTTGGGTCTCTAACGGATACAAAATAGAGGCGGGCTCTTAGATAACCGCACCACCTCATTTAAGTACAGCTGGACAAGTGACTAAGTAGTTTACACCAGCAAATGCATCCGCTCCTCCCAGGGCACCTGGTAATCCAATCCTCATGTCCACGGGCACAAATGCTCGATCCGAGTACCTCTGTACTCCTGAGGTTCCTAAAAATCCCCCAAATGATCACTTTATCTAATTCCCGGTAATCCCTTACAATGCCGAAGTGAACCTACTTCCTACATCTCAAAAAGCACCGGCGCCCCGTAGGCCCCAAACTATGCTAGCCAAAAACAATTCCGCACCCAAAGCGAAACATCCGCCTCGCCAGCGAAGTCAAAACTTCAGAGGCAAAGAAAGCCCTGCGGCAACCCCGGCACACAGACCTCTCCTGGCCTGGCTCCCCAAAAGATCGTCCTCGCAGCACAATCAACCGCCGCGAAAAGGGATACTGAGCCAGCCAGTTTATCTATGTACCACGATCAAGTCCCGCAGCTGAGTCATGACCATCAGGTCTACTGGCATAATCCAGGACTCATCTGCACCGGTCAGGACCAACGACACACCTCCATGTGCTAAAAGATCGGGAATACGTACCTCCCGTGCATAAGGTGATCGTCCTACCCCTAACCCATACAATAAAGTAAATGTACTCCTAACGCATATCTAGCATGCTCAAGTGCAATACAATGCAAAATCTAATGCCAAAAAGCAAAATAATTAATAATACCTGCCACCACATGGTCGGCTGCTGCAAAGTCCTCCACCTGAGCGGCATAAACCCGACCGCTCTAAACCGGTGGCTGGTGATCCGCAGGGTAAAAAGATGGTGATCCGCTCGCTGGAGCATAAAGCCGCTGAGCCGACGACCGCTGCTGAGATACGAAGGGAGACGAAACTGAGGAAGGCGCCGCTGGGGTCGAAAGGGGGCATGATGCTCGAATATGGCCTGACTGTCCACATTTAAAACAACGACCCCACCTCTGATCACAGGTGTGCGACAAATGAGATCCTCCACAGAATATACATCTGTTTTTGTCGCGAAGCCGTGGCTGTCCCGACTGCTGCTGTCTCTGTATCTGTTGCCGCGATTCCTGCTGCTGCTGTGGCTGACGGGGTTCACCAGATCTTTGGTATCCCTGAAACTCACGACCCGGAGGATGGAATCGTGGAAGTTTCGAGGGTCCCTGGCAGCTCGATTGCCCTTCGTCCGTCTGTGCTGGGCGCTTCGCCCCCGGAATCACTGTGGGAGCCGGAGCTACCTCCTCCATTACTACCTCTCCGCACTCAACATAGAGTGCTTGCTCCATCGAGGCCTCCAAAGTCTGTAACCTACGCGAGCGAACTAGTTGAAAAAGGTCCCGGCGCAACCCTCGCTCGAACATGTATATTCGGTGCGCCTCATCCCTGGCCACGTTCGGTACACATGCCAACAACTGATTGAAATTGGCAATGTACTCGTGTACGGGCCGATCTCCTTGGCGAAGGTTTTTCAACTGCTCCTCCAACCTCTGCCGGACGCTTTCCGGGAAGAAAGCCCCAAGAAGGAGACTGCGGAACTCCACCCAGGCCAAGAGTTGGGCCCCAGGCGGACCAGCTGGTCGAACACGCCGCCACCAAGCCTCGGCGTTGCGCTCCAAAAAGTTCGTTGCCAATAACACCTGGTATCGCTCCTCGATGAATAGTGTCTCAAAACGTCGCTCCATTGCCGTTACCCACGACTCTGCCTCCCACGGCTCAACATTTTGCCCCGAAAAATAGGGTGGGTCAAACTGGCGGAACTTGATCAGCAAATCAACCACCTCTCGCTGCTCTGCAGGGGTCAGAGGTCCGGTCAACCTAGACGGCTGACTACCAGCATCCCGAGCAGCAGGGGATGCCGGGGTCACCGGTACAACTGGGGGAGCCACAGCAGGGGAGGGTGGCACGGGAGAACTTTCCGAGGGTGCTACAACTGGTTGCGCCCTCTGCTCCAACATACGCGTCAACCGGCCCACGGCCTCCTCCTGACGCCGAAAGGCCTCTGACATCTGGGCCACCTGAGCCTGTAGTTCTTGTACCTCCCTCTGCTGGCCCTGCCCGGACTCTTCCTGATCGGGTTCAGAGGAAGAAGGCTGCGAACGTGTAAACATCCTGCGTTGTGGTAGCATTCCACCACAAGAAACTACAATCAATAACACAACCCCACACGACCCTTATCTGGCGAAAGTCAGGGACATCCCCCTATTTCTGTGACTTTATGTTGTCTGCAGCCAACATAACTGTACACCAGAAATTTGGGTATGTCGGTCCCTCTTCTCTCACTGGAAGAGTCAAACAATAAATCAACGACTTTCGCAAAATGTCACGTCTCTCACGCCCTATTATCCTAGGGTCTGCCAAAAGCCTAGGGTTTCCTAAGTCCCAACTGACCTATCCCTAAGCTCTGATACCAACTTAATCTGTCACGCCCCGGAACCCGGGCTCGTCTACAGATCCGCCGTGCACACGGAATTTTCCGCGTACACGAAGCGCTGGTAACCTGCTCAGATATAATCTAACAATAAAAGAGCATAATACAGAGCTGAAATAGAAGAACCACATAGTATCTCAGACTGGGACTACAAACACATCAGTAATAAGTACAATAATCTCCCAGCAACCAAAATAGTACAACCAGCTGGCTAACGCCAGACCCCAAAATGAAAGGAGAATATCACAGTCTGAGTGGAGGGTACAATATCTGTCTAATAGCTCTCAGCCTCACAGGAGATCTATCTACCCAGCGATCCCCTTACCTCGATCAGCTGCCGATGGCCTAGCAGCTCCCGCAGATGACTCTGCAAAACATGAGAGAAGAAAGAGAAAAACAACGATGGGGGTGAGAACTACCAGATAAACCAGTAGCCTCCCCTAGTGGGCAAAACCTCAACTCTGACGCACCCACTAGGACTACTAGAGGCAAAAGGGAAAAGAAAAAGTGGTAAGATACATAAGATGCTGAAACAGAAAAACTACCACTACTATGCTGTCAAAACTGTAAGCATGCATCAGAAATAGTATCTGTCCAAATAAACCCAATCTAGCCACCAGCAAGAACTGGTACTGCCTGCTGCCGCTCTCATCATCGTGCAATAACCGCGCCGATGTGATAGCAAAACTGTCAAGAACTGTCTGGCTCCAACCTCTAGAGGGGAACTCGAGGGGAGCGACCCACACGAGTAAAGCACCACCGGGCAATAACCGCACCGGTAAGATAAGTCTCAAAAGCAGGACTGAATCTCCGGGCAATAACCGCCCACGGTATGATAAGTTTTAAAAGCAGGACAAGCACCACCGGGCAATAACCGCACCGGTAAGATAAGTTTTAAAAGCAGGACTGGATCATGACTATGATCAAAGTGGGAAACTCCATCCACTACCCAATCCCCAACTGATGCAATAAACCAGACTCGACCCCAATCTGGTGCAAGGATAAACATCTGGTCGACCGCCTACTGTCCGCGGTCACCGCAATACCCCACAAGTCCACAATCTAGCACAACCTTGGCTACACTATCCCAAACCCCTGCTCACACACTTGAGCAACAACATATGAATGTAAAGGACAACAATGAAACATGTTCAAATCCCAATATGATAGTGTAGCAATGAATAGTGGCCTTACCTGATGTCCGGGCATGCATGCAACTGTCTTTATTTTTAACAGTCGTAAAATAGTGTCAAAGGTTTAAAAACAATTGATTTACTGAATAAAAGTCATTTGCATGCGAGATCATGGCCTTTGTCTCAATCACAGTGTCCCAATATAAGCCATCATATTATTTGTGGGGTTATATTAAATTTTAGGGGAGTTTGTCCCAGCGGTCCTTGTCATTTGTCATATTAATTTGTCCCAATGGTTCTCATTAATTGTCCTGTTAGTTGTCCTGTTAGTAGTCCTGTTAGTAGTCCTGTTAGTAGTCCTGTTAGTAGTCCCAATGGTTCTCATCAATAATCATGTTACTTTGTCCCAATGGTTCTCGTTAATTGTCATATTTTAGGGGATTTCTAGTAATCCCAGTGAGCTTGTCAAAAATGAGGTAAGCAACAACCGCCCACCTTGAAAAGCTCAAACAATACCCCAGGTAGTCCCCTGGTTGTCCACAGTCCTCAAATCCTGCAAATCAACGTTCCTGGTATAAATACAAACCCCAAAAAGCACAATATTTACTGTTTTTCAGACAGCACGGGAAAAGAGGAATTTTTCACCTCTAAAATGAGCTCCTAAAATCCCAGAAAAATCACGGTTGCGTTCCTCGCGAAGAGTAGATCAAAATCGACTCTTTGAACGCCTCGATCTGATGCTCCTACGCCAAGATAAAAATCGGAGAAGTTGACGCTGTCCAAAAACCATCACAGTAAAAAGGGGGGGTCAAAGAGGACTCGGGAATCGTGCCAAAAGTACGAAATGGAGCAAAATGATCAACACGGAAATCGAAGCCCTACCTCTTACGGTCGCGCTGTCGCAAAAATCGTCCAAAAATTCCACCCGGTTAGCCCGCAGTGAATTTTTGACGGAACTGCGATGGGAAATGGGCCGAAAAAGAAAACCGTCGCAGTGCGCCGCGTCGCAGATATCTCACTATCTGTAACTCCTAAATTCCTGAGATTGTAGAGAGAGAAAGAGGAGAGAGAGAGGAAAAACTTTCGTAGAGGGAGTTTTCTCTGATTCTCTCTCTATGGCCCGCAAATCGAGGTGCAAAGAGAGGGGGGTGAGGGCTCTTATATAATGGGCCAAAAGGGAATATTCCCTCACGGGATCAGGATCCAAACACGAAACACCGAAACTGGCCATCCAGGAAGCGCCACGTGTCACCCAAACAGGAAACAGCCTGTGCAGGCCCAATCAGATTTCGCCACGTGGCCACGTGGTCCACGTGATCTGTCCGCGCTCCGGGTTTTCCGGAAAATGTCGGCCAATCCGAGTGCGCCACGTGTCACTCTCCCACGTGACTTCTAGTAGCCGTCCAGCCAATCGGGTGCCGCCACGTGGCAGAGGGAAACTTCGGTGCACCCGGTGCACGCCTGGCTCATGGACCGCGCACCCGAGCGCCTGCCCGCGCCTGCCCGCGCCTGCCCGCGCTGCCCGCGCCTGCCCGCGCCGCGCTCCTCCGCGCTCCGCCGCTGCCCCGCCGCTGCGCCGCTGCCCGCCGCCGTGCGCCGCCGCTGCGCCGCTGCCCGCCGCCGTGCGCCGCCGCTCGCCGGCGGCCGCCGCCGGCCGGAACAGTAATTCCGGCCGGCGGTTACTGTTTCGGTGAACAGTACCAAGTGCCGAAAAAATAAAGCGAATATACCGTTTCGACCGTTTTCGCGCGCTGAGTCCAAATCCGCCGTCCGTTTTGCCAAATTCTCATCCGAAATTTTGCCGAAAGCTCCCGAAAAATCCCATTTGCTCCGATTTTCGCGCAGAGTCTATTAAAAATATCCAATTTCGTTTCTACAAGCTCCGTTGCACAGTACAAGCCTTCTACAGTCACTATTAATGTTGCGGAGGTTCTGCGGGGGTCCGGATCATTACACATTTGGCCGTGCATTGTTTGGAGGGGGACGCAGATGTTTGGTGGCGCCGGGTCGAGCCGTTGGAGTTCCAGATTACCCGGCAGCTACCGTGGTCGGAGTTCAGGCGGTTGATCCTCGACACTTATTTCTCCACGAGCGTGAAGAGGAAGATAGAAGATGACTTGAAGAATCTCCAGCAGGGGGATCGGCCAGTGTGGGACTATTACCAGGAGTTTACGCAGTTGCTCAACTGTGTGCCTTATGTCGCCAGGGATGGGCCGCACCAGGTGGAGCTTTTTGAGACAGGACTGCGCCCTGAGATCTATACCTTGGTGCACGCCCAGAGGCCCCAGACTTTATCAGAGGCAGTAGATCATGCCCAGTGGGTCGAGATGGGAGACCACGTTGTCTCTAGACGTGGAGGTCTGGTCGCTCAGAGTTCTGAAAGGAAGCGACCAGCGACGGATGATGGGGGACAGGCCAGTTCCTGGAGGCCGCCCCGACCGCCACCGCCTCAGTTTACGGGCCGTGGGCGTTCGGAGCGGCGAGGGCCTGGGGGATCCCAGAGGCCCCCACAGCAGCAGCAGCCCCAGCGACAGCAGCAGCACTCGCAGCAGCAGAGGTCGCAGTCGCGACAGCAGGGGTCACAGCGGCAGAGGCAGCAGCAGCAGCAGTCGAGGCAGCCCCAGTCTACGGTTAGATGCATCTTTTGTAGGGGACAGCACTCAGCGGATACTTGTGACCAGAGGTATGGCCGCTGTTATCGGTGTGGACAGTCCGGCCACATTCGAGCCACTTGCCCTCTCTTGACACCGCAGGCTCCATCTTCAGCATCAGTTCCTTCGGTGCCCCAGCAGCGGCCTTATGCTCCAGCGAGCAGGGCTCCTTCCTCCCACCCTACAGACTACCGACCACCAGCTCAGAGCGGGCGAGTCTACGTCGCCCAGGTGGGGGACTCCGCGGCAGCCGACCACGTGGTGGCAGGTATCATTTTACTTTTCGGTATTAGAGCTCGCACTTTATTTGATACCGGTGCATCACATTCTTTTATCAGTAGAGCATTTGCATCATCTCATGGACTATAGTTAGGTCGGTTGCCACATGCATTAGAGGTACGGATTCCCGAGCATACATTGCATGTAGAGGAGAGTTGTTGGTCTTGCCCGGTACAGATTGAGTCTTGGATTTTGCCAGCGGACCTGATGGTCCTTAGTGAGCTGCGAGATTTCGACGTTATACTGGGGATGGATTGGCTGGCTCGCTATTTCGCGACGATTGATTGTGCTGCGAGGACTGTTACTTTTAGCGAGCCAGGCCAGGAGGTGTTTGTTTACAGAGGGTGCCAGAGTGCTTTCTTCGCCTCGGTAGTTTCGACTTCCCGTGCGAGGCAGATGATGCGCAGCGGATGCGTGGCCTTTTTGGCATCTGTGGTTAAGGAGCCTACGGCGGCCCCGGGACTCGCGGATATCCCGATTGCCCACGAGTTCCCGGATGTGTTTCCTCCAGAGCTGATTAGTATGCCGCCGGATAGGGAGGTTGAGTTTTTGATTGACGTAGTCCCAAGAACTGCGCCAATCTCTAAGGCTCCTTACCGAATGGCACCGGCTGAGCTGCGAGAGTTAAAGGCGCAACTCCAGGATTTAATGGACAAAGGTTTTGTCACACCAAGTGTATCGCCTTGGGGAGCGCTGGTGCTATTTGTGAAGAAGAAGGATGGATCACTTCGACTATGTGTTGATTATCGGGAGTTGAATAAAGTGACCATCAAGAACAAGTACCCTTTGCCGCGCATTGATGACTTATTTGATCAGCTGCAAGGGTCTTGTGTCTTCTCCAAGATTGACTTACAGTCTGGTTACCACCAATTGAAGGTGAAGGCCGAGGACATCCCTAAGACGGCATTCAGGTCGCGGTACGGGCATTATGAGTTCACCGTCATGCCTTTTGGATTGACAAATGCCCCTGCTGCTTTTATGGATTTAATGAACAGGATTTTCCGACCATACCTGGATCGGTTCGTCGTTGTTTTTATTGATGATATCCTGGTTTACTCCCGGAGCGATGTGGAGCACGAGGAGCACTTGAGGATCGTGCTGCAACTTCTGAGAGAAAGGAAGTTGTATGCCAAGTTATCTAAGTGTGAATTCTGGCTTCGGGAGGTTGCCTTTTTGGGCCACGTGATTTCAGCCGCTGGAGTGGCAGTAGACCCGGCGAAGATCGAGCCAGTCCGGGATTGGCCCCGACCGACGACGGTATCAGAGGTCCGCAGTTTCATGGGCTTAGCGGGGTATTACCGTCGGTTTGTGGAAGGTTTTGCGAAACTTTCTACACCCCTCACTCGTTTGACGCGAAAAGGGATTAAGTTTACTTGGAGTGAGGATTGCCAGAGGAGCTTTGAGGAATTAAAGAATAGATTGATGTCGGCTCCTATCCTTTCCCTCCCCGTTATGGGGAAAGGATACGTGATATACAGTGATGCATCGCACAGTGGACTTGGTTGCGTGCTGATGCAGGAGGGAAGGGTAATCGCTTATGCCTCTCGGCAACTGAAGGATTATGAAAAGAATTACCCTACCCATGATTTGGAGCTAGCTGCAGTGATTTTTGCACTAAAGTTGTGGCGCCACTACCTGTATGGGGAGCACTGCGAGATTTACACCGACCACAAGAGCTTGAAATACCTGTTCACACAGAAGGAGCTCAACTTGAGGCAGCGCAGATGGTTGGAATTGTTGAAAGACTATGATGTAGATATATTATACCATCCTGGCAAGGCCAACGTGGTTGCTGATGCCCTGAGCAGGAGAGCAGTACAGAGTCTATCTTTGATGATCACCGATCAGGCGCCATTACTTGAGCAGATGAGGCGGTTAGAGCTCGAGGTTGTGTCCCCTGGGGTCTCTGCTAGACTTATGTCTCTAGTCGTGCAGCCCACTCTGTTGGACAGGATTCGGGAGAGGCAGAGTGAGGACCCCCACTTGACGAGGATTCGAGAGCAGATTCAGACTGGTTTGATAGGGGACTTTTCAGTTGATGCTGCGGGAGTACTGCGGTACAGGGACCGAGCTTGTGTGCCTATGGATGCAGAGATCCGAGAGCAGATCTTGAGGGAGGCCCACTATACACCTTATACCATCCATCCTGGTGGGACTAAGATGTATAGGGACCTCAAGGCACAGTTTTGGTGGAATGGGATGAAAAGAGACATTGGGAGATTTGTTGCACACTGTCTAACTTGTCAGCAAGTAAAGGCTGAGCATCGTGTACCTGCTGGCAAGTTGCAGAGTCTCCCAATCCCTGAATGGAAATGGGAACATGTTACGATGGATTTTGTCACTAGTTTGCCGAGAGCACAGACGGGAGCGGATGCTATCTGGGTAGTCGTGGACAGGCTTACCAAGTCCGCTCACTTTTTACCGGTTCAGATGACTTGGCCGATGGATCGACTAGCGCAGGTGTACTTGGCTGAGGTGGTTAGATTGCACGGGGTACCCGTTTCCATCGTATCAGATAGAGACCCGAGGTTTGTTTCGCATTTTTGGAGGAGTTTACAGACAGCCTTGGGGACGCAGCTCCGATTTAGTACAGCATTCCACCCACAGACCGATGGGCAGTCAGAGCGCACTATTCAGACCCTTGAGGATATGTTGAGAGCATGCGTTCTGGACTTTGGAGGAGGGTGGTACCGACACTTGGGATTAGTTGAGTTTGCGTACAACAACAGCTATCAAGCGAGCATTCAGATGGCTCCGTTTGAAGCGTTGTATGGACGCAAGTGTCGGTCACCCCTATATTGGAGTGACGTGGGTGAGAAGAAGACTTTGGGTCCTGATCTACTATTAGAGGCAGAGGAAAAGGTCAGATTGGTACGACGACATCTCGAGACCACCCAGAGTCGACAGAGGAGTTATGCTGATACACGACGGCGAGACTTGGAGTTCCAGGTGGGTGACCATGTCTTTCTGAAAGTCTCGCCTTCGAAGGGGATTCGGAGATTTGGTATTCGTGGGAAACTGAGCCCTCGTTATATTGGACCTTTTGAGGTGTTGGAGCGCTTAGGGCCAGTTGCCTACAGGCTTGCACTTCCTCCCAGGCTTTCAGGTGTTCACAATGTTTTTCATGTATCGACTCTGAGGAGGTATGTTCATGACCCGTCCCACATCATCGATTTCACCCCATTGGAGGTTGCTGAGAACCTGAGCTATGTTGAGCGGCCGTTGAGGATCTTGGACCGTGAGGTTAGGGAGTTGCGCAGTCGGGCCATCCCTTATGTGAAGATCCTCTGGAGCAGTCATGATGAGCGCGAGGCTACCTGGGAGCTGGAGTCAGCAATGATGGATGCTTACCCCCACTTGTTCGAGGCCCCTGCTTGAGGTATGATTTTTCGTTTCGAGGACGAAACTTTTTCTTATGGGGGAGGATGTAGTGTTCTGGTTTTTCCCATGCAACTTTTCGATGAATCCACGGTATAGGACACCTGGTATTGGTGTGCCTGGCCCATGGTGCACCAAAGGGGTGCCACAGATGGACCTTGTGAGACTTTGATAGCTGATTTGGCCTTTGGCTGCATTTGCCGAATTTTAGAAAAGGTTTGGGACCAATCTGAGGTTGGATTTGGATTCAGCGCGGAAAAACGCTTGGAAACGGCTATTTGCTTGTTAGATTTGGAGTCCGGATGACCAAAAACGGGCTTCCGGAAGTTTTCGGGGATTTTCGGTGCATGGGGGAGGCTCGTGGACCGGCCTGAGCCACGTGGCGGCCTATTATTGGCCAGCTCACGCAGCTCGGTCCACGGGGAGGTGCGGCAGTGCATGGACCGCGGGCGGGGGACGCGTGGCGTGCCCGGAATGGCCGGTGCACGCGGCACGGCTCAGCGTCTTTGCGGGGTTGCGGTGGACCGGGCGCATGACACGTGGCGGCTTGGGATTTGCTGGCTCACGAGGGCCCGGTCCACGGTGCGCGCAGAGGGGCGCCTCGGGACAGCGCGCGCACAGTGGCGCCAGGCGGGCGGTCGGCCGCACTCGAGTGCGGACGCGTGTCGGCACGCGATAGGCGGGCCGTACCTACCCCCGCTGACCGCGGGGGGAGACGTGGCGCGCGGCGGGACCCTTGCACCGCTGTCCCCTGTTGTGGGGTGACGTGGCCTCACCAGGGTGTTTCGGGCGCGTCGGACGGGAGGTATACGATCGGGTTTCCGGGCGCAGTGCGCCCGAAACTTGCGCCCGAAAACCCGGCCCGTTAGTGTAGTGGGCTGGGGCTATAAATAGGGGACTTTGGGCCTGTTAGCTCTTTTTTCTGAGCGGTTTTCCTTTACTTGTTCCTCATTCAACTGAGCATCCCTGGGATTTTTGGGGGCACGCATCCCGAGGTTAGCGATTTTTCGGCGCGGCGCGACGCTTGTTCTCCGGCGACCCGTTTCTCCCCTTCTCAGTGTTTGGGCTTCCCCGACTCACCCCGACATCCGATTTCGCCGATTTTTGCGCCGTTGGACTCACGACAGGTAGGACTTCAACTCCCGTGTTCTGAGGTTCCTCGTTTTCCGTGCTGAACTTGGGGTTTTCCGAGCACCCATTTGACCCATTTATCTTCGCGGATTTTTGGACAGCACCGCGGTGTTCTTGCCGTATCTTTTCGCTCAGACGTCGGATCGAGGCGATTCAAAAGGCAATTTTCATCTACACTTCGCAAGGAGTCTCCTGGATTTTTCTCAGATTTTTGTGGATTTTGCTCGAGGGTGAGAATCTCCTTTTTCTGTGGTTCTTTGTTGCAGAAATTTGGTACAGTTTGGATTGGGGTGTTCCCCTTGCCGGATTTTTATCTCAGCGTAGGAAACTCCGATTTGGGCGTGCAGGTACTCGTTTCGACGGGTTCGTCGCGAGGATCGCGATAGTATTTTTCTTGGATTTTTCTGGGCATTTTTCGCAGGTAAAAATTGGAGAATTCTGGACTGTGGTATTAAGGGACAGATTTTGGAAATTGTGAATGAATAGCTTATGTACTTTCCTTTGGGGTATTTTGTACAGATTGGTGGTGAGTGTTTGGACTGAGCTTGGGTTTCGCTTGTGGGAACTTGGATTAGCGCTCGAGGTGGGTGATGTTGTAAACCTCCTATTTGTGATTTATCACTAGGCTTATTAGAAGGCTCTTGATCATGTTGTTAGTAGAACTGTGAGATGGACCTAGCATGCTTGTATGAGATCCTGGTTTCTTCGTTAATAATTGCATTGTTAGAAAACTACAAGTTAGTCGATGGTGTTTCCATGCTTTAGATATGTAGTATAATTACTTGGAAATCATGCTAAATCCATGTCTTGTTGAATGTTAAATGAAAGGTTGGGATATGTGGTTAGAGTACTTAAAAGGGTTCATTAAGAAAAGGACATATGCATGCTTGAATGGTCACCTAGATAGGCCACCTTTTTCTGCTACACTATCATGTTGGAATTGACTTAGGAGAAACCATGTTTCATTCTTTCTGCAGTCACTTAGACATAGGGGATAGTATGCTCGGGTTAGAGCAGGGGCTGGGATAGTGTAGTCAGATACTTGGGATTCGGAACGGGTAGGCTGTGATGGCAGGGTAATGCGGCAACCGCGAATTTTGGGCGGTTGACCGGACAGTTGTTATTGCATCAGATCGGGGAGAGGGTTTGGGCTTCCTTTGGCGGATGGTACTTTTCCTTTTAGATCAGAGTGCGCGATTTGGCAGACATTGAGACCCCTATCCCATATCGGTGTTATGCGCAGGCTGGCATACCCGATTTGGCAGACATTGAGACCCCTATCCCAGATCGGTGTTATGCGTAGGCTGGCATACCCGATTTGGCAGACCTTGAGACTCCTGTCCCATATCGGTGTTATGCGTAGGCTGGCATACCCGATTTGGCAGACATTGAGACCCCTATCCCAGATCGGTGTTATGCGTAGGCTAGCATACCCGATTTGGCAGACCTTGAGACTCCTGTCCCATATCGGTGTTATGCGTAGGCTGGCATACCCGATTTGGCAGACATTGAGACTCCTATCCTATATCGGTGTTATGCGTAGGCTGGCATACCCGATGTGGCAGGCTTCGATATTCTGATGCATTCATTTAGCTATCTTTTAGCTGGGCAGGTAGAGGCATATTAGTGGTAGCTTTTATCAGTAGTCATACTTATAGTTTACCACATTTATTCTTTTAGCCTCTGGTAGTCCTAGTGGGCAGGTCGGAGTTGAGGTTTACCCACTAGGGGAGGCTACTGTCTTTATCGTAGTTCTGACTCCCACTGTTTTTCCTTTTCTTGTCCCCTTTGTTTTGCAGAGTCATCTGCTGGAGTTGCGGGACCCTCTTCCCAGGATCGAGGTAAGAGGATCGCTGACTAGATAGCTGCTACCCCGGGCTCGAGTTTAGTAGTTTTGTGGTATCCCCTGTACACTCAGATGGTTGTATTTTCTTTTATTTTTGGGTCTGGCTGCGGCCAGCTGGTTGTATTTATTTCGTGAGCTGGGAGAGACACATGTATATTCATGAGAGATTATTGTACTTTTATTTCCAGCATTTGTCTGAGATGTACTAGTTTCAGTTTAGCTCTGTTTTATGCTCTTGTATTATTTCTTTTATTTCTGAGCAGGTTACCAGCGCTTCGTGTACACGGGAAATACCGTGTGCACGGCGGATCTGTGGACGAGCCCGGGTTCTGGTTTACACCCGGGGCGTGACATGTAACCCGGACTGTCTTTAGACAGTAAGTATACGCCTATTGGACATTTTATGAGAGTTTCGTGGACTCTCGTCGATCGGAAAATTGAGTTATCCAATAAATCAACGATAATTGCCCGTATTAGCGTCGCGTTGTTGTTATGTCGTCGGGGATGGGTTTGTGTGAGTATTACTGATCATATCTTTTATTCAGGGGCCAGTTGCTCAGCACCAGCCTCCCAGTAGCGGTGCGGGAGTTCGTGGATCGGCCTACATCCAGGTGGGTTATCTTCGAACTGGGCCTCAGCTTTTTGGCCCTCTGGTTGCTTTAGTCCAGTCGGACACCTGTTGTTGATTTGCCCTGCTGATTTTACCTATATGAGCTGTTTTGACATACCCTGACTCTCCTGATTGACATTGATCTCGCTAGACCTGTTCATGATTAGCCTTGATTAGTAGGGTTGCATGCCCTACGATTATTCTTGATAGATCTTGATTTACTTGAAACACGTTACATCTGTTCATCAGCTTTTTCAGTACATAGATCTGCATGATTAGATGATACTCGTTGATACTTGACACTTGAGACATATCTGTTATTAGCCTATATATTCCAGTACTTAGATTGCATGATCTGATTATACTGTTGATTCTTGTCATTTGAGATGTTGCTCGATTTTCCGATATGCATGATTGATTGATTCTGACTGATAGAGATAGACAGAGGATTCCCTGTTGGGATCTCGGCATGTGGCCGACTACTCGGTCATTAGACCGTGAGATTGATCAGTACGACTTGCCACGCATCGCTGTACTTCACGAACATTGCCGGGGTCGCTCCCCGTGGCTATTGTTCTTTACCGGTAAAGTGGTCTAGAGGAAGGACCCGTGAGCCCCAGATAGCACATATGGGTGCGGGGTTATGTCAGTGGGACAGGTGCAGATAGTGTTATGAGCCTGAGGTCCCTGTGACCAATACTGGCATTGATTGGGTACTTGAGTTCTTTTGTTGACGCATTATATTTTATTTTGCCCTGTTATTGATAGATATCTTACCCTGTACCCTTACTGCTCAGTTTATGATTGATTATCTCAGTTATATCCAGATTTCTTGTATTGCTTACCTGCAGTCCCTATGCTTGATTTTTATAGCTATACACTGATTTCCAGCTTTTATTACCTGCAGTTTCATTACCCTTGATTATCTGCCTATTCAGTAGATCTTACTTATTGTTCAGCTTTACCCTATGATTCTTACTATCCGCAGATTTTAGTACCCAGTAGGTACGATTAGCTGATCCTCGGCTCGTCGTGCCCACTGGGATACATGTACAGTGTATCTCACACCCCCTGGGTGACCATTTTCCAGGTCCGTCGGGTGGGGAGATAGCGGGACGATCCAGTGAGCCTGTCACGATAGAGTTGTCCCCATGATTCTAGACAGAGATGATTGAGATCCTTGATGATTTACGCAGACTTTTATTTTCCGCATTTCATTCCAGTTCTATTTGATTTAGACATTTAAAATATTGATGTAATAACTGATTTTGAATTATCCCTGCTGACTAGATTAGTAGTTGTACTGAGATATCTGTTGCTGATTACTAGCCTAGCCGTGCATATATAGGGGAGTCTCTGTTCGCGGAATAGAGGGTTTTTTGTATGTGTGGCGGTCTGTTACGCCTGTTTTGCAAACTCTGATTTAATCAAAAAAAAAAAAATTTCAGACCTGATTTTTAAACTCGGGGCGTGACAGATTAGATGGTATCAGAGAAATAGGTACACGGTACCTAGGGAAAGTTGATTAGGAACTGGTTAGGATGAACCCTAGGATGACTTGTCACGTGAGAGCGTTGGGTATGTCAAGTATAGGGGCTAGAAACTCAAGGTATATTATTGGAGTCTGCTTCTGACCTGGTTGTATGACTTTAAGTTGTAAGCTTCGGGAACAAAACTCCTTTGAAGTGGAGGTGATATAATAATCTGAATTACCTTGTTTTTAATAAAGAGATTAAAGATAAAATTGGACATTGATCTCCGTAGACGTTGATTGCCTTAGCCACGTTACCTATACCTTCTGTTGACTCCGGTGGGAGTCGTGTCCCCAACTTGATGTTGGCGACAGATCTTGGGTATTTCACCCTTCTTTTGACAAGTATGTTGGCTGCAGACAAGGTACTGTCGAAAGAGTGGTTTGAAGTACTCTACCCCGTAAGGGGTAATATCGTGATTGGGTCTACTTGTTCGCTTATCTATAGTTATAGTCTCCAGGGTTACCCTCTGGACAACGATGTTATAGTTTCAGTGACGATACCCCAGAGCTGCTAATGATCACTGATCAGGATCGCTTGATTTCCGAGTTCCAGCGTCTACACTTGGAGATCGTTACTTCAGGGTCTACCGCTTGACTTTTAGCGATGGTAGTGCAGTCTACCCTGCTTGATCGCATAAAGGAGGGACAGCAGTCGGACCCCTCCTCCCATAAGATTCGTGAACTGATACCACTGGGACAGACTGACGAATTACCAGCTGCACGCCGATGGCTCTATCCGATTCAGGGGCCGTTGGTGTGTTCTAGATAATGGTAAATTAAGGACATCCTTACTGAGACACCTCTGAAGATCCTGGCTCGAGATGAAAAGAAACTGAGAAGCTGACCGATCCCCTATGTCAAGGTACAATGGGAGAACCTTGAAGAGCGTGAAGCCACGTGGGAACGTGAATCAGCCATGTTGGAGCACTTTCCCCATGTATTTGACTTTTAGTTGTATTAAGTTTCAGGGACGAAACTTCCTTTTTGGTGGGAGAGATGTAAGAATTTGAATTTTTGTAAATAAATAAATGAATGAAAATAATATAAGCCAAATTGAATTTTGGATCATAAAAGCATGAATAGTCAAAATGCCCCTTTTCTGCAGTGTAAATTGCACAGTTAGTGGGCCAGAAATATCACTTTTCAATCCGAGCCTGATCTCGAAGATCCGAGACCACGAGTGCGACCGTCACGACGAACAGAGTGAAAACCATATTAAGCTTGTTCAGATCTGACGGTCGGATCTTCCAGAAATCGGCGTTGAAGCGGGCGAGATCCGCGACTTAAGTGCACAGTGCAGGGAACTGTAGATGAACAGTAAACCCCAAAAATTTAATCCCCTAGTGCCAACGTTGAGCCAATTCGCCATCCAGAAGCCGAACATAGCACTTCAAATAGTGGATTTGAACGGTTTCGTCGTTCTGGACGCAATGGCGCTGACGGAATTTCCGTTTGACGACCCTAAGGTCTCGAAAAGCGCGATAAATTGTATTTTGACACAGTTATTATGGACCCAAAATTCATCTGGGCACTTTCTCGAAAAACGAAAATCGCTACCTGATAGGATTCGTCGAGCCGGACGTCCTGGCGCAGTCCGTTTCTCGATCTGACAACCGGAAGACCTCGAATAGCGTGAAAAGCGAGGAAAAATGCAGTTTTTGCATATGAAACCCTATAAAAAATGCCTCGTAAAGCGTGCCTGTGCTTAGAGAGGGACCTGAGTGTAAGAGGGAGCTACTGTAGTGGACCCAGTATTAAATACCAAGGTTTGGAGGGCTGAATTGCAATTGTGCAATTCAAAGTTTTGAATTTCAAAAAAATAGGAAAACCGAATCCTCTTTAAAATCCCCCGCAGCCATAGCCCCTCAGCACCGGACTCTAACAACTTCCCCTCCTCCCTCTGCGCACTCCACGCAACTGTAGCTCTACGCCGGCCGCCGCCTCCACGTCGCCGGAGAAGAAGATCAAGAAACATCTTGTCTCGGGTGGCTCGGAGAGAAGGTACTCGGGGAGGGCCTTTGATCACCAAGACCTTGTCTGGTGGGGTCCCTCGTAAAGCCGCATCCAAGCTGAGGTGACCCCGTGCCCCGCCGCCGCCGAGCGCCGCCGCAGGAGCGACCCTCTCCTTCCAAGTTTCCGGCGAAGGTAAGCTTGGAACCTTTCTCTTTATATTGGCACGTGGACCCTAGCACTGTGTTCCTGACACCGAGAGCGTCGATCGGGTGCAGGCCCAGCCGGCGCCGTCGTCCCGATCTCCGGCGGGGGACCATTATCGCCAGATTATTGTTTCTGGACCGATCACGGGCGCGGGCTCCATCCGGCCGTCAAGATCGAGATCAACGCCGTTGGCCCGACCCCTCTCGACGACTGCAGCTCTCCCACAAAGTTGAACGACGATCGGTTGAGGATCGGACCCGAGCGGACAAGCCCTAGAAACCCGATATTTTGCATCTTGGCCGACTGTCGCCGTCCGGCGCCGCCGCGGCTTTCCGGCGTCGGGCACCTCTACACCAAGCCCCACGACATCGAGACAGAGCTCTTGGACCAAGTTGCACCGGCCCAAAGCCGCCCGGCGGGAATCCGCCATTAGCAACCTTGGACCTCGGCCGAGCTCCGCCGCCGCGCACCGCCGG
Source organism: Tillandsia fasciculata (assembly GCA_029168755.2). Lineage (NCBI taxonomy): Eukaryota > Viridiplantae > Streptophyta > Magnoliopsida > Poales > Bromeliaceae > Tillandsia > Tillandsia fasciculata. Next base: position 25,506,754 of record CM054931.1, on the reverse strand, counting down.
CGACTCCAGACCCCCGGCAACCGTACAGGTGAGCCTAATTTCTTGTTCTAAGGTCGATGGTCACCTTGCATGGCAACCCTAACGTCGGGAATTTTGTCTTCAGTGTTGCACCCGAGCTTGGCTCAGGGTTGGTCTCCGGCGATCCTCGGCGGTTTGGGCTCCGGCCACCTCGACAGGTAAGCCCTAAATAATGATTCTAAGGCTCCCACCATCTTTGTTTGGGCCAAAACATCTCTAAAATGGGATTTCAACCTTGCACCCGAAATGTAGGTTTCGGGCTCACCTCCGGCCGCCGCCGCCTCCGGCCGCCACCGGCCGACCCAGCTTGGACCCGAGACCTTCTGGGGACCCCTCCTAGCTTGTGCTCACCTCTCTACCCGAACCGAGCCTGAGTTGATCCAAGAAAAGCCCAAACCGAGCCTTGGCTTGGTTGAGTTGGAGCACCACCTTGCTCCGGCGACTCTCCGGCCGGCCCCCGACGCGCGCAAGGTGAGCCCCACTGTCCATAATACATGCTGAACATGATGCTCCTGTTACATTTTAAAAAGATCATGTATATACTAAGTTATGACACAATGTTAAATTGGACACTATTAGATTTTGGGCCAATTTTGTAATCGGGCCCCGTGCTAGCCCAAACTTGTGAGCACGGGCTCCGTCTCGACGTAACGAACGCGCTGGAAATTACGGCGTCGTCGTTGGACTCCCGGATTGTAAGAACGAGCTAAAACAGTAATTAACTAAAGTATATTATGCAAATATTAAATGTTTTTGGACTAACTTGCAAATGTAACCCGGACTGTCTTTAGACAATAAGTATACACCTATTGGACATTTTATGAGAGTCTCGTGGACTCTCGTCGATCGGGAAATTGAGTTATCCAATAAATCAACGATAATTGCCCGTATTAGCGTCGCGTTGTTGTTATGTCGTCGGGGATGGGTTTGTGTGAGTATTACTGATCATATCTTTTATTCAGGGGCCAGTTGCTCAGCACCAGCCTCCCAGTAGCGGTGCGGGAGTTCGTGGATCGGCCTACATCCAGGTGGGTTATCTTCGAACCGGGCCTCAGCTTTTTGGCCCTCTGGTTGCTTTAGTCCAGTCGGACACCTGTTGTTGATTTGCCCTGCTGATTTTACCTATATGAGCTGTTTTGACATACCCTGACTCTCCTGATTGACATTGATCTCGCTAGACCTGTTCATGATTAGCCTTGATTAGTAGGGTTGCATGCCCTACGATTATTCTTGATAGATCTTGATTTACTTGAAACACGTTACATCTGTGTCATCAGCTTTTTCAGTACATAGATCTGCATGATTAGATGATACTCGTTGATACTTGACACTTGAGACATATCTGTTATTAGCCTATATATTCCAGTACTTAGATTGCATGATCTGATTATACTGTTGATTCTTGTCATTTGAGATGTTGCTCGATTTTTCGATATGCATGATTGATTGATTCTGACTGATAGAGATAGACAGAGGATTCCCTGTTGGGATCTCGGCATGTGGCCGACTACTCGGTCATTAGACCGTGAGATTGATCAGTACGACTTGCCACGCATCGCTGTACTTCACGAACATTGCCGGGGTCGCTCCCCGTGGCTATTGTTCTTTACCGGTAAAGTGGTCTAGAGGAAGGACCCGTGAGCCCCAGATAGCACATATGGGTGCGGGGTTATGTCAGTGGGACAGGTGCAGATAGTGTTATGAGCCTGAGGTCCCTGTGACCAATACTGGCATTGATTGGGTACTTGAGTTCTTTTGTTGACGCATTATATTTTATTTTGCCCTGTTATTGATAGATATCTTACCCTGTACCCTTACTGCTCAGTTTATGATTGATTATCTCAGTTATATCCAGATTTCTTGTATTGCTTACCTGCAGTCCCTATGCTTGATTTTTATAGCTATACACTGATTTTCAGCTTTTATTACCTGCAGTTTCATTACCCTTGATTATCTGCCTATTCAGTAGATCTTACTTATTGTTCAGCTTTACCCTATGATTCTTACTATCCGCAGATTTTAGTACCCAGTAGGTACGATTAGCTGATCCTCGGCTCGTCGTGCCCACTGGGATACATGTACAGTGTATCTCACACCCCCTGGGTGACCATTTTCCAGGTCTGTCGGGTGGGAAGATAGCGGGACGATCCAGTGAGCCTGTCACGATAGAGTTGTCCCCATGATTCTAGACAGAGATGATTGGGATCCTTGATGATTTACGCAGACTTTTATTTTCCGCATTTCATTCCAGTTCTATTTGATTTAGACATTTAAAATATTGATGTAATAACTGATTTTGAATTATCCCTGCTGACTAGATTAGTAGTTGTACTGAGATATCTGTTGCTGATTACTAGCCTAGCCGTGCATATATAGGGGAGTCTCTGTTCGCGGAATAGAGGGTTTTCTGTATGTGTGGCGGTCTGTTACACCTGTTTTGCAAACTCTGATTTAATCAAAAAAAAAAAAAAATTTCAGACCTGATTTTTAAACTCGGGGCGTGACATATTATATTTTATATATAGGACTATTTTAAATTCTAGGGGTATCACATGCGGCTTTTATCGAGCTACATTAGTTGGTATTAGAGCTAGTTGAACCTTAAAGCGGTACTTTCTCGAGACATGACTGGCGGTCGAAGAAGGAACTAGAATGCAAATTAGGACATTGTGATTCAAGGACGAAATGCTGGTAGACACAACCTGGTATCGTGAATGACAATGAGCATGCAAGTGTTGGACCCTGAGGTTAGTGAGATCTTTGTGATATCAAGATAGAAGAATTGAGAAGGTAGATCGAGGCCTTGACCACGCATTTGGCGATTGTCGAAACTCAAGGTCAAGAAGACGACGACCATAATTCCGAGTCTGACGACTTTGATAACCCCTTCTATGGTCGCACTCCTTAGATAGAGGCGTCCGTGTAGGGTCGTGATATGGGCTGCATCGATCGTGTAGATTGATGGGTCGATTTAAGTATCAAGATAGAACATTTGGCGTATTCGCGAGGTCTACAAGTAGAGGGCTTCATCGACTGGTTAAACAAGATGGACCACATTTTCGAATATAAAAATGTGTCCAAGGATAAGAATGTGAAGTTGGCTGCCTTAAAACTCAAAGGGCAAGCTTCAGCATGGTGGGAGTAGTTGAAAAAGACTAGACAAAAAAAAGGCAAGCCAAAAATCACGCATTAGGAGGATATGAAGAAGAAGATGAAAAGGCAATTTCTGCCTTTTAATTATACCCAAATCCTATACTGGTGACTTTAGAACCTTCGGCAGGGTAGCTGAATGGTGGCCGATTATATCGAGGAGTTCTACCAGCTGATTGCTCGAAATGATTTAACCGAAATAGAGGAACAACAAGTCGCGAGGTACATGGGTGGATTACGATAGTTGATTTAGGACGTGTTGAGTTTGCACGCGATCTGGATAATTACCGAGGCATAGCAACGTGCCTTGGTGGTGGAGACACAACAAAACTGAATTGGGGCGCGAACTCACTGAACCAGTTTGAGAGCAAACTACTCTGATCCAAGGCGATAAGGGGTTCGATCGGAGGCCAAACGGGAAACCGAACCTGCTTCAACCGAACCAGATCGATTAAAGTAGATCGATTAAAGTTGAATCGACCAACAAAATGGGTGTTCATTATTTTCAATGCAGAGAGTTGGGTCACCTAGCTTGAGATTGTCAGAAGAATAACAACCGATCGAAAAAGCAGCTCTATATCAAGCAGAATTTGGAGGATTAACTGGGTGAGTCCGGTGAACCCTTCTATGTCGAGGAAGCTGATAAGGACGATCCTTATGGCTTAGATGGAGATCATTGTACTTCTTTAATTATAAAGAAATGTTGTCAGTGTTGCTACAAGAAGGAAAAGATGACTAGCGGCGAAGCAATATCTTTCATACGCATTGTACTATGAAGGATAAAATGTGCAAGGTGATTATCGATAGTGGCAGTACCGAGAATATCGTCTCACAGGAGGCGGTGAAGAAACTCGGCTTGACGAACGAGAAATGTTCTCATCCGTACAAGTTCACTTGGTTTAAGAATGGAAGTGAAGTGAATGTCGACTCACGGTGCTTGGTTTCCTTGTCGATTGGAAACAGGTACTTCGATTAGATTTGGTACGATGCAATATCAATTGATCCTTGCCATATTCTGTTAGGCAGGTCGTGGCAGTTTGATCAAAAGGCAATTCACGATGGAAATGAAGAACACCTACACCTTTTGGAAAGACAATATGCGGATCACTCTGAAACCTATGAAAGAAAAGGATCAACCGCTACCTAAACTAGAGAAAGGTATTAGCGTCCTGCCTCTGAAGGGTTTCATTGAAGAAGCTAAGGAATTAGGGGTGGTTCTCGCCGTGTTCAAGCAACCGATTGAAAAGCAAACGATCATGATTCCCGAAGAGGTGAAATCGGTTATTCAGAAGTTTAGTGATGCTTTTCCAAAAGACCTATCTTCGAGATTGCCACCGATGCGGGATATCCAACATCAGATCAATCTAATTCCGAGAGCAAGTTTGCCGAACAAACCAACTTATCGGATGAACCCAAAGGAGTATGAAGAGTTACAGTGACAAGTTCAAAAGTTATTGGACAAGAAATTTATTCACTCAAGTCTCAGCCCTTGTGTGGTACCGGCTCTATTGACTCTAAAGAAAGATGGGTCGTGGCGGATGTGTGTTGCCAGCCGAGCCATCAACCGAATTACAATTGAATATCATTTTTCGATTTCTCGGCTGGACGATATATTGGACTAGTTGGCGAGAGAGAAGGTGTTTTCGAAGATTGATTTAAAGAGCACATACCATCAGCTTCGAATCAGGCCCAGAGATGAATAGAAGACGACATTGAAAACTCGAGATAGGCCAGATACCGATTCAATGAGACTTTCTGTATAAAGGTAAGATTATTCACGCCTTCAATTGCAACAAGGTTTGAGCAGCTTTTCCCAGCCTTAGAATGACTAAGCATGACTGGCTTGTAATGCCATTCAACTCATCGATGCACCGAATTCATTTATGCGGCTGATGAACAATGTGTTACAACCATTCATTAGTAAATTTGTAGTGGTATATTTTGATGACATACTAATTTAGTCCCACGAATGAGGCGCATAGTCAGCATTTACGAGAGGTTCTTGAGGCGCTTCGACGAGAGCAGCTTTATGCTAACCCAAAGAAGTGTCACTTTATGATTGAGAGTTTGACATTCTTGGGATTCATCGTCTCTACAGAAAGAATGAAAGTAGACCGATCAAAGATTCGTGCGATACAATAGTGGCCAATTCCAAGGAACATTCATGAAGTGCAGAGTTTTCATGGATTAGCATCGTTTTATCATATGTTCATAGAAATTTCAGCAGCTTGATGACGCCGGTAACCGATTGTTTAAAACCGAAGGTCTTTGAGTAGACCCTGGAGGCGTAATGAAGCTTCGACATTATTAAGTAGAAAATTACTTCCACACCAATCTTGAGTCTTCCTGATTTTGCAAAGCTTTTTGAAGTGGATTGTGATGTTTCGAGTCGTAGAGTGGGTGCCTTGATGAGTCAGGAAAGGCGTCCTATAGCTTTCTTTAGCGAGAAACTATCGGAGCCGAAATTCAAGTATTCTACATACGATCTTGAGTTATATGCGGTGGTTCGAGTATTGCGACATTGAAGACACTATTTGTTGTATCAAGAGTTTATACTACATACCGACCATGACGCATTGAAGTATGTCAATGGTCAAGAGAAACTGAGCAGCCGATACGCAAAGTGGGCAAGCTTTCTGCTAGAGTACAACTTTGTGCTCTGACATAAATTACGAACCGTCAACCGATCGAGTTGCTGATGCTTTGAGATGGCAGATGTAACGACCCGACCCGCTAGTAATATTAACTCGTTGAGCCTAAACCACTGGTTCAAAATGCTTAAGTATAAGGGTAGTATCTACATAGGTGACAAAGGAGCTAGTGTTCATGGTCTCTTATATATTCAATCACAACCCCATTCCCATCTGATGTGGAACTATTGGGGTGTCACAGGCTCCCATCATTTAGGTCTAATGTCCTTGTCAGCCGAATTGTACACATAGTCCAAGATCACCAGGCGATGTGAGACTTGTCTCGCTAGCCTTGTCATTCAGGCCCTATCATTGCCTGTCATTTGTCATTCATACCCTGGCATAGTGTACCGAGGAGTATAACATCAGATCGGGACAAAGTTTATAAGCCATTTTTAGAGAAGTCTTTGGAGAAAATTGGAAACCGAATTGAAATTTAGTATGCCATATCATTCATAGACTGATGGACAAACCGAAGTAGTGAACCAAAGTTTCGATAATCTACTGCGTGCACTAGCTGGGAGTAAGCTGAAATAGTGGGATTTGGTCCTACCGCAAGCTGAATTTGCTTTCAACCGAACCCAAAAGCGTACAATCGATAGGAGTCCTTTTGAGATAGTTTACGACTCTAATCCTAACAGTGTTCTTGATTTGGCTCCTATTCAGCGTGTGGGAAAGCAAGGAGTTCGAGGAGAGGATATAGCATAGCAACTTAAATCTATCCACAACAAGATCTGATAGCAGATAAAAACTAACAATGCAAAGTATAAAGAGGCAGTAGATCGGCACAAGCGAAAATTGATGTTTTGATGAGGGTGATTACGTGTGGGTCATCTTAACTAAGAATTATTATCTAGCAGGCGAATATAACAAGCTGAGTGAGCGAAAAATTGGTTTTTGCGAGTGTTAAAGAAAATTAATGGTAATGCATATCAAGTTAAGCTGTTGAGCCATGTGAAAACACTAGATGTCTTTAATGTGAAGCATTTAATCCCCTTATAATAGAGATTCATCAAAGGATGAAAAGTTTAACTCGAGGATGAGTTTTCCGGCCAGAAGAGGATGATGCAGCCAATTTGGCAACAGAGTTCCTAGAGAAACGTAATTCCACTAAGACGAGAAGAAAATCCCATTGAGTTTGACCCTCGGCTCTCGACTTATTGAAGTCGCTTGGCTCTTTTGGAAAATATTGTATTTATCCTAATTTGATTCCGATTATATAGTTATTTCAAATCTATTTCGATTTAGAGATTAGAGATATACTAGAATTAGTTATATTTGTATTAGAAAAATTGCTAAATTTTAGAATTTAATTTATTGTAGGATTCGAGTATCACCTCTATATATGCGTGTTGTTTGGTTAATGGAACACAAAGTTTTGAGAATTAAATAATACTATTTAATATTTGTTGAAGAATTGGTTCTTCATGTATCTCTCTCTTATCCTTGTGTTTCTTTATCTTATCACGTGACTTTTATTAGCCTACGTCACTATTAAATAATTAACTAATTTATTTTTTAATTTATAATTCATTAACTTAATCATGGTTAATTAAATCATTAATTAACAATACTTATTATTAATTAATTATGTTAATTAATTTATTAATTAATATTTAGTTTATCTAGCAGTATTCATGATTAATCAATTAACCAAATTAAATTAAATTATATTTAATTAATATTTTAATATTAATTAATTAGATGAAATATTATTATTTTAAAATAATAATTAATCTTATTTTTACTATTCCAATCTAATTATTTAAATGCTATCCTTCTTATTCCTGGAACAATCATACTTTCATCCAAATACAAAATTGGTTTGTTCCTATTTATCCCAAGAGTTGTATATAAATCATGAATAATCAAGCACAACTTATTCTCAAACCAAACGATACTTAAAAAATAATTATTATTTCTCTAGAATAAATTAAATACAAATTTCATTACAATAAAATTAAGCTATAGCGACACTTTTAAGTGTTTTAAAAGCTAAAAAAAAATATCGTTGACAAAAATACCGATACTTATTATTAGTGTCGCTATATGTGCCGTCGGTAGGGTGTATAGTGACACATTATTGTAACGTGTCTCAAAAAAGTGTCCCTATAATCTAATTTTGGATATAGATATAATATAGATAGGACACTTATACAAAAGTGTCACAACAATGTGTCCCTATAACCTAATTTGATTGTAGTGTTTCATATACCTTAGAGAAGAAAAATATGACGTTGATTATGAGGAATAAATCCTTGAAGAACGCAACCAATAAACAGGCATACAAGACTAGAAGTATAATTTTAGAAAAAATAGTATTATAGAAAAAACTTCAAGATTATGAAGATCCAAGTAAAGAGGATGACAAAAGTTATACATAAACAAGCTTAAGGAAAATTATCAGATTATAAGCTTGTTTACTATTTTATTATTCCTTTTATTAACAGGATGTGTTTGATCTTTATAAGGTTGTGTTTAGAAATATGTCTTTTTTTTAGTGTATGAATTTTCTTTTTTTTTGAATAGTGAATTGTTTTATATTCTATCTCTCTCTCTCTCTCTCTCTCTCTATCTATATATATATATATATAGAGAGAGAGAGAGAGAGAGAGAGAGAGAGAGAGAGAGAGAGAGAGAGAGAGAGAGTTCGGCTACTATGCTACCAATTAATTGGTGCTTGTAAATTTTCTACCGTTAGATCCACCCATTTGACTAATTTCATCTTTTAGATCATTACATTCTATCAACCACTCACTTAACCCAAAGGGCCCACTATTATTTTAACCGCATATTTTTTTATCTAAAAACTAAAAACTTACAACCACTAATAACTTGATACTTTTAAATGTATAAGAGCTCAATTACATATATATATATATATATATATATATATATATATATATATATATATATATATATATATATATATATATATATATATATATATATATATAGTAGAGCTTATATGCTTTTAAAAGCACAAGCCATTCATGTTTGTAAATTTTTTATCATTTAATTTGTATTTGTGTTTTTGTAAAGTCAACTAAAACGAGAGAAAGATAAAGTAAAAAATACAAATTCCAATACAAATTTAATGGTAAGAAATTCACAAGCATGGATGAAATTATGTTTTTAAAAGTATACAAGCTCTAATATATATATATATATATATAGCGTAGGGCTACTATACTCTTATGAGTATAAACCCTTTTATACTCATAACTTTTTTACCCTTAGATGAAGGAATGTGCGGTTAGGATGATAATGGTCATCCTAGCGTTTACTAGGTTGTTGAGGAAATAGTATAAATTCTAGGGACTATTATAATCCTAACCGCACATACCTTCATCCAAGGGATGAAAACTTATGAGTACAAAAGGATTTTACTCATAAGAGTATAGTAGCCGGACCCTATATATATATATATATATATATATATATATATATATATATATATATATATATATATATACTACGCTACTATATTTTTATGAGTATAAATCTCTTTATACTCATAACGTTTCCGCCCTTGAATGAAGGGATGTACGGTTAGGATGATAGTGATCCCCCTAGGGTTTAGCGGGTTGTTGGTGAAATAGTATAAATACTAGGGGATCACTTTCTTAATCCAAGAATTGAAAACTTATGAGTACGAAGAGGTTTTACTCATAAGAGTATAGTAGTCGGACTCATATATATATATATATATATATATATATATATATATATATATATATATATATATATATATATATATATATATATATAGAGAGAGAGAGAGAGAGAGAGAGAGAGAGAGAGAGAGAGAGAGTCCGGCTACTATACTGTTAATAGTACCAAATTATTGGTGCTATCAAGTTTTCTACCCTTAGATCAACCCCTTTGATCATTTTTACCAGTTAAATTTTACTATTTTCCCAACCATCTATTAAACCCAAGGGGCCCACTATCATCTCAACTACACATATTTTAATCCAATGGTTAAAAACTTAATAGCACCAATGATTTAGTACTATTAATAGTATTCCAGCCTCTCTCTCTCTCTCTCTCTCTCTATCTCTATATATATATATACACTACAAGAAAAGCGGCCTTTGGCGACGCTTTTTGAGTCACATAACGACGCTTTAATGCGTCGTCAATGTGGTCGCTGACGCTTTAGAAAGCGTCGGGAAGTGGGTCGATAAGTGCAGTGACGAGAGAAATATGGCGACGCTTACAAAAGCGTCGGTAAATATGCCGTCGCGTTATTCCCGACGCACGAAAGCGTCGTTATTTTCGTCGGTAATAGCAATCTATTGTCGACGCATTAAAGCGTCGGCAAATGATCGTCGATTTACGACGCTATAAAGCGTCGCCTATTTTCCTTTTTCCCGACGCACGAAAGCGTCGTTATTTTGGTTGGTAATAGAAATTATTGTCGACGCATTAAAGCGTCGGCAAATGATCGTCGATTTACGACGCTTCATAGCGTCGCCTATTTTCCTTTTTCCCGACGCATGAAAGCGTCGTTATTTTGGTCGGTAATAGAAATCTATTGTCGACGCATTAAAGCGTCGGCAAATGATCATCAAAAAAGGTCATATAACGACGCTTTAATGCGTCGACTATTTTCCTTTTCCCCGACGCATAAAAGCGTCGTCATTTTGGTCGGTAATAGAAATCTATTGTCGACGCATTAAAGCGTCGGCAAATGTATATATATATATATATATATATATATATATATATAAAATTTGAAATACAATTTGCAATACAAACAAAAATTCAAGTAAGAACTAAAATATATTTCTCATACACATTTATAATCAAAGAACTAATCACAATGACAATAACATAAATAAATAGTCAAAATATAAACTTCATTCCAAATGTATTTTGTTACTAAGTCAAAACAGTAACAATCTATTTGCATATAAAGTTAGTTCCAAAAGTATGATACTTCTAAGTTTTACAAAATTAAAACTAACAAAAAGTCAAAGTCATCTAAATCATCTATAGTGATGGTGATTCTCTTGTCTCAATGCCTAAGTTCCCGGATTGGCCGACAAGCCGATGCAATAGAGATTTTATTTCATTCATTTCTGATTCGTGTTTCTTTTGCATATCTTGCATTTGAGCTTGCAATTTTTGAACTTCCTCTTTCATTGGATCATGCCTTTCATTCTCTACATTCCTTAGTTGAGCTTGAATTCCAAAAACTTGTGTTGGTGTAGGACCAATCCCATAGCCCCTCACACGACCATATCGATCTTCTCCTTTTTTTTCCTTGAAAATAGCATCTTCAATTTCTTTGGTGGCATTTGAGAACTCCGATGTGCTCGCTTGTTTAGTTAGATCTCCCAATAAGTCCTCCTACATTAAAGCAAGATACATAAACATATCAATTACTTGCCAAATAAATTTATTGATGCATAAAAAAGTTAAAATAAAATGCATTTTGAATACCGCAAAATCATTTGATGCTTGGTTAATTAATATATTCTCCATCTTTAGTTTTGTGAGTTATTACAAAAAACTCAATACGTCCTGGATCTCTATCATTTTGATCCACCTGACAATAATCATATTAACAAGCTTAGCACAAAAATATAATTCAACTAAATCAACTTGAAACTAGAAACATAAAAATATATATAAGTAAATTTATAGAATAAAGAAAGAATTTAATACAAATTCATGTCTCGTTCTTGCAAAACTTTTGGAACCAGTTGTGTGAGGAGTTGTATGATTTGCACGAGATGCCTTTCCAATTCTGGAGAGATTCTATAGAAATAAAATATGTCAATTCAAAACTATAGTACAAAACTATGAGTAACTGCAAAAAGTATAATCTAATTGATCAAAATTAACTACCTCACTTCTCTCCGAAAACCAATTGCGGGCAAGATCTATCCATTGTTGTGACACAATTTCGGGCGGAACATTACTAGCAATCTCTGCTTGTGTACTTTTAGGCTTTTTATATTTTGCTTTAAGCTCGTGCTTGTAGTCTTTCCATTTTCTACTTACTGATTTCAACACCCATGCTTCAACTTTATCATCGCGAGGAAGAACAAACTTACTCTACAAGAAAGAAAATAATAGTAAAAATTGCATCGCTTAATTAAATTAAAGCTTAATTAAATTAGCTGCTGCTCAAGCAGCAGCCTGAGCTGCTGCTTGAGCAGAGAGCTGCTTGAGCAGCAGCACAGGCTGCTGCTGCTTGAGCAGCAGCTCTCTGCTGCTCAAGCAGCCTGAGCACAACACAAAATTATGACTTTTTTAGAAAACAAAGACTAGCATCAACATTACATTTAGACTATAACTTTTAAATCTTGATACACGTCGAACCAGATCAGTCAATAAGTTAAAAGGCTCTAACAAACTACATGATGTGGTGCAGGCATTCAATATGGAAATTAGAAAAAAAAAATTAAGTAATAGAAATCGCATGGCAATCACTGCTGATTAAAGAAAGCTTTGAGGAGAAATCAACCATGTCGAGAGTAATGTAGCCCATGCAAAGAGCTAATTATCTGAACAGCTTTCTTGGGAATACATCATTAAAACGATAGCAGCCAGTAAATGAATGTGAAAACAGCTCAAACGTGACCAGCTCAAAGATCATTAAAGCTAGATACTGCAGCAGAAAAATTAAAATGGAAAGGAAAGCAAGAAAACAAGCCAAGCAAATATCATTCCATTAAAGGATAGGAGGTGAAATATTAAGGCAACCAACGAAGCATAGCACATCCATATGCATCATAAGAAGCATTGAAATAGTCACAAAAACAACATACAACTTTAGCTATTAAGCTGTTTTTTCTCAGTCAACAATCTAGACTAGTTTCACTAACTCCCAAAACTTCCAATAGCAGTACAAATCTGAATTCAGCACAACCATTCAAAGCATTTGCTCCCAAGAGTTGTCATATACCTGAATCACACATGCATCACAATTAAATCAATAATTCAACCACAAACAAATGAAATGACATGCACTACACTAGAGAAACCTTGCCATGAAAATGACTGTACTAAAATTGTCGAAGAGTGCAAAAAAAAAAAAAAAATGCAACAAGGTGCAAACGACAAATTGACAATATCAAGCATAACAAACAGAAGCTCCCGAAATTAATAAACAGTCATATAATCTACGTCGACTACTCCAAAGACTAAACCATAAATTCCAACTAGCATGTATTAGCAATAAGCCATCTTGATTACAATTACAATAGAGTGCATTAGCAAATTGATATCTGTCATACCACAGATAAAATAGCCTAAGACTGCAAAGAGCAAATAGCACAAACCGCTAAGTCATTTAAGTGAACTTCCTCTAAACGGTGCTAAAGAAACTTAGCTTTCCTAGGATATATAAGCAGGCCTTCCTACTGCAGAAACCTCAACATTCCAGGTTCAATTGCAAAAGTAGCAGTCTAACTGTGAAGATAACATTGCAAGAGTTCAACCACAGACCCAAACAAACTACAGTTTCATTACTACACATATTCATTAAGAAAGAAGTGCGAAGCAATTACATCCTAGCAAAAACAAAACTTGATCCACCCTAACAACACACAACAAACAAGCAGACATAGAAAAGCAAAAACAAAACTTGATCCACCCTAACAACACACAACAAAACTTGATCCACCCTGCAAGATACGAGTTTTCATATATAAAAACTCAGTTTCTTGCATATACTTCATTTCGTGCAAAAATGACATTTCACAATTCACAACCAACTATAAACTGTATGACTAACACAGAGTACTTTTGTAAGGAACTAAAATATCATATAGCATACATGTTGGTAGCTGATTTTGCAGGGGCATAAAGGTAAAAGCCTGGAATTAGTCAAAAAAAAAAAGAAGAAAAAGATAAAGAGCCTGGGAGTTTGAAGGGCATATAAGTGGGGCACATTTGTTAGTTTCGTTGGGTTATTCAACATAAAAGACATTATAGCTAGATCCAAACAAAAAATAGGTTGTTTCCCTCATCAACTATCAACTACGTACACACCTTATCAGAGTTTCGTTGTGGTCGATTAAAAATCGACTCCACACCTTCAAGATATCTTGAGCAAAAGGTTATACACTCTTCTGCAATATATCCTTCTGCAATTGAGCCCTCGGGTTGAGCTCTATTGCGTACATAGGACTTTAAGCGCACTAAGTACCTTTCAGAAAAATAAAACAATATCATTACAATGAAAGATTAAAAATTAACATATCTAATTAACATGTGATTAAAATCACTACCTCTCGATAGGGTACATCCATCTGTAATGTACAGGTCCACCTAATTTTGCCTCCTCTATTAAGTGAATAAGTAGGTGAATCATAATGGTGAAAAAACCTGGAGGAAAAATTTTCTCCATGTGACAGAGCGTTAATGCAATACGAGACTGTAGTTGATCAAGTTCCTCCATATTAAGAGCCTTTGAGCATAACGATTTAAAAAATGATGATAACTCACAAATAACTGCTACAACTTGCCTAGGCATGATTGCCCTCACTGCTATTGGCATAATATCTTGCATCAGAATGTGGCCATCGTGCGACTTAAGATTTGAAAGTGTTCGCTCTTTTAAATTCACCCCTCTTGAAATATTAGATGCATAACCATCAGGAACTTTGAGATTTTTCAAAACAGTTAGAAAATCGACCTTTTCTTGCACTGACATAGTATAGAACGCACGAGGTATATGGGTTTTATTATTAGGCATCACCACTGAATGAAGGTCATGCCTTATGTCCATATCTTTTAGATCAAGACTTGATTTCAAATTGTCTTTACTCCTCCCGTAAACATTCAACATGGTACCAATGAAGTTGTCACTAACATTTTTCTGGATATGCATTACATCTAGATTATGTCGAAGAAGATGATCCTTCCAATAGGGTAGGTCGAAAAAAATACTTTTCTTTTTCCATGAATGTTCTTGGGGACGTGTTTCATCATCATCATCATTATGAGAATCAATAATAAAATCATCAGCATCCTCAAAAATTTTAACTTGTTCTTCTACCACCTCCCCTCGTCCCCTCTTTCTACTAGACTTAGAGACTTTTCCATACTTATTGTTGATTCCTTCTAGTTGCTCAAGAATATCAATTCCAGATGATAAATTTGGAGCAGTTCGTAACTCTATCGAACCATCAAACTCATCTTTTTGAAATCTAAATTGATGATTTTGTGCTAACCATCTACGATGACCCATGTAGCAGAATTTACCTCCATGCTTTAACCAACGAGAATCAGTTGACATACCACAACAAGGACAAGCAAAACGCTCTTTTGTACTCCAACCAGATAAGTTTGCATAAGCAGGAAAATCATTAATACTCCATAATAGAACTCCTCGCATATTAAAGTTTTGCTTCGTGAAAGCATCAAATGCATCAACGCCTTTCCATAACTTATTCAATTCATGAATTAGAGGTTGTAAAAAAACATCAATATCATTGCCTGGACCCTTTTCACCTGGAATAACCATTGATAATATCAAAGATGATTGTTTCATACACAACCATGGCGGTAAGTTATAAGGAATCAAAACAACTGGCCATGTGCTATAAGTAGAACTCATTGTCCTGAAAGGATTGAATCCGTCGCTAGCTAATCCAAGTCTTATACTACGAGGATCAGACGCAAAATTCGGATGGT
Organism: Tillandsia fasciculata; assembly: GCA_029168755.2. Taxonomy (NCBI): domain Eukaryota; kingdom Viridiplantae; phylum Streptophyta; class Magnoliopsida; order Poales; family Bromeliaceae; genus Tillandsia; species Tillandsia fasciculata. The sequence continues at coordinate 25,491,239 of CM054931.1, read as the reverse complement.
GAGAATCGAATGATTTCCATGCCAAAGCATCTGCTGGGTGTCTTAAGATTCCATCTTTTGTTCGACCTTCTTCATGCCATCTCATGGAGGAAGCCATCTTTGATGACATAAAAATTCTTTTTAATCTCGGTATTAACGAAAAATATCGTAATACTTTTGCCGGTTTTTTCTTTTTTGTTGTATTTTCATATTCTTGTACAGAATCATCTTCATCATCTTTATTTATTATCCACCTTGAAGCTCCACATGTACGGCAATTTTCTTCGTTTACACTTTCATTCCAATATAACATGCAATCATTAGGACACGCATGAATTTTTTCGTATCCGAGCCCTAATTGTTTTATTAACTTTTTAGCTTCATATGAAGATGATGGCAATGAAACGCCCTTCGGAAAAGCATCGTTTAGTAGTTGGAGTAACATAGTGAAAGATTTTCCGGACCACCCGTTCAAACATTTGAGATGGAAAAGCTGGAGTATAAAAGAGAATTTCGAAAAATTTGTGCATCCTGGGTAAAGCTCTTTATCACAATCTTGCATCAAAGTTGCATATGAAGTTGCATCAACATTTGGCAAATGTTGTTGTGTAGTTCTTTCACTAGAATTTTCAATATTATCCTCATCGACTATTGAATCACTATTTAAAATTATATTGGAAAATCCAAAGGCATCTTGGAGCAATCCTCTCATATTTTCTTGTCCTATGATTTTTTCTTGCACATTAGTGTAGTCTGTAATGCTTGGGGCATGTTGAGCAGCTTCACTAGAAGAAGAAATAAAAGATTCTCCGTGAAATACCCAGTCGGTATAACCTAATGAGAATCCCTTCCATACCAAATGTTCCTCCACAACTTCTGGAGTATGTGAGAACAAATTGCAACATTTTCGACAAGGACATACAATCTTTCCTCTGTTTGATGATTTTTCGGTAGCAAATCTAATAAAATTAGCAATACCATCTAAATAAGCCTTACTATTTCTCTGCTTATTAATCCAGCTTTTGTCCATTTGTTTAGGCTGCCAATAAACAACTAATTACCATAAGAAAAAAAAAATTATGAATTTACTATATATTCTCATATTTCACCCTATATATAAATTATTTTAATTAGTATTCTAATAAATATACACAAACAGATACTTAATATTCCTACAATTAATTAACATCATGGATGATAACAAAATGAATACTATTAATATCCACAGTGATGTTCTATAGAATACATTATGAAATGAATGCTATTAGAATCAAATTTAAAGTGAACAGAAAAATAGATAAAATCAACTAAAGGCTACTAAATCCAAATTTAAATATAATTAATTAGGCCACATATATGAAAATTCTAACACGATAAACATGCGGTATCAATTACTTTACATATTTGACATAAAGTTCGGCTACTAAATTATCAATAATATCAAGTATTTACTGTATTATAAAATTTATTCAATTAATCACCTACTAAACCCTAATAGTAGTTAATATATAGTACAAAATGACTTATATGCTATTAACTGTATAGTACAAAATGACTTATATGTTATTAACTGTATAGTAGTTAATTAGGTAGGTTCTAATAGTACAAAATGACTTATATGCTATTAACTATATAGTAGTTAATTAGGTAGGTTCTAATAGTAGTTAATTAGGTAGCTTCTTGTTTCGATTAACCTTCACAGTGACGGTGGCTGTGGCGGTGGGGGGTGACGGGTGGCGGCGCCGACGAAGAGGCGAGGTGCGCGCGTTGGGGGCGACGCGCGTTGGGGGTGACGGCGGTGGGGGGTGACGGGTGGCGGCGGCGACGAAGAGGCCTTGTGCGCGCGGGTGACGGGTGCGGCGGCGGGTGCGCGCGATGGGGGCGACAGGTGGAAGGTGGCTGTGGCGGGTGCGCGTTGGGGGCGATGGGTGGCGGCGGCGATGAAGATGCCAAGCGCGCGTTGGGAGGAGGGAGAGATGCTGGGGGCGCGTTGGGGGCGACGGGTGGCGGCGGCGACGAAGTGCGCGCGTTGGGGGCGACGGGTGGCAGGTGGCGGGTGCGCGCGTTGGGGGCGCGTTGGGAGCGACGGGTGGGGACGTCGACGAGGTGCGCGCGTTGGGGGCGACCGGTGGCAGGTGGCTGTGGCGGGTGGGCGTTGGGGGCGATGGGTGGCGGCGGCGAAGATGCTGCTGCGCGAGGGGGCGATGGGTGGGAGATGAAAATGTAAAAAAAAAAAAAACAGAGCTAGCTTGATGTGGGTAGCTGTGGCGGGTGTGGCGTGCGGGAGGGGGAAAGGTAATTAATTATGGCTGTGGAGGGGTGGGGGGAAATTAATTAAAGTGGTGGCTGTGGAGGGGTGGTGGGAAAGGTAAAGTGGGAAAAGTGATTTTTTTTTTTTATTCCCGCCAAATAATTTGGAGACGTAAAATTCAAGCGTTGGTAATTTTTTGACAGTGAAAAAATTTACCGGCGTTTTTTAAATACGTCGTCGTAAAAGCGTCGGTATAGACCCTTTTTTTTGTAGTGATATATATATATATATATATATATATATATATATATATATATATATATATATATATATATATATATAGCATGTGATTTGTTGTGGAAGTGCATCCAATTGTAGGATATTTATTTGTACTTTGAGTTCAGTTGTATTTAAATAAATTTGGCCTTTCTAATTTAAAGTATTTTATAGCTCTATCCATATAGTTGACGCTCACCAACAGGCAACAAAGTAAAACTCAGCTCGCCCGAAACATGGAAAAAGCAAGGGCCGGCTTGAGCATGAGCTCGATCGGGTTTTACTGAAAATTGGGGAACTGCCATAGTAGGTCGACCGCAGCGGGTGAATAGAAAATTTACTCCATAGTTGGTCGACCTGAGCCTCTTCAATAATCCACTGCTCAGAGTAGGTTAAGTTTCTTTCCGAAAAGGCGATCAATTAACCCAGGATCAATTTTAATTACAATTCAAAAATCTCTAAGTTCAATTGGATCCAAATTAAAGAACTAAATTTCCAAAGTTTATCAAAATTTCAATATTATAATTCATAATTTTCAACTTTGCCAGAGAAGAGACTCCATGATCATTTTGCGAGAGAAGACTCAACACTTTTTATAGTATTAAAAACTTTCTTTGATAATATAGAGAGAGAGAGAGAGAGAGAGAGAGAGAGAGAGAGAGAGAGAGAGAGAGTGAGAGAGAGAGAGAGAGAGCAGTATATAACTGCTTCCAACTATATAAAGCTGCAATATTCTTATTAATTTCAAGGCAACAAATTAAGGAGCAGAAGAAGAAACAGTACAATTAAAAGCCACACACACAAACAGAATATGTTGCATGATTTTCTCTATAAAATAGCCCATATATAAATCATACATCTTCATCAACACATGAAGGAATTTAACCCAGAAATGCCAAAGGATCCAAGTTGCCCTACCAAAAGTGCTTCTGCTTCTCCTCAGTTAACTCATCATACCAATACTATGCCACTTCTCCCAAGTGCAACTGCAGGGAAGTACGTAGGAGCAAAAGGACAAACTACATGAGACCAACTCTCTCTCTCTCTCTTGTTTCTGTGAAATGGGAGGAGGTGGGGAAAACATATGCCCAGTTTTTACATCATGTGGGCAATAAGAGGAGAGATGGGAGAGCCCCATTGTATGCTTTTATTTTGGGTAGGTAAAAATGTACAGAAAACCCCTGAACTATAGGAGATTTTGAAATGGCCCTCTCAACTTCAATTTTTTTTTTTCTACTTTTTAGAATTTAGTGATATTAGTCTTTTTGAAATTTTATTTAATTTTTAGCAAATAACACTGCACAAATTGACAATTAATTAGTAAGGTATTGTTTGGATGTGGAACAAAATATTTTTTTAATAATTTATTCAATATAAAAAAATTTTAGTATGATTGGAGGCTAAGATTTTAATTTTTATTTCTCAAAATATTTTAATATTGGAAATGATATTTCAAGTAGAATTATATAAAAAATAATAATTAAAAATTAAAATAAAAAAAAAATTTAAGTACACTTCAAATAGAATATATATTTTACACTATTTTAAAATGAGACCAATTTTACTAAAAAAATTTACTGTTGGATGAATGAAATATGATGTATCATATGATAGTATTGCTCGCCCATTCACATGAGTGCCCACTAGGGATGTTAAAAGAATTCGAATATCAATCTAAAAAATAAAAATTCCACGAATTTAAATTTAAATATAAATTTTAATTTTATTCGATTCGAATTCAAATCCGATCCGAAACTGAATTAATTTTACTTTATATAATATATATATATTTATAAATATTTAATATTATATTTAAATTTATATTTTAAAAATTTAAATTTAATACAATATATTTTGAAATATTGTAAAAAAAAATATAATTATTTCGAATTTGAATTTTCAAGTTCAGATACGGATTAGAATTTTAAATTTTTAATCGGATTTAAATTTGAATATAAATTTTTAAAATTCGTCGGATTCGACTTCGAGTTTGGATTTGATAGTGGGGTTTTGGTTCGGATCCGAATTTTTGAAAACGCCCGAATCCGACGTTGAAATCCGTAGTGCCCACTACTCTCCCAAAATTAGAAAACTCGCGAAAATTATTTGATGCACCCGGTGCGCGTGCTCCGAGTGGAGGCAACAAGTACATAATAAAGATTATTTGGTGCTGGATGCATCATGTACTAGTATTTTTTTTTTTTTTTTGGGGGGGTTTAAAATGTTGGATTTATTATTTAATATCACAGATTATTTTGATATTACAGTAATTTTTGTGGTTTACTTTATGTAATATTACAGATTATTTCGATATAATCAAATATTTAAAATTTTTAAAATTAAATTACTACTTATTCTACATTACCGGGCTTGGTTTAGTGCGAAAATATAATATTGAATTATGATTTATTTATAAAATATAGTTTATTTTAAAATTATCCTTGTGTTTAAATTTAATATTATTTTTTACTAAACTATAAATTTAATATAATTTGTACTTGAATTTAAAATTTTAATAAAAATATAAACTTGAATATTTTAATTTAAAATATAATTTTAAATTTTAAAAATTTAAAAATAAAATATAAGTATAAATTTAAAATTTAAAATTTAAAATTTAAAATCTAAATTGAAAATTTAAAAACTATATTTAAAATTTTAAATTTTAAAAATTTAAAATTAAAGCCTAAATTAAAAATTAAAATATAAATTTGAAATTTAAAATTTCATAATTTAAAATTTAAAATTTAAATTAAAAAAAATAACGTATTGAAAGAATTTGAAGGAGTTGAAGAGTAAACTTGTAATTTTCTATAACATATAAATCATTATTAATACGAGATACTCATCCCCTCTCTCGATAATATTTTTAGGGTAATTATGCACTATTTGTAATACTATATTACCGACCAGATTACGGATTGAATTAACTAAACGTAGTAATTTTGAATTTGAACCAAACACGTCCCTCGAGTTAAGAATTTTAGATTTTATTTTACTTTTTTATTTTTAGTTTTAGTGCATCACTCTAAAACTCTAAATTCGACCTTAAATATTTAATCCTAATATTTAAATGTCAAATTTTAAAATTTAAATTTTAAAAGTTAAAAAAAAAAAATAGAGTATTATGGTGCATGCAGTGTCTATCCAACAATTTATGAACTAATAAAATAATGAAAACTAAACCAGTAGTCTGTGAATCATGAGTAGGAATAAAAAGTCATCGACTATTAGATCTAGAACACTATCTAGTACCGCCCTCACGCACCTTGTAGAGTACCGGAATTTCGGATAGCGCACCGACCTCGCAAAATGGCGTGGCTCGGAGGATTTGCCTCGGGCGTGTTGTTTGTTTGTTTTCAGATGAATTCGGGTCGATTCGGATCAACGCGGAAGCCCCAGCTTGATTTGGAGTTTTTCGGGCTTTGTGCGCCGATAGAGGACTGGTTTTGGGAAGCATCGACTCCACTGTGGTGTGCAGAAAATTTGGAAACACTTGGAACAGGTGTATTTTATATTTACAGCGGAGTTCGGGAGATTCCGGACTGAAGCGGAGGACCCGAGGGCGAAAAGTGAGTCGGAACTGGCAGTTTTGGAGCCGGTTTTTGGGTTGAGCACACCGACTCCACGGTTGAGCTTTTTGAGGAGAAAGAAAGCTTTGAACATGTGTATTTTCAGATTACAGCGGGGTTCAGGATGTTTCGAGCCGGTGCGGAGGCCCCGAAGATAAAATGTGACTTGGAGTTGGCTTAAAAAAGAATTAATTAATTAATTAATTAATTGGTAAGTTAATTAATTACTTGGACATGTTTTAGCCTGTGATTTAGTTAAAGGATTAGAAGTGAGTGGATTTTGTGATGGATTTAAAGTGTGTTGGAATATTTTTTGGGTTGAGCATTAAAATGCTCCCAACCACCCACTCCTCCCCTTAATTAGCCTGTAGCTAATTATTTGCCACCTCATCACCACCTCTTCTCCTACAAGCAGAGGAAGCAAGCCAAAACAGGGGAAAAAGAGAGGAAGAAAGAAGAGGAAAAAGAAGAAGAAAGAAGGTTAGGGAAGAGAAAAAGGATGATTTTGAGGGTGGTTTTGATGTTGGTTTTCCTTCTTGAAGCTGTGTGGAGCGTGTGATGCTGTAGTAACCGTGATTTTTAAAAATCCCAAAATCTAAGCTTAAATAATTTTTTGAATTATTTAAATAGCAAAAATGGGCAATTAGTGGGTCAATAGTGGCCCAGAAATGTCGACTTTTGATCGGGGTCTGATCTTGAAAATCCGAGATCACCATTGCGATCGTCTCGTCGAAACATAAAAGTTTCATATTCATATGTTTTCGATCCGACGATCGGATCTTCCAGAAATCAGAAGTCAAAAAAAGCGGGCCCCACAGCTTAAGTGAATAGTAAACCCTCGATTTTTATTCCCTCGCGAGCACTAGATGGCCAATTAGGCTCCTAGGATGTCCCAGGAATAAGCTCGAGGCCCCATGCATGTTGGTTGGCCGGCGGGAACAAGGTCTCGCCGGAAACCTAATCATGCTCCGCCGCGGCCATTCCTTACAACCAATGGATAAAAATGGAATCTAAAATGATGGGTGTGGACTGTAGGACCTGTTGGTCATTCCTGAAAAGTTTCAACGAATATGGTTAAGTATTGAGAGAGAAAAATGGAACCCTAGTTTTTGGACAATTGCATCTTCGGCCGAGCTTCCTGCTCCGGCGCCGGCAAGCCACCCCAGCGCCGGCCATCTACCCAGAAAGCTTGCTGGGACCTTTAGGAGTGCCCCCATGCATTTGCATGGCACCCATGCAGCACCGAATTGGTGCGGCCATGGTTGACCCGAAATCGCACCATGTTGCGGCCGCCGGCGCTCCGGCCACTTCCGGCCGGGGTGAGGTGGATGGGAAGCTTCGTATGACCTCAAGGAAGCTTTCCATCCAAGTTGGAGGGATCCAAAGTGGTTCTGTGAAAATCCGCCATTAGAGGTGCTAAGCTCCAACTCGAGCTTGGCTCCCCGCCGCCGCCGCCGCACCCCGTCGTCCGGGCATGGGTACAGGAAGTTTCAGGGGGATGAGGTGCACCTGTTGGTGTTTATGTTTGGGTCCTAGATGCACTGGATCAATGGTCACGATTTTCAAGAATTGAGCTCCATCTTCTTCCTCAAGCTCGGCCAAACCATGGTGCAAGCCTGCACCTAAGTTGATGGGAATTGCTCCAAAAACCTTGTAGAATTGTTTGATCCATCTTGGATAGGCTCAGGTGAAGAAACCACAGAGAACCCATTTCGGATTTTTGCTTATGTATGAGAGTATGAGATATGCATGCTAGATGTTTGATAAAATGCCTCAATGAAGAAAAAGTTGGATTCGGATTTCACAGTAAATATGAAAGTTGCTCAAATTTATTCCCTGAGCTTAATGCTCACTTCAGACCAAGATGGTTCTGTGTGAATTAAAAGTTGGAGCATTGTGAACTTGTGTGTGTGCAAGGTTCTGGTTCTGGGTGAACCAGTAGGTCTGGGCTGCAAAGGAGGTGAGCCCTGGTATTTTGACACTATTTAAAGACATTTTCATATACAAAGTTTAATCAGAAGAGGAACAGATTAAAAGTTGTAGACAAATCTACCTTTAAGAGTAATATTTGAACAAAACCATGTTCCGGGCTGTTTGCAAAGCCGCGACAGTGAGCTCCTGGCTATTTTGGGGTCACTGGACGTGATGCTCGCGTTAAAAATTGATTTTGATAAACCGGAGAAACAAAAATGCAATAAGGCTAGGTTAGAAAAGAAAATTATGACCCGAAGTTTTCCTCGGGTTCCGTGCTGCAGCAAATTGGTGAGCACGGTGTTCAGCAAGTTAAATGTCACCTGCTGGAAGTGACGGTTCATAAAAAGGAGCTTCCAGTTGAAAGAACGAGCGAAAACAGTGCTCAAATGACACTATTATTTAAATAATTAGAGGTTTTAAGTTGATTGGGAGAAGATCTAGGTTTATGTTAGGGTGAGTGGGACAAAATTGATCCCTGATCATTATTTTGATTCAGGTCTACTCGGTGACTCTGGTTCTGAGCATACAGTGGATACGGTTTAGTCGCTTGCAATTTGTCAGCTGGGATTATCTTCGGTCCGGGCTTTATCATTTCGGCCCTCTAGGGTATAGTATTGGTTGGACCCCTGTTCTTGTTAGCCTAGATGATATTTGAGCCAGCCTTCCTTTTGATCAGTTTCATTCTGCTATATGCTGAGTTATGATCCTTATCTGCAAAATTGATTACATGATACCTTGCATGACTGATCTTTAGTTGCTTCCAGATATTATGACTTTATTCCTGGACATTTGCCATGCCTGATTGGTCATTAGCTAGCTTGCACAATTATACTTGATTATCGGTATATCCTGATTCATGCTCTAGTAGTTGTTGATTATATTCTGCATATGATTGAGATTGATTCTACGTTGTACCCTTATTGGGATTTTGGTCATTTGCTAGTTGCATACCTGATTATCAGTACTCCCTGATTATATCTGATCCATGATATAGTAGTTGATGATTATTCCTGCATATGAGTTGAGATTCAGTTGATTCTGATATTGCATCCTTGATTGGATTAGTTGATGATTATTCCTGTATGTGAGTTGAGATTCAATTGATTCTGTCATTGCATTCCTGTTGAAATTATTCTGGCTTTCTGCCAATTACCTGGTTTTGACAGTAAGTTTCAGCATCAGCATTGTGATCACCACTACGCCCGCTTTCAGTCACGTACACCGACGGTTTGGCCACCGTCATGGTGTTCTTTACCGGTAAAGGGTCTGATCGACCCGTGAGCCCAGCATCTGTGAGTGCGTGGGTTATGATAGCATGTTAGCCTGAGGTTCTGTGAGACCAATAGTGGCATCACCTGAGGTTCTGTGAGACCAATAGTGGCATTTGGCTGAGGTTCTGTGAGACCGAAAGTGGTATTTAGCCTGAGGTTCTGTGAGACCAATAGTGGCATTGCCTGAGGTTCTGTGAGACCGATAGTGGCATTAGATTGGGTTACTTTACTATTTCAGTTATTGATGCATATGTTGTTTCCGTCACATCTCTTTGATTAACTGATTTGATTTCCTGTTATCAGCCTATACATGATTGAGATGTTATATGATGCTTTTAATTTCAGTTCCATGATTATATATATCTGATTATCCTAACCCCTGATTATTACTATCCTCTAGTATTGTATACCAGTAGGTACGATCTGCTATTTTTCGGCTCGTCGTGCCCACTGGGATACACTCCGGTGTGTCTCACACCCTCGGGTGACTGTTTTTCAGGTCGAGCGGGTGTTGAGATGTCGGGACGAATTGGCGAGGTATCGAGATAGATGTTCGACCCTGGACAGCCGTGTACTTAGTTAAAGAGTTTAAAGTTGAAAGATTTTGTAATTTGGGAAAAAGAGTTGTAATTTGTAAAGCTATTGTAAAAGTTAATTTGTATTATTGTTAGTACGTAGTTAGTACTCTGATGTTATTGTCAAGCTAGCCGTGCATATATAGGAAAGGCTCAATCCCAAAGGGGGATTGAGACTCTTCTATATATGTGGCGGTCTGTCATTGCCCTGGCTGTTTTTGCAACTCTGATTTAGGAAAAAAAAAAAAATTTTACACTGGATTTTTTTAAACTTGGGGCGTGACAGATTAGATGGTATCAGAGCAATAGGAATACGATGCCTAGGTTTGGCTAGGAACGAACCCTAGGATGACTTGTGTCCACGAGAGAGCGCTGGGTTTTCGGAATAGTGGTTTTGAACTTAGATGTGTTCCGTGTTCATATTTTGAGAACCGTTGTTAGTGCAAGGGTTAGCAGCGGTCATGGTTTCGACCGTGGGCTTGATGTTTCAGTGGAGCCAGAGGGCTCAGATCAGTTACAGTACATGTGGTGGAAGAATTGACCTTTCGGTATCCTCGTGTTGTAATTTAGTGACTTGTGTGCCCGATGTTAATCCGAGTTGGGTAGGAGTTAAATTGTGGCCGATGTGTCAATTCTAATGAGATGTTAGTGAACATTGGAATATGATTCCGGTTTCTTGTGAATAGTCAGGGTGACATTTATGACCTCGATATGGTAGTGACCTTTGGTAGAGGTCATGACATCGGCATAGAGACTGGAATGGGAGGTATGTGATGTACCTTCAGATGTGAGTTGTGTCCCCAACTAGTTGTTGGCGACAGATCTATGGTATTTTGCCTTTCTTTTGGTAAGCACGTTGGCTGCAGACAACGTATTTTCAAAAGAACTGAGAAATACTCTGCCCTGTAATGGGGAATATTCAGATTGGGTCTAAACGAGTAGCCTGAGAGTTAACGACGCTTTGTGACTGATTGTCAATTGCAAACCCGTTAAAGGCTTAATAGTGGTTTAGTTAAGTTTCGGGGACGAAACTTCTTGTAAGGTGGGAGTGATGTAGTAACCGTGATTTTTAAAAATCCCAAAATCTAAGCTTAAATAATTTTCTGAATTATTTAAATAGCAAAAATGGGCAATTAGTGGGTCAATAGTGGCCCAGAAATGTCGACTTTTGATCGGAGTCTGATCTTGAAAATCCGAGATCACCATTGCGATCGTCTCGTCGAAACATAAAAGTTTCATATTCATATGTTTTCAATCCGACGATCGGATCTTCCAGAAATCAGAAGTCAAAAAAAGCGGGCCCCACAGCTTAAGTGAATAGTAAACCCTCGATTTTTATTCCCTCGCGAGCACTAGATGGCCAATTAGGCTCCTAGGATGTCCCAGGAATAAGCTCGAGGCCCCATGCATGTTGGTTGGCCGGCGGGAACAAGGTCTCGCCGGAAACCTAATCATGCTCCGCCGCGGCCATTCCTTACAACCAATGGATAAAAATGGAATCTAAAATGATGGGTGTGGACTGTAGGACCTGTTGGTCATTCCTGAAAAGTTTCAACGAATATGGTTAAGTATTGAGAGAGAAAAATGGAACCCTAGTTTTTGGACAATTGCATCTTCGGCCGAGCTTCCTGCTTCGGCGCCGGCAAGCCACCCCAGCGCCGGCCATCTACCCAGAAAGCTTGCTGGGACCTTTAGGAGTGCCCCCATGCATTTGCATGGCACCCATGCAGCACCGAATTGGTGCGGCCATGGTTGACCCGAAATCGCACCATGTTGCGGCCGCCGGCGCTCCGGCCACTTCCGGCCGGGGTGAGGTGGATGGGAAGCTTCGTATGACCTCAAGGAAGCTTTCCATCCAAGTTGGAGGGATCCAAAGTGGTTCTGTGAAAATCCGCCATTAGAGGTGCTAAGCTCCAACTCGAGCTTGGCTCCCCGCCGCCGCCGCCGCACCCCGTCGTCCGGGCATGGGTACAGGAAGTTTCAGGGGGATGAGGTGCACCTGTTGGTGTTTATGTTTGGGTCCTAGATGCACTGGATCAATGGTCACAATTTTCAAGAATTGAGCTCCATCTTCTTCCTCGAGCTCGGCCAAACCATGGTGCAAGCCTGCACCTAAGTTGATGGGAATTGCTCCAAAAACCTTGTAGAATTGTTTGATCCATCTTGGATAGGCTCAGGTGAAGAAACCACAGAGAACCCATTTCGGGTTTTTGCTTATGTATGAGAGTATGAGATATGCATGCTAGATGTTTGATAAAATGCCTCAATGAAGAAAAAGTTGGATTCGGATTTCACAGTAAATATGAAAGTTGCTCAAATTTATTCCCTAAGCTTAATGCTCACTTCAGACCAAGATGGTTCTGTGTGAATTAAAAGTTGGAGCATTGTGAACTTGTGTGTGTGCAAGGTTCTGGTTCTGGGTGAACCAGTAGGTCTGGGCTGCAAAGGAGGTGAGCCCTGGTATTTTGACACTATTTAAAGACATTTTCATATACAAAGTTTAATCAGAAGAGGAACAGATTAAAAGTTGTAGACAAATCTACCTTTAAGAGTAATATTTGAACAAAACCATGTTCCGGGCTGTTTGCAAAGCCGCGACAGTGAGCTCCTGGCTATTTTGGGGTCACTGGACGTGATGCTCGCGTTAAAAATTGATTTTGATAAACCGGAGAAACAAAAATGCAATAAGGCTAGGTTAGAGAAGAAAATTATGACCCGAAGTTTTCCTCGGGTTCCGTGCTGCCGCAAATTGGTGAGCACGGTGTTCAGCAAGTTAAATGTCACCTGCTGGAAGTGACGGTTCATAAAAAGGAGCTTCCAGTTGAAAGAACGAGCGAAAACAGTGCTCAAATGACACTATTATTTAAATAATTAGAGGTTTTAAGTTGATTGGGAGAAGATCTAGGTTTATGTTAGGGTGAGTGGGACAAAATTGATCCCTGATCATTATTTTGATTCAGGTCTACTCGGTGACTCTGGTTCTGAGCATACAGTGGATACGGTTTAGTCGCCTGCAATTTGTCAGGTGGGATTATCTTCGGTCCGGGCTTTATCATTTCGGCCCTCTGGGGTATAGTATTGGTTGGACCCCTGTTCTTGTTAGCCTAGATGATATTTGAGCCTGCCTTCCTTTTGATCAGTTTCATTCTGCTATATGCTGAGTTATGATCCTTATCTGCAAAATTGATTACATGATACCTTGCATGACTGATCTTTAGTTGCTTCCAGATATTATGACTTTATTCCTGGACATTTGCCATGCCTGATTGGTCATTAGCTAGCTTGCACAATTATACTTGATTATCGGTATATCCTGATTCATGCTCTAGTAGTTGTTGATTATATTCTGCATATGATTGAGATTGATTCTACGTTGTACCCTTATTGGGATTTTGGTCATTTGCTAGTTGCATACCTGATTATCAGTACTCCCTGATTATATCTGATCCATGATATAGTAGTTGATGATTATTCCTGCATATGAGTTGAGATTAAGTTGATTCTCATATTGCATCCTTGATTGGATTAGTTGATGATTATTCCTGTATGTGAGTTGAGATTCAATTGATTCTGTCATTGCATTTCTGTTGAAATTATTCTGGCTTTCTGCCAATTACCTGGTTTTGACAGTAAGTTTCAGCATCAGCATTGTGATCACCACTACGCCCGCTTTCAGTCACGTACACCGACAGTTTGGCCACCGTCATGGTGTTCTTTACCGGTAAAGGGTCTGATCGGCCCGTGAGCCCAGCATCTGTGAGTGCGTGGGTTATGATAGCATGTTAGCCTGAGGTTCTGTGAGACCAATAGTGGCATCGCCTGAGGTTCTGTGAGACCAATAGTGGCATTTGGCTGAGGTTCTGTTAGACCGAAAGTGGTATTTAGCCTGAGGTTCTGTGAGACCAATAGTGGCATTGCCTGAGGTTCTGTGAGACCGATAGTGGCATTAGATTGGGTTACTTTACTATTTCAGTTATTGATGCATATGTTGTTTCCGTCACATCTCTTTGATTAACTGATTTGATTTCCTGTTATCAGCCTATACATGATTGAGATGTTATATGATGCTTTTAATTTCAGTTCCATGATTATATATATCTGATTATCCTAACCCCTGATTATTACTATCCTCTAGTATTGTATACCAGTAGGTACGATCTGCTATTTTTTGGCTCGTCGTGCCCACTGGGATACACTCCGGTGTGTCTCACACCCTCGGGTGACTGTTTTTCAGGTTGAGCGGGTGTTGAGATGTCGGGACGAATTGGCGAGGTATCGAGATAGATGTTCGACCCTGGACAGCCGTGTACTTAGTTAAAGAGTTTAAAGTTGAAAGATTTTGTAATTTGGGAAAAAGAGTTGTAATTTGTAAAGCTATTGTAAAAGTTAATTTGTATTATTGTTAGTACGTAGTTAGTACTCTGATGTTATTGTCAAGCTAGCCGTGCATATATAGGAAAGGCTCAATCCCAAAGGGGGATTGAGACTCTTCTATATATGTGGCGGTCTGTCATTGCCCTGGCTGTTTTTGCAACTCTGATTTAGGAAAAAAAATAAAAAATTTACACTGGATTTTTTTAAACTCGGGGCGTGACAGATAACCGTGATTTTTAAAAATCACGGTTACTACAGATGCGGCGCGCCGAGCCTCCAACGAGGTAACCTGTGCGTTTTCTTAGAGAGAGAGAGAGAGAAAAAAAGCTTGGATTAAGCTTTGTGTGGGTTTTAGGATCTCTCGTTTTTGGTTTTATTGTGGGACCTTGGAGCTTGGGGGGGGGGGTTCTCGCAAGTGAGAGGGTGGTTACTTTGGTGTATGTTGTAGAGGGTGAGCGTGGAATTAATGGTTATATGTAATGGTTATTAATTATTGATTACCTTGGAGCTTGTAGGGTGCCTATGGTTTATGTAAATTTTTTTGGGAGCTGTAGGTGCTTAGTGGTGTGGTGAGCTTTTAATTAAGTGTGTTGATGGTTGGAGGACTTGCTTTAAGCTGGGAGCAAATTTAAAATTTATTGGCTTTATGGATTTTGTTTTGTGCTGTTGGAGATGTAGAGGGAAGTGTGTGTTATGTGAACCTGTTGGGTGCAAATGGAATTATGTTTTTTTTTAATGTGAGTTGTTGGCTGTAGGTCATTGTGTATATGTGGACTTTAATTAGTTGTGTGCAATTGGAGATAATTGAGTGTAATGGAGCTTCCAGACTAATATATGTGATCATGTATTTTAATTTGGGGCAGATGTTTAATGATGGTGCTATGGTGAATTGGAGGTGTGCTTGAACCGTTGTTTTTGCTGTTGCTGTGGGATGCTATGGGTGTGAAATTGAAGCTGTGAGTTTATATGTTTAATTATGGTGGAATTAAGGGATTTTGTATGTGTGAATATTGTTCAAGTATGCTGTTGGTGATGAGGTGAAATTAATTAGACTATAGACTTTAATTATTGTATGTAATTGGAGTTTGCAGTTCAGTGTAAGCCATTGGAGTTGAGGTGGACTTGATGTGGGCAGATTTTGATGCTGGAATTTTTGTGAGGACTCGAAGGATTTTATTTGAGCTCCGGGGATTTTTTTCCACGTACACGGCAGTATGCGCACGCGGCGCGCTTTTCGAGGGTCGTAAGTTCGAGGTTCCGGCACTTCACAGACTTCAGCAATTGCCTGCGGAAAGCATTCCAGGTGGGTTGAAATTTCTCCAAAATTTATGGAATGCCCTTTAATGCTATTGAATGCAAGTTGATCATGTTTAGTTATCTGTTTTATGCTTATCAAATCTGATAGTTGCCTAGAAAATTGTAGAAAGACTTTCATAAGCCCCAGGCATTTTTCTCATGATTTAGAAGTTATTTTACACTAGATTGCTTATTCTTTTGAGATTCAGGCTGCATCTGGACCTTCATAATATTTTAATACCCCGTTTTAAGTAAAACTCCGTTTTAAAAGGGTTTTTAATTATTGAGAACATTATGAATGGTCCAGATTGTTCGAGTTGCATGAGTACTCGTGCCAGAGGGCCGAGTGTATTTTTAGAGCATCGTGTGTCGAGTTTCTAGTGTCACGAGAGTTCTTCTTTCTAGTTGGGATTGATGGGTTTATTCTAGATCATGGGTTGTGTTTCTGATTTAGTGGTGGAGGTGGTTCTCCCACTTAGCTTTGAGGATTTTTGGGGTTGTGGCAGATCGAGTTGCGAAGGTTTCCCGACTCAGCCATGGGTCGTGCATTATCAGATTGAGTCGTTGAGGGATTCTCCGACCTAGCTGTGAGAGTGTTTGGGCTATTCCTGAGTGAGTCGAGGTTCTTTTTCCGACTGAGTTGTGCTATTGAGCTTGAGATACCAATCTGTTTGATCGTGGATTATAGCCTGCATGTGCCGCTTATGAGACAGTGAGACAGATGTGATACTTGAGTTCGGTAGGGTCGCTCCCCTCGAGCTACGCCCCGGATGCGATGATGATACCGAGCCTGACGAGGCTACGATGTGTTATGCGTCTAGTTGATTTACTAGTGGTCGCTTGATACCCCTGGCCGAGTTACCATGGGGTCACTTGCGTGAGATTGAGATAGTCCATGTGGGACGCCCTACGTAAGTCCCGTCCCAGTGTGGATGTGGTGGCAGTAGGTTTGGCGCAGGTTTGACTGGACCCTATGAGGCAGTCATTGAGA
Source organism: Tillandsia fasciculata (assembly GCA_029168755.2). Classification (NCBI taxonomy): domain Eukaryota; kingdom Viridiplantae; phylum Streptophyta; class Magnoliopsida; order Poales; family Bromeliaceae; genus Tillandsia; species Tillandsia fasciculata. The sequence continues at coordinate 25,474,680 of CM054931.1, read as the reverse complement.
TTGGGTGATATTAAGAGAGTGATTGCATAGCATGTTCATAGATTAGATTTCCTTTGAGCATGGTACTTGAGGCATATTATTAGTAGTGAGGGTGTATGCATAGCAGGATCAGAGTAGAGTTTTCTTGAGCATGATGTTGGTTCATACTAGCTGTAGTTCCTTTCCTGCTTTCCTTTTATCTATTTGCATATCTATCTGTTGTGCCTCCAGTAGACTTAGTGGGCATACCGTGGATATTGGTGACGGTACCCACTGGGATCTACCTTCTGCAGTAGATCTCACACCCGCTGCGGTGACAGGTTTTCTGAGGCTGCTATTCCGGCTTAACTCGCGCGGAGACAGCTGATCGAGGTGAGGACGTGGCCAGGTAGTTCCTTACCAGCATTTTGAGTCGGAGGTAGATGTACCCTGTTAGCTTTATGATTCTACTTTTGTACTGGACAGTCTGAGAGATTGGTGGGGCTTGTATTTATTATTTATTTGAGAGACCTGTATTGAGGGTTTGTACTTTAGTGGAGATTTTCTATTGCAGATGTTCAGTATTTATTTCTTTAGCATTTGGTTTTTTTTTTTCTATTTCAGCTCTGATACATTTAGCTTTAGATCTGACTTGTAGGGTAGACGCTTCGTCTGTACGGCAGTTTCCGTATAGATGGCGGATCTGTTGGCGAACCCGGGTCGCAGTTTCGACCCCGGGGCGTGACAGATTTAGGTGGTATCAGAGCCTAGGAATATAGGTCGTTGAGGACTTAGGGACCCTAGGCTATTGGTTGGACATTAGGATGACTGTCGTGAGAGACGTGATTTTAGCGAGAGTCCAGATTGAGTTTGTACCTCCCCCAGAGGATTGGGGTGAGCAATCTTACATGTTATTTCTCTAGAGGTGATTATGTTGGCTGCAGACAACATAATGCTTTAGAAAGGTTAACATGTTTAGACTTTCGCTCGATTGGGTCGTGAGAGTTTTTAGTCCTAATGTTTGTTCTGTTTCAGCGGTTTTCGTTGCTTCCGAGATGCCGTATGACGGCGAGGGCGTGTTGACCTTGAGTAGGGAGCCCGATCAGCGGGAAGCTGAATGGACAGATCAAAATGGATTTGAGAGTCACGGGCCAAGTAGCCCAGAGGTTTGAGGCGATGCGGCGCCAGGAAGAGAACATGGAGCGCGTGGTGCGCATGTGGAGCTGAGAGCATTGATTGAGGTATCGCCAGCTGTACTTCAGCCGCGACATCGTCGACTTCGACCCTGATCGCACTGTGAGTAGTGCAGGAGTAGCGAGAGTTGCTGACCGGTTGTTTTACTTCATCCAGTTCCATCCCCTGCAGATTATGGGATAGAGTTTGGAGCCCTGGGAGGCCGGAAACTGGATCGCTGCTATGGAAGAGCTGTTAGAGGATTTATTCATCCAGGAGAAGCATCTAGTGCACTTGGTTATGCACTTTTGGATAGGGACGCCGAGAGTTGGTGGCATCGAGTTCGTCCCGCTGGACCACCGGGAGCGGGTTTCTGCGATTGTTGAGCAGAGTACCCCATGTTGTCCAGGATGAAACTCAGGATATTGATTCTATTTGAGAGGGGACTGCATCGGGATATCTATCACCTTGTGCATGTTCGATGGATTGACGAGGATCACTGATCACGTCTAAGAGGGACGAAGAGCGAGGGACCAGCTCCAGAGAGAGACGTCCAGCATCGTCGGATTTTGGGATAGTTGAGTGAATCGAGGTTGCCGTGATTCTAGTCTCAGAGTCTCAGGGTCATAGGTCTCAGAGGAGACAAAGACAGGAGGTCTTGATAGTCGTGGCACCAGTAGTAGTGTCAGGTCGAGTATGCCATTTGCGGTGAGCCGCCTTCATCGTCATAGAGTGAGTTCAGGAAAGGGCAAGGCTTTTCACATGGATAGTCAGGACATTTTCAGGCAGAGTGTCCCAGAGTGGCGCTCATGGATTTTCCCGCTTGCGACGGCACCCCACTACCCGTTCATGATGTAGAGGTTCATCCGATGTCCCGACAGACTGATGGAGCCGTCATGCCGAGGCAGTTAGAGCGATGGCCACCAGCATCTATTTGTTGAGTTATGCAGCTGGTTAGAGGGTGCCAGGATAGTGGATCACATTTTACCAGGTGTGGTTTCCTTTGGTCGTCAAAGTTAGAGCTTTTTGATGCCGACACAGCTTGTGCAGGTTTCGGTGAAGCAGGGGTAGCTTCGTATGGGCCAGAGATGAGGCTGTTGGCCTGTGCACGTGAGGATCAGGTTCCAGATCACGTATAACACATAGATGAGTGTTGCCAGTCCTGCCCAGTGCAGATGGGATCTTGGATTTGATCCATCGAGTTGTAGCCCTACATCAGCCCCGAGATGTTGATATGAGATTGGTTTGGGATTGGATATCCCATGTTATGCTATCATGGATTGTTGGGAGAAGACAATTACCCTCCGTGGACCTGGTCAGGAGGTGTATGTTCTAGAGAGAGCTAGAGCACGACTGAGGTTGAGTCGTGGTTGGATCGCTTACTAGCGATTGTAGAGGAGGTGCCTGCGGCAGCACCGGGACTAACGAATATTCTTTTTTGTCCGTGTGATTCCGAGTGTGAGTCTACTTGAGCCGTTATTAAAGCCGCCGTTCAGTGAGATTGAGATCGAGACAGTGGTTGGCGTGGTTTTGGAAACCACGCCGATTTCGGTAGCACCTCGTGGAGTATCGCTCGTAAGACTGAGAGAGAGCTGATAGCGCAGTTGCGGGATCTGATGGATCGAGAGGTCTGTGTAACCCAGTGCCACGTTGTGGGTACACAATAGTGAGGGTTCTTTGATAATTTGAACACAGACAGGGTTGGAGTGTATTTCGGCAGATGCCCCTTGTGAGTTTGATTGCCTTATGGAACCTTACAGCCGAGGGCTATGCCCTGATGGTGTTTAGGACCCGGTAGGGGCATTGTGAGCTTACAGCACAGTCAAGTGGATTGATTGATGCCCTGCCGCCTTTAGGATTTGAGGAATCGAGTGTTCCAGCTATGTTTGGACGGGTGGGTAGCCGTACCCGTCATGGATAATTGGATTTATTTCCGAGGCGACATAGAGCCTGAGGAGCACTTGGAGAGAGTGCTGCAACTTCCGAGAGAGAAGAACTTGGATGTCAAGTTTCGAGAGCATGCTTTTTGACTTCGAGAGGTTCGGTGGTTTGGCCATGTGATTTTAGCTGCAAGAGTGACTGTGGGCCCAACTAAGAGCGATGTCGTTTGGGGTTTAACTTAAGCCTCTTATAGTGACAGAGGTCAGAAGTTCTTGGACTAGGCAAGGCCAGTGTAGCTTGGATGAGTTAGAGCTGAGGAGGATACCAGCATGGATGTAAATGATTGCCAGTGATAGGAAGAACATTGAGTTATTTTTAGATCCTCAAACCTGAAATGCTTGGCTACTCAGGAAGAGCTTGGTTGAAGCCACGTCGATGGACAGAGTTATTGGAATTGTAAGTTTGGTCTTATAGCATATAATTATTCCAGCGAAGACTTTATGGTCAGTACGCCTTGGTTAGGTGAGCTTGCAACCTTGGAATGAGGTCTTTGATCCATGGTTGCCACTTTTGGAACTTGGGATTTGAGAGTTGGAATTTGAGCATTGTTTCCCGATGTTAAACTACTTCCCCTGTAAATTGATATGAGAGATGCATCTACGGAACTTGAATGTTTTGGTTGCTAAGGGGCAACGAAGGAGATATGCCTATTGGAGGCTTAGTGTTTGGATTTGGGAACCATAATTGTGAAAGTCACTATCCGCAAGAATACGATCAGTCGAAATTTACGCGGGGAGTTTGATCCGCGAGTGTTATCTGGCTGGAAGAAGTGTATTTGATCCCTTGCATGATTTGGATTGCGCTTCATGAAGTTGGACGAGGATTGAAGCTTTTAGTAGCGACCGATGCAATTCTTGCTCGTAAAGCTAAGGAATTTTGTAGTCGAAATCTATCTTTGGTGAAGGTTCAGTTTAGCCATCATGATGAGTGAGAATGACCACCTGAGAGCTGTTGATGAGTTGGGGATCTTCTATCCCCATTTGTTCGAGACACCCTCCTGAGTTATGGATTTATTCTGGTTTCGAGGACGAAACCTTTTTTTTAAGGAGGGGAGAGTGTAGAGTACCGGAATTTCGGATAGCGCATCGACCTCGCAAAATGGCGTGGCTCGGAGGATTTGCCTCGGGCGTGTTGTTTGTTTGTTTTCAGATGAGTTCGGGTCGATTCGGATCAACGCGGAAGCCCCAGCTTGATTTGGAGTTTTTCGGGCTTTGTGCGCCGATAGAGAACTGGTTTTGGGAAGCATCAACTCCACTGTGGTGTGCAGAAAATTTGGAAACACTTGGAACAGGTGTATTTTATATTTACAGCGGAGTTCGGGAGGTTTCGGACTGAAACGGAGGACCCGAGGGCGAAAAGTGAGTCGGAACTAGCAGTTTTGGAGCCGGTTTTTGGGTTGAGCACACCGACTCCACGGTTGAGCTTTTTGAGGAGAAAGAAAGTTTTGAGCATGTGTATTTTCAGATTACAGCGGGGTTCAGGATGTTTCGAGCCAGTGCGGAGACCCCGAAGATAAAATATGACTTAGAGTTAGCTTAAAAAGGGATTAATTAATTAATTAATTAATTGGTAAGTTAATTAATTACTTGGACATGTTTTAGCCTGTGATTTAGTGAAAGGATTAGAAGTGAGTGGATTTTGTGATGGATTTAAAGTGTGTTGGAATATTTTTTTGGGTTGAGCATTAAATGCTCCCAACCACCCACTCCTCCCCTTAATTAGCCTGTAGCTAATTATTTGCCACCTCATCACCACCTCTTCTCCTACAAGCAGAGGAAGCAAGCCAAAACAGGGGAAAAAGAGAGGAAGAAAGAAGAGGAAAAAGAAGAAGAAAGAAGGTTAGGGAAGAGAAAAAGGATGATTTTGAGGGTGGTTTTGATGTTGGTTTTCCTTCTTGAAGCTGTGTGGAGCGTGTGATGCGGCGCGCCGAGCCTCCAACGAGGTAACCTGTGCGTTTTCTTAGAGAGAGAGAGAGAGAGAGAGAAAAAGCTTGGATTAAGCTTTGTGTGGGTTTTAGGATATCTCGTTTTTGGTTTTATTGTGGGACCTTGGAGCTGGGGGGGGGGGGGGGGGTTCTCGCAAGTGAGAGGGTGGTTACTTTGGTGTATGTTGTAGAGGGTGAGCGTGGAATTAATGGTTATATGTAAAGGTTATTAATTATTGATTACCTTGGAGCTTGTAGGGTGCCTATGGTTTATGTAAATTATTTTGGGAGCTGTAGGTGCTTAGTGGTGTGGTGAGCTTTTAATTAAGTGTGTTGTTGGTTGGAGGACTTGTTTTAAGCTGGGAGCAAATTTAAAATTTATTGGCTTTATGGATTTTGTTTTGTGCTGTTGGAGATGTAGAGGGAAGTGTGTGTTATGTGAACCTGTTGGGTGCAAATGGAATTATGTTTTTTTTTAATGTGAGTTGTTGGCTGTAGGTCATTGTGTATATGTGGACTTTAATTAGTTGTGTGCAATTGGAGATAATTGAGTGTAATGGAGCTTCCAGACTAATATATGTGATCATGTATTATAATTTGGGGCAGATGTTTAATGATGGTGCTATGGTGAATTGGAGGTGTGCTTGAACCCTTGTTTTTGCTGTTGCTGTGGGATGCTAAGGGTGTGAAATTGAAGCTGTGAGTTTATATGTTTAATTATGGTGGAATTAAGGGATTTTGTATGTGTGAATATTGTTCAAGTATGCTGTTGGTGATGAGGTGAAATTAATTAGACTATAGACTTTAATTATTGTATGTAATTGGAGTTTGCAGTTCAGTGTAAGCCATTGGAGTTGAGGTGGACTTGATGTGGGCAGATTTTGATGCTGGAATTTTTGTGAGGACTCGAAGGATTTTATTTGAGCTCCGGGGATTTTTTTCCACGTACACGGCAGTATGCGCACGCGGCGCGCTTTTCGAGGGTCGTAAGTTCGAGGTTCCGGCACTTCACCGACTTCAGCAATTGCCTGCGGAAAGCATTCCAGGTGGGTTGAAATTTCTCCAAAATTTATGGAATGCCCTTTAATGCTATTGAATGCAAGTTGATCATGTTTAGTTATCTGTTTTATGCTTATCAAATCTGATAGTTGCCTAGAAAATTGTAGAAAGACTTTCATAAGCCCCAGGCATTTTTATCATGATTTAGAAGTTATTTGACACTAGATTGCTTATTCTTTTGAGATTCAGGCTGCATCTGGACCTTCATAATATTTTAATACCCCGTTTTAAGTAAAACTCCGTTTTAAAAGGGTTTTTAATTATTGAGAACATTATGAATGGTCCAGATTGTTCGAGTTGCATGAGTACTCGTGCCAGAGGGCCGAGTGTATTTTTAGAGCATCGTGTGTCGAGTTTCTAGTGTCACGAGAGTTCTTCTTTTTAGTTGGGATTGATGGATTTATTCTAGATCATGGGTTGTGTTTCTGATTTAGTGGTGGAGGTGGTTCTCCCACTTAGCTTTGAGGATTTTTGGGGTTCTGGCAGATCGAGTTGCGGAGGTTTCCCGACTCAGCCATGGGTCGTGCATTATCAGATTGAGTCGTTGAGGGATTCTCCGACCTAGCTGTGAGAGTGTTTGGGCTATTCCTGAGTGAGTCGAGGTTCTTTTTCCGACTGAGTTGTGCTATTGAGCTTGAGATACCGATCTGTTTGATCGTGGATTATAGCCTGCATGTGCCGCTTATGAGACAGTGAGACAGATGTGATACTTGAGTTCGGTGGGGTCGCTCCCCTCGAGCTACGCCCCGGGTGCGATGATGATACCGAGCCTGACGAGGCTACGATGTGTTATGCGTCTAGTTGATTTACTAGTGGTCTCTTGATACCCCTGGCCGAGTTACCATGGGGTCACTTGCGTGAGATTGAGATAGTCCATGTGGGACGCCCTACGTAAGTCCCGTCCCAGTGTGGATGTGGTGGCAGTAGGTTTGGCGCAGGCTTGACTGGACCCTATGAGGCAGTCATTGAGATTGGGTGATATTGAGAGAGTGATTGCATAGCATGTTCATAGATTAGATTTCCTTTGAGCATGGTACTTGAGGCATATTATTAGTAGTGAGGGTGTATGCATAGCAGGATCAGAGTAGAGTTTTCTTGAGCATGATGTTGGTTCATACTAGCTGTAGTTTCTTTCCTGCTTTCCTTTTATCTATTTGCATACCTATCTGTTGTGCCTCCAGTAGACTTAGTGGGCATACCGTGGATATTGGTGACGGTACCCACTGGGATCTACCTTCTGCAGTAGATCTCACACCCGCTGCGGTGACAGGTTTTCTGAGGCTGCTGTTCCGGCTTAACTCG
>CM054931.1:25434823-25462323 GCA_029168755.2 Tillandsia fasciculata | reverse complement strand
CAAATAGACATTGATCTAAACATATTGTTTAAATTGAGCCAATAAAACTATACTTTCAATTTATCCATTTCTGTTAGTAGATTTATTTGTTTACCAATTATTTACAGTCGCCTTCTTTGGACCGAGTGAGTGCAGAGCGTGCCACGTTCGGTGGTTGCATCCACCGAAAACTTATTTGTAGTTCTCACCCCCGTTGTGGTTACCCTTTTTTAGATCCAGGTACTACTAGCGAGGCGCGAGCTCGCAACAAAAGTGACGCAAGATAGATAGACCAAGCGAGAAGTCTAGCAAGTATTTAGTTGTAAAGAATTTTTTTTTTTTTTTTTTTTTTTTTTGTAATATTTGTAATAATTGTAATATTGTGGAGAATGAATGTAAATTTTTAGTTTATAGTTTAGTTGTATATTTTAGAGATTATAGTTTCACTCTAATACCTTGTTTATCCATTTCGTGCAAAATTTTATATATTTGATGGTTGTCACCATTTCGTTCGAATAAGGGAGGTTTTGTTCGTTCGGTTGGTCTATGCATGTGCCCGAACTGACCAAAATGGCAGACTCAGGGCGTGACGCTGGGGCCAACGGGGCGGCGCCAGAAGGAGGCGTCGAGATTTTAGAAGGCTGGCAGCGGCGGTGTCAGATCTGAAGCCACAGTAGCTGTCACGCCCCAGACCCACTGATTGATCGGTTCAAGTATACGCACAGGCTTCTCGCCAAACGGGTAAGCCGCGCTTAATCCAAACAGAACAGGCAGTCCTATTCTCGCTCATTATAGAAGCAAAAGAATACACAATATCATAGTATAAGGGATAAAATATCAAAATAATAATCTTATTCCGTTCTATCAGTTCAGTTACAAAAAATGAGCATGTCACGCCTCGGGTGTAAACCAGAACCCGGGCCCGTCTACAGATCCGCCGTGCATGCGGTATTTCCCACATACACGGAGCGTCGGTAACCTGCTCAGATATAAGAGATAACAACAATAGAGCATAAAGTCAGAGCTGAAAAGAAAATACTACATCTCAGACAGAACTGAAAGTAAGAAATACAAATAACTGTAAAAAAAAAGGTACAAGTATCTCTCCCAGCTCACCACAAAAATACAACCAGTTGGCTAAAGCCAGACCCCAAAAGTACAACCGTCTGAGATAGAATACATAGGAGGTGCAAGTCTAGCTACTCAGCCGTCCTCTCTCCTCGACCCGCTACTGTAAGCCCAGCAGCACCCGCAGAAGGCTCTGCAAAACAAAGGAGAAGAAAAGAGAAAGAAGAATGGGGGTGAGAACTACTAGTAAACCAGTAGCCTCCCCTAGTGGGTAAAACCTCAAACTCTGACACACCCACTAGGTCTACCAGAGGCAAAAAAAAAAGAAGTGTGGTAAGCAATGATGACATGCTGAAGAATGAAACTACCACTACTATGCCTCAAAAAACAGTCCTAGACTGGAATAACCGTATGCAACAATGACCAACCATCCCAGATGGACCCAATCTGTACCGCCCTCATCATCGGGCAAATAAGCCGCGCCGATGTAATAGCATACCTCCTGCTGCCGTCCTCACCATCGGGCAATAACCGCACCGATGTGATATCAACCCTGTCCATAACAGTCTAGCCCCGGCCTCCGGAGGGGAACTCGTGGGGAGCGACCCACACGAGGAAAGCACCACCGGGCAATAACCGCGACGGTAAAATAAGTACCAAAAGCAAGAGTAGGTCACAACTGTAAAGCCCCAGTGGAACACACCCTCCACTAAAGAAACACAGATCCCCCAATCTGATGCACAAATGAACATCCGGTCGATCGCCCAAAGTCCGCGACCGCCGTAATACCCCACAATCTAGAACCCGGTCTCACAACCGACCTCCGGTCAACCGCTCAAGATCCACGGTCGTCGCCAAAACCCATAAATCACAATCCAAGCCCCGGCTACACTATCCCAACCCCTGCTCAAACCCGAGCAACCTGAACCACCTGACTAACGAAAAGGAGAAAAGAAGCACAGAAGGTTTCTCCTAAGTCAAGTTCCAGCATGAAAGTGTAGCGACAAGAGATAGCCTATCTAGATGTCCATACAAGCATGTAATTATCCTCAAGAGCGATAAAAGAAAGTATGACAAATAGTGGTTCCACATGTGTATAAATTAATAGCTCCGCATGGATATAACCATCAACATGCTAAAATCATGACTCAACCACACATGTCTATAATCCCTGATCCATGATAAATCACCAAGGTGGTACCCGCACATAGATATGTCATAACGTCTCAACAATCAATCCATTTAACCCGCTTTCAAAAAATCTAAGTGCTAACGTGGCCTGTTAATTATTACAATTAAAATATCCAAGTAATCATGTTCCAACATGCTAAGACCACCAAATTAATCTGACATAAATTATCCATCTATGCATGTCACATATCCTCAAGTAATACCACTAACAGGATAAATCATCTTGATCAAACATAATAAATAATTCCACATGCAAGGTTATGTGCTAACATAGTAATCCATGGTTCCACACAAGTATGCATAAGTCCCAATTAAGTATTAAATTATTTGTCCCACATAGTGATGCTCTAATAACATTTCCAACATGATATGCTCATGAGAATAGCAATTATCAATCATCATGCTCCAAAGATGATCACTCTAATATTCCTAGTGAGTAAATCAGAAACGAGGGATATAGTAACCACCCACCTGAAGTGCAACTGTCCAAATCCGTACAGCTGAAAATACCAAAAACTCCAATCCCTTGCTCCAGTAAGTTCAGCACACCCGTAATACTCCTGGCACAATACAAAGTCCACTAAACTCACTTAAGTTCCCAAATAAAGCTCTTATAGATACATACAACATCTGTCCCAAAACTGTTAAATTATCACCTGCAGAAAGTGCCCAGGAAATTCCCAGAAAAATATCACAGCGATCCTTGCGACGATACCTTCGAAACGGCTGCTTGCACGCCCAAATCTGAGTTCGGTAAGTCAAGATATAAATTCGGCAAGGGGGTACACTCATACAAAAATCTGTGCTAAAAACTGTACACTGTTCACAGGGAAAACAGGGATTTTCACCCGAAATAAATCTCTGGAAATTCCAAGAAAAATACAAGCGCGTTCCTTGCGATCTGCAGATGAAAAAGTTGTACAAGCACGTTTCCGTCTGACGCTCGTGCGCGAAGATACGGCCGAAATACCCTGCCGCTATCTCAAAAATCCAAACAGAAAATGGGTCACTGCTTTGCCTCGGGATCCGTGCCAAACATTCAAAATGGGAAAGCGCGATCAACATAAAAGATGAAGCCCTACCTCTAAGGAGTCTGTCGGCGCAAAAATCACAGAAAAAGGACCTCGGGGTAGCCCAGGGGAGCTAAAACACTGCCACTGCGTCGAAGAAGAACACAGGAGATGCAACGTCGCGCCGCGCCGTAAAATCCAGAACCTTGGGATGCGTGCACCCAAAAATCTCAAAACTCAGCAGGAAGATCAAGAACAAGGAGATGAACAAATCTCCTTAAGGTGGCTCGGGCAGATGCTGCGAGGGTAGAGAGAAAAAAGCCAAAGAAGAGGGCTCGGGCTGCCTATTTATAGGCTGAAGAAAACAATTGGGAAAATTCCCATTTTGTCCTACTTTCCGGGCGCCCGAAAATTTTCGGGCGCACACAGTGCGGCCCGGCCCAGAATTTTCGGGCGCGCACAGTGCGGCCCAGCCCAAAACACTCCGTCGGACGGGATCCTGGCTTCGTCCGACCCGCCCCGGGCTTGCCACGTGTCCACCGAACACGGAACAGCCGTGCAAGCCCCGTCAGCGCCCGCCACGTGCCCCTGCCCGCAGTCAACGCGGTAGGTGGCGCCCGCGAATCAGCGAGCGCCACGTGGCACTGCCCACGCCCACTCCACCTGCCCGCGTACGGTCACCTGCCCCGACACCTGCCCCGCGCGTTGCATGGACCGCGACCAGTGAGCCGTCCAATGGTAAGCCGCCACGTGTCCACCCCGGTGCACCGTACACCACCAGCCTGCTCCGTGCTCCCAGACCACAACACCGACCAATCGAAACCTGCCACGTGTCCCATCTTCCGGTGCACGCCCGCCGATGGACCGCGCGCCTGCCCGCCGCCTTCCGCCGCCGCCGGCCGCCGCCGGCGATCGCCGGAAACACTGTTCCGGCCGTGAACAGTAAAATCACTGTAGCAAACTCCGAAAAATGCAAGTAAATAGTCCATCTTGACCGTTTTCGCGCGCTGAATCCAAATCCGCCATCCGATTTTCCAAATTCCACTCCTAAAAATTGCCGAAGGCACCCGGAAAGATATTTCTTCGCCCAAACTTCGCGCTGAGCCCAAATTTAACATCCGTTTCGCGCGAAACCACCTCTAAACACCCGACGGGGTCAGCCGGTCACCCACGTGATCCAAAAAGCTCAAGGTCCAACACTTGTGTGCAAACATGCACCAACACCTCCCGAAACACAGTACGGGCTCCCCCGAAGTCACCAATGACTCTACCACAGCTCTGCAGAGATCCAGGTCATCACAGAGCAGACAACCGAGCTCTCGAAACAAAACAACAACCGAACAACAAAGTTACTACAGGTGGCCGTCTAGACTTCTAGCTTGCTACTTGACCACATTCTTGTCGCGGTTGTGGTGTCCCATTTTTCCCATGTGGCTTTACCATGTGGTTAGCGGCGAGAAAACACCTATTTTTGGTGTATCGAGTGCATTGCGCGTCAAACGGATGCAAAAAACTGACTCAGCGTGCAAAAATAGTGAAAATAGCTATTTTCGGACGAAAATGGGCCAACGGGCACATTTCGATCGCGAACCGGCTCACGGCCCATATGCATACACCGAGAGCAGCAAAGCTGCGTAATGCCACGTGTCGCACGGGGAGAGGCCGAGTCACTTGTGCTGGTGCGGGGCGTGGGAGCACGTGGGCAGTGCCACATAGCAGCGGCGCAGTGGGCGCGGTGGTTGAGGGCGTCAGGTGCATCGGGAGCGGCGTAGGTGCGGGCGCGGGGCGTGGGCGCGCGTGGGTGCAGCCACGTGGCGGGGCCCCGTTGGTCTCGCTTTGTGCGACGCGGTGTACGACGCGGCGCGCGTTGACTCGGGGACACCCGTACTGCCACGTGTCGGCCTCCGATTGCCCGCAGCGAAAGTGGCGTCCGTGGGGTTACTGTAGCAGCGCCCGAGGTGAGTTTTCGGGCGCCCAAATGTGGAATTCAAGCGCCCGAAACCTGATGTTTTTAGCTATATAAAGCCCAAAATGTCCCCTTTTTTTCCTCCTTTTTCTCTTTTGCTCTATCCGTGGGTGCTTGGGGGAGGAAGAAAGGGTGTGTGGGTGTGGTCGTGAGGTGTCGCAAGCGTGCTGTTTATGTCATAGAGCGCGTGCGAGGTGTCCCTTGGAGCCGGACGAACTTGCGTGCGCAAGTTTGACGGCCCACCGGGGTTAAGGTAGGTTTCGCCTCGTGTTTTACTGCATTTTTTGGCACAGTTTTTGGGTTTTGCTGTAGAAATTTTTCCTTTGAATTCTGTGCCTATATCCTTGTTATGGACCGTTGTTGGAGGTGTCGTTTTGCCGCGCAGTTCACCGCCGACTTTTCGGGGTGTACTATTCACGCGTAATGAGCGTCGTTGGGCTTTCTATTTCAAAAGAGGGCGTGTTGCTGCGGGAGCCCAATTGCAAGTGTCTACTAGCAATTGGCGGCAAATGAGGTGGGTTGGTTTGATTTCCTCTAAAATTGTGGACTTCCTATTAATTTTAGTATGATAGATCCATGCATGCTAGAATAGGTGCTATTATTATTGTATCATGATATTTATTGAGTTATGGGACTTTGACTAGCACCCTAACATATGATTGCCTGTATTCAACCAGACTACTAGAAAACTCTCACTTGGGCTAGATTCTTTCATGTTCTAGTTTCCACCACTTGCATTCTTTTTTTCTGGACATAGAGCTTTTCCTCGCTCGGGTAGTAGGCCGAGTGGTAGAGATAGTGTGGGGGATACATATTGCACTCAAGCCTGGGGGCCGAGTGGAGTCTAGTAGCTGTGGCTAGTGTTGTGCCAGTGCTGGGAGCCATAGTGTGGGGGATACATGTTGCACTCGAGCCTGGGGGCCGAGTGGAGTCTAGTGGCTGTGGCTAGTGTTGTGCCAATGCTGGGAGCCGTTGGGTAAACGGTGGTCCCGGTCGTCGGGTATTTTTCGATTTGTTGTCGCCACCGAGTTTGTGGCTGTGGTGTGCTTGTGATATTAGGACCTTGAATTCAGAATGTTTTTGGACACTCATGATTTTAGTAAACCAGTATTTTTCTTTCCGAATTTCTAGGAGTCGCCGAATCCTGTTCTTTTTTGATTGGGCGAAGGCATTAACCCTTCGGGGTTCAAAAAATAAACTTGTTTTTAACCGATCTTCTCAAAACTAAAATCTATAAATATGGGTTTCCTCAAATCAAGACGGTTTTCTACAAATGAGCTATTTTTATCCTCACCCCGAGAGGGTTTGAGCGGAAATGGCATTTAGTAATAAATATCATTTTTTCTTACAAACTTCCTCACCCGAAAGGGTTGAGTGATCTGGGTTCTAAGGGCTGTTTTCATTCTTGGGTCGAGAACAATTGGAGGCTATGCCTATAGCCTATTCTTGTTTGAGTGGGGTTGTAGGTATTAGTCTTCCGGGATTTTCAGACCCTTCGTTGTTGTGGCTGTAGAGTATCTCCAACCAGTGAGTTTTAGCGTGTTGAGTTGGATTCCTGTTTTGGGAGCCGTTTGGGTTGACTGTAGTCCCGGCTATTACGTACCTCCAGCTAGTGGGTTAGTGTTGTGAGTTGGATATTGTCGATCTGATTGATCGTGGATTTGGACTGTGACACCCCCAAAATTTGGATTAGTCCTACATATAAATGATATAATAGGACTAAATCTCTTAACCCGGCTATAGCATTTTGGATGGTAGCAAGATCCAAGAGGTTATGAGAGTTAAGCGTGCTAGAGCTAGAGTAGTTCTAGGATGGGTGACCTCCTGGGAAGTGGGGGTCACAGTTGGTATCAGAGACATTCACCAGCCGAAAATGTGAGATGAGTCTCGGCTGAGCCAGGGTAATATAGCGGGTAGAGCGAAGCTCCCCGGCTAATGACCGTTGTGGGTGGAGTGCAGCTCCCCACAAGGTCGGCTAAGGCTAGCAAGACGAGTCTCACATCGCCTGGTGCTTGTGAGTGTGCTTGAGCCTGACGTAGACGTCAGAGCTTAAAGGGGAGAAGAATGTGACATCCCCGGAATTTGGATTAGTCCTATATATAAATGATATAATAAGACTAAATCTCTTAACCCGGTTATAGCATTTTGGATGGTATCAAGTGTTGGTTTTTAAGGATCCACAAGGATCTAAATAGGTACTATCAAACACCTAGAGGGGGGGTGAATAGGTGTAATATTTTAAAAACAAATCTCAGTGCAAAATAAAAAACCAATGCGGAAAATAAAAACAGCACACCGAGATTTACGTGGAAACTCCAATCCAGGAGAAAAACCACGGGACCAACACGCAATAACAATCCACTAAGAAAAGAAGAATAACAAGGTGATTACCGACTCCACGGACTCAAACCCCTCCTTCAACTTATTCGGATCTTGCGCTCACCGACTGCACGTCCACTGCACACGTTCGAATCCATGAACGCCACTCGAATCCACGAGCACACGTTTCGAATCCACGAAACTCCTTCAACACACCGAATCCACGGTGCTACGTCGAATCCACGACGCAAACTCAGCCGATAAAGAAATATAGGCTTCGATGGTGATCCTTTGCTTAGATTATCATTGAAGAACCGTAGAAAGAAATTCTAAGCAAAGTTTAGATCAATTCGACAAAAGATAGATCTTAGAAGAACCGTCGAATTGACCTAAAAGAGGCTAAAAAGAAGAACGGTAAAAACCTAGCCTCTAGGGTTGCTCTCAAGTGTTTTCGGTATTTGTCCCACGTTCTTGAGAAACCCTAAGTGTCTATTTATAGGTTAGAAACCTTTGGAAAGAGATAAGAATCAAAAACTTACCTTATCTGGAGTTTTTTAGGACGACGATCCGGATCGGAATTACGGCGATCCGGATTGTCGTAACGAGACAGACAATTCCAGAAAAACAAGGGTTCGGGATCCGGATTGAAATGCCCGATCCGGATCGTTCATATTTTCAGCAAAAACCAATGTTCGGGATCCGGATCAGAATTGGCTTGGATCCGGATTGGATTTGCATATGAACCAACACCCTTCGGGATCCGGATTGGATTGTCTGATCCGGATCCTGAACATGTCCCATGTCCAGTTTTTGATTTTTATGCAATTAAAAATTCAACCAAGTGTTTCTACACTATAACAAGTATTCGGATCACCAAAATTATTTAGTTAAACGTACCTGATCAATCCGAATCCATTTTCCTTGAGATTGATGTAATGATCCACAATTCTTCAACTTCAATCTTCAAGACTCAAAACACTGAGTGTCAACTTGAGCTCTTGTTGAATCTTCTCTAAGTCTTCGATTGCTGATTGACAATTTGATCACTTCAAGACTCCGACTCAACTCACTGACTTGACTCACGAAATATGCCAACACCAAAATGCCGTAACAATCTCCCCCTTTGGCAATTTCGTGACAAAACCCAAAAATACATAAAAACGCTCAAGTCACTCATCTTAAACCAAAAAAAATGAAATTCAATGTTATCACCAAAACATTGATTTTCTTTGCGTGAAAGATCCAATAAATACAAAATTACATTTGAACCAAACAGTTCTAGAACATACTCTATGACTTAGGACTTGGAGTCTTAAAGTGATGTAATTCCTGCAAAACAAAACTCCAAACAAAATCAAACGTTAGTCGTTAGAAATTAAAATCCTACATTTGATTCGTCCTTTTGGTTCTTTTATTTTTTCGGCTCTTTCAATCTTTTCTTTATCTCCCCCTATCTTGAGCATCTCTAACATGTTCTCCATGTTCTCCATGTTTTCCCCCTGTCTTGAGCATTTATGTTCTCCCCCTTTGTGATACGATCATTATTTTCTGTTCTCCCCCTTTTTGTCACAAATTGTCAAACAGTGAACATACTAGACAAAAAGAAATCACTAACAGCATTAGTTCATAGAGAAAGAGAGATAAAAGCTCAGTTCCGGTATATACCAAAAATGCAGATTGCGTACTGGTACCAGAAAGCAAAAATCAAATAATTTTTTGAAACAAATCCAGATTTTAGAATCTTTTCAAATACCGATTTATATTCCATCAAGAAATCAATTTAAGTGCTTTAAACAACGAATTCACACAGATGTCATTCAATCCAATTAATTTCACAAAATTAAAAAGATTTACTCCTAAATCATGAAAAACAAAGATAAAACATTATAAATAATTTTTCATGTTATATTCATCAAACACAAGTCATCAAAAATAATCTTGAGATCCAAACTCTATCAAGATGTAACGGATTTACAAAGATGACTTACGGAGATTTCCAAAAGACATCAATCTTGAATTCTACCCTTTCTTGAGATTGAGGTATATGATCCAAATTTCTTTCATCAGAATAATTTAGAAAAATTCTATAAAAACCAGAAAAAGTATGTAAGCACTTTAGCGCATCAACTTTAAACAAAAGTCATCGTTTCATGCAACAAGAAATAGATTATACCAAATCTATCAAAAATACTCAAAAATGAAACGAAAATTTATGAAAATTAAAATCCTTAAAGTTGAACAACTTCAATCACATCTAACATGATCTTATGCGTAATGCCTTTATCAAATCATCAATTTGGTAAAGAAAATGAAATACCAAGATCAATAGATGTTTGAAATCCCAGATAAGTTAGATAATATATCTAGACAATCTGTTGAAGAGAGTGGCTCTTTGAGCATCTTTCGTTAAAAATCCCACCTTATACCAACCTTGAAATTTGACAGAGTCAAGTATTTCAACATGCATTTCATTTGATCAAAAAAAAACTTTGCTTGGTGTTCATGGGGTATCATCTTCCTCCATGTGGTGGTAGTTTTCACACTCCTCATTGGGATGTAACTCTTTCCACATCTTTTGAGCATATTACATTTCTTTGACTCCCCCTCAATTGGCTATCAATTATTTAATATATAAGGTATTCAACCAAAAATTGATCTCGCATTCATACTCGACTAAATAGTCAAATAAGATAATAACTATACCAAGAGATCATTGAGAGAGAAATTGACTTTGATCACTTAAAAGATGACTTAATAAACATAAATGATCATTGCAACATTGAAATATTATGATGTCAAAAGCATAATAAATTTCTAAATGCGTGTAAAGATGCAATTAAAGTCAATATGATCAATGCTCAATTAATGTCCTATGTACAGACATAGACGAAGAACAAAAACACAAAAACAAAACCTAACCTAAGGATTGGTTTCAAAAAGGAGATCATATCAAGGAAAGCATTCCAATTGCCTTACGCAAGTGAATAAATCGTTTTTGATCCAAAGGTTTTGTTAAAATGTCAGCTAATTGATCTTCAGTTGAAATATCTGAAAGTTGAAGAATATTTGATTCAACTAGCTCTCTAAGAAAATGATATCTAAGTTCAATGTGTTTTGTTCTTGAGTGCAACACAGGATTTTTAGAAATGTTTATAGCACTTGTGTTGTCACAAAGAATTCACACAACCGAGATAGATTAAGCATCTAAAGATCACACATGATTTCTAAAATTTGATGCTTATAACTATCAAAAACTCCTATAATGAAGTATCTTCAAGATTATGATTATGGAGTAAAGTTGACAATCCATATAAAATTAATTTGGAGTGAATGAACGTGAAACCCTTTTTATTCAATGCACTTGTTCGTTAAAAATCTTTTGTTCAAAAACAAAACATAAAACCAAGAGCATTGAAAAACATGTAATGCAAAGATTAAGAAAAATATGAAGGGAAAAACCAATCAAAGCATTACATACAGTCAAAAACTATTTAGAACTTAAGACAAGGAAAGATATCACCTTTCCGAATCCAAAATCGCTGGATTTTGGGTTGTCTTGATTCGTTGTGGCCGGGGGTTGTCCGCTTTGACTGTTGATCCACCTTAGGTCTTTGCCTCGCAATAATCCACTTGTATGATTGAAGTTGTGGCTCGGACCTTTGGTGGGTTGAGTGAACTCCCTTAACTTGATGTGTCTTTTGATTCCGTTGAGTCCGCTCCGTAGATGAAGTTGCCGAAGGACTCTTCTTTCTCTTTTTCGGGCAATTCTTCACCAAATGTCCTTCAAGTCCACATAGGTGACAAGTTCTTCCTTTCAATTTCGTTGTGGAACTTGAAGCCTTCACAGTTTGATTCTTTTTGAATCCCAAACCAACCTTGCTTGTTTGACCTAATCCGGACATACTTTCTAGTTTCTTGGAACCGGTGGAAAGCCTTTGTATGTCGGATTTAAGTTGATGGACTTGCTTGGTCAAAGCTTGATTGGTGACATGAATTTCTTCAAACTGCTTTTCAAGAAAACCAATCTTGTCCATATATGATTTTGCGTTCGTCTCCGATTGATTTAGCTTTTCTTGGAGGATTTTATTGTTATCCAATAAACGTCCTTGTTCCTCCTCGAGATCATGACGTTTGATCTTTAAAGCTTGATTCTCGTCTTGAACCTCTAGTCGTTGCTTCCTCAACTTCTTGATATGCTTGGCCATCTTCTTCGATTCCGCAAGAAGTTGTTGGTATGCCTCAACGAGTTCTTCTTCGTCCGACTCCCCCTCACTTGATGACTCTCCTCCGGATGTTGATGTATCATGTAAAATCAAAGGAATAGAGTCAGTGACTAAAGATGATAAGCACAAATTAGAAGAGGGAATTTGAGAGGCATGAAAAGCAACAATTTTTCTTTTTCCTCTTCACTTGAGGTCGATTCATCGAAACTAGAATCGTCCCAAGTTTTTGCTTGCAAAGCCTTCTTTTTGTATGATTTCTTAGAAGGACAATCCGTTGAAATATGGCCGTAGCCTTTGCATCGATAGCATCGGATTTCCCCTTCGAAATCATCTTTTTCTTTTTCTTTAGAAGGTTTTGCAACGCCTTTGAGTTTAGAGGATTTAGAACCCGATGATCCTTTAGATGGTTTCGTGGATGAAGATCCATCGGTTCGATTCTTCCAAAATTTCCGACGAAATTTCTTTGTGATCCGCGCCAATTGTTCTTCAAAATCGGCAAAAGAGATTTCATCATCGGAACTTGATTCGTCATCTTCTTCCTTTGTTGATTTGAATGCAATACCTGTAAGCTTAGAAGAAGACTTGGAAGAAATTTGATTAGTAGGAAAAGTCATCTCATAAGTTTGTAAAGCACCTACTAATTCCTCTACACTCATCTCATCCGGATGACTAACGGTTTCAATGGCGGTAACCTTTGCCCTAAACCGTTCCGGAAGAGTCCGAAGAATCTTTCTTACAATTTTCGACTCCGGGATCTTTTCTCCTAAATTAGCACACGTATTGATTATATCTTGAAGTCTAGTGTAATAATCTGTAAACAATTCATGCTCTTCCATATGAATAGAGTCAAATTGACTTGTAAGCATTTGGAGCTTTTGAATTTTTACAAGATTAGTACCCTCATGTGTAATTTTGAGAATATCCCAAATTTCCTTCGCGGTTTCACACGCAGAAATTCTTGTAAACTCAGTCGAGGAAAGAGAATTATATAAAGCGTTCATACCTTTCCCATTGTAAGAAGATCTTTCGATTTCTTCTTTAGACCATCTAGAGCGAGGTTTTGGGGTAGTAGAATTTCCTACTTCCTCAACAGGATGCATCCAACCGTATTCAACGGTTTGCCATACCCGCTCATCAATTGAGATGAGAAAAGCTCGCATCCGTACTTTCCAATACGCATAATTGGTCCCATCAAAAAGAGGAGGTCTAAAAATATTACCACTTTCACCCGACATGATAGATAAACCTAAAACCCGCTCCGATACCAATTGTTGGTTTTTAAGGATCCACAAGGATCTAAATAGGTACTATCAAACACCTAGAGGGGGGGTGAATAGGTGTAATATTTTAAAAACAAATCTCAGTGCAAAATAAAAAACCAATGCGGAAAATAAAAACAGCACACCGAGATTTACGTGGAAACTCCAATCCAGGAGAAAAACCACGGGACCAACACGCAACAACAATCCACTAAGAAAAGAAGAATAACAAGGTGATTACCGACTCCACGGACTCAAACCCCTCCTTCAACTTATTCGGATCTTGCGCTCACCGACTGCACGTCCACTGCACACGTTCGAATCCACGAACGCCACTCGAATCCACGAGCACACGTTTCGAATCCCCGAAACGCCTTCAACACACCGAATCCACGGTGCTACGTCGAATCCACGACGCAAACTCAGCCGATAAAGAAATATAGGTTTCGATGGTGATCCTTTGCTTAGATTATCATTGAAGAACCGTAGAAAAAAATTCTAAGCAAAGTTTAGATCAATTCGACAAAAGATAGATCTTAGAAGAACCGTCGAATTGACCTAAAAGAGGCTAAAAAGAAGAACGGTAAAAACCTAGCCTCTAGGGTTGCTCACGAGTGTTTTCGGTATTTGTCCCACGTTCTTGAGAAACCCTAAGTGTCTATTTATAGGTTAGAAACCTTTGGAAAGAGATAAGAATCAAAAACTTACCTTATCTGGAATTTTTCAGGACGACGATCCGGATCGGAATTACGGCGATCCGGATTGTCGTAACGAGACAGACAATTCCAAAAAAACAAGGGTTCGGGATCCGGATTGAAATGCCCGATCCGGATCGTTCATATATTTCAGCAAAAACCAATGTTCGGGATCCGGATCAGAATTGGCTTGGATCCGGATTGGATTTGCATATGAACCAACACCCTTCGGGATCCGGATTGGATTGTCTGATCCGGATCCTGAACATGTCCCATGTCCAGTTTTTGATTTTTATGCAATTAAAAATTCAACCAAGTGTTTCTACACTATAACAAGTATTCGGATCACCAAAATTATTTAGTTAAACGTACCTGATCAATCCGAATCCATTTTCCTTGAGATTGATGTATATGATCCATAATTCTTTAACTTCAATCTTCAAGACTCAAAACACTGAGTGTCAACTTGAGATCTTGTTGAATCTTCTCTGAGTCTTCAATTGCTGATTGACAATTTGATCACTTCAAGACTCCGACTCAACTCAACGACTTGACTCACGAAATATGCCAACACCAAAATGCCGTAACATCAAGATCCAAGAGGTTATGAGAGTTAAGCGTGCTAGAGCTAGAGTAGTTCTAGGATGGGTGACCCCGTGGGAAGTGGGGCGTCACATGGACTATAGCCTGCATGAACCAGATTGAGCTCGACAGAGATGCGCGGATACTTCCTCGGTGGGGTCGCTCCCCTCGAGTGCCGCTCTGGAGCTGGGCCTGTTACTTTGCTATCGCAACTTGTCGATGCCGTCCGTGTGGGATGCCCTACGTAAATTTCGTCCCAGGGTGGATGTGTGGTAGTAGGTAGGCGCAGGTTTGACTGGACCTTTTTGGGCAGTGATTATGATTAGGTCGATTGAGCACCTCGTGTTCGAGTGGTTGCATTTCATTATTTGTTTTTTCCATTGAGCATGGTAGATAGAGGCATGATAGCCGTAAATTTCTTTCCAGCTTATCCTTTCATTTCAGTATTCTGTTATTTTATGCCTCTAATAGACTTAGTGGGCAGACTGTTGGTTTTGGAGACGATAACCATTGAGAACTACTGTAAGATGTAGTTCTCACACCCTCTGTCGGTGATAATTTTGTAGAGGCTTACCCCTTCCATTCCTGCTTTAGCTGGCTTGACAGACCGAGAATAGGGAGTCACGAGATAGATCCCTACCAGTGTAGTTTATTTTGGTGAGATAGACGTACCATCCCGGATTGTGAAATTTTACTGTACACTGTTGTATTTATTGTTTTAGTTATCTCTAATTTTGGATTTATAGATGTTGTATAGGAGGATCTTTTATTATTCTATTCCTGTGGATCAGATTATGTATCATTTATATTTGGGAGATGGATCTTGTATTTTATTCCAGTTATATAGTGGTTGGATTTTACATTTACAATAATTTATTTCCCACTCTGATATCTGTATAGCTGTAGTACTATCTTTCGTAGGTCGACGCTTTGTCTATGCGGAGCACCCCATGTGGGCTGCGGATCTGTTGGCGAGCCCGGATCGCAGTTTCGACCCCGGAGCGTGACAACGGTCCCACGCCTCACCAACAGATCCGACACCTAAAAGGAGTAAGTCAAAGGGAGTGAGAACTAATTAAAGTTCCTAGTAGATTCAACAACTGAGAAAAAATGTTCTACACTTACTTGGTCTATAGGAGGCATCTGCAAACGTAAGTTAGAGAAAATACACAAATAAAGAAGATAATAAATGTTACGGAATTTGAGTTGGCGTATTTCGTGATTGTTTAAGTCTTGAGGATTGAAGATGAAGAAACTGTGGATCATATACCTCAATCTCAAGAAAGAAGAATTCAAAAGGATCAGGTACGTTTAACTAAATAATTTTGATGATCCGAATACTTCTTATAGTGTAGAAACACTTGGAAGAGGTTTTAATTGCATATTCATCAAAAACTGAACATGGGACATGTTCAGGATCCGGATCGTGGACTTTCAATCCGGATCCCGAAAGGTGTTCGTTCATACATTGCTGCAATCCGGATCACAGCTTGGGCAGTCCGGATCCCGAATGGGGTGTTTTGTGAAAATGTATGAACGATCCGGATCGTGGATTATGATCCGGATCCCGAACAGGCGATTTTCTGGAAACTGCATTCTGTGCGTCTGCGATCCGGATCGTGGCTTATCCAATCCGGATCGCCGTCGGTAAAACTTTCCAGAAAAGTTTGTTTTTGATCCGAATATTCTTCCTAGGGTTTCTAACCTATAAATAGCCCTCCTATTTCATTTCTAGGGCATCGGAAAAAGAGCCGTCATTTTCAAATATCATTTTATACGGCCTTAGATCCACATATAGAGAAGAACGGAAATCAATAGATCTATTCTATGGTTCTTCATCTATATTGATTAGTTTGATTCTAGGTTTTCATACTCACATCTTGAGTTGAATCAAACTAATGAATACTTAGATGGTATTTCCGATCTACTCTTGATCTAAGTATTCGGCGGATCATCACCACCCAAACAAACAACGATTTACCCCAAAATCGGCGCGTGGACTCGCGTGGCCTTGTGGATTCAAGGTGTTATCGCTTTCGTGGATTCGGAGCGAGGTGCGTTCGTGGATTCGAAGCGTACCATTGGGTGAAGACCGTGGATTCGGTCGGACGTCGTGGACTCGACGTTGGACGCTGTGGATTCAGCGTTGGGCGCGGATCGTGGATTCGAGAAGCGTCGTGGAGCGAGCGGGAAGATCTACTAGGGGCGTATGGTAAAAGGTTGAGTCGTCTGTGAGTACGTTATATCACCTTGTACGTGTGTTAACTCTAGTGGATTTCGCCGTGTTATCGGTCCCGTGGTTTTTTACTCCGGTTTGGAGTTTTTCCACGTAAAAATCTTGTGTGTTCTTTTATTTTTCCGCATTGGGTTTTATCGCACAATGATTTTTTGAGTGTTTATTGTTTACACCTATTCACCCCCCTCTAGGTGTTTTTTCCCCTATTAGATCCTTATTAACCTAAACCCAACAAGTGGTATCAGAGCGGGAATAGGGTTGTAAACAATGGTTGAAGGTGGAAACATCAATCGACCCCCTTTCTTTGATGGAACTAATTATGCGTACTGGAAAGTACGGATGAAAGCTTTCTTAATTTCCATCGACGAAAGGGTGTGGCAATCAATTGAATTAGGATGGTCTAATCCAACTGAAATTTTAGATGATGTTCGCACCTTAAAACCTAGGTCGAAATGGACCAAGGAAGAGATAGACTTATCTTCTTACAATGGCAAAGGGATTAATGCTCTATTTAATGCTTTGTCACAAACTGAGTTCTCTCGCGTCTCGGCATGTGAGACTGCGAAAGAAATCTGGGATGTTCTTCAAGTTACGCATGAGGGAACTAACTTAGTGAAGATTCAGAAACTGCAAATGCTCACGAGCAAGTTTGACTCTATCTCTATGGCAGAGAATGAATCCTTCACTGACTATTACACACGATTGCAAGACATCGTGAACTCATGTGCTAACTTGGGAGAGAAGATTCCAGAATTTAAAGTTGTAAGAAAAATTCTAAGAACTCTTCCTGAACGATTTCGCCCGAAGGTTGCAGCCATTGAAACAATTAAACACCCGGACGAAATGCGTGTAGAAGAATTAGTAGGTGCTTTACAAACTTATGAAATGACTTTTCCTACTAACTATTCTTCTGGAAAGGCATCCTCTTCTAAGTCTTCAGGTTACGCATTGAAATCAACTAAAGAAGAAGACGCGGATTCATCCTCCTCGGACGACGACGAGAACATTTCTATGGAGGACTTTGAGAAGCAGCTCGCTCTCTTGACAAGGAAGTTTCGCCGCAACTTTCGAAGGGGAAATTCAAGCAAAACTCAATCCTTCGGAAAGTCAAAGAAAGGCAAGGGTCCTTCAAGTTACAAGTCAAGAAGCCAAGAGAACTTCTCAAAGGATAAGAAAAGTTCTGAGGGACAAGTTCAGTGTTTCAAATGTCGAGGCTACGGCCACATAGCAACGGAATGTCCCAACAAGAATCCGGCAAAGAAGAAGGCGATGCAAGTAGTTACTTGGGATGACAACTCCACGTCAAATGAGTCATCGTCAAGTGATGAAGAAGACAACGCGACAGCTTTCCACGCGTCCACTACATCTTCTCCCTTCATGTGCTTAATGGCAAGTACATCCGAGTCATTGTCCAACTCCACTGTGGAAAAGATTGCAACGGACGATGAGTCAGATGATTCGGAAGGTGAAGATTTTGTTTTAGCCTACCATAAGCTTTTGAGGGATTCAAAGAAATTGGCTAAGCAAAACAAGGGGTTGAAAGAGAGATTACTGGATCTTGAAGATGAAGTAAAAAGAGTAACCTCTATCTCAACCGATCTTGAAGTGGAAAGGGACAATCTGGTTAAGACAAATGTTTCCCTTCAAGAGTCCAATGAGCAATTCGAGAAGAATTATATTGATATGGTGAACAAAGCGAATTACTTCTTGAAGCTCAACGGCGAGGCCGACAGGAAAAATTGGAAATGACGGAGACCATACGCCAACTAAAGGATGACTTACAGAGATTTTCTTCTGGAAGGAGTAAGTTGGACAGACTTCTTGGTCTCGGTCAAAGAAACAAGTTCGGCCTCGGATACACTCAAACTGGAGACATTCCAAGTTCGAGTGGTACGGTATTTGTGCCTCGTCGGTATCTCCTCCTCCGACACCGGTGTTCACGCCAAGCAACGACAACGAACCTACTACATCTTCTTCGGAATCGACAAGATCCAAGGTATGTTTTCGTTGTGGCATTTCAGGGCACATCAGAAGAAACTGCAAGACTGGAGCCAAACGCACACCTCAAGAACATCTTGCAACAACTACCAAAAGGGGTATTCCTCGGGAAACAACTCCAATCAAATTGACGGAAAAGAGCCTTGGTAGTACACCGCTCAAGACGACATCATCAAGGAGCAGCAATTCTTCAAGCAAGACGCTCTCACCTAGGAAATCAACTTCACGACCATTACCGACGCACTCCAAAAAGGTTTGGGTGCGCAAAGGTGAAATCTTTCCCTGTCTTGCTACCAATGTTTCCTTGCATGCATATGATAGTTCGTCTTGGTACCTGGATAGCGGGTGTTCCCGTCATATGACCGGTGATAAAAACTGTTTTCAAACATTTGAGAAAAACTCCGGAGGACTTGTTGTTTTCGGAGATGGTCGGTCTTCCAAAATTGTTGGAAAGGGAACGGTAGCTATTCCAGATGGCCCGGTTCTAGATAATGTATTATTTGTTCATGGCCTAAAGACTAACCTCATAAGCATAAGTCAACTGTGTGATAATGGTTATTCAGTTAATTTTTCATCTGATAAATGCACTGTAACTGACTTGAACCATGCTTTCTTTTTAAAGGGGGTTAGATCAGAAAACAATTGTTATGTAGTTCCTTCTAAGATTTCTGAAAAATGTAACCTAGCATCTTTGAAAAATGAAACACTTTGGCATGAAAGGCTAGGTCACATAAACTTTAAGGAACTTGCTAGAATTTCAAATAAAGATGTGGTCAAGGGGTTCCGAAACTTTCTTTTGAACAAAACCTTGTGTGTGGCGGTTGCCAAAAGGGAAAACAGTCTAGGACTGCACACAAGAATTTGAACCACATAGGTACAAAACGGCCTTTGGAACTTTTGCATATGGACTTAATGGGGCCAACTCGTCAACCATCTCTGGGAGGTAAATGGTATATTTTTTTGTTGGTTGATGATTTTCTAGATATACTTGGGTAGCCTTTCTAAAAGAAAAAGCTGATACTTTTGATTCTTTTCTCGAAATTTGCAATCGTATTATGATTGAAAAGAATGAAAGGATTACTCGAGTTAGGAGTGATAGAGGTGGGGAATTCATAAATTCCAAATTCATTGATTTTTGCTCTTCTAACGGCATTAAACATGAATTCTCTGCACCTTACACACCTCAACAAAATGGTGTAGTCGAGCGCAAAAACAGGGTCGTACAGGAGATGGCACGTGTTATGCTTCATAGCCGGAACCTTCCTTTATATTTTTGGGCTGAAGCGGTGAACACTGCTGTCTATGTTATCAATCGAGTGTATTTGCGCCCGGGGACTTTTAATACACCATATGAACTATGGTTTTGTAGAAAACCTAACATCAAATATTTTCGCATTTTGGGAGTCGGTGTTTTATTTTACGTGATCGCGAAAATCTTGGAAAATTTGACTCTCGAAGTGACGAAGGGATTTTCTTAGGTTATTCTACAAACAGCAGAGCATATCGAGTTTTTAACTTAGAATCTAAGACGATCGTAGAATCGATAAATGTTAAGGTAGATGAAGCTTTTCATTTTGAATCTGAAAAATCTACCCTCGATATCTCTCTTGATGATGATACACCTGCTAATGCATCTTCTTCTAACAATTCTTTCAATAATAATGATGCATCTAACGGTTCTTCAAGCTTATCTGATGTGCAGGAATCATCTCGTGTACCTCCGCCTACTCCTCTACCTCAAACGTTACGCATCTCCAAGGATCACCCTGAATCGAACATAATTGGAGATCCACAAGAAGGAGTTAGAACACGGAGACAATTGGTTTGCGGATTTGCATGCTATGTATCACAAATCGAACCAAAGAATATTGATGAAGCTCTCCAAGATGATTATTGGATTAAAGCAATGCAGGAAGAGCTCCATCAATTCGAGCGAAACAAAGTCTGGGAACTGACGAAGCCTCCGAAGCAACACAATGTGATAGGTACCAAATGGATCTTCAAGAACAAGAAAAACGAAGAAGGTACTATCATCAGGAACAAAGCAAGGTTAGTTGCTCAAGGCTATTCTCAAGTAGAAGGTATAGACTTTGATGAAACCTTCGCCCCTGTAGCTAGACTCGAGTCCATTCGTATATTGTTTGCGATCGCTTGTCATTTCAAAATCAGATTATTTCAAATGGACGTTAAGAGCGCCTTTTTAAATGGATTTTTAAATGAGGAAGTTTATGTAGCTCAACCGAAAGGTTTTGTGGATCATAAACTACCTAACCATGTTTTTCGACTGAAAAAGGCTCTTTACGGTCTGAAACAAGCACCGCGAGCATGGTACGAAAGGTTGACAAAGCACCTTTTGGAAAAGGGCTACACTCGAGGGGGAGCTGACAGGACTCTCTTTGTGAAGCATTATCAAAACAATTTCATAGTTGCTCAAATCTATGTGATGACATTGTTTTTGGAGCAACGAGAGATAATGATGCTTCTAAATTCGCGGAGACCATGGAAAGCGAATTTGAGATGTCCATGATGGGCGAATTGAATTATTTTCTTGGATTACAAGTTAAGCAGAACGATGAAGGAATTCACTTGTGTCAATCCAAGTATGCACTGGAGTTGGTCAAAAAGTTTGATCTTGAAAATTCGAAAGATTTTCCAACTCCAATGGGAACTAGCCATAAGGGACTTGGAAGTGAATCACAAAGTGAGAATGTAGACGAGAAACTGTACCGCAGTATGATTGGAAGTCTACTATATCTCACGGCTAGTCGCCCGGATATATCCTTCAGTGTTGGGATTTGTGCGAGATATCAATCAGCACCGAAGGAGGTTCACCTGAAAGCGGTGAAACGGATCATCCGGTATATCAAAGGTACAATCAATTTCGGAATTTGGTATCCTATGGGAACGACTTTGGATATTGTTGGATACTCAGATGCCGATTGGGCTGGATCGGTGGATGACCGGAAAAGCACGAGTGGTGCATGCTTCTATCTCGGCCACTGCCTTGTTGCATGGCACAGTAAGAAACAGAACTGCATAGCACTCTCGACTGCCGAAGCGGAGTACATTTCTGCAGGAAGTTGCTCAACCCAATTGATTTGGATGAAGAGCGTGTTGAGCGATTTCCGAATTTCAACATCTTCGGTAACCATTTTATGTGACAACACTAGTGCTATTAACATTTCTAAAAACCCTGTGTTGCACTCTAGAACAAAACATATTGAACTTAGATATCATTTTCTTAGAGAGCTAGTTGAATCAAACATTCTTCAACTGTCATATATTTCAACTGAGGATCAATTAGCCGACATCTTAACAAAACCTTTGGATCAAAAACGTTTTATTCACTTGCGTAAAGCAATTGGCATGCTTTCCTTGAAATAAACTCTTTTTGAAACCTTTGCTTAGATTAGGTTTTGTTTTTGTTCTTTTTTTGTTTTGTTCTTTATCTATGTTCTGTACATAGCACACTAATTGAGCATAAATCATAATTGACTTTAATTGCATCCTTTTATGCATTTAGAAATTTATTATGTTTTGATGTCATAATGTTTCAATGTTGCAATGATCATTTACGTTAATTAAACCATCTTTCTGTGATCAAAGTCAATTTCTCTCTCAATGATCTCTTGGTATAGTCATTATCATATTTGATTGCTTAGTCGAGTATGAATTCGAGATCAATGGTTTGGTTGAATACTTTATATATTAAATAATTGATAGCCAATTGAGGGGGAGTCAATGAAATGTGAAATGCTCAAAAGATGTGGAAAGAGTTACATCCCAATGAGGAGTGTGAAAACTACCACCACATGGAGAAAAAAAAAGAAAAAGATACTCCATGAATGAAAAGCAAACTTTTGTTTGAAAAATTGTTGATAAAACTCATATTGAAATACTTGACTCAGTCGTATTTCATGGTTGGTATAAGGTGGGATTTTTGATTTAAGATGCTCAAAGAGCCACTCCTTCAACAGATTGTCTAGATATATTATCTAACTTATCTGGGATTTCAAACATCTATTGATCTTGGTACTTCATTTTCTTTACTGAAATTGATGATTTGATAAAGACATTACACATAGGATCAAGATAGATGTAATTGAAGTTGTTCAACTTTAAGTGTTTTAACTTTCGTAAATCTTCGTTTCATTTTTGGATATTTTGATAGATTTTCATAATCTATTTCTTGTTGTGTGAAACGATGTCATTTGTTTAAAGTTGACATGAAAGTGCTTACATACTTTTTCTGGATTTTATGTATTTTTCTTAATTTTTCTGAAGAAAAAGGTGTAGCCGATCCGGATCGTGGCAAGTGATCCGGATCCCGAACGCAGGATTTTTCCTGCGTGTGGCCGATCCGGATCACATTCTCGGCCGATCCGGATCACGGCTAGGGTTCTATATAGAAACTTTCAGATTCGAGATTTCTTTACCCTAATTTCTGGTTTTCAAGCTTCTAGAGTTTCTCTCTCTAGATTTCTTGCTTCCTGGTGCTTCAAAACTCAAAGTTCTTCGGATTCAAGTAAGTTTTCATGATCAAAACTCGGTTTTTCTCAGTTTTTATGGTTTTTCATCAAACGTGAGTTGAAAAGTTGGAATTTTTTCGTTTGTGAATGGTTTTTGATCAAATTTCTTTTGAAATAAGAACTCTGGGTCAATTAGTTTTACTTTTATGCTGGGATTTCACTTGATTAACGAGTTTTTAGGCTTCGATTTCTAAAAATTCGGTTTAAGGGCATAAAAGAGGAATTTTTGTAAATCATGGATTTGATCTATTTTTAAAATTCTTTTTGGAAAACTAATTTGATTCTTGGCTTCTCTATATGATTATGATTGTCTAGGTACAATGTTTTTCAAATTTTTCAAAATTGACGATTTTTCATATGTTCTTGAGTTGGTCTTCACAGGACACTTTCTTAAACTCAAAGCACTAGATCAATGGCATTCTCCTGGTTGATCTGCTACTGGTCCGATGGTACTCACTCGACCAACCAACAAATGAAGAGAGCCAAGAAAGTTCAACGAAAAGGAGAAGTGGAAGTTATAAGTGACACTGAACTTGAAAAGAACCCTGATGAAGTACACTGGGATATGCTGACTGATGATGATGATGATGAGGTATTGCCTTCAAAATCTAACGCAAAAGGGAAAGCACCAAGAATACTGGGAATGCTCCTATGTCTGCTCCAATTATCTCTTTCAAACGGAAACGACTTGCTAGAGTTATGGATTAAGACGAGACACTAACATTGATGCACCATAGCCCCTGACTCTCCGCCACGTGTTGAAGAGGTAGTCGTTAATTCTGACCGTCTTCGAGCTTTTGAACGACGTGAATGCATCGGAGAACGTCATGTCAACATTGAAGCCCTTCGCAATCATTCACCAGAATTTGGAAGCTTGATTGAACAAGCTTCTCTTCTTCAAGTCTGCCGTTTTCCTGAACTTCTGGATATTGTTTGTATCGTGTGAGAACTTTCTACACGAATGCGAGACATCTTCAGGAGACTGAAAATGGGTCTATGTTTTATACAAATGTCCAAGGAATGAAGATTAAGATCACACCGCAGTTAATTGGTGAGGTTCTTGGAATGGAATCAGCACATCTGGGATTACTTTTTGAAAGGAAAAAGTTTGACAAAAGAATTGTGGCAAACTGTGATCGACAAGATTTGTCTGGAAGGAACCAAATCACTGATGGAAAGTTGTAAGATCAAAGTATCTACGACTGGAGTACCGATTTCTAAACTTCATCACGTGCTACAACATTTGCCCAACATGCAAACCAAGGTTGTGAGATGGGAGCGACTGCTATTCCTGTATCTCATAGGAAATCCTCTGAGGCTATGGATTAAACATGAATATTCCCTATATAATTTGGAATAGAATGTCAAGGTACATTGTGCATCCTCATCCCCTTGAGCGACTTCCGTTTCCTCTAATCATCATGAGGATCTTACAAAAATTCGGTATTGATGTAAGCTCAACATCATATCAGCACAGTGGTGGATGATAGATGAATCAACAATTGTGAAGTCACTTCACAAGTTACCTCATGTAATGGAAAAGAGCCTTCGGACGGCACCTCGGCCTCACCACTCAACAAGAAACTGAAAAGATGATGAAGCATCATTAACTTCGATCTTCAAATGCAGAAGCGACTATCCATCAAACAGGAACAAATTTTGAAAGAACAACAAAGGATTGCCAATGAACTTGAACTAACGACAGCAGCTCACATTACCATCAAAGAAGAAGAAAAATTCAATGGACAAGCGGGTGCAAAAGATACTGTCTAACATGGGTTGCACTCCTTCTGACGATTCAGATTCTGACGACTGATCGTTTTTGACTCTTTTCTTCTTCTTTGGCAGGATATTAGTCTTTTTGATTTGTTTAGTTAGTTCTCAGTTTGTGCATATTTTAGAACTTATTTTTTTTGTTTACTCTCCTTACATTTGTAGCTCATGCTACGTTTTGGCTTTGTTTTGTGACAAAAAGGGGGAGAGAGTTAGCGAAAACAATGAACAATGATGAATGAACTTTGAACAATGATTGTGAATATCGATGATATCAAGGTAAGTATGAATCTCAACTCAACTTTGGTTTTCTTTTGTGATTGTGACATGCTTCTATACTAACTATTGACTAACTATTTGGGCATGTAATATGACTAACAAGTTGGTGTTGGACTAACATACTTTGACATTTGGTTTTCAACTGCTTAGAAGATATGTTGGTTTTAACTATGTTTCTTTCACATATCTGATTTTTTTAAATGTCATGGTGAGATCAAACTCTATCTCTGCACTTGGTTTTCTATGTTCCAATTCTTGAGGTATCTAACGAATTTGTTTGTCAAGAATGTTTTCTGTGTGCAGAGGTTACAGATGTCTAAGTCTAGAGTCTGTCTTAGGAGTTTATCTCATGTTTTAATTTCTGGAACTCTTTTGTAAATTTTTGTTGTATGGTGATAGCAACAAAAATATCTTTTTGAATTTTCTTTGTGGATCTGTGTTTTGTCACGAAACCGCCAAAGGGGGAGATTGTTACGGAATTTGAGTTGGCGTATTTCGTGATTGTATTAAGTCTTGAAGATTGAAGATGAAGAAACTTTGGATCATATACCTCAATCTCAAGAAAGAAGAATTCAAAAGGATCAGGTACGTTTAACTAAATAATTTTGATGATCCGAATACTTCTTATAGTGTAGAAACACCTGGAAGAGGTTTTAATTGCATATTCATCAAAAACTGGACATGGGACATGTTCAGGATCCGGATCGTGGACTTTCAATCCGGATCCCGAAAGGTGTTCGTTCATACATTGCTGCAATCCGGATCACAGCTTGGGCAGTCCGGATCCCGAATGGGTGTGTTTGTGAAAATGTATGAACGATCCGGATCGTGGATTATGATCCGGATCCCGAACAGGCGATTTTCTGGAAACTGCATTCTGTGCGTCTGCGATCCGGATCGTGGCTTATGCAATCCGGATCGCCGTCGGTAAAACTTTCCAGAAAAGTTTGTTTTTGATCCGAATATTCTTCCTAGGGTTTCTAACCTATATATAGCCCTCCTATTTCATTTCTAGGGCATCGGAAAATAGAGCCGTCATTTTCAATATCATTTTATACGGCCTTAGATCCACATATAGAGAAGAACGGAAATCATTAGATCTATTTATGGTTCTTCATCTATATTGATTAGTTTGATTCTAGATTTTCATACTCATATCTTGAGTTGAATCAAACTAATGAATACTTAGATGGTATTTCCGATCTACTCTTGATCTAAGTATTCGGCGGATCATCACCACCCAAACAAACAACGATTTACCCAAAATCGGCGCGTGGACTCGCGTGGCCTTGTGGATTCAAGGTGTTATCGCTCTCGTGGATTCGGAGCGAGGTGCGTTCGTGGATTCGAAGCGTACCATTGGGTGAAGACCGTGGATTCGGTCGGACGTCGTGGACTCGGACGTGTGGATTCATGGCGTTGGTCAGCGTTGGGCGCGGATCGTGGATTCGAGAAGCGTCGTGGAGCGAGCGGGAAGATCTACTAGGGGCGTATGGTAAAAGGTTGAGTCGTCTGTGAGTACGCTATATCACCTTGTACGTGTGTTAACTCTAGTGGATTTCGCCGTGTTATCGGTCCCGTGGTTTTTTACTCCGGTTTGGAGTTTTTCCACGTAAAAATCTTGTGTGTTCTTTTATTTTTCCGCATTGGGTTTTATCGCACAATGATTTTTTGAGTGTTTATTGTTTACACCTATTCACCCCCCTCTAGGTGTTTTTTCCCCTATTAGATCCTTATTAACCTAAACCCAACAATAAAGGCTAAAAGAAACATTTCAGGATGCCTCAACCACACCCCAAAGCGAAACCACAAAGCAATACTGGCGGCGTGAACCTCCGCGATCTGCTGAGAACATCTTCAAGGCGAAAGCCGGGGGAAAAGTCTTTATCCTTAATCGGATAGATTGATTGAACCCCGAGTGGAGGTCGAGTCACGAACGGCATCCATCGGAACCCATATATTAATCTGGGCTGAAAAAAAATCGACTGTCCGTTTGCTCTCCAGATTAGTACTGGGTGCCAAATAGGGTGCTGAAAGAAACTCACAATCGCCACCAAATAGTTAAACAATGCCTCCGCCAGAAGTGCCGGGATCCAACCCACGTCCACCTTAGTAGGTATTTCACCACAAATAGCAGCGGCTGTGGAAACAGAATGCTACCCAAATCACGTCTAGTGGTGTGCACCACCACGACCGAATGGGAGGCCAAATTACACTCATGTCACCACACATATCGTTAGCTTCTATACACCGTTAGAGAAGTCGAAAGTACGGGTCTCCTTAGTCAAGGGCTTTACGCCACCCAATCAGCCCGAAGGCATGCACGCAGCTCTCAAACACACCAGAGGGACTGCCTCTAGTTTTTCGTAGGCTTACACCTAAGATAAGAGTCC
>CM054931.1:25368724-25434723 GCA_029168755.2 Tillandsia fasciculata | reverse complement strand
GAAAAAAGCACAGAGGTTTCTCCTAAGTCAAGTTCCAGCATGAAAGTGTAGCGACAAGAGATAGCCTATCTAGATGTCCATACAAGCATGTAATTATCCTCAAGAGCGATAAAAGAAAGTATGACAAATAGTGGTTCCACATGTGTATAAATTAATAGCTCCGCATGGATATAACCATCAACATGCTAAAATCATGACTCAACCACACATGTCTATAATCCCTGATCCATGATAAATCACCAAGGTGGTACCCGCACATAGATATGTCATAACGTCTCAACAATCAATCCATTTAACCCGCTTTCAAAAAATCTAAGTGCTAACGTGGCCTGTTAATTATTACAATTAAAATATCCAAGTAATCATGTTCCAACATGCTAAGACCACCAAATTAATCTGACATAAATTATCCATCTATGCATGTCACATATCCTCAAGTAATACCACTAACAGGATAAATCATCTTGATCAAACATAATAAATAATTCCACATGCAAGGTTATGTGCTAACATAGTAATCCATGGTTCCACACAAGTATGCATAAGTCCCAATTAAGTATTAAATTATTTGTCCCACATAGTGATGCTCTAATAACATTTCCAACATGATATGCTCATGAGAATAGCAATTATCAATCATCATGCTCCAAAGATGATCACTCTAATATTCCTAGTGAGTAAATCAGAAACGAGGGATATAGTAACCACCCACCTGAAGTGCAACTGTCCAAATCCGTACAGCTGAAAATACCAAAAACTCCAATCCCTTGCTCCAGTAAGTTCAGCACACCCGTAATACTCCTGGCACAATACAAAGTCCACTAAACTCACTTAAGTTCCCAAATAAAGCTCTTATAGATACATACAACATCTGTCCCAAAACTGTTAAATTATCACCTGCAGAAAGTGCCCAGGAAATTCCCAGAAAAATATCACAGCGATCCTTGCGACGATACCTTCGAAACGGCTGCTTGCACGCCCAAATCTGAGTTCGGTAAGTCAAGATATAAATTCGGCAAGGGGGTACACTCATACAAAAATCTGTGCTAAAAACTGTACACTGTTCACAGGGAAAACAGGGATTTTCACCCGAAATAAATCTCTGGAAATTCCAAGAAAAATACAAGCGCGTTCCTTGCGATCTGCAGATGAAAAAGTTGTACAAGCACGTTTCCGTCTGACGCTCGTGCGCGAAGATACGGCCGAAATACCCTGCCGCTATCTCAAAAATCCAAACAGAAAATGGGTCACTGCTTTGCCTCGGGATCCGTGCCAAACATTCAAAATGGGAAAGCGCGATCAACATAAAAGATGAAGCCCTACCTCTAAGGAGTCTGTCGGCGCAAAAATCACAGAGAAAAAGGACCTCGGGGTAGCCCAGGGGAGCTAAAACACTGCCACTGCGTCGAAGAAGAACAAGGAGATGCAACGTCGCGCCGCGCCGTAAAATCCAGAACCTTGGGATGCGTGCACCCAAAAATCTCAAAACTCAGCAGGAAGATCAAGAACAAGGAGATGAACAAATCTCCTTAAGGTGGCTCGGGCAGATGCTGCGAGGGTAGAGAGAAAAAAGCCAAAGAAGAGGGCTCGGGCTGCCTATTTATAGGCTGAAGAAAACAATTGGGAAAATTCCCATTTTGTCCTACTTTCCGGGCGCCCGAAAATTTTCGGGCGCACACAGTGCGGCCCGGCCCAGAATTTTCGGGCGCGCACAGTGCGGCCCAGCCCAAAACACTCCGTCGGACGGGATCCTGGCTTCGTCCGACCCGCCCCCGGGCTTGCCACGTGTCCACCGAACACGGAACAGCCGTGCAAGCCCCGTCAGCGCCCGCCACGTGCCCCTGCCCGCAGTCAACGCGGTAGGTGGCGCCCGCGAATCAGCGAGCGCCACGTGGCACTGCCCACGCCCACTCCACCTGCCCGCGTACGGTCACCTGCCCCGACACCTGCCCCGCGCGTTGCATGGACCGCGACCAGTGAGCCGTCCAATGGTAAGCCGCCACGTGTCCACCCCGGTGCACCGTACACCACCAGCCTGCTCCGTGCTCCCAGACCACAACACCGACCAATCGAAACCTGCCACGTGTCCCATCTTCCGGTGCACGCCCGCCGATGGACCGCGCGCCTGCCCGCCGCCTTCCGCCGCCGCCGGCCGCCGCCGGCGATCGCCGGAAACACTGTTCCGGCCGTGAACAGTAAAATCACTGTAGCAAACTCCGAAAAATGCAAGTAAATAGTCCATCTTGACCGTTTTCGCGCGCTGAATCCAAATCCGCCATCCGATTTTCCAAATTCCACTCCTAAAAATTGCCGAAGGCACCCGGAAAGATATTTCTTCGCCCAAACTTCGCGCTGAGCCCAAATTTAACATCCGTTTCGCGCGAAACCACCTCTAAACACCCGACGGGGTCAGCCGGTCACCCACGTGATCCAAAAAGCTCAAGGTCCAACACTTGTGTGCAAACATGCACCAACACCTCCCGAAACACAGTACGGGCTCCCCCGAAGTCACCAATGACTCTACCACAGCTCTGCAGAGATCCAGGTCATCACAGAGCAGACAACCGAGCTCTCGAAACAAAACAACAACCGAACAACAAAGTTACTACAGGTGGCCGTCTAGACTTCTAGCTTGCTACTTGACCACATTCTTGTCGCGGTTGTGGTGTCCCATTTTTCCCATGTGGCTTTACCATGTGGTTAGCGGCGAGAAAACACCTATTTTTGGTGTATCGAGTGCATTGCGCGTCAAACGGATGCAAAAAACTGACTCAGCGTGCAAAAATAGTGAAAATAGCTATTTTCGGACGAAAATGGCCAACGGGCACATTTCGATCGCGAACCGGCTCACGGCCCATATGCATACACCGAGAGCAGCAAAGCTGCGTAATGCCACGTGTCGCACGGGGAGAGGCCGAGTCACTTGTGCTGGTGCGGGGCGTGGGCGCACGTGGGCAGTGCCACATAGCAGCGGCGCAGTGGGCGCGGTGGTTGAGGGCGTCAGGTGCATCGGGAGCGGCGTAGGTGCGGGCGCGGGGCGTGGGCGCGCGTGGGTGCAGCCACGTGGCGGGGCCCCGTTGGTCTCGCTTTGTGCGACGCGGTGTACGACGCGGCGCGCGTTGACTCGGGGACACCCGTACTGCACGTGTCGGCCTCCGATTGCCCGCAGCGAAAGTGGCGTCCGTGGGGTTACTGTAGCAGCGCCCGAGGTGAGTTTTCGGGCGCCCAAATGTGGAATTCAAGCGCCCGAAACCTGATGTTTTTAGCTATATAAAGCCCAAAATGTCCCCTTTTTTTCCTCCTTTTTCTCTTTTGCTCTATCCGTGGGTGCTTGGGGGAGGAAGAAAGGGTGTGTGGGTGTGGTCGTGAGGTGTCGCAAGCGTGCTGTTTATGTCATAGAGCGCGTGCGAGGTGTCCCTTGGAGCCGGACGAACTTGCGTGCGCAAGTTTGACGGCCCACCGGGGTTAAGGTAGGTTTCGCCTCGTGTTTTTACTGCATTTTTTTGGCACAGTTTTTTGGGTTTTGCTGTAGAAATTTTTTCCTTTGAATTCTGTGCCTATATCCTTGTTATGGACCGTTGTTGGAGGTGTCGTTTTGCCGCGCAGTTCACCGCCGACTTTTCGGGGTGTACTATTCACGCGTAATGAGCGTCGTTGGGCTTTCTATTTCAAAAGAGGGCGTGTTGCTGCGGGAGCCCAATTGCAAGTGTCTACTAGCAATTGGCGGCAAATGAGGTGGGTTGGTTTGATTTCCTCTAAATTGTGGACTTCCTATTAATTTTAGTATGATAGATCCATGCATGCTAGAATAGGTGCTATTATTATTGTATCATGATATTTATTGAGTTATGGGACTTTGACTAGCACCCTAACATATGATTGCCTGTATTCAACCAGACTACTAGAAAACTCTCACTTGGGCTAGATTCTTTCATGTTCTAGTTTCCACCACTTGCATTCTTTTTTTCTGGACATAGAGCTTTTCCTCGCTCGGGTAGTAGGCCGAGTGGTAGAGATAGTGTGGGGGATACATATTGCACTCAAGCCTGGGGCCGAGTGGAGTCTAGTAGCTGTGGCTAGTGTTGTGCCAGTGCTGGGAGCCATAGTGTGGGGGATACATGTTGCACTCGAGCCTGGGGGCCGAGTGGAGTCTAGTGGCTGTGGCTAGTGTTGTGCCAATGCTGGGAGCCGTTGGGTAAACGGTGGTCCCGGTCGTCGGGTATTTTTCGATTTGTTGTCGCCACCGAGTTTGTGGCTGTGGTGTGCTTGTGATATTAGGACCTTGAATTCAGAATGTTTTTGGACACTCATGATTTTAGTAAACCAGTATTTTTCTTTCCGAATTTCTAGGAGTCGCCGAATCCTGTTCTTTTTTGATTGGGCGAAGGCATTAACCCTTCGGGGTTCAAAAAATAAACTTGTTTTTAACCGATCTTCTCAAAACTAAAATCTATAAATATGGGTTTCCTCAAATCAAGACGGTTTTCTACAAATGAGCTATTTTTATCCTCACCCCGAGAGGGTTTGAGCGGAAATGGCATTTAGTAATAATATCATTTTTTCTTACAAACTTCCTCACCCGAAAGGGTTGAGTGATCTGGGTTCTAAGGGCTGTTTTCATTCTTGGGTCGAGAACAATTGGAGGCTATGCCTATAGCCTATTCTTGTTTGAGTGGGGTTGTAGGTATTAGTCTTCCGGGATTTTCAGACCCTTCGTTGTTGTGGCTGTAGAGTATCTCCAACCAGTGAGTTTTAGCGTGTTGAGTTGGATTCCTGTTTTGGGAGCCGTTTGGGTTGACTGTAGTCCCGGCTATTACGTACCTCCAGCTAGTGGGTTAGTGTTGTGAGTTGGATATTGTCGATCTGATTGATCGTGGATTTGGACTGTGACACCCCCAAAATTTGGATTAGTCCTACATATAAATGATATAATAGGACTAAATCTCTTAACCCGGCTATAGCATTTTGGATGGTAGCAAGATCCAAGAGGTTATGAGAGTTAAGCGTGCTAGAGCTAGAGTAGTTCTAGGATGGGTGACCTCCTGGGAAGTGGGGGTCACAGTTGGTATCAGAGACATTCACCAGCCGAAAATGTGAGATGAGTCTCGGCTGAGCCAGGGTAATATAGCGGGTAGAGCGAAGCCCCCGGCTAATGACCGTTGTGGGTGGAGTGCAGCTCCCCACAAGGTCGGCTAAGGCTAGCAAGACGAGTCTCACATCGCCTGGTGCTTGTGAGTGTGCTTGAGCCTGACGTAGACGTCAGAGCTTAAAGGGGAGAAGAATGTGACATCCCCGGAATTTGGATTAGTCCTATATATAAATGATATAATAAGACTAAATCTCTTAACCCGGTTATAGCATTTTGGATGGTATCAAGTGTTGGTTTTTAAGGATCCACAAGGATCTAAATAGGTACTATCAAACACCTAGAGGGGGGTGAATAGGTGTAATATTTTAAAAACAAATCTCAGTGCAAAATAAAAACCAATGCGGAAAATAAAAACAGCACACCGAGATTTACGTGGAAACTCCAATCCAGGAGAAAAACCACGGGACCAACACGCAATAACAATCCACTAAGAAAAGAAGAATAACAAGGTGATTACCGACTCCACGGACTCAAACCCCTCCTTCAACTTATTCGGATCTTGCGCTCACCGATTGCACGTCCACTGCACACGTTCGAATCCACGAACGCCACTCGAATCCACGAGCACACGTTTCGAATCCACGAAACGCCTTCAACACACCGAATCCACGATGCCACGTCGAATCCACGACGCAAACTCAGCCGATAAGAAATATTGGCTTCGATGGTGATCCTTTGCTTAGATTATCATTGAAGAACCGTAGAAAGAAATCTCTAAGCAAAGATTAGATCAATTCGACAAAAGATAGATCTTGGAAGAACCGTCGAATTGACCTAAAAGAGGCTATAAAGAAGAACGATAAAAACCTAGCCTCTAGGGTTGCTCTCAAGTGTTTTCGGTATTTGTCCCACGTTCTTGAGAAACCCTAAGTGTCTATTTATAGGTTAGAAACCTTTGGAAAGAGATAAGAATCAAAAACTTACCTTATCTGGAATTTTTCAGGACGGCGATCCGGATCGGAATTACTGCGATCCGGATCGTCGTAACGAGATAGACAATTCCAGAAAAACAAGGGTTCGGGATCCGGATTGAAATGCCCGATCCGGATCGTTCATAATTTTCAGCAAAATCCAATGTTCGGGATCCGGATCAGAATTGGCTTGGATCCGGATTGGATTTGCAATGAACCAACACCCTTCGGGATCCGGATTGGATTGTCTGATCCGGATCCTGAACATGTCCCATGTCCAGTTTTTGATTTTTATGCAATTAAAAATTCATCCAAGTGTTTCTACACTATAAGAA
Source organism: Tillandsia fasciculata (assembly GCA_029168755.2). Classification (NCBI taxonomy): domain Eukaryota; kingdom Viridiplantae; phylum Streptophyta; class Magnoliopsida; order Poales; family Bromeliaceae; genus Tillandsia; species Tillandsia fasciculata. The sequence continues at coordinate 25,428,328 of CM054931.1, read as the reverse complement.
GTATTCGGATCACCAAAATTATTTAGTTAAACATACCTGATCAATCCGAATCCATTTTCCTTGAGATTGATGTAATGATCCACAATTCTTCATCTTCAATCTTCAAGACTCAAAACACTGAGTGTCAACTTGAGCTCTTGTTGAATCTTCTCTAAGTCTTCGATTGCTGATTGACAATTTGATCACTTCAAGACTCCGACTCAACTCACTGACTTGACTCACGAAATATGCCAACACCAAAATGCCGTAACAATCTCCCCCTTTGGCAATTTCGTGACAAAACCCAAAAATACATAAAAACGCTCAAGTCACTCATCTTAAACCAAAAAATCGAAATTCAATGTTATCACCAAAACATTGATTTTCTTTGCGTGAAAGATCCAATAAATACAAAATTACATTTGAACCAAACAGTCCTAGAACATACTCTATGACTTAGGACTTGGAGTCTTAAAGTGATGTAATTCCTGCAAAACAAAACTCCAAACAAAATCAAACGTTAGTCGTTAGAAATTAAAATCCTACATTTGATTCGTCCTTTTGGTTCTTTTGTTTTTCGGCTCTTTCAATCTTTTCTTTATCTCCCCCTATCTTGAGCATCTCTAACATGTTCTCCATGTTCTCCATGTTCTCCCCCTGTCTTGAGCATTTATGTTCTCCCCCTTTGTGATACGATCATTATTTTCTGTTCTCCCCCTTTTTGTCACAAATTGTCAAACAGTGAACATACTAGACAAAAGGAAATCACTAACAACATTAGTTCATAGAGAAAGAGAGATAAAAGCTCAGTTCCGGTATATAACAAAAATGCAGATTGCGTACCGGTACCAGAAAGCAAAAATCAAATAATTTCTTGAAACAAATCCAGATTTTAGAATCTTTTCAAATACCGATTTGTATTCCATCAAGAAATCAATTTAAGTGCTTTAAACAATGAATTCACACAGATGTCATTCAATCCAATTAATTTCACAAAATTAAAAAGATTTACTCCTAAATCATGAAAAACAAAGATAAAACATTATAAACAGTTTTTCATGTTATATTCATCAAACACAAGTCATCAAAAATAATCTTGAGATCCAAACTCTATCAAGATGTAACGGATTTACAAAGATGACTTACGGAGATTTCCAAATGACATCAATCTTGAATTCTACCCTTTCTTGAGATTGAGGTATATGATCCAAATTTCTTTCATCAGAATAATTTAGAAAAATTCCATAAAAACCAGAAAAAGTATGTAAGCACTTTAGCGCATCAACTTTAAACAAAAGTCATCGTTTCATGCAACAAGAAATAGATTATACCAAATCTATCAAAAATACTCAAAAATGAAACGAAAATTTATGAAAATTAAAACCCTTAAAGTTGAACAACTTCAATCACATCTAACATGATCTTATGCGTAATGCCTTTATCAAATCATCAATTTGGTAAAGAAAATGAAATACCAAGATCAATAGATGTTTGAAATCCCAGATAAGTTAGATAATATATCTAGACAATCTGTTGAAGAGAGTGGCTCTTTGAGCATCTTTCGTTAAAAATCCCACCTTATACCAACCTTGAAATTTGACAGAGTCAAGTATTTCAACATGCATTTCATTTAATCAAAAAAAAACTTTGCTTGGTATTCATGGGGTATCTTCTTTCCTCCATGTGGTGGTAGTTTTCACACTCCTCATTGGGATGTAACTCTTTCCACATCTTTTGAGCATTTTACTTTTCTTTGACTCCCCCTCAATTGGCTATCAATTATTTAATATATAAGGTATTCAACCAAAAATTGATCTCGCATTCATACTCGACTAAATAGTCAAATAAGATAATGACTATACCAAGAGATCATTGAGAGAGAAATTGACTTTGATCACTTAAAAGATGACTTAATAAACATAAATGATCATTGCAACATTGAAATATTATGATGTCAAAAGCATAATAAATTTCTAAATGCGTGAAAAGATGCAATTAAAGTCAATATGACCAATGCTCAATTAATGTCCTATGTACAAACATAGATGAAGAACAAAAACACAAAAACAAAACCTAACCTAAGGATTGGTTTCAAAAAGAGATCATTTCAAGGAAAGCATTCCAATTGCCTTACGCAAGTGAATAAATCGTTTTTGATCCAAAGGTTTTGTTAAAATGTCAGCTAATTGATCTTCAGTTGAAATATATGAAAGTTGAAGAATATTTGATTCAACTAGCTCTCTAAGAAAATGATATCTAAGTTCAATGTGTTTTGTTCTTGAGTGCAACACAGGATTTTTAGAAATGTTTATAGCACTTGTGTTGTCACAAAGAATTCACACAACCGAGATAGATTAAGCATCTAAAGATCACACATGATTTCTAAAATTTGATGCTTATAACTATCAAAAACTCCTATAATGAAGTATCTTCAAGATTATGATTATGGAGTAAAGTTGATAATCCATATAAAATTAATTTGGAGTGAATGAACGTGAAACCCTTTTTATTCAATGCACTTGTTCGTTAAAAACCCTTTTGTTCAAAAACAAAGTATAAAAACAAGAGCATTGAAAAACATGTAATGCAAAGATTAAGAAAAATATGAAGGGAAAACCAATCAAAGCATTACATACAGTCATAAGCTATTTAGAACTTAAGACAAGGAAAGATATCACCTTTCCGAATCCAAAATCGCTGGATTTTGGGTTGTCTTGATTCGTTGTGGCCGGGGGTTGTCCGCTTTGACTGTTGATCCACCTTAGGTCTTTGCCTCGCAATGATCCACTTGTATGATTGATGTTGTGGCTCGGACCTTTGGTGGGTTGAGTGAACTCCTTTGACTTGATGTGTCTTTTGATTCCGTTGAGTCCGCTCCGTAGATGAAGTTGCCGAAGGATTTTTCTTTCTCTTTTTCGGGCAATTCTTCACCAAATGTCCTTCAAGTCCACATAGGTGACAAGTTCTTCCTTTCAATTTCATTGTGGAACTTGAAGCCTTCACAGTTTGGTTCTTTTTAAATCCCAAACCAACCTTGCTTGTTTGACCTAATCCGGACATACTTTCTAGTTTCTTGGAACCGGTTGAAAGCCTTTGTATGTCGGATTTAAGTTGATGAACTTGCTTGGTCAAAGCTTGGTTGGTGACATGAATTTCTTCAAACTGCTTTTCAAGAAAACCAATCTTGTCCATATATGATTTTGCGTTTGTCTCCGATTGGTTTAGCTTTTCTTGGAGGATTTTATTGTTATCCAATAAACGTCCTTGTTCCTCCTCGAGATCATGAAGTTTGATCTTTAAAGCTTGATTCTCGTCTTGAACCTCAAGTCGTTGCTTCCTCAACTTCTTGATATGCTTGGCCATCTTCTTTGATTCCGCAAGAAGTTGTTGGTATGCCTCAACGAGTTCTTCTTCGTCCGACTCCCCCTCACTTGATGACTCTCCTCCGGATGTTGATGTTTCATGCAAAATCAAAGGAATAGAGTCAGTGACTAAAGATGATAAGCACAAATTAGAAGAGGGAATTTGAGAGGCATGAAAAGCAACAATTTTTCTTTTTCCTCTTCACTTGAGGTCGATTCATCGAAACTAGAATCGTCCCAAGTTTTTGCTTGCAAAGCCTTCTTTTTGTATGATTTCTTAGAAGGACAATCCGTTGAAATATGGCCGTAGCCTTTGCATCGATAGCATCGGATTTCCCCTTCGAAATCATCTTTTTCTTTTTCTTTAGAAGGTTTTGCAACGCCTTTGAGTTTAGAGGATTTAGAACCCGATGATCCTTTAGATGGTTTCGTGGATGAAGATCCATCGGTTCGATTCTTCCAAAATTTCCGACGAAATTTCTTTGTGATCCGCGCCAATTGTTCTTCAAAATCGGCAAAAGAGATTTCATCGTCGGAACTTGATTCGTCATCTTCTTCCTTTGTTGATTTGAATGCAATACCTGTAAGCTTAGAAGAAGACTTGGAAGAAATTTGATTAGTAGGAAAAGTCATCTCATAAGTTTGTAAAGCACCTACTAATTCCTCTACACTCATCTCATCCGGATGACTAACGGTTTCAATGGCGGTAACCTTTGCCCTAAACCGTTCCGGAAGAGTCCGAAGAATCTTTCTTACAATTTTCGACTCCGGGATCTTTTCTCCTAAATTAGCACATGTATTAATTACATCTTGAAGTCTAGTGTAATAATCTGTAAACAATTCATGCTCTTCCATATGAATAGAGTCAAATTGACTTGTAAGCATCTGGAGCTTTTGAATTTTTACAAGATTAGTACCCTCATGTGTAATTTTGAGAATATCCCAAATTTCCTTCGCGGTTTCACACGCGGAAATTCTTGTAAACTCAGTCGAGGAAAGAGAATTATATAAAGCGTTCATACCTTTCCCATTGTAAGAAGATCTTTCGATTTCCTCTTTAGACCATCTAGAGCGAGGTTTTGGGGTAGTAGAATTTCCTACTTCCTCAACCGGATGCACCCAACCGTATTCAACGGTTTGCCATACCCGCTCATCAATTGAGATGAGAAAAGCTCTCATCCGCACTTTCCAATATGCATAATTGGTCCCATCAAAAAGAGGAGGTCTAAAAATATTACCACTTTCACCCGACATGATAGATAAACCTAAAACCCGCTCTGATACCAATTGTTGGTTTTTAGGATCCACAAGGATCTAAATAGGTACTATCAAACACCTAGAGGGGGGTGAATAGGTGTAATATTTTAAAAACAAATCTCAGTGCAAAATAAAAAACCAATGCGGAAAATAAAAACAGCACACCGAGATTTACGTGGAAACTCCAATCCAGGAGAAAAACCACGGGACCAACACGCAATAACAATCCACTAAGAAAAGAAGAATAACAAGGTGATTACCGACTCCACGGACTCAAACCCCTCCTTCAACTTCTTCGGACCTTGCGCTCACCGATTGCACGTCCACTGCACACGTTCGAATCCACGAACGCCACTCGAATCCACGAGCACACGTTTCGAATCCACGAAACGCCTTCAACACACCGAATCCACGGTGCCACGTCGAATCCACGACGCAAACTCAGCCGATAAGAATATAGGCTTCGATGGTGATCCTTTGCTTAGATTATCATTGAAGAACCGTAGAAAAAATCTCTAAGCAAAGATTAGATCAATTCGACAAAAGATAGATCTTGGAAGAACCGTCGAATTGACCTAAAAGAGGCTAAAAAGAAGAACGATAAAAACCTAGCCTCTAGGGTTGCTCTCAAGTGTTTTCGGTATTTGTCCCACGTTCTTGAGAAACCCTAAGTGTCTATTTATAGGTTAGAAACCTTTGGAAAGAGATAAGAATCAAAAACTTACCTTATCTGGAATTTTTCAGGACGGCGATCCGGATCGGAATTACTGCGATCCGGATCGTCGTAACGAGACAGACAATTCCAGAAAAACAAGGGTTCGGGATCCGGATTGAAATGCCCGATCCGGATCGTTCATATATTTCAGCAAAATCCAATGTTCGGGATCCGGATCAGAATTGGCTTGGATCCGGATTGGATTTGCAATGAACAACACCCTTCGGGATCCGGATTGGATTGTCTGATCCGGATCCTGAACATGTCCCATGTCCAGTTTTTGATTTTTATGCAATTAAAAATTCATCCAAGTGTTTCTACACTATAAGAAGTATTCGGATCACCAAAATTATTTAGTTAAACATACCTGATCCTTTTGAATACTTTTTCTTGAGATTGATGTAATGATCCACAATTCTTCATCTTCAATCTTCAAGACTCAAAACACTGAGTGTCAACTTGAGCTCTTGTTGAATCTTCTCTAAGTCTTCGATTGCTGATTGACAATTTGATCACTTTAAGACTCCGACTCAACTCACGACTTGACTCACGAAATATGCCAACACCAAAATGCCGTAACATCAAGATCCAAGAGGTTATGAGAGTTAAGCGTGCTAGAGCTAGAGTAGTTCTAGGATGGGTGACCCCGTGGGAAGTGGGGCGTCACATGGACTATAGCCTGCATGAACCAGATTGAGCTCGACAGAGATGCGCGGATACTTCCTCGGTGGGGTCGCTCCCTCGAGTGCCGCTCTGGAGCTGGGCCTGTTACTTTGCTATCGCAACTTGTCGATGCCGTCCGTGTGGGATGCCCTACGTAAATTTCGTCCCAGGGTGGATGTGTGGTAGTAGGTAGGCGCAGGTTTGACTGGACCTTTTTGGGCAGTGATTATGATTAGGTCGATTGAGCACCTCGTGTTCGAGTGGTTGCATTTCATTATTTGTTTTCTCCATTGAGCATGGTAGATAGAGGCATGATAGCCGTAAATTCTTTCCAGCTTATCCTTTCATTTCAGTATTCTGTTATTTTATGCCTCTAATAGACTTAGTGGGCAGACTGTTGGTTTTGGAGACGATAACCATTGAGAACTACTGTAAGATGTAGTTCTCACACCCTCTGTCGGTGATAATTTGTAGAGGCTTACCCTTCCATTCCTGCTTTAGCTGGCTTGACAGACCGAGAAAGGGAGTCACGAGATAGATCCCTACCAGTGTAGTTTATTTGGTGAGATAGACGTACCATCCCGGATTGTGAAATTTTACTGTACACTGTTGTATTTATTGTTTTAGTTATCTCTAATTTTGGATTTATAGATGTTGTATAGGAGGATCTTTATATTCTATTCCTGTGGATCAGATTATGTATCATTTATATTTGGGAGATGGATCTTGTATTTTATTCCAGTATATAGTGGTTGGATTTTACATTTACAATAATTTATTTCCCACTCTGATATCTGTATAGCTGTAGTACTATCTTTCGTAGGTCGACGCTTTGTCTATGCGGAGCACCCCATGTGGGCTGCGGATCTGTTGGCGAGCCCGGATCGCAGTTTCGACCCGGAGCGTGACAACGGTCCCACGCCTCACCAACAGATCCGACACCTAAAAGGAGTAAGTCAAAGGGAGTGAGAACTAATTAAAGTTCCTAGTAGATTCAACAACTGAGAAAAAATGTTCTACACTTACTTGGTCTATAGGAGGCATCTGCAAACGTAAGTTAGAGAAAATACACAAATAAAGAAGATAATAAATGTTACGGAATTTGAGTTGGCGTATTTCGTGAATGTTTAAGTCTTGAAGATTGAAGATGAAGAAACTTTGGATCATATACCTCAATCTCAAGAAAGAAGAATTCAAAAGGATCAGGTACGTTTAACTAAATAATTTTGATGATCCGAATACTTCTTATAGTGTAGAAACACTTGGAAGAGGTTTTAATTGCATATTCATCAAAAACTGGACATGGGACATGTTCAGGATCCGGATCGTGGACTTTCAATCCGGATCCCGAAAGGTGTTCGTTCATACATTGCTGCAATCCGGATCACAGCTTGGGCAGTCCGGATCCCGAATGGGGTGTTTTGTGAAAATGTATGAACGATCCGGATCGTGGATTATGATCCGGATCCCGAACAGGCGATTTTCTGGAAACTGCATTCTGTGCGTCTGCGATCCGGATCGTGGCTTATCCAATCCGGATCGCCGTCGGTAAAACTTTCCAGAAAAGTTTGTTTTTGATCCGAATATTCTTCCTAGGGTTTCTAACCTATAAATAGCCCTCCTATTTCATTTCTAGGGCATCGGAAAAAGAGCCGTCATTTTCAAATATCATTTTATACGGCCTTAGATCCACATATAGAGAAGAACGGAAATCATTAGATCTATTCTATGGTTCTTCATCTATATTGATTAGTTTGATTCTAGGTTTTCATACTCACATCTTGAGTTGAATCAAACTAATGAATACTTAGATGGTATTTCCGATCTACTCTTGATCTAAGTATTCGGCGGATCATCACCACCCAAACAAACAACGATTTACCCCAAAATCGGCGCGTGGACTCGCGTGGCCTTGTGGATTCAAGGTGTTATCGCTCTCGTGGATTCGGAGCGAGGTGCGTTCGTGGATTCGAAGCGTGCCATTGGGTGAAGACCGTGGATTCGGTCGGACGTCGTGGACTCGACGTTGGACGCTGTGGATTCAGCGTTGGGCGCGGATCGTGGATTCGAGAAGCGTCGTGGAGCGAGCGGGAAGATCTACTAGGAGCGTATGGTAAAAGGTTGAGTCGTCTGTGAGTACGTTATATCACCTTGTACGTGTGTTAATTCTAGTGGATTTCGCCGTGTTATCGGTCCCGTGGTTTTTTACTCCGGTTTGGAGTTTTTCCACGTAAAAATCTTGCGTGTTCTTTTATTTTTCCGCATTGGGTTTTATCGCGCAATGATTTTTTGAGTGTTTATTGTTTACACCTATTCACCCCCCTCTAGGTGTTTTTTCCCCTATTTAGATCCTTATTAACCTAAACCCAACAAGTGGTATCAGAGCGGGAATAGGGTTGTAAACAATGGTTGAAGGTGGAAACATCAATCGACCCCCTTTCTTTGATGGAACAAATTATGCGTACTGGAAAGTACGGATGAAAGCTTTTTAATTTCCATCGACGAAAGGGTGTGGCAATCAATTGAATTAGGATGGTCTAATCCAACTGAAATTTTAGATGATGTTCGCACCTTAAAACCTAGGTCGAAATGGACCAAGGAAGAGATAGACTTATCTTCTTACAATGGCAAAGGGATTAATGCTCTATTTAATGCTTTGTCACAAACTGAGTTCTCTCGCGTCTCGGCATGTGAGACTGCGAAAGAAATCTGGGATGTTCTTCAAGTTACGCATGAGGGAACTAACTTAGTGAAGATTCAGAAACTGCAAATGCTTACGAGCAAGTTTGACTCTATCTCTATGGCAGAGAATGAATCCTTCACTGACTATTACACACGATTGCAAGACATCGTGAACTCATGTGCTAACTTGGGAGAGAAGATTCCAGAATTTAAAGTTGTAAGAAAAATTCTAAGAACTCTTCCTGAACGATTTCGCCCGAAGGTCGCAGCCATTGAAACAATTAAACACCCGGACGAAATGCGTGTAGAAGAATTAGTAGGTGCTTTACAAACTTATGAAATGACTTTTCCTACTAACTATTCTTCTGGAAAGGCATCCTCTTCTAAGTCTTCAGGTTACGCATTGAAATCAACTAAAGAAGAAGACGCGGATTCATCCTCCTCGGACGACGACGAGAACCTTTCTATGGAGGACTTTGAGAAGCAGCTCGCTCTCTTGACAAGGAAGTTTCGCCGCAACTTTCGAAGGGGAAATTCAAGCAAAACTCCATCCTTCGGAAAGTCGAAGAAAGGCAAGGGTTCTTCAAGTTACAAGTCAAGAAGCAAGAGAACTTCTCAAAGGATAAGAAAAGTTCTGAGGGACAAGTTCAGTGTTTCAAATGTCGAGGCTACGGCCACATAGCAACGGAATGTCCCAACAAGAATCCGGCAAAGAAGAAGGCGATGCAAGTCGTTACTTGGGATGACAACTCCACGTCAAATGAGTCATCGTCAAGTGATGAAGAAGACAACGCGACAGCTTTCCACGCGTCCACTACATCTTCTCCCTTCATGTGCTTAATGGCAAGTACATCCGACTCATTGTCCAACTCCACTGTTGAAAAGATTGCAACGGACGATGAATCAGATGATTCGGAAGGTGAAGATTTTGTTTTAGCCTACCATAAGCTTTTGAGGGATTCAAAGAAACTGGCTAAGCAAAACAAGGGGTTGAAAGAGAGATTGCAGGATCTTGAAGATGAAGTAAAAAGAGTAACCTCTATCTCAACCGATCTTGAAGTGGAAAGGGACAATCTGATTAAGACAAATGTTTCCCTTCAAGAGTCCAATGAGCATTTCGAGAAGAATTATATGGATATGGTGAACAAAGCGAATTACTTCTTGAAGCTCAACGGCGAGGCTCGACAGGAAAAATTGGAAATGACGGAGACCATACGCCAACTAAAGGATGACTTACAGAGATTTTCTTCTGGAAGGAGTAAGTTGGACAGACTTCTTGGTCTCGGTCAAAGAAACAAGTTCGGCCTCGGATACACTCAAACTGGAGACATTCCAAGTTCGAGTGGTACAGTATTTGTGCCTCAGTCGGTATCTCCTCCTCCGACACCGGTGTTCACGACAAGCAACGACAACGAACCTACTACATCTTCTTCGGAATCGACAAGATCCAAGGTATGTTTTCGTTGTGGCATTTCAGGGCACATAAGAAGAAATTGCAAGACTGGAGCCAAACGCACACCTCAAGCACATCTTGCAATGACTACCAAAAGGGCTATTCCTCGGAAACAACTCCAATCAATTGAAGGAAAAGAGCCTTGGTAGTACACCGCTCAAGACGACATCATCAAGGAGCAGCAATTCTTCAAGCAAGACGCTCTCACCTAGGAAATCAACTTCACGACCATTACCGACGCACTCCAAAAAGGTTTGGGTGCGCAAAGGTGAAATCTTTCCCTGTCTTGCTACCAATGTTTCCTTGCATGCATATGATAGTTCGTCTTGGTACCTGGATAGCGGGTGTTCCCGTCATATGACCGGCGATAAAAACTGTTTTCAAACATTTGAGAAAAACTCCGGAGGACTTGTTGTTTTCGGAGATGGTCGGTCTTCCAAAATTGTTGGAAAGGGAACGGTAGCTATTCCAGATGGCCCGGTTCTAGATAATGTGTTATTTGTTCATGGCCTTAAGACTAACCTCATAAGCATAAGTCAACTGTGTGATAGTGGTTATTCAGTTAATTTTTCATCTGATAAATGCACTGTAACTGACATGAACCATGCTTTCTTTTTAAAGGGGGTTAGATCAGAAAACAATTGTTATGTAGTTCCTTCTAAGATTTCTGAAAAATGTAACCTAGCATCTTTGAAAAATGAAACACTTTGGCATGAAAGGCTAGGTCACATAAACTTTAAGGAACTTGCTAGAATTTCAAATAAAGATGTGGTCAAGGGGGTTCCGAAACTTTCTTTTGAACAAAACCTTGTGTGTGGCGGTTGCCAAAAGGGAAAACAGTCTAGGACTGCACACAAGAATTTGAACCACATAGGTACAAAACGGCCTTTGGAACTTTTGCATATGGACTTAATGGGGCCAACTCGTCAACCATCTCTGGGAGGTAAATGGTATATTTTCTTGTTGGTTGATGATTTTCTAGATATACTTGGGTAGCCTTTCTAAAAGAAAAAGCTGATACTTTTGATTCTTTTCTCGAAATCTGCAATCGTATTATGATTGAAAAGAATGAAAGGATTACTCGAGTTAGGAGTGATAGAGGTGGGGAATTCATAAATTCCAAATTCATTGATTTTTGCACTTCTAATGGCATTAAACATGAATTCTCCGCACCTTACACACCTCAACAAAATGGTGTAGTCGAGCGCAAAAACAGGGTCGTACAGGAAATGGCACGTGTTATGCTTCACAGCCGGAACTTACCTTTATATTTTTGGGCTGAAGCGGTGAACACTGCTGTTTATGTTATCAATCGCGTGTATTTGCGCCCGGGGACTTTGAATACACCATATGAACTTTGGTTTTGTAGAAAACCTAACATCAAATATTTTCGCATCTTTGGGAGTCGGTGTTTTATTTTACGTGATCGTGAAAATCTTGGAAAATTTGACTCTCGAAGTGACGAAGGGATTTTCTTAGGTTATTCTACAAACAGCAGAGCATATCGAGTTTTTAACTTAGAATCTAAGACGATCGTAGAATCGATAAATGTTAAGGTAGATGAAGCTTTTCATTTTGAATCTGAAAAATCTACCCTCGATATCTCTCTTGATGATGATACACCTGCTAATGCATCTTCTTCTAACAATTCTTTCGATAATAATGTTGATGCATCTAACGGTTCTTCAAGCTTATCTGATGTGCAGGAATCATCTCGTGTACCTCCGCCTACTCCTCTACCTCAAACGTTACGCATCTCCAAGGATCACCCTGAATCGAACATAATTGGAGATCCACAAGAAGGAGTTAGAACACGGAGACAATTGGTTTGCGGATTTGCATGCTATGTATCTCAAATCGAACCAAGGAATGTTGATGAAGCTCTCCAAGATGATTATTGGATTAAAGCAATGCAGGAAGAGCTCCATCAATTCGAGCGAAACAAAGTCTGGGAACTGACGAAGCCTCCGAAGCAACACAATGTGATAGGTACCAAATGGATCTTCAAGAACAAGAAAAACGAAGAAGGTACTATCATCAGGAACAAAGCAAGGTTAGTTGCTCAAGGCTATTCTCAAGTAGAAGGTATAGACTTTGATGAAACCTTCGCCCCTGTAGCTAGACTCGAGTCCATTCGTATATTGTTTGCGATCGCTTGTCATTTTAAAATCAGATTATTTCAAATGGACGTTAAGAGCGCCTTTTTAAATGGATTTTTAAATGAGGAAGTTTATGTAGCTCAACCGAAAGGTTTTGTGGATCATAAACTACCTAACCATGTTTTTCGACTGAAAAAGGCTCTTTACGGTCTGAAACAAGCACCGCGAGCATGGTACGAAAGGTTGACAAAGCACCTTTTGGAAAAGGGCTACACTCGAGGGGGAGCTGACAGGACTCTCTTTGTGAAGCATTATCAAAACAATTTCATAGTTGCTCAAATCTATGTTGATGACATTGTTTTTGGAGCAACGAGAGATAATGATGCTTCTAAATTCGCGGAGACCATGGAAAGCGAATTTGAGATGTCCATGATGGGCGAGTTGAATTATTTTCTTGGATTACAAGTTAAGCAAAACGATGAAGGAATTCACTTGTGTCAATCCAAGTATGCACTGGAGTTGGTCAAAAAGTTTGATCTTGAAAATTCTAAGGATTTTCCGACTCCAATGGGAACTAGCCATAAGGGACTTGGAAGTGAATCACAAAGTGAGAATGTAGACGAGAAACTGTACCGCAGTATGATTGGAAGTCTACTATATCTCACGGCTAGTCGCCCGGATATATCCTTCAGTGTTGGGATTTGTGCGAGATATCAATCAGCACCGAAGGAGGTTCACCTGAAAGCGGTGAAACGGATCATCCGGTATATCAAAGGTACAATCAATTTCGGAATTTGGTATCCTATGGGAACGACTTTGGATATTGTTGGATACTCAGATGCCGATTGGGCTGGATCGGTGGATGACCGGAAAAGCACGAGTGGTGCATGCTTCTATCTTGGCCACTGCCTTGTTGCATGGCACAGTAAAAAGCAGAACTGCATAGCACTCTCGACTGCCGAAGCGGAGTACATTTCTGCAGGAAGTTGTTCAACCCAATTGATTTGGATGAAGAGCGTGTTGAGCGATTTCCGAATTTCAACATCTTCGGTAACCATTTTATGTGACAACACTAGTGCTATTAACATTTCTAAAAACCCTGTGTTGCACTCTAGAACAAAACATATTGAACTTAGATATCATTTTCTTAGAGAGCTAGTTGAATCAAACATTCTTCAACTGTCATATATTTCAACTGAGGATCAATTAGCCGACATCTTAACAAAACCTTTGGATCAAAAACGTTTTATTCACTTGCGTAAAGCAATTGGCATGCTTTCCTTGAAATAAACTCTTTTGAAACCTTTGCTTAGATTAGGTTTTGTTTTTGTTCTTGTTTTTGTTTTGTTCTTTATCTATGTTCTGTACATAGCACACTAATTGAGCATAAATCATAATTGACTTTAATTGCATCCTTTTATGCATTTAGAAATTTATTATGTTTTTGATGTCATAATGTTTCAATGTTGCAATGATCATTTACGTTAATTAAACCATCTTTCTGTGATCAAAGTCAATTTCTCTCTCAATGATCTCTTGGTATAGTCATTATCATATTTGATTGCTTAGTCGAGTATGAATTCGAGATCAATGGTTTGGTTGAATACTTTATATATTAAATAATTGATAGCCAATTGAGGGGGAGTCAATGAAATGTGAAATGCTCAAAAGATGTGGAAAGAGTTACATCCCAATGAGGAGTGTGAAAACTACCACCACATGGAGAAAATGAAAGAAAAAGATACTCCATGAATGAAAAGCAAACTTTTGTTTGAAAAATTGTTGATGAAACTCATATTGAAATACTTGACTCAGTCGTATTTCATGGTTGGTATAAGGTGGGATTTTTGATTTAAGATGCTCAAAGAGCCACTCCTTCAACAGATTGTCTAGATATATTATCTAACTTATCTGGGATTTCAAACATCTATTGATCTTGGTACTTCATTTTCTTTACTGAAATTGATGATTTGATAAAGACATTACACATAGGATCAAGATAGATGTAATTGAAGTTGTTCAACTTTAAGTGTTTTAACTTTCGTAAATCTTCGTTTCATTTTTGGATATTTTTGATAGATTTTTCATAATCTATTTCTTGTTGTGTGAAACGATGTCATTTGTTTAAAGTTGACATGATAATGTGCTTACATACTTTTTCTGGATTTTATGTATTTTTCTTAATTTTTCTGAAGAAAAAGGTGTAGCCGATCCGGATCGTGGCAAGTGATCCGGATCCCGAACGCAGGATTTTTCCTGCGTGTGGCCGATCCGGATCACATTCTCGGCCGATCCGGATCGCGGCTAGGGTTCTATATAGAAACTTTCAGATTCGAGATTTCTTTACCCTAATTTCTGGTTTTCAAGCTTCTAGAGTTTCTCTCTCTAGATTTCTTGCTTCCTGGTGCTTCAAAACTCAAAGTTCTTCGGATTCAAGTAAGTTTTCATGATCAAAACTCGGTTTTTCACAGTTTTTCTGTTTTTTCATCAAACGTGAGTTGAAAAGTTGGAATTTTTTCGTTTGTGAATGGTTTTTGATCAAATTTCTTTTGAAATAAGAACTCTGGATCAATTAGTTTTGCTTTTATGCTGGGATTTCACTTGATTAACGAGTTTTTAGGCTTCGATTTCTAAAAATTCGGTTTTAGGGCATAAAAGAGGAATTTTTGTAAATCATGGATTTGATCTATTTTTAAAATTCTTTTTGGAAAACTAATTTGATTCTTGGCTTCTCTATATGATTATGATTGTCTAGGTACAATGTTTTCAAATTTTTCAAAATTGACGATTTTTCATATGTTCTTGAGTTGGTCTTCACAGGACACTTTCTTAAACTCAAAGCACTAGATCAATGGCATTCTCCTGGTTGATTCTGCTACTGGTCACGATGGTACTCACTCGACCAACCAACAAATTGAAGCGCGCCAAGAAAGTTCAACGAAAAGGAGAAGTGGAAGTTATAAGTGACACTGAACTTGAAAAGAACCCTGATGAAGTACACTGGGATATGCTGACTGATGATGATGATGATGAGGTATTGCCTTCAAAATCTAACCGAAAAGGGAAAGCACCAATGAATACTGGGAATGTTCCTATGTCTACTCCAATTATCTCTTTCAAACGGAAACGACTTGCTAGACGTTATGGATTAAGACGAGACACTAACATTGATGCACCAATAGCCCCTGACTCTCCGCCACGTGTTGAAGAGGTAGTCGTTAATTCTGACCGTCTTCGAGCTTTTGAACGACGTGAATGCATCGGAGAACGTCATGTCAACATTGAAGCCCTTCGCAATCATTCACCAGAATTTGGAAGATTGATTGAACAAGCCTCTCTTCTTCAAGTCTGCCGTTTTCCTGAACTTCTCGGATATTGTTTGTATCGTGTGAGAACTTTCTACACGAATGCGAGACATCTTCAGGAGACTGAAAATGGGTCTATGTATTTTTATACAAATGTCCAAGGAATGAAGATTAAGATCACACCGCAGTTAATTGGTGACGTTCTTGGAATGGAATCGAGCACATCTGGGATTAACTTTTTGAAAGGAAAAAGTTTGACAAAAGAATTGTGGCAAACTGTGATCGACAAGATTTGTCTGGAAGGAACCAAATCAGCTGATGGTAAGGGTGTAAGGTCAAAGTATCTACGACTGGAGTACCGATTTCTAAACTTCATCACGTGCTACAACATTTTGCCTAACATGCAAACCAAGGTTGTGAGATGGGAGCGACTGCTATTCCTGTATCTCATAGGGAATCCCTCTGAGGCTATTGGATTAAACATGAATATTCCCTATATAATTTGGAATAGAATGTCAAGGTACATTGTGCATCCTCATCCCTTGAGCGACTTCCGTTTCCTCTAATCATCATGAGGATCTTGCAAAAATTCGGTATTGATGTAAGCTCAACATCATATCAGCACAGTTGTGGGATGATAGATGAATCAACAATTGTGAAGTCACTTCACAAGTTACCTCATGTAAATGGAAAGAAGCCTTCGGACGGCACCTCGGCCTCACCGACTCAACAAGAAACTGAAAAGATGATGAAGCATCATTAACTTCGATCTTCAAATTGCAGAAGCAACTATCCATCAAACAGGAACAAATTTTGAAAGAACAACAAAGGATTGCCAATGAACTTGAACTAACGACAGCAGCTCACATTACCATCACAAAGAAGATAAATTCAATGGACAAGCGGGTGCAAAAGATACTGTCTAACATGGGTTGCACTCCTTCTGACGATTCAGATTCTGACGACTGATCGTTTTTGACTCTTTTCTTCTTCCTTTGTGCAGGATTTAGTCTTTTTGATTTGTTTAGTTTAGTTCTCAGTTTGTGCATATTTTAGAACTTATGAACTTTTTGTTTACTCTCCTTACATATTGTAGCTCATGCTACGTTTTGGCTTTGTTTTGTGACAAAAAGGGGGAGAGAGTTAGCGAAAACAATGAACAATGATGAATGAACTTTGAACAATGATTGTGAATATCGATGATATCAAGGTAAGTATGAATCTCAACTCAACTTTGGTTTTCTTTTGTGATTGTGACATGCTTCTATACTAACTATTTGACTAACTATTTGGGCATGTAATATGACTAACAAGTTGATGTTGGACTAACATACTTTGACATTTGGTTTTCAACTGCTTAGAAGATATGTTGGTTTTAACTATGTTTCTTTCACATATCTGATTTTTTCAAATGTCATGATGAGATCAAACTCTATCTCTGTACTTGGTTTTGTATGTTCCAATTCTTGAGGTATCTAACGAATTTGTTTGTCAAGAATGTTTTCTGTGTGCAGAGGTTACAGATGTCTAAGTCTAGAGTCTGTCTTAGGAGTTTATCTCATGTTTTTAATTTCTGGAACTCTTTTGTAAATTTTTGTTGTATGGTGATAGCAACAAAAATATCTTTTTGAATTTTCTTTGTGGATTTGTGTTTTGTCACGAAACCGCCAAAGGGGGAGATTGTTACGGAATTTGAGTTGGCGTATTTCGTGAATGTTTAAGTCTTGAAGATTGAAGATGAAGAAACTTTGGATCATATACCTCAATCTCAAGAAAGAAGAATTCAAAAGGATCAGGTACGTTTAACTAAATAATTTTGATGATCCGAATACTTCTTATAGTGTAGAAACACCTGGAAGAGGTTTTAATTGCATATTCATCAAAAACTGGACATGGGACATGTTCAGGATCCGGATCGTGGACTTTCAATCCGGATCCCGAAAGGTGTTCGTTCATACATTGCTGCAATCCGGATCACAGCTTGGGCAGTCCGGATCCCGAATGGGGTGTTTTGTGAAAATGTATGAACGATCCGGATCGTGGATTATGATCCGGATCCCGAACAGGCGATTTTCTGGAAACTGCATTCTGTGCGTCTGCGATCCGGATCGTGGCTTATGCAATCCGGATCGCCGTCGGTAAAACTTTCCAGAAAAGTTTGTTTTTGATCCGAATATTCTTCCTAGGGTTTCTAACCTATAAATAGCCCTCCTATTTCATTTCTAGGGCATCGGAAAAAGAGCCGTCATTTTCAAATATCATTTTATACGGCCTTAGATCCACATATAGAGAAGAACGGAAATCATTAGATCTATTCTATGGTTCTTCATCTATATTGATTAGTTTGATTCTAGGTTTTCATACTCACATCTTGAGTTGAATCAAACTAATGAATACTTAGATGGTATTTCCGATCTACTCTTGATCTAAGTATTCGGCGGATCATCACCACCCAAACAAACAACGATTTACCCCAAAATCGGCGCGTGGACTCGCGTGGCCTTGTGGATTCAAGGTGTTATCGCTCTCGTGGATTCGGAGCGAGGTGCGTTCGTGGATTCGAAGCGTACCATTGGGTGAAGACCGTGGATTCGGTCGGACGTCGTGGACTCGACGTTGGACGCTGTGGATTCAGCGTTGGGCGCGGATCGTGGATTCGAGAAGCGTCGTGGAGCGAGCGGGAAGATCAACTAGGGGCGTATGGTAAAAGGTTGAGTCGTCTGTGAGTACGCTATATCACCTTGTACGTGTGTTAACTCTAGTGGATTTCGCCGTGTTATCGGTCCCGTGGTTTTTTACTCCGGTTTGGAGTTTTTCCACGTAAAAATCTTGTGTGTTCTTTTATTTTTCCGCATTGGGTTTTATCGCACAATGATTTTTTGAGTGTTTATTGTTTACACCTATTCACCCCCCTCTAGGTGTTTTTTCCCCTATTAGATCCTTATTAACCTAAACCCATCAATAAAGGCTAAAGAAACATTTCAGATGCCTCACCCACACCCAAACGAAACCACAACACCTACTGGCGCCCTCAACTCCGATCTGCTGAGAACATCTCACAGGCGTTAAAGCCGAAAAGGTCTTATCTCCTTAATCGGTCGACCTGTATGAACCCCGAGTGGAGGTCGAGTCATCGAACGGCACTCCCATCGGAAACCCATATATTCATCTGGGCGAAATCGACTGTCCGTTTGCTCTCCAGATTAGTACTGGGTGCCAAATAGGGTGCTGAAAGAACTCACACTCGCCACCAACTAGTTAAACAATCCTACCGCCAGAAGTGCCGGGATCCAACCCACGTCACTCTTAGTAGGTATTTCACCACAAACTACGCAGCGCTTGGAGAACCAAAATGTACCCACATCATCCTCTAGTGGGCTGCACCCACAACACCGAATGGGAGGCCAAATTACACTCATGTCACCACACATATCGTTAGCTCTATACACCCGTTTACTGAGAAGTCGAAAGTATCGGGCTTCTCCTTAGTCAAGCGCTCTTACGCCACACAACAGCCCGAAGGCCAGCCACCCAGCTCTCAAACACACCAGAGGACTCGCCTCTAGTTTTTCTTAGGCTACACCTAAGATAAGAGTCCACAACACTCTCACACTCAACCGATCCCACAGTTTCACAACTAATACGATTCTACCCTGAGATCCACAAAGAACACAAGGTCACTAACCTCCACGGTTCAAATTCTCAAGGCTTAGAGAATTCTACACAACACTCACACCACAACCCTTACTTACAACTAGAGATAAGAAATTAACAACCAAAGCTCAAAATAGTAGACAGATAAGAGATCACCCCTACTTAATGATATCCACCACCTCAAGCTGAAGCACACGACGAAGGTAGTGATCAGCTGCCAAGACAGCCAAGGAACACTCCTTCTGGTGCAGCTGATTCGAGGAAGAAGTCCTCGAGTTCCTCAATCTCCTGAAGATTTCGATCCCTCTCGACTCAAGCTGATCTCTCACAACCTCCAACAGGGTTCTCTCCGGGTAAGCTCACTCTCTTCACTATTTATAAGGAAAACCAGTTGAATACGAAGAGGACAGATGTGATTAGGTGGCGCTGACCAGGCAGTGCAACGCGGCGTGACAGAATTGGTGTACACGGCACGTCACCCCCCACTTATCCTCATAATAATTAGTCGCAGTGCCAGTCTAATCCCAACGGGCTGTCCCATCACCAACAAGGACAATTGACTAAGTATGAGCCAAATTCGACTTGCATGGGCCGAGATGTCGTCCCCACATCGCCTCAAGGCATTCGGCTCTTCCTAGCTAGTTCGGCTCTCTATAGTCGCAATATGTACAACTCGAGTTCCAACTTGGAACCCGGGTTTGGGGAGGCTTTACGACATTGGGCTAGCCGGAGGGGGTGTCACCAAACCCTCAAGAGGCTAGCGGCGTGGATTTGGAGTGGTGCGGCCGAAGAGTGGAGGCTCTCGGGACAAATACGCTGGAGGGAGAGAGAGAGAGAGAGAGAGAGAAAGAGAGAGAGAAAGAGAGATCAAAGCTTCTGGACGATATTGGCTAGGCTCTTGCGGCCAGAGCAAGTCGCCAGAGGTTGCGGTCAATGCCGACGGAGTGATGGAAGGTCCTGCTGGCCGCTGTGGGTTGAGAGGAGAAGAAGGAGATGAATAAAATTTGGCAACTCTAGAAACAACATATAATGGTTTTGTAAAAATTTCTCCAAAGTTTCTAAATTTTTAAATTTTCTTTTTAGATCCCCCATAGAGAATGTAAATTGCGCCAAAGCATCTTGCCGTCAAGTTTCACGTGAAACATTGTATAAAATATATTTTTTTTTGGTGAAAATATCTTTTTTTTTTAATTTTACAATTTGTTGTTTTTTTTGCTTAAAATTATACTTTTGACACATCAGATCGAGAAATGAATCCCACCACGATTTTTAGTACTACCGGATCATAGGAGTAGTGATTTTATTTCACTAGAAACTATTTGTTTCACGAATTTAATAATCATTTCTCTCTCAATTTTTGTATTTGAATATTAAAATTCAAATTAATATTTAAATTTTTAAAAAAATCAATCTTTTATTACGCAAGTGCAAATTTTACAATTCCTACATCGTAGGAATTATGCTATAATCGAATCATCATTGTTTTATACACAATATATTAAATATATTTTTATCATATTTTTTTTTTCGGACGTAATACAATATTTTTATAATCTCAACCGAAGCCTCGTATTGATTACAAAATATCCCTTAGTCAAGGGGATCTTCATACATTTTTACCTAATTTGCATGATGATGGTGGCTTTTTGGAGTTGCGGGGGATATCCCCCTCTTTTTTGAGCTTTTCGTGGTGCGTCATCATGACAATTCCAACGGAGAAAGAGGAAAGGAGTGGCATCTTCTGCGGATATGCGGCGAGCACCACCGCTCGGATGCCCCCAACTCTCACTGTTGTTTTCATTCCTTTTTGCCTTTTCTGTTTTTTCCCCCTAAATTTGCTGTTGATAAAGTTGGGAATCTTTGGATATTCTCATTCGGATGCTCTTCAGATGCTTCTTGTCTTTGTTTTCTTTATTTCCCAGTTGTTTTAATAATAATGTTGTCTATACTCCTCCGCTACAAGCGTAAATTTTACACTCCGGCCCGTTTGGTTTTCTCTACTTCTCATTACATACTCTGGGATAAATTGCACCAGCCATTGCAGACATTTTGGCCAATTTTTCACTTTGAAATTTGAATCGCACTTTCTAAATTTTTAGGCTACGTTTGATTCAGATATAAAATAAAATTATTTATTTTAAAAATAGCTATAAATAGCTATAAGTTTAGGAACAAGTAAGAGCAATACTAATTTTACGTTTGAATGAAAATTAAATTATTTTTGAAAATAATAAAAATAGCGTTTGGATAGTTATATTGAAATAATGAGAGTGCGAGTAATTATAATTTTAAAATAATAATATTTTATCTAATTAATTAATATAAAATAATAATTAAATAATAATTTAATTATTCAATTAACTATTACTATATAATCTTAAATATTAATGGATAAATAATTAACAATAATAAATATTCTTAATAAATAATTTAATTAATTATTAATTAATTAATTAATTAATTAATTATCTAATAATTAAATAATTAGTTAATAAAATAATTAAATTAGTCAAAATATTAGATTAATTAAAAAATTATACAATAATTAAAATTATATTTATTTTAATTAAACTTATTCTCACGTAGAAACAAACTTATTATAAGAAAAAAATTAAAATTACTGTTTCCATCTATAACCAAAGGCATTTATTAGGAAACAAGATTGGAACAAGACCTTATTCCACTCACGCCTTGTTCCTGAACCAAACGATGCCTTATTACTCTTAAAATCACCAAGTCCTTGCTGCTACATTATTTACTATAGAGTGTCTACATCTGTACATGCATTCGTTATGCATCCCCATCTGAGGTCAAACTTCGGCTGAAAGCAACCATCAGACCGCTCCAATCAAGCGACGAAAAGGGGGAAGTCAGAATCAGCCTTTGGCTGCTCGGGCCGAAAATAGAAAGACTTTGAAAAGAAGGTGTCACGTCCCGGGGGAGGTTTAAAAACGAAAAACTGCTCTAATTTTTCTTCAAAATCTTTTCTCTCGGTACGTGCCCAGATCCGCCACATATACAAGATCTCCCTATACAAACGGATAGAGTCTCCCCTGTATATGCACGACGTCGAACAAAATATATACATCAACCACAACTAGTTTTGCATACACAGAGTGCTAAATAAAGAGATAAGCTAGTCTTTGGATTCACACGAGAGAAGATCGCCCACTTGGCATACTCCAAATTGAAAGAATAAAACCACAAGCTTTAAAATAGTGCATACCCGATACCCAGTTTTGAAAACAAATTTTGCAAACATTTTCCTCTTTTTTAAAAGCTCCACATTCCATATGCAACTACAAAATGATAAAACCAAATCCAAAAGTATACTAGCCATCCACAGAGTCTGCATGTCCCACATCCACATCACCAAGGGTCCACATCACACAATGTCCACATCTCATGCAACTAGTATCAACCAAATGTAATGACCAAAAAGGAGTAAAAATGTCACCGGAATGATGAAAAATCAAATCACTCCCAAGCCGTAGCCTCACCCCCGTCCCCGTCCGAACCTGTCACATGGTGAGTCAGTGACAAAACATAGGAAGAAAAACGAATACAACGATGCTCAAGTGCAAAAGACAGGTATGATAAAGTAAATAGGACATCGAATCGAAAATCGAAACTCCCAACTCATCCATACCGCTTTTTTTCAGTTCCCCGCACGAAATCCGAAAAACAACAAACCTGCTCAATCCCTGGTGCCAAACAACCCACACGGGGGTCCCCTCACGCACTGACCGGCTAGGGATCACGGGTTCTACAGACCACTTTTTCAGAAAAGTACACCATTGCGGTGGCCAAACCGCTTGTGTACGTGACAGCGCCATAAGCCACACGATCCCATACTTATGGAATAAGTCACGGCATACCTCACGATCCCATATTCGTGGAATAAGTCACAATCATTGAAATCGATAAGTCCAAGATCCGTCCATGTCCTTTACATATGTACCGTTCCATCACAATAGCCGTGACAATATCCTTTCTGTCATTTTAAAATAACAATACCGAAAACAACAACAAGAGGAAGAGGAGGGTTGAACACCACCGTTCAACAACATCCCCAACCTCGGTTTGGTTACCCACCTCAATCGCCGATAAAAACGGAGCACAAAACCCTTCCTAAGCCTCCACAATCTTGTCCGGACGAAAACGACGGACCCCTCGGCGGCGAAATAAGAGTCCGAGCTCCCACCGCTGTCTCGGCAAGACCCACAACGAAAAACAAGCAAAAACACCTCCTGACGATAAAATATACCAAAAATCATCATCAAGAACACACCCGAAAGTCAATTCTGTAAATCGAGGGTCAAACCGGAATTTCGACGGCGAAAACGGCGAGAAAAACTGCTTGACGGAACGAGCTTGGCGGCGGTGCGAAGCAACGGCGGAAAAACCAAGTGGCGGAGGCTTGCACAAGGCTAGCGCACGGCAACCAAAAAACGGCGGCGGCAAGCGATGCGCAAGGGCAAGCGACGGCATGCGTGGCACGTAGGGCCCATGCGGCCCGGCCCACAAGGGCAGGCGCGCGGCGCGGGGCTTGCAGGTTGCAGCCTGGAGCAGTAAGGTAGCGGTGCTAGCGCTAGCGGCAGCAAAGCAGCGCAGCTGCAAGCGGGCGGCGCGCGACGGGGTGCTGCGCGCGGCGGTATGCAAAAATGGCCCGCGGCGCTGGCGAGCGGCTGCGGAGGGCGTGGGCGCAGTAGGGTAGCACGCAGGTGGCACGCGGGTGCGGCGCTGCAAGCGGCGCACATGAGCTGGCTGCGGGCGGCCCATACAGATCGACAGCTACATGCGGGTGCGGGCACGCGGCACGCAAGCCGAAGCGGCATGCGGCAGCAGCAAAGCAAGCCTGCGGGCGGTTCGGCACGCTGCGCGCGCAGGCAAGCTGCACTGGCACGCTGGTGGGCCTAGCGGTGCGGTGCTGCATGACTCCACGCGCTGCGGCTAGCGCGGCCTTGCGGAGCCGCGTGCAGCGGGCAGAGCAAAGCGACGCGCGGCATTGGCGCGGGGCTGGCAGAGTGCGACGCGGCACCTCATGCAGGCAGCAGCGTGCTAACAGCACAAGCGGCGGCGCGGCACGGTGCGGCAATCTATGCGGCGGCGGTGGCGCATCGCAACCTCCGTTAAAGCCAAATGTGGCCCCGGGCACGGCGGCGACGGCCTTGCGACTTCGTTAACGGCGGCAGCGGCCTCCCATCAAATCCGACGGCTACGGCGGCCTCCCATCTAAGCCAACGGTGACGGCGGCGGCACCGCTCAAAACTCTCGCTCCAACGAAAATCCCAAGAAACCCAAACGAAAGCACGGAAAACCCTACAAAATCCAAAACGAAGTCCACGAAAAGCCAAGTACCAACCTTTTACCGACGGGGAAAACGATGCGATACCTGAACTCAGTTCTCCGACCTCCGGTCTCCGGCGGTGATGGTGTTCCCGAATCCGACCCCTGACGATGACGGCATTTCCAATTTCGAACTCTGACGCGCACAACGAGGAAGAAGATGAATCGCTCTTTTTCAAAAACGAGAACCGAGGGTTTTCTTGTTTCTTTTTTGCTTATGTGGAAAAGAAAATTTGATCCCCGATCCCTTTATATTTATAAGAAAAAATCTAACCGATTTAACCGTTTTTCAACCGTTATTTTTTTTATTTGCGTGCCAAAATAATCGAAACATCCCTCATTCGTTAGTACGAATTTTAAAGCACCATAAACCAATAATGGGTATTTAAAAAGTCTTTTCCACCCATTAACTTTGAAAAATCATACCAGCAGTTCTTTTCATCAAATTTTCGAGCCGATCACACTGCCGTTCTCCGTTTAACGAGCTCTACAAGATGAAAGCCAAAACCAATTAAATCGACACAAGCGAAAAATAAGCCAAAATAACACACCGAAAATGACTCGAAACGAAAAACCGTTGGCACTACAGAAGGAGTGTGGGATTTAGGCGCAAATCTCGCAACTGACCCGGAATAGCAAGCAGCGCTCGACATTGGAAAGCGCCAGGAATCATGCTCTAGCGTGATACTAAGGGCGTGTTCGGCAACCGGTATAAGGGGGGGATAAGGGGGTTATCCCCCCCCTTTATACCCAAACAGTATTTAAGTGTGGGGGGAACATTCCCCCCATACCAGATTATTCTGGTATAAGGGTAGAACAGCTGTTCCACTCCACAGGTGGAACAGCTGTTCCACCTGTTGCTCATTATTATTTTTTTTAATTAAAATTTTTTAAATTATAAGATATTTAAATTTATAAAATTTTAAATTTTTTTATTTTATTTTATAAATTTTAATCCCCTCTATTATTCTTATTCCTCTTTAACTTACCAAACACAATTTTTCTTATTCCAATACAACCTTTATACTCAACCAAACACAAAAAAACTATAATTCTTGCTTGTACCTGAACTTATACCTATCCCCGGAATGACCAATTTTCGCTTATACCCGAACCAAACGCAGCCTAAGGGAATGAACTTGGACGAAAATTGATGACTATTCTATTTGAGGAATATTTGACTCAAAAGGAAATAGTTACTAAATATACGATAACTTTTCTCAAATTACGCTGATAATTCAAATCAGCGCCTAATAACGTGGTTCAAAAAGTGTATAAATAACTGAACCATCGAATAAGAAGAGGTCCAATAATCTCGTAAGCCCGAGACCGCTCCCTACTTTTTCATACCTTTACTACTTTCTTATGAGTAGGCTAACTTAACCTTTACCACTTTTCTTATGATTAGATTATCTACAATTTCTATTCTTCTCCTCCTCCTTGTATCCCTTTTTTTATGCAATATAATTCCTAATCCGCTCATTAGCCGTGTCCAATTATTGTCTCTATTACCTAGTTTGACTACTCTAAGTCGAACCCAATCTCTCTCTGCCTCTACATCCCGTCTTCGGCTACTCTAAGCCGAACGATCGCGAGAGTTACCAGAGAAGAACCAAGCCCAGCAGATCCCTCCTCGATCCGATCGCTTGACTCTTTAGCACACGGTGCATTCACATCAAGAGGGTCAACCGACACCCGGGGCCGATCCCTGACCACTACTTTTGGCCCCAACAGGTGCCGATCGTCGATTTGAAAGCACCATCATCGAAAACAAATGGGTGGCAAATGAATCGGTTTGCTACTTGTCACACTCCGGAGTCGAAACTACGACCCAAGCGCACCAAAAGATCCGCCCCCCATACGGGAAGCCCCGCATAGACGAAGCGTCTAACCTGCAAAAGATAATACTACAACTATACAGATATCAGAGCTGGAAAGTAAACTATTGAAGTATAAAAATACAACTCCAAATAGTACAGGTCTGATCCTGACAATATATAAATCTCTCAAAATAAAACTCTCAAAAGTAACTATATACAATGATCCAGCAGACTGTACTAAAAACTCCAAAATGGGGTACAACTACACTCTAAGGACGTGTAGGGAACTAGCTCGCGACTCCCTTACCTCAATCAGCAGGTGCAGCAACTAGAGTAGGAACAAGGGAAGATGCCTCTAGAAAATTTATCACCGATAGAGGGTGTGAGAACTGCATCAAACAGTAGTTCTCAGTGGGTACCGTCCCCAAGACCAACTGTCTGCCCACTAAGTCTACTAGAGGCATAAGATAACAGAAATACTGTAATAATAAAAGAATAAGCTGAAAAAAAAAAAATTACAACTATCATGCCTCTATCTACAATGCTCAATGGGTGATACAAAAGAAAATGATGCATTGACTCTACTTCAAAATACTCGATCAACCCAATCACACTGACTGCCACATAGGGTCCAGTCAAACCTGCGCCTACCTACTACTACACATCCCCAATGGGACGGGAATTACGTAGGTGGTCCCACTCGGACTGTGTCGACAAGCTGCGAAAGATAAGTAACAGGTCTAGCTCCGAAGCGGCACTCGAGGGGAGCGACCCCACCGAGGAAGTATCTGCGCATCTCTGTCGAGCTCAATACGGCTCATACAGTCTATAATCCAAATCCACGATCAATCAGATCGAAAATAATAACTCAACACTAACCACATCAGCCGAAACACTCAACGGCTCAGGACCACCGTCCCCAAACGGCTCATCCAGAGGTTCTCAACCGCCAACCACGAAGGAAGATCCGGAAGTTTCGGGAGACTAGCGCTTACGACCCTATCAAACAAGAACAAGTTTCAGGCACAACCCTCTCGTAGCTCTCGACCCAAAATATGGAAACAGCCCTTAGAACCTATATCACTCGAACCCTCACGGATAAGGAGGTTTGTAAGAAAAGATAACAATTATAACCGAAAACCATTTTGATTTGAGAAACCCAATTTAATGAATTTTAGTCCTTAAGGAATATCAGTTAGAACAAGTTCTATTTTTCAAACCCCAAAGGGCTAATGCCTTCACCCAATCAAACAAAAATAGGCTCCGGTGACCATTCGAAATTCGAAAGAAAAATATTGATTTACTGAAATCATGTGTGTGTCCAAAAACAGTTTGGGTTCAAACTCCTGCTATCACCAGCTCAACACTACTACGAACACAGTGCCAACGACACTGGTCGGAGGATACCCGACAACCCGGGACCATCGTCAATCCGAATGGCTCCCAATACTAGCCCTGATCTAGCCTCAGCTATCAGACTCCACTCGGCCCCCAGGCACGAGTGTCAATGCATTCCACAATATCTCAAGCACTCGGCCCACTATCCGGGCGAGGAGAAACTCTAAGTTCAAGAAAAAAAAATACAAAGTGTGGAAAGTCTAAAATATGAAGAAAACTAGCCCAACGTGAGGGTTTTCTACTAGTCTGGTTAAATACAGGCAAACATATGACGGGGTGCTAGTCAAGATTCCAATATTTCGTTATCGCAAGAAATAATCAATTTGCTAATTCTATAATACATGCTTGCATCTTAGTCCGCAAAAAGGAGTACTTTACTTTATATGCATGCATACTACGACATAGAATTAGTACGTCGCCCACTAATTTTGGAAGAAATCCAACCCACCTAGAACATGCTAAACCGTAGTCTGATTAAGCTGAAACTGAACGTGAGTGTTCCTCAGGTTCAGACGGTTCCAACGAACCAAAAATCACCCGAAAACTCCTCCCAGTCGCTGAAATATAAGCCGAAGATCGCGATAAGTCCAAATCACCAAAATGACAACATCACCGCAAATCTGTCCACAAAACAGCAAAATACCTCCTGCGATATGCCCTCCAAAAATTCCAAGAAAAATACGGCTGCGATGCTCGTGAAGTGTAGATGTGAAACGAGTCCTTAAACTCCCAATTCCGACAACCGTAGGCCGAGAAAATGTAAGATTACTCCTGTACCGTCCAGAAAATGCAACAGCAAAAAGGGAGTCTAAAGATGCTATGAGAAACTCCATAAAAACTCAAAACAAAGAGGAGCAATGAATATCAAAGTCGAAAGCCTACCTCTCGTGAAGATCCACCTGAAATTTCAGCTTAAAATTCCAAAGGGTAATCCCAGGGGAGTCCACGGAAGAAACGTCGACGAAGAAAACCACAATTGGTGGAACGTCGAAGCCCGCGGAGTCGAGGAAGAAGTTGATGAAACGATCTCCAAAAATCCTCCAAAACCCCAAAAAGTGAAGAAGACTTGTAGAACTTCTTCTCTGTCGAAGGAGACCCCAAGAAAAATTTCCCAAAAGTCCCAAAATGGCAGCACAAAGGGCCTATTTATAGAGAAAAAACCCAAAAAGACTCCATTTCGGGTCAAAGGGGAATCCGGGCGCCCGGATCCGCACAGGACTGTGCCTGGAACACGCAGCGCTCATGCGAGGGGCTCCGGCTCAACAACTGAATCGCCCTAATGCCGCCACATGTCCCGCCCCCCGTGCTCCGTGCGCCCCACGCACACACAGCGGCTGGCGCCCGCCAATGGCAGCACGCCACGTGGCCAGGCATGGTCCACACTGCGGTCCACACGCCGCACTTTGCGCCGGGTCTCCCGCGTCATTGTCAGTCAATGGCGTGCTGCCACGTGGCGTCGTCCCACCAATCGCGGCGCGATTACCGCAGCCGGGCCAATCAGAAGGCCCCATGGGCTGGCGCGCTCGCTCGCTGGTCCCGGTGCACGTGCCAAGGGCCGTGGACCGGCCTGCATCCAAATTAGGCCCAAGAGGCCCATTTAGCCCGAAAATAGTCGATTTTGACCGTTTTCACACGCTGAAATCATTTTTGACGTCTGTTTGACCCACAGCGCACTCGATACACAAAAAATAGTATTTTCTCACCGCCGACCACACAATCAAGTCACACGATGACCCAAGACACCACACTGCTGACATATATATATATATATATATTTCGGCTACTATACTATTAATAGTATGATTAAAAACTGAATAGCACCAATAACTTGGTACTATTAATAATATTCCAGCCTAGCTATATATATATATATATATATATATATATATATATATATATATATATATATATATATATATATATATATATATATATGTATGTATATATACATATATGTATATATACATACATACATATATGTATGTATATATACATATATACATACATATATGTATGTATGTATATATGTATATATACATACATATATGTATGTATGTATATATACATATATGTATATACATACATATATATATATATATATATATATATATATATATATATATATATATATATATATGTATGTACATACATACATACATATATATATATATATATATATATATATATATATATATATATATATATATATATATATACATATGTATGTATGTATGTACATACATATATATATATATATATATATATATATATATATATATATATATATATATATATATATATATACATATATATATATATATATATATATGTACATACATATATATATTTATATATATATATATATATATATATATATATATATATATATATATATATGAACTAGGCTACTATGCTATTGATAGTACTAAGTCATTAGTGTTATTAAGTTTTTAACCCTTGATTTAAGAGATGTGTGGTTATGATGATAATGGGGCCCTAGGGTTTAGTGGGTGGTTGGAAAAATAGTATGAGCTAATGATGGAAAATGATCAAAAGAATAGATCTAACAGTGAAAATTTTGATAACAACAAGTGCTTGGTGCTATCAATAACATAGTAGTCGGACTCTATACATATATTATGGCTTTAGTGCTTTTAAAAGCACCATGCACTTGGTGCTTGTAAATTTTTTACCATTACATCTATTTTTTTAATTAATTCTACTCTTAGATCATGCTATTCAATTAACCACTAACTAAACACTAAAAAATTATTATTATTTTAATCTTACATCCCTTTATCCAATGACCATAAATACACTAAATCCTAGGAGTTAAATTTTATATATATATATATATATATATATATATATATATATATATATATATATATATATATATATGTTGAGTCAAAATTTTCGTCACTCAAGGGCGTGACATGTGGCGACAATCGTTGGCTAGAGACATCAGCCGACGGAAGAAAAAGTCAACCGAAGAAGAATCCGCGTCCTGATCCATACCACCTCAGTCGCGTGAGAACGTAGCACGCGACAGATGCTATCGGCTAAAGGCAACAGCCGATAGGAGAAACAACAAAAGAAGATCCCCACCTCATCCAAGGTCAACTTTGGCTGAAGACGATCGCTAGACCGCTCCAATCAAGCGAAAAAGGAGGCGAAAGTCAGATGCACAACGACATTTAACTAAGTGCAAGAATTATCAACTTTTCATTGATCTGTATTAGAGCGAAAATTATAGACCTCACATAGACCACCAAAAGCAAACTCTTAGCTGCGCCTTTTTTTTTTTTTTCCTTTTCCCTTTTTTTTTTTTCTCTTTAAATACAACCAAAAGCTTTTTTTTTTATTTTTATCTCATAGAAGGAGCAAATTCTTACGGAAAGTACCACACACAACCAAAGTTTTTTTTTTAAAAAAAAAAAAAAACCAAGGGGATAACTGTGCCTTTTTTTTTTTCTTTTTCCCGACACTTTTTTTTTTTCCTTTCACATCCATACCTCTCCTGAAAGACCTTTTATAGATAGGAGCGAGAACGATGACCTTTCAACAATAAGCACACACGCTAAAACTTTTTATTTTATAAAACCTTTACCCTTTTTTTTCCAACCTCTTTCTTTAAACAAGGAGAACGATTAAGCATGTAGTCTAGAACTTTCCCCGCCCCCCCTTTTTTGTTCCCTCTTTTGAAAATAAACTATGTATAAAAGCTTTAACCCCTCCCCCCACCCTTTTTTGTTTCTTTTTCTTAAGATGGGGAGGACCATCAAATACAGATGAAGCAATCACATCGAAAAGCAAAACAAAAGAGACTAAAGGGACATATACAATATACACAACATATTAAGGAACACTGGGCAGGTCCTCATTCCTAATCCCATACACAAAAGGGACCAAGAGGACATAAGGAGAAGGCGGACAGCGGAAACCAGCAAATACCAGTGGCAGGTGAAAAGGAGCAAAATGGAAAGAAAACAAAAAAAAAAACAAAAAAAAAAAAAAAAAAAAAAAGAGTCGGACATTAAGTTCATTAGTACAAGACAAAACGGGGGCAAAAGTAAAACAAAGATAAGGGCAGATTCAATCAAGAAGGAGATGCAGTTTCGGTCGGGTGAGGCGCAGAAACAACGCGCTCCATATGGAGATGATTGATGATTGTACGGTATTCATCGATTATGCGGCGCAAGTTGACCTACACAGCTATGAATTCAGTTTTCTCTGCAATACCCGTAACGTAGCAATCTTTCAAAAGATTGTACTTTTGCTAGAGGCAGCTAAACCAATTCAAAAGTTCTGAGTGCTGAATAATAAGATGGTCATACAAATTTTTATAGAGAACGTAGTCCTCATAATTCGCATCTTTGATTTGCAAGTCGAGCTTTTCATCTTCAGTACAGCAACCAGTGGTGCATCGTCTTTCGCGGCTCCTAATTGAAAGGACAGAACACCCCAACACCGCGCAACATTGATAATTGAGCCATCATATGGAATAGGAAGATCTATATATGCTATAAACCAACCGTCAATTGCAACGATCACTTCGCACTGAGGAGGTTCGATGCCTAGAAGATCAGTTATTTCTTCAAGCATTTTACTATAGGACAGCTGCAAAACCGGCATCGCAACTACCGCAGCCGAGATAAAAAACTGGAGAAACAAACAATCAACGGGAATCATAGGAAATAAAAATACAAAAATATTTTATATACATATAACATATGTAGTAAATTCAGAGGACTAAGATGGTTTGGCATTTTTTCCCACGGATAAAATTTCCAATGCAGTTGGCGCTCTCTTCCATCTATGAATAGAGAACCAGAAAGAGAAGGAACACCAAAAACAATCGTGAACGATCAACCCACAACCGACCATAAGTAAAAAACAACATATCCTCTGCCAAAGTCAGAGAAGGCCCACAAATCATGGAACAAATTATCTTACCTGTGAAATACCCACACAACCCACAAACACAAGTATAGAACAAAACTAACTTCAAAGAAAATGAGAAGATGAACCTTGCTTGTCCAGCGAGCTCACACAGGGGAGGCACTATTTATAGACCAAGAAAGTTCAGAGAATGTAAAGGGGAAGAGGGTTTAGAGTATCGCACAATAATTACGATCATAGGAGATAGGGGATGGGCTAACCAATGCCAACCAGTGACCCGCGAGGAAGAAGGAGACCAACAACCCTACACCATGATTACCGAGCACCATCCGAACGTCAGCCATCCCGTCTCGACGTACGGCAGCCTGATCCCTCAAAGGTATGAAGGTGCAACAACCACCCGCAAGAAGCACGACTACGATCCAAGGGAGGGCGGCCCCGTATAGTCCTACAACTAGCGCTGTCCTCCCTTGATCCGACCCTCTCTACAGGGCAGGGGATGATGCACGCGTGAGATAGAGGGGAGACCATGTGCAAGGAAACCTATGTACGGCGATGAGCAAGATGGGGAAGAAGGAGCACAAGCAAGAAAGGAAGAAGGAAAGGGCACGGGCACGGGTAAGAGAGGAAGATGGGGAGAGCAAGCTCAAGGGCACGGGCAAAAGGAAAAGATGAATAAGGAGAGAGCAAGGGCAGAGGCACGGGCACAAGGGAAAAAAGGGGAAGAAGGGAAGGGCATGGGCATTGGCACGGGCAGGGGCAGGAGCAAAAAAAAAGAAAATGGAAAGGGAAGGGCAGGTGCACGACCAAGAGAGAGAAAGGAAAGGCAACGTGAGGAGAGGACACGTCAGAATAAAGACGCTCAGGAGACTTCTACAAAGCTCAGATTTTATTATTTTTATAAATTATTCATCAACTTTCAGTCGCTTTGAACTATTCAATTAGAAGAATGAGAAAGACAAAAGCACCAATAAATTTATGGTGCATGTACATACTAAAAACCAGGTATAGGCAATATACATATATGTTTTTTAGGTTAGCACTGAAAGTGAAACTTCTCTAAAGAATTTGGAATGCTTGATGATTGAACTTGGAAAAGCTTCAGAGACAACAGAGAATTCGGCCACACACACCAAAAAAAAAGTACAAGAAGACACCAATTTCCACTTGTTTTCTAAGTTGCTTGAAATTAACCAACAACATATTTGTTTGTTCCTTTGGTATCCAAAAACCCACCTTTGTTTCACCACACATAGAGGGGGGTGAATCTGCTTTGGACGTTTATTTTGCTATTTGATTCGCCGTAAATTATTTTGGCCAGCAATATGATTTTCCTAAATTAATTTTCTCTAGATGATTAGAAAGTTAATTATAGAAGAGAAAGAGACAGAAAAATAATAATAAAAAAATAACTTTATAAAAGTGAAAGAGTTACAGTGGTTCTGTTTTTTTTTTTTTTTCTTTTCTATCCAAATGTACCAAAAAAAAAAAAAATAAAAATAAAAAATAAAAAATAATAAAAAAAAAAAAGTAGATTCACCCTATTCTTTAATTCTCACGTTTAATTAACAAATTTGAAATAAAAAAATAATAATAATATTTTTAAAAAAATTATGAACTGTTACAAGATTATATATTATAAAACATGGGATGATTAGTAAGAAAGAGGAACTTATTAAACTATTTAATAAAGCACAGAAAATAATTATCCAAATTGAAAGTTCAAATGCATATTTGCCAAAGAGCTAAAGTTTATAAGTGTTTGTACATATTCCCTAGAAAATTATATTTTTTTTTTTTCTAATTTGCTTTATTTGTCATTTTTATTTTTTTCGCAACAAAGACCACATGCAAAGCACATGTCAACATTTAGTTACAGTAAAGACACTATATGTGGCTTAAACTTCAACATATGATTAAGAAAGATTTAAATGGCTTAGATAACAACAATTTTCAAAATGAGAACATTGTGACCACACAAAATAATTTTGTCATGCGATAACCATTACTTCAATTTTCATACCTTTGATTACTAGTGGATGACAATTTTTATATGGTTTATTCGGATTATATAAGTAGACGATTATCATAGCTCTGATTTCTGAGATTCTAAAAACGAAGAAAAGGAAGAAGAACATAGGAATACAAATTGTTCAATCAGTTTTTGTTGTACACTACTTAAGAAACAGATACCTGTGCACTACGTAATTAACATAAACATGAATAATTTAACAAAGTCAAAGAAACCAGGAGCAGAGGTGGAGGCTTACGGTGGAGGCTAACAGAGCAGAGTTCTCCAAGCACCTTCTGCTTCAAATTTCACCAGTGCCGAGTGGCTGCCTCGAGGTATCACCCGAAGCCCATGCTTGGTAGTCCTTTACTAGCTGAAATAAAGCACGTAATTTAAAGAGCGCCAAAAAAAGAGAAAGTAGTATGATAAAAGAAGAGTACAAAAATGCTCCAGAAATTCCCAGATGCAGAGTCAAATTGGAATGTCTTATCTACAGAGTATGTCTAAGTAGTTTGGCTATCATGAAGTCATAGTGGATCAGAAGACAGTTTGTGATTCTAATAAGAACAAAAGGAGATTTTGGTTACATAATAGCAAAATATAGGGCGGGATTTCAAAGAGAGTTCAATGATGTACATCACCATTAAATTTATGATGCAGAATGCACATTGGAAAGGGAATCCTGCCTGCTAGAAAAAATAAACTGTGAACTTCTCTTGGAAGGAACGTATGTATGGGTCTCTAGCACTGAAATTGAAGTAGAAAACCTCGACAGACATCGTGCATTCATTAAGATTTTTAGTTTTCTGTTAATTTTAACAATCAGGCTATGGTGCCCAATTCCAAAATTTGAACATTATAGCTAGAAAGATAAGAGACCGCCCTTGCCTAGTAACCAATTTAACAGAGACAACCCTGTTTGTTGGTTTCCGTAGGGAAATCACTATTTTCATGTGGTAAACATGCAACAAAAGGCAAGAAATCAGTCACAACAAAAATCCGACTGCGGTGGCTCCTAGATGAAAACAAAATACACTGTATATAAAAAGGAGGACAGGGTCAAGAAACATGAACAAGAAAAAAAAATGAAAATAATTAAAAGAAAAAAAGATTCAGCTGACCAAGGTGAGGTTTGAAAGTTATCACAGGGTGCTCCTAATCCAGAATCTTATTGATATACGACGTTAGTTATTGTTACCCTAAAAAGTAATTTATCTAGGTGGCCTCATCTAGGTAACCTCAGCGATTTACATGACAACATATATTTTCTTATTTGAGTATATCTGGTCCTGCTAATAACAAGCAAGATACTTCATCCTACTCACAAAAATTGAACAACAAGAGATACTACAAGAATATTTTCTGAGCAAACCACAAATTTAACATTATTTAATTTTCTCCCTTTCTTTCGATAAAAAGTATGATATATAGAATCAGTAGCTCCATTTATAGCCTGTGTTGCATAAAGTTCTGCTTTCATTCGAAAGCAAAAGTATATACTTTAGCCTGTAGTAAACGAACTTGAGATTACCTGCTTAAGAAATCGCGGAAGCATTATTCTCAATAGCTGCTCAAGGACCTGCCTACCAGTCGATTCAATCACTTCCACTGGTATTGCTCGAATTGCAAATGGAATTTCAATTGAAACCTGCGGATCATCATAATAAAAAGAAACTAAATAACACAAAAAAAAATTAAACAAAATTCTAGACATAGTGATGTAAGTATGAGAATTGCCTCAATCAGAGTCTCCGATGTGAGCTGCTGAAATGCTGAATCTAGCATATCCTTGTTGCAGGAAACTTTATTCTCCATGGAAGCTGCATTTCCCACAGCAAATCAATGTCAAAGGTGTCCTGAAAAGAAGGCATAAATAGTTTCATTCAGAGGTAGAAGTAAGGAAGGCTGCTAAGGAGATGCAAAATTTAACTACAGAAGCATGGGATTATAACGTTCTGCAAAATCAAGGTGTTCTCAAGTAGAACCAGGCAAAAAGCTTAGCCCTAACAAATCAATCAAAAACATATGCAATTATCTTAGATTTTTGATAAATATGCAAATGCAGGATTGTCCTAGAGATAGACCGCTTTATGTCTCAGATACAGATCAGCAGTAAATCCAATTTCTTAGGTAGCTACATATCACGAGACTTCACAAGTCAACGAATAAAAATACGGCATTCCCAACATCAACATATGAGCAATGTTTTAAAACCCGGGTCGACCTGGCCGATCGAACCATGACTCAGTGCCCAAACTAGTTCAGTTCAACTCAAAAACTAGACTGGTTTAAAACCCACTTTGGCCTGTTAAGACTGGTGGTTCAACCAATGAGCCGGCCCAGTTTTTCAACCAATAAACCGGCCCAGTTTTACATGAGTCGGTCGGATTTTATTTTATTTTTTATTTTAAAAATTGATAAAAAAATATGCATTAGCTTTTTAATAATCTACACTTTGGAAACATTTATAATTATATAAAACATAGTATTTAAAATAATAGAATACTATACTTAGTATACATTTTTTATTATCTATAGTATGAAAAAATAATAATTAAATATTTATAATGTTATGCTGACGTCATTCAACCAAGTGGTTGAACACTAGTTGAACTAGTGACTCGTGACCCAGCAATATTTCTGGATCATAAATGGTTTGGGATTTTATATCCTTGCATATGAGGCCAGCCGGCCACATATGCAATTCGGAGCACCAATCACACAACACATTACAGGGGTGTTAGTTTTCCTATTATCTTCTTCACTTAGTGGCATTTTTGTTAATATACTTCTTCTCCTTCCCCCATCCGAATATAGAGCTTCAATCCACGTCCCAAATATTGGTTCTTTTTGTGCTTGAGTTGTATTACATTGCTTTTGTACACAGAGAATTCATTAATAATTATAGTCTTGTATCTACTTTATATAATTTATTCAACTATTAATATTACACCAATACCCAAACTGAATAAGCTTCTCCTGATCTTTATGGTATATCATAGCATAGGCTAAAGTTTTTCTCTCATGACTGCTATGACAATGTCATCTGCATCACTCTAAAACAACACTACAACACAATAAGGTTATAGTGACACATTGTTGGGACACTTTTATGCAAGTGTCCCACTTATATATAAAATTTCTTAAAAATAATCCATCAAGGCTCAAATTTAAACCAAACCCACCACACACCACCCCACCTCTACCTGTCAAAAACTTTGGCCCAAAGCCCAATACCCTTCTCCACCCAAACCTGCTCGTTTCCTCTCCACCCGCCACCTTGCGAGCCACCCCCCCACCCCGCTGCTCGTTTCCTCTCCACCCGCCGCCCCGCAAGCCACCAGCCCCACCCCCCGTTTCCTCTCCACCCGCCGCCCCGCGAGCCACCTGCCCCCCCTCCCCCCCTGTTTCCTCTCCACCCGCCGCCCCGCGAGCCACCCCCGCCCCCCCGCCTCGCTAGCCATTGTTGGACACTTTTATGCAAGTGCTCTATTTATATATAAAATCTCTTAAAAATAATCCATCAAAGCCCAAATTTAAACCCAACCCACCACACACCACCCAACCTCTACCCGTCACAAACTTTGGCCCAAAGCCCAATACCTCCTTTCTCCACCCAAACCTGCTTGTTTCCTCTCCACCCGCCACCTCGCGAGCCGCCCCCCCCCCCCCGTTGCTCCTTTCCTCCCGCGAGCCACCCCCCCCCCCCTTTCTTTCTCTCCCCGCCATTCTTCCCCCTCTACCCCTCTCATCTTCTCCCTCTGCGAGAGGAGTACAACAAGAAGGTGCTTGTGGTAAGCTCTAATTCCGACGATGGATCCAAAGAGATCACCATAGATCGCAGCCGCGGCGGAAAGAGTACAACGAGAAGGTGCTCGTGGAGATCTACAGATCGATCCTCGCCCAGGGCCCAATCGCCACCACCACCGCCACCGCCTCGAGATCGCAAAGTGAGCTCTCTCTCTCTCTCTCTCATCAAATTCACTTCCTGTGATGCCTCATTTGTGATTATTTTTTAGCATATGAATCTAATCTCCATGTTTTTACTTGATTTTGATGTTACGTGTTGAGATTATTTTAAAAGTTGGGGAGATGCGATTGCTGTGTTAGGGATTTGTGTGATACTTATTTGTGATGTATTATAGGATATGAATCTAATCTCTATGTTTTTGCTTTATTTTGATGTTACGAGTGTTGAGATTATTTTAAAAGTAAAGAGATTCGATTGCTTTGTGTTAGGGATTTGTGTGATGCATCATTTGTGATGCATTAAGGAAAAGTTACTTTTTCCTTGTGATATATGATCTCTTGCAGTTGTAGAACATAGGTTTGTTTTATGTGGAATTGTTTTGTTTGCTGCGTTTCTCATGGGTTTTTTATGTTTACTTTTGGGGATCTTACCTGGAACAATTAATGATAGATTGAGAAACTAGAAAATGTTGAATGATTGTTATTGGAAGGGGATTTAGGTTGTGGCTAAGCTGAATTAATGGGAAAGCAATGAGGAGATAAGTGAGCTGTTTTTTGGCTGTGGAAACTTGTGGCAGAAGCTACTCTGATCTGTATTTGCTAGATGTTGCTTCAAGCTGGAAAGTAGTAGAACAAAAATATTGATTAGAGAGCAAAATTGGTTTTCATTTTGTTGTTAGCATTGGTACTGTGACTTCAATTTAGCCAAAGAAATAAATCAAATAATGCCTTCTTTTTTTTTTCCTTTTAACATGTCAAGTATTCAAAGTCCATTAGTTTGAATGAATGATTTGATTTGATTTGATTTGATTTGACAAATCAAACCCAAGTTTGAAATTGATCCCCTTGGATTACAAATTTGAAATTTTGTAAATCATTTCAATAAATTTTACAATTTAATTTAGTTTCGCTGATATAAAAGTGATATAGTAACACAATCATTGTAGCGTATTCAATCACAATAATGATAGATCACTTTTATGTGCAGAAAAATTTCGTACACGAGTCGGTTTGGATTTTTTTGGTGCTATTCTTAAGATATTGTGGAGTTATTTATGGATTTGAAAATTATTAAAGGATGGTTGGATCAGCCAAGGGGAAGTAAACAATACTTGGAGGGTATTGGTGGTTTTCTTGATTTTGCATTCAGGAACCCAATTTTTTATAGCAAAATTTGGTGCCCTTGTGTGAAGTGTGTCAATAGAAGTAAGCTGAGTCGGAAAGATGTTTACGAACATTTAGTGTGCAATGGAATGCTTCGCGGTTATCGACAATGGTCTTTTCATGGTGAGCCATTAGTGCAAAGCACATCCTATCCTAGACATCGCGTAGAAGATAATTATAGCATGCATGTAGATACGCATCAGCTATTAACTGATGCATTTGGATATGGAGAAGATGATTTGATGCTTTGTCCATCGGATTCTATGGACACACCAACACACAGTCTAAATGTGGAAGCTAGGATTTTTTATAACTTGCTCAAAGATGCAGATAAAGAGTTGTGGCCAGGGTGTTGACAAAACTTTCATTACTTGTCATTCTATTTTACACAAAGTGTACAAACAAATGGAGCAACAAATCTTTTACCGATTTGCTTGAGATTTTACAACTTGCAATACCTAATGGTAAAAGTTTACCCAAATCATTTAATGAGGTAAAGAAGGTTATTAAGAAACTGGACCTCGGATATGAAAATATTCATTCTTGCCCGAATAACTGTCAACTGTATTGGAAAGATAAAGCCAATGATGACACTTGCTCCATTTGTGGAGCTTCAAGGTGGAAGAAGTTTAGCGATCAAGCTACTTTGGCTAAGAAAAAAGAAAAAAGGGTATGCGTTATTTTCCTTTGAAACCTAAACTTAAAAGATTATATATGTCGAAGCATACATCAACTTTGATGAGATGGCATGAAACAGACCACATAAAGGATGGCGCATTGAGACATCCTGCAGACTCTCAAGCTTGGAAGAGTTGATTTCAATCACCCTGAGTTTTCCTCTAACTCACGTAATATTCGGCTTGGATTAGCTACCGATGGTTTTAATCCATTTGGAAAGTTTAGTTCAAGTTACAATTGTTCGCCTGTTGTTCTAGTACCGTATAACTTGCCTCCTTGGATGTGCATGAAAGCAACATCCTTTATGCTTTCTTTAATTATTCCTGGACCAAGTGCGCCCGGAAATTATATTGATGTCTACTTACAACCTCTTATTGAAGAATTGATTGAGTTGTGGGAGATTGGAATAGACACATATGACTCTTGTGATGAAACTTTTTGACTCAGGGCAGTACTTTTGTGGACAATTAATGATTTTCCTGCATACGAAAATTTGTCGGGGTGGAATGTACATGGAGCGTTCGTTTGCCCTTTATGTAACGTAGATACTTTCTCCAGACGGTTAACACATGGCCATAACCACAAAATTTGTTATAATAAGGACTATTTTGATGGTACTAAAGAATTTGGTGATGCACCCGTGACACCTACTGAGACTATGATTTTGCGTCAGCTAGAGAAAATGATTGATTTTGATAATTCACAAACATGGAAGAAGAAGAGTATTTTTCACATTGCCTTATTGGGAATCTAACCTTTTGAGACATAATCTTGATGTCATGCATGTAGAGAAAAATATAACTGAAAATATCTATGGTACATTGTTAAATATAGAAGGCAAGTCGAAGGATAATTTGAATGCTCGTCTTGATTTGCAAGAACTGAAAATTAGAGAAGACCTTCATCCTCAACAGATAGGTCCAAACAAGTTATATTTGCCATCTACCCGTTACACAATGTCTCAAAATGAGAAGCAAGTATTTTGCAATTTGCTCCGCAACATCAAAGTTCCTAATGGGTATACAGGAAACATTGCAAGATGTGTAAATTCTGCACAATGTAAAATTTTGGGGCTCAAAAGTCATGATTGTCATATATTGATGCAATAACTTCTACCTATTGCATTACGAGGACTTCTTCCAATGAATGTAACCCTACCATTGTTTGATCCAAGTGTTTATTTTAGATAATTATGTTCAAAAGTTCTTCACGTACATGAATTAGAGCAACTTTAATGTCGAATTAGATTAACAATGTGCCATCTAGAGATGATTTTTCCTCCAGGATTTTTGACTATTATAGTGCATTAGTCACTCATTTGGCTACTGAGGCAAAGATTGCCAGACCGGTTCAGTATCGATGGATGTATCCTATTGAACGGTAAGACTGTATATAGAGTAGTCATTTATGCTTTTTATGCTAATATTTTTTTATTAAATCAATTAATCTATTATATTTTTGTTGATTAGGTATCTTGGCACCTTAAAGTCTTATGTGCGTAATAGGGCTCGTCCAGAGGGCTCGATTGCAGAAGCTTACTTAGCGAATGAATGCATGACATTTGTTCTCGATACAAAGAAGGTTTCGAAACGAGATTCAGTCGGTCTTCGAGAAATGATGATAAGGTGAAAGTAGAAGAAAATTCAAATTTGGTGATGGAATCAATTTTATTCCCTCGTGCGGGACGACCGATAGGAAAGCCTACTAATTACATACTTAATAATTTGGAAAAAGTACAAGCACATCGCTATGTACTTTTCAATTGTCCAGATGTCGCGCCATATCTTAGGTAAGTCAAGAACTTAAACTAATATAATGCATTACTATTTTACTTTTCAAAAGATTCAATTGACAAACTCAGAAAATTTGTAGAGAACATACTGCGGAGATTCGGAGAAAAAGTCGACCACGTCGTCTCTCTTTGAGAGAAGTAGAGTGTGCGCAGAATGAAAGATTTCATAAATGGTTTATTGAACATGTAAGAATTGTAAATTTATAAAAATATATAACTAATTTGAATTTGAGTATTTAGAAATAAAAATAAAAATGTTTGCGATTTCAGTACCTAATTTAAAGAAAATAACACATTCACTATTTTATTTATGACTATAGGTTTTGAGATTGGAGAGGGATGGACATCTCAACATCTCAAAGAAGAGATTAGATGGCTAGCTCGTTGTTAGGGACTTAGAAAATTTTAAAGCTTAAGTCCGTGACATCGTGGACCTAATCAAGTAGCAAAAAAATTTCTAGGGTTTAACATTCGTGGTTATAAATTCTAGCCAAAACGTTATGACAAAGAAACCCAAAATAGTGGAATATTTTTAACAGCAAAAACATCAAGTTATTCACGGGTTAGTGATAACAATCCAATTTT
Source organism: Tillandsia fasciculata (assembly GCA_029168755.2). Classification (NCBI taxonomy): domain Eukaryota; kingdom Viridiplantae; phylum Streptophyta; class Magnoliopsida; order Poales; family Bromeliaceae; genus Tillandsia; species Tillandsia fasciculata. Next base: position 25,385,491 of record CM054931.1, on the reverse strand, counting down.
TGGAGATATCACTTACTATGGAAAGGTGTTGGAGATTATTGAACTCGAATCATTGGGGAAAATTTTCAGTTGTGCTGTTTAAGTGTGAGTGGGTTGATGTCACTCATGGAAAATGATTGAAAAGAGATGAGTATGGCTTCACTCTTGTAAATTTTTCGCACTTGATACATACTGGCGAGAAATTGGAGGACGAACAGTTCATCTTTGCGACCCAAGCTGAATAAGAATTTTATGTGGAAGATGAACTAAATCCTGGATGGTCTACTATCATAAAGTTCAAGCCTAGAGATGTGTACGACATGTGTGAGACATTTTGGTAGATGTGGAAGATGAGCCTTATCATGTTTCACTTCTGGAAGACTTGTTTGATAATCCACTAGATAGCCATTTTTGGGTTAAAACAGATGTTGAGGGAACAACTATTGATGCCTGTAGTAGTTATGCTAATGAATCATAGTGTAGTTGTTTAGATGAACCATTGGCGTGTTGTCTTGACTCTTTTTGCTTTTCTAAATTTTGAATCACATTCTTATATTTCATACTCTTTTGATGTTGCAAAATGTGGAAAAGGGTTAAAATGGAATCCCTTAAAATCTGGAATATCTGGTTTAGACTTCCCTGCCTTTTGTGCTTTGTAATTTAGCATAAGCTTATGAGCAACTATATATGTTCTTATAGCATGCAAATCATATCGATCTTAGGAACAAATTACTTTCAAATTCTAAGGTGAGCGAGATGATGATCTAGTAACTTGTGTAGGGAAAAGGGTCCTTCCATATGCAGTTTTTCATTTTTTGACAACTCGGAGCTACTTCAAGTTTTAGGTGATTTTAGATTTTAACTGCTTTTCATGTATTACTCTTTCATTATTATCCACATCCTTGCCGTATTAGCAAAAAAAAATTTGATATGTTTTTTTGTATTGGTTGTCATAAGATGATCCATCAACTTCCTGATAGAGAAGGAATCGAAGAGAGTATTGACTGCTCAATATTGCTTAATGTTTCTATTTCACGTAGTGAACATTTAGAAATCTTTTAGTGTATGTATCTCAATTTGGAGGAACTTTTTAATGTTTTTATTTCTTTTGCTTGCCTAATTTCTTGCATTTCTTTTGATGCCCTTACACAGGTCAGTGAAGAGGTGGAATGTGCTTTAGCAAAGTTGGGACCTATTAGACTTCAAGGAAGGTGCAAGACCAAAGGATTTACACTTTAATAGTTGGATGAATTTTCTCATTTAGATATTTAGACAATGTTGTGCTGCCTTTGTCTTCGTACTTCTCAAGCTTTTGAGTAGTTAGGTCATATTAGTTTATCATATAGGATTAATTTGGTTTATTATATTATTAATTAACTAATCAAACTAGAGAATAATTTATATCAATAAATTTGCAAGAAAAACTAAATAGTATTTTGAATGCTCAGATCTTTGTAGGTGAAAATGTAAATTTTTGTGTGAGCATATATACTATCACAGATTGTAGCAACACTTTCTCAATGAAACTGTAGTAACCGTGATTTTTAAAATCCAAAATCTAAGCTTAAATGATTTTCTGAATTATTTAAATGGCAAAAATAGGTAAATAATAGACAATAGTGGCCCTAAAATATCGACTTTTGATCGGAGCCTGATCTCGAAAATCCGAGATCGCCATTGCGATCGTCTCGTCGAAACATGAAAATTTCATATTCACTTGTCGACGATCTGACGGTCGGATCTTCCAAAAGTCAGCGATGAAAAAGTGGGCCCCACAACTTAAGTTGTGAATAGTAACCCCTATTTTTAATCCCTTCTCGATCACTAACGGCCGTTTCGCCGTCTGGAACCGTGATATAGGGGTATGAGTAGTCAAACCTAACTAATTTCGACGTTCTGAGCGCAATGGCACTGACGGATTTCGCGTTTGGCGACCCGGGTGCATCGAAGTGCGTTCAATGTATCACTTTTCGTCGAATTAAATGGCCCGAAAGTTTATCCGAGAGCCAAACTAAACAAACAAATACGCTACTTGACAGGTCTCGACGAGCCGGACGTCGTGGCGAAGTCCGTTTCGCGAATTGGCGAACAGATTTTCTCAAAATGCGTGCAAAGTGCCGAAAAACCAATATTTTCTAATAAAACCTAAGTATTTTATGTACCAGACCTTACAAGATTAATTCCTTAAGGTGTTGGGTGCGATTTGTGTCTGCTGTGAAGATCCCAGGGGCTGAGGTTTAGTGTGAACCGAGTTTGGGTTATTTTGCAAGGAATCTTGCATTAAAGAGGAAGTGACCTTTGGGTTCCCTTGGGTGCATGCACGAGGGGTCATGCTGGATTCTAAGCATCACCACCACCCCTCTGCATCTTCCAACCAAGCTTTGTGCATTGGTATTGGCCGAGGAGACCACCCAAGTGAGACCAAACCGAGAGAGGGAGAGGAAGGAGAAAGTTGGAACCAACTTCAACAAGAATCGATTTTGGAACTTCTGTGGTGTTCCTTGGTGGCTGGGGACCCTGCTGGAGCTTGCTGTGGCCGCGCGTGCAAGAGGGACCAAGATCCGGCTTCATCCCATCTACTACAACTCCGGCCAAGGTAAGGATCCCCAAACCAAAGGTTGTTTGAACCCGGGACCCCTAGCAGTAGGTTTTATATATTGTTAGGATGCTACATGCATAGCCCCGAGCCCCCATGCAAAGCGGTTGGCCGGCGGATGCAAAAGTTGGCCGGAAACCTAATAAAGCTCCGCCTCGGCAAATCTCAGCAACCAATGGACCAAAATGGACCAAATTTGGTGTGCTGGGACTGTAGGACTCATAGATAAATTCTGCAAAGTTTGAAAAGTTTTGGTTGAGTATTTTGGAAGAAAATCGATGCCCTAGTTTTCGGGTTTTATGCATGTTGGCCGAGCTTCGTGCTCCGACGCCGGCGAGCTTCTCCGACGCCGGCCACCTGCCTAGAACTCTTCTAGGGACCGAGGGGTGTCTATCCATGCACTTGCATGGCAACCATGCAGCACGGTTGAAGCGCGGCCAAGATGGGTTCGAAATGGGATCAAATCGCGGCCGCCGGCGTTCCGGCCATCTCCGGCCGGGGAGAGTTGGTCGGGAAGCTTTGTATGGACCAGAGGAAGCTTCCATCCAAGTTAGAAGGCTTCTTATAGCCTCTATCAAATTCCGCCATTAACGGGGTGAAGCTCCAAAATGGAGCTTTGCTCCCCGCCGCCGCCGCCGCACCCTGTCGACCGGGCACGGGTACAGGTAGGTTCTGGGTGATGAGGAGCACCTGTTGGTGCATTTGGATGAGGCCCAAAAGCTTTGGTTGAAGGGTCACGAAATTCGAGGATTTGCCTTCATCTTCTTCCTCCAAACCACGGCCAAACTTGGTGTTTGGTTGCTCCAAGTTGAAGGGAAATGCTCCAAAAACTTATTAGGTTAAGTTTATCCATAATAAATTGCTCCAGGTGCTGTGGTTGCAGAGAACCAACTCACATGTTGGCTTGTGTGCATTTGTATATAGTGTGCCCCTAAGGTGTTTGAGGAAATGCCTCAAAGAGGAAAATGATGGAATTTGGCTTCGATTATAAAATGAAAGTTGCTCCAAAAAGTCCCCTGAGCTTGATGCTCACTTCAGATCAAACAGAATCTGTGTGGATAATAAGATGGAGCATTGTGAACTTGTAAGAGAGCAAAATCATGGTTCTGGTTAAACCAGCAATGCTGGGCTGCAATTAGTGCAAGCCCAGTGATTCTTGAGCCATGTTAGGATTATGTTTAAAGCAAATTTTTGATTGGATTAAAAAAAGTTAAGTTATAGTGTAATCAACCTCTAAGTGAATAGTTTAGCCCAAGGTTGATTCCGGGCTGTTTGCGAAGCCGCGACAGTGAGCTCCTGGCTATTTTGGGGTCACTGGACGCGATGCTCGCGTCGGAATTAGGTTTTGGTAAGCCGAAGAAACAAAAATTGTAAGTAGGCAAGGTTAGAGAGTGTGTTATGGCCCGAAGTTTGCCTCGGGTTCCGTGCTGCCGCAAATGGGTGAGCACGGTGTTCAGCAAGATAAATGTCACCTGCTGGAAGTGACGGTTCGTTAAAATGAGTTTCCAGTTGAAAGAACGAGCGAAAACAGTGCTCAAATGACACTAAAAATGCAATTTCGGAAACCCTAGGGGTCTAAACGCAAAAATGACAGCGTGTACCGTTTTGTACAGGGTGTAAATGATTCCTAAACTTTTCGTTAGGAATCCAACGGCTCTCGTTGAGCGGAAATCGGATATCGGTCCGTAAATCGGTAAAATCGTCGATTTTACGGCATCCGGGTGGCAATCGCGCAATTTGAGAAATTTCGGCGATTTCACCAAGCTGACTGTTGAGTCCCAGTAGAATCTGATTGAGCCAGCGGCTAAGTTTTAAAGCCTGAATCTCCCGGAAATCTAAAAGGAATTCCCGGGAAGGGCATTTTGGTAATTTTACCAAAGATGGAATATAAGATTAAATTGGTCTAAGTGTTGTCGTCAGACATGGATGTCTAGGTAATTAAAAGATCATGTTGGCGATGCAAAACATTTATGTTTAAGTAATTAAAAGGTTTAAGTTGATTGGGACAGTTTGGGTTAAGTTAGAGTGAAACTAAGTCGATTCCTGAACCGTGTTTCTGATTCAGGTTTATACAGTTGCATCTGGTTCTCGAGTGATCTGTTGATTCGATTTAGTCGCCTGCGAGTTGTCAGGTGGGTTTATCTTCGGTCCGGGCTTTATCATTTCGGCCCTCTGTGTACGGTATTGGTTGGGCCCCTGTTCTTGTTAGCCTTGATGATACTTGAGCCTGTCTTCCTGTTGATCAGTTCTAATTTTGCTATAAACTTGATTTTAATCAACCAATGTTTTGTCTCCAAGCATCGCAGAGTCGCCTGAGTCTGTTCTTGTTTGATAGGACGAAGGCATAGCTCTTCGAGGTTTGGACATAAAACATGTTTTCAAAATTATTTTCCTAAAAAGATTTTTGATTTTGCATGATGGATTTTCTGTTGCTCCCAGATATTATGATTCTATTCCTGGACATTTGCCATGCCTGATTGGTCATTACCTAGTTCGCACATTTATACTTGATTATCAGTATCTATATCCTGATTCATGTTCTAGTCGATGATTGGTTATATTCCTGCCTATGAGTTGAGATTCAGTTGATTTCGATATTGCATCCTTGATTGGATTGTTTCGGCTTGTTGTTGATTAAATCTATATATCATTATTCTGGACATTGCCATGCCTGTTTGGTCAACATTAGATGTTTGAGCCTGTTTTTCTTGTTGTTCACCGGTTATGCTGCTAAATACATGATTTTATTAAATAAATGTTTTTACCGAGCTTCGTAGGGTCGCCGGAGTCTGTTCTTGTTTGATAGGACAAAGGCAACACTCTGCGAGGTTTGGACCTAAAATATGTTTTCAAAATAGTTTTCTCAAAAACATGTGTTTAGTCTGCATGATTGGTTAGTCTACATGATTGGTATTCAGTTGCTTCCAGATCTTATGATTTGATTCCTGGATATTTGTTATACCTGAATGTCAGCACTTTTGATTATTTTGATCCATGATTCATTGTTGCTGTTGATTGATCCTGCATTTGAGTTGAGATTTGTTGTTGATCTTGCATTGGGTTGAGATGTTGTTATCATATCACTGTTGCATCCCAGAGGGGATTGATTCTGGCTTGTTGCCGATTACCCGGTCTGTGGACCGTGAGCTTGAGCATTCGCATTGATCGCCCGCACCGCTGTACGTCACGAACATATCCGAGGTCGCTCCCCGTGCGCTTTGTTCTTTACCGGTAAAGTGGTTTGTTGAAAGACCCGTGACCCCCAAGGGGGAAATGTCAGCCAGGTTGGTGCTAGGTTGGGCAGTTTCCCTGAGGTCTTGTAGACCAATATGGTGGCTTCTGATTGGGTAACTTGTTATTTCAATTGTTGATGCATATGTTGCCTGTTCAGCCTGCTTTTATCATAACTCATGATTTTGCTATCCTCTAATTAAATACAGTTCCATAATTATATATCTGCATATCCTAACTGTGATCTCCATGATTATATATCTGCTTATCCTAACTGTGATCTCCATGATTATATATCTGCATATCCTAACTGTGATCTCCATGATTATATATCTGTTGATCTCCATGTTGCCTAACTGTTATCTTAACTGTGATCATTGCTTATCCCAACTGTGATTTATATATATCTGCTGATCTTCATGAATACAAACCTGTTATTCTAACCCCTGATTATTACTATCCCCTAGTATTGTATACCAGTAGGTACGATCTGCTATTTCTCGGCTCGTCGTGCCCACTGGGATACATGTACAGTGTATCTCACACCCCCTGGGTGAATATTTTTCCAGGTCGAGCGGGTGCTGGGATGTCGGGACGAGTTGGTGAGATTCCGAGTTAGAGATTGACCGTGGACAGCCGTGTATTTAGATATAAATGTTTAAGTTGAAAGATTATGTAATATTTGATGATAAGAAAAGAGTTGTAATATTTGTAAAGTTATTGTAAAAGTTAATTTGTAATATTGTTAGTAAGTAGTTAATACTCTGATGTTATTGCCAAGCTAGCCGTGCATATATAGGAAAGGCTCAATCCCAAAGGGGATTAGGACTCTTCTATATATGTGGCGGTCTGTTGCGCCCTGATGATTTTAAAACTCTGATTTAAAAAAAAAAAAAATTATACACTGATTTTTGAACTCGGGGCGTGACAGAAACATAGACAAGCGCAAAGAAGCAAGTAATACTAGTCCTTTGGCATTGTGTCATAACCATTATTAGTTAAGGCGACTGAAATTGAAGGAATTATTATTTGGTTACTTGTTAAATTTCCATTTAACATATGAAGTTGATTAATTTTCTCTTTGTTGGCACTTAGTTTTTCATTATGTTTTTAGAAATTTAAATTCTATGTCCCCTTTTATTAATATATGAACACGAATAAAATTTTCTTGTATTAAGTCTCTTTTTATTTGGCATCTTTTTATTTATTCTTTACTTTGTTTTTTTCTTTAGTCTTAATTGATTTTTGCAATGGTAGAGTACATTGGAAGAGATGACAAAGCGCAAACGCATCCGAATGACTCAAAGTGAAGATGAATATTGGACGGAACCATCAACTGTCCCTAGCGCAAGTGGCAAAGGGCTTGGTAGTTGATACCCGAGGTCCCGAGTTTGAAGCCTAATTGCTTCATATTTCCAGCTAAGTTTATTTCAAAATAAAACGAAGCGGGTAGCATACTACCTTTCTCTCAAAAAAAAAAAATTGGCCCGAACCTCAATCTAATTCCAATCAGCAAGCACAATATGATGAACATGCAGAAAGTTCTACTAATTCGAAGTCTTCTACAAATATAAATCAAGAAGGAGGAGATGAAGTGATTATTGAAGGTATGAAATGAATGTTTATTAAACTCCTAAGATTGACGCATTATATTTCTATTTTAACTATGTGTTCTTTACTGTTTATTTGTTTTTGTGCAATTTTATATGCAATATTAAGTAGAATTAGCACTTTAAGGAGAGCAAATCTATTGAATACAAGCTTCATCACATAGGCTTACTATTTACAAACTTTTTTATTGTTTACAAGATTTTTTTGTGGAATTTTATTGTATTATATAGATGAGAATGGACAAAGAAAGCGTGGGAAGACTAAACTAGCTGATTTGTGGAATCTACCACGAGGGCAACGAGTTGTAGTAAATTGCAATACTTAAAGGCAGCCCATTGGAAATGAAGGCTGGTTGTTGGGTCAATTTTTAGGCACCATAGCTAGAAATGGAGGAATATGTACTTTAAGCCACAAAGATTGGAGACATGTTAAGAAGGATGCTGAGAAAAATATAATAGCACAAGTGAAGGTTTATATACAAACTCATACATTAAAATATTACATTACGTGTTGTAATTTGTTTGAATTTCTTTTTTTTTTTATGGCTAAATTACAGAAAACTCCCCTCTAATATCCCGCTTTTCCACTTTACCCCCCTGTCTTTTAAAAGTCGACAACCTGCCCCCTCGTAATTACCGAAATATGCATTTACCCCCCTGCCAGATATGAAAGTCCATCCATGAGCCTCTAATGGATGCATTTACCCTTTCCCCCCTGCCAGATATGAATTGGTTTCTTACCAATTTGTTACAAGCAATTGGCTCATTAGAGGCTCATGAATGGACTTTCATATCTGGCAGGGGGGTAAATGCATATTTCGGTAATTACGAGGGGGCAGGTTGTCGACTTTTAAAAGACAGGGGGGTAAAGTGGAAAAGCGGAATATTAGAGGAGGGTTTTCTGTAATTTAGCCTTTTTTTATTGTACGGAAAGTTCTTCTATTAAGCAAGATGTGAAAAATGAATTTTAAAGTCAATTGGGAGAAAGAGGAAAGACTACAAATGTGATTTAAAAGCTGCGTATTTTGATAAAAAAAGCTAGCCTCAAAGAGTTATATAATCTTGCTCCAAAAGACGTCATTAAAGATCAATGGGTTTATCTTATAGACGTTTGGAAATCCAATGAGGGAAAGATAGATATTCTTATTATTTTACTTGATTATATGTATCAAAATAAAAATTGGTATGACAATTTGCTTTACAATTTTGTCTTTTTAAGCAAGTCAGAAAAATACAATTCATGATAAGTGGAACGTGATGAAAAATTCTAGAAATTGGTATTTTTGGTTTTTATGTTGAATTGTTAATTGCAAATTTATGATATATGCTTAGGCTCATTCGTTCCTACTATTCTATCCGAAGTGGCTTTTTCCCGCGGATAATCTTGGAGCACACGAAATAGAAGAAACCGTGCAATGTCGGAAATGACTCATACTGCTGGAACGAAAAGTTTTGCGCGTGTTGGAACGGAAATGGTAATTATTATTGTATTTAAATAATTAACAATATTAATCTTTCTTGAAGTCTTTTTCTTTAAAAAGCATTTAATTTTTGCAACTTTATCTTATTTTTGTAGAGGCAAAATCATCACCAAAAGAAACAACCTCAATGTGCTGAAATCTATTTGAGTACTCATAAGCACAAGGACGGAACATTCATGAATAACAAAATAGCCATATGACTTTAATTTATTATATATTTGAATGCAAATTTCTAACTGTTTATTGAATGTTAACATAACTTCTAGTTATAAATTGATTTGCAGAAGAAGATACTTGAGAACTCTGAGGGGTCGTCATCACATGGAAAGATCGCATGGGAGAGTGATCCATATTCCCAAATCTTAGGAGAGAAAAATTACGGATATGTGAGCGGTATAGTATTGGGTCCTTCTGTGAACGAGATCTTTAAGGCACGCTTTGAGGGTCTAAGAATGACGACATTTGATGAGACACTGGTTGAAGAAAACATGCGACAAATAAAGGAACATATAGAGACTAGAGAAGCAAGTACAAGAGCAAAATAATAATATTGCAAAATTAAAACATATGATGCAATGCTTAGCAACTGGCCAGCTAATAGAGGTAAATTCGAATGACAAAAGAACACTTGCTTATTGGGCAATAGTTTTTATAGTTTTGACTATTGTGAGCAACTTACTTTTCCTTTTTGTGGCGAACTTATTGGGACCTCTATTGGAAGAGGACGAAGCCAAGAAGAAGAAAGAAGAAGAGAAACCCAAAGCAAAGGACAAAAAAGAAGAGGTATTTGGTAATTGAGTTTATGTTTTAACTTTTTTTTTTTTAGTGAACTTATTTTCCATACTGGGTGTGTAGCCCATAGTGATCTCAGTGGTGGTCAAAGTTCACATGCATTGTGAGGCGTGTGCTCATGTGATTAAGAAGAAAATACTCAAGATGAAAGGTAAATCTTTTTTAATCTCTTTTTTCATTAAAAATAAAAAAAAAACCATCTTTTTTTAATCTGGTTTTATTAGGATGTTGCAGTTATAACAAGTAGAGATTTTTCTAAGTGGTATATTACCTTGGTTTTCAATTAGATTTAGTCATGCTTTTTTAGCAAGATTGAGTCGCACAATGTCAAATTGATTTTGGATGCCACAAAATAAATAGTAGATGTCCATGAATTTTGGTTTATAATACTTTCGAACACTTCTTTCATCTATTATATTGTTGGAAATTTTGTGTTCATTATCTAACTCTATATGAATTTTCAGGTGCTGAATCAAATTGTTTATGAGCTGCAACAAAAGAAGCAGGGCAAAGAATTCATACCTCATTACAGGTGTCTTGCATTTGCGTTAATTGATTAATAGTAATTTAGCAGTTATCAATATGCTAATTTTATAACTGGAGAGGATTCATCTTCTAAGTTTCCTTTGATTTTCTTTTTCCTGTCGCTTGTGAATAGAGAATGGAATGGATACAATACACACAGCAGATTTATGGCTGTTGTGTGTATTTAGCTAATTCTTATTATATCTGCTGTGTCCTTGCTTGCAGTGGCCAATCATCGACGACCTCGACCAAGGGCAGTGGATATGGATTTGCTGATAAGGTAGAAACTTGAATTTAATGATGGCATTTAAGTGGAGTTTTTGTTCTTTTGTCGTTTGCAAATTTTGAGCTTAATTGTTGGCAGGTTGAGACCAATATAACTTTAATTGAGGATTGGTGGTGCTTAGGCTTGAAAATGAACATCTTGGGGCGCAAAGTTACCAGTTTTTAGTTTCATCTTCATACCATTTGTCGCAGGCTTAATAATTAGTTTATGTAATCGACCTGTGTGACAGTGTGAGTATGAATATACTGGCATAGTGACTAGATTGAGAACATTTCTTGTTTTTCTGTTTCTACTTTGAGAATGACTATAACAGAAGAAGTGCAGGTCAAGTGGAAGCTGTGAATATCTAGTTCTAGCATGGATGAGAGAAACCAACTTTTAAAAGCTCTCTGGTAAAAGTAATAGGACAATCAAAGAGATTACAAAGATTATTGTTTCAGTGACGTATTAATGCATGCTCAACAAACATTGTGGAACTACTATGTAGTGCCAATTTCATGTTTAAACCACTTTAGTATTAAGAGTTAATGATTAGGCAAGCTTTCCATTCACACTTTCTGTGTTTCAGAGGGAGAATGACTCCAATCTCTTGTCACAATCTTTAAGTTTTAGGATATAATATTGTATTTCATGCATAAGGCCTTTGATGTCTTACGAAAATGAATTTTTAAAGATATTGTCTACTGTAAGTCTGTAATATAAGATTGTTAATTTGATTTTTTAGTATTTGAAAGTCTTACTCACTGTCATTTATTGCTTAGAATTGGCTTGATATGTGATACTCATATCAGATTGCAAATGGAATGACTGTGGAAGTTGGTATTGTTAACCTACTGGAGGAGTACGTCTACAAGCACACGAGCAAGTACACGAGTAGTTAGAGAGTTTGGTTTGTAATAATTACTATAACATTTGAGCGGATATTATTGTTGTGATGTATGGATATTGCTTTATAGATTTATCATTTAATGAGAATTTAAATAACTTTGTTGATTATACTTTTGGTCTTATCGATTTAATGTAAATGTGATTAGCTTAACTAAGGTTTAACACTAGATGTTTAAATAAATTATTATTTTTTAAATGATAATGGGACACTTATAAAGTGCCACTATGATAAAAAAATATTACTTTTTTTAAAAAAAATTAAGGACACATAAATGTGTCACTAAAAGTAGAAAAAAGTGTTGCTAAATTGCAGCACTTTTTTGGGGATATACCAGCACTTAGTAATGTGTCACTATATACCCTAGCGACTGCACATATAGGGACACTATAATAAGTGTCGGTATTTGCTAGCAACCTTTTTTTTAGATTTTAGGGATACTTAAAAGTGTCGCTATAGCATAGTTTTGTTATAGTACAAGGTACGACGGGTGTAGTCTACATTGACATGTTTTTACAGGAATAGAAAACATGCATTTGATACACATAAACATATGCACACATATATACTAATTTACATAAATATATGTGTATATATTTCTCTCAATATGATTTCGGAATAGAGTAAATAGGTTCACATGGGATCGCTTATTTTGTCGTTCCAATTCATTAGTGATCTATCGTTAAATATATCTTGAATTATGAAACCACTAGGTTTCCTAACCTTATGATGTTTTGGTTATCTCATTAAATTAAGTTTACATTATGCCTAATCTGATTGAAATTATTTCTAGTCTTATTAAGCTTTAGTTTCTATTATAAATATACCCCTTTATTCCATTGATTTCGTACAGCGAATGTGTGAGAATATAGGGTATATTTTGGGGCTAGAGTTTTGTGAGAGAAACATCTTTTGTACTCCCCTTCGATAATAATGAAAGCCTCCGCTTGGTCTTCACCCTTGAATGTAGACCAATGGATGAACCACGGATATATTTGTGCGTCTTATTTTTCTTCTCTTTTTTTATTTTCTTTTGGCGTTTTCGTGTTTGACAAACTATATTTTTACTGCTTTTGTCATAACAAAAAAGTATCGGAGCTGGCCATTTCGTTTAGGTGTCCAAGATGTCGATGAAATTTGAGATCGAGATGCTTGATTGCTTTAGTAGTTCACTCTTCGACAAGTTATCATTTCTGATGCAACAGATGTTGCAAGAGGCGGTATTGGAAAATGAAATGATTGACACTTTAGAAAACCCGGCAGACTTGCTTATTAAGCCTCTTTTGATGACCAAATTTAATATTCCGTAGACTTGGTTTATATGTGCAGTAGCACTTGAGAAGCCTTCAGGATTTTTGGTGGAGAAGACGGAGAATTCAAACCAAGAGGGAGATTGTTAGATATGTCTCGAATTCTTAAACCGCATTGCTAATCCTGTTATGTTTTGATTCTTATCTCATTTTGGATTCAAATATTTTGTTATATTCATTATGCTAGTAAATTTTCTTGGATCTATGCTATAAGAAGTCTAAAGTGCATGAATTTTTTTTTTTTCTACAATATAGTATTTTTTATACTAAACATTTATAATTTCCAAAGTGACGATGCAGGAGAATTTGTGAATAGAAGATTTCAATCTTTATTTGCACATGAAGAGATTCATCATTTTGTCTTGTTGCGAAACACCACAAAATAATTAGCATTTGACAAATATGATTTGAACTCTCCAATTATATGCTTATATGCCATATAATATTTGAACCGATCTGTTATATACTCCTCATTTAGTTAATATTTTGCCATAAACTAATATATATTTTTAAAATCTTGTTTGGTTTGTGTACCAAAATTTGTCTAAATTATTGAAGAACTAACCACTTTTTGGTCCACTAGGCTTCCCGAAGTTATTTACTACAACCCGCAAGCTAAGCCCATTAAATTTACCCTAATTTTTTTCTCGGTTATTTATGTAATCACAAAGGTGAACGCTAACATTGTTTCTATCCTTCAAGCCAACAAGTTCATTGATCAGATTCGCTCTCCCCACCAATTTTTCAAAAGATACAATAGCCCACTCTATTCTCCCACAATTTCAATTTTCATATTCAAAATCCAACTGTAGCTATTTACCAACCATTTATTTATAATCAGCAAACTTATAGATACTATTACAACAACCCAACTTATTCCTCTCCTAAAACCCTAACTTCAAATCCACCACTAGCAAACTATCCCACCGTATGATCTTTAATTCTTTGCTATCAATTCCAACAAGCCTACTCCTATTCAAGTTCAAACTAATCCTATCCTGCAGCCAAAACCTACCTAACTATCCTATCATGACATTCCAACAACCCAACCAACATCCCTGCTATTACCTAACACAAATTCTTGTAATAACTAGCCACCACAAATTCCGTACACTCCTATCTTCGTCAAATTCAAGTTCTCAAACTTCAGGAGACTTAAAATTACATTATCGATATTCATGCTTAGAACTCTTAAATGAAGAATCAAATAAGTCCCAAATGAAGTACGCAAATGAGGGAAAGGAAATCCACCCACTTCAAGATCCCTGAACTAACCCAGCCATCGACCCAGCAAAGAGTTTAAGGATTAGAGGTTCAACCAGGGTCGAACAGGGGTTGAACTATACTATAATATATAGTTAATTTGACACAAGTAAATTTGTCATTAGAGAACTATACTATAATATATAGTAAATTTGACACATGTAAATTTGTCGTGCTAACGTAGCTAGTTGTCTCACCATTTATCTGGAAGGTTCAAAGTTCGAACAACAATGCGCAGGTTGCAGTGTTTTTTATTTGCTTTTCATTCTAACAGGGCTCACCAACCAGCTAATTTAGGCAGATCACGGCCTAATTTACAATTTTTTCACGAAACGGTTCTTAGAGTTGGACCGAAACAAATTCAAAGAGCAGAGTGTAGAAAGTGAAGATTACCTGAAAATTTATCGTTCTGAGCTTCGACGAGCGGCGAGCCGTCCAGCTACCATTCTCAAGAAACTCAATTGCAATTATTCAACAAAAGAGAAGGGGAGGGAGGAGGAGTAGAAGTGGTTAGTTACCTCGCAAGACAAGAGGGTGATGCAGCAGCCGAAGGGGTGCTCGTCGACGCGGACGACGAGGACGGGGCAGACCTCGAAGGCGAAGAACTTGATGCGGTAGACGTAGCAGCGGAAGGTGCGGTCGTCGACGCGCTCGATGCGCTCGGCGTCGAGCACGGAGTACTGGCTGGCCGGCAGTCGCATGTACTCGACTGCACAACACGGCATCAGAAATTGAGAGAAATTGAGAGATATTGAGAAAATGGGTTGGGAAGGTGGGAAGGGGGTTGAAGGAAGAGAGTGATATACTGAGAGGGCGCTGGAGTTGGCGGACGGAGGTGGACTCGGAGCGGCGGGCGACGAAGCGGGCGCGGGGGGCAGACGAGGAGGAGGAGGAGGCGCGGACGGGGCGGAGGGAGAGGAGGCGGCGAGAGGAGGGGGAGGGAGAGGGGGAGGGGAGAGGGGTGGGGGCGAGATGGATGGGAGGAGAAGAGGAACGGAGAGCCATTTGATTAGTGGGAGAGGGAGTGAGTAGACGGTGGGAATGAGCGGATAAGGAGTAAGAAGTGGCTCGGGAACCAGTTGGTTTTGCATAAGCTGGAGCAGCGGAGGAGGGCCCAAATGTAAGGTTCCAGGATCCGGACGGGGCTGATTTAGAAAGGGAGGGGTCCCCACCGCTCGCTCGTCATTTTTATTTTTAGGTGAATAAAAATTGATTCGGAAGGGATTAATTTTTATTTTATTTTATATCTCTGCTTATTATGTTTTTTTTTTTTTTTTTCGCGTATTGTTACGTAAGCATATTTTTAAGAAATGAAAAAAAAAAAAAATTGCCTCGCGTTCTAGTTCTTTTTGCCGATGGAAGCGGATTTGAAACTAATTTTTTCCCTTTAGTCGTACCATTTGGGGAGGATTGGAATGGAAACTCCACCAATCAAAATCAATTTGGATTCCTAGTAGAAATCTTAATAGGTACGAATATTTAAAAATTTATTCTAATTCAAATTTAAACAGAATAAATTTAGCTATTTGTTAAGAGTACAATTTCGATTATGGCCATAAAAAATAATAATATGCTCGATTTAGATTTGGTTATGTATAAAATCTTAAAACCAAATGGCGGAGTGTGTATTAAATAATTAGATTCAATTTGTTATTTTGGTTATAATTTTTTAATTTTTTATCTGCGTAAGATTTGGATTTAAATTTTTTACACCTCGTAGAGCTTAGGACAGGTTCAAATTTTAGTTTTTTATTTAGGTTATATTTTAAATTTTGCGAAACCAACTGGAAAACCAATATCCTATGTTAATATTGTAATTATCATCTAACCTAAAATAAAAAATAAAAATTTAATAGAGACAATTCCAAATATCAAATATATCTTGTCCATTATTGATTGTGTAGATTTTATGAATCTTTTAAGTAGTAAATAGATGACTATCGTCATTAAATCCAAGAGCCGAATGAAATGGCATTTATAGAGTCATTAAAACATAAGATACTAAAAATTAATTAATAGTAATTATAATAGTTATAGGATAAATTGTGTTACTTTTGTTGGTCATCAAATGTCTAGTAAATTACATTTAGTTTGTTCAAGTTTAAATTATTTTTTTAAGAGACATCAATACAATTTATAAACTCTGTGAATGGGGAACCAGGAAGGCTTCTCTGCATTCCACGAAAGGAATGAAGCAATAACATTTAAGAAATTCGAATTCAAATTCAATAAAAAAAATTACGTTCAAAAAAGTTTCAGTGGGCCACGACGACTGTATAAAGAGATACGGTTGAAATAGTGGATGACTAAGTGAATAGTAACTCCCTGATTTAATTCCACCTCCGGCCAATATCGGTCAATCGATCGTCTGGAGTCCGAATCGGACGATCCAAATACTCGATTTGAACGGTCTCATCATTCTGAGCACAATGACTCAGTCCGTTTTTATGTTTGACGAGCCTAGGGCATCGAAAAGCGTGTAGAACTATGAATTTCACAAATAAAGATGGACCGAGAATTTATCATGGCATAAACCCAAGAAACCAAAATTGCTACTCGATGGGTTTCGTCGAGCCAGACGTCGTGGTGGTGCCTGTTTTTCCGTTTGAGGACATGATCGTCTCGAAAAGCATGAAAAACAGAAGAAAAAAAAAAAAAAAAAAAAAAAAAAGCGTATTTATGCCAAAATCCTAATATTTTATGCGCAGAATCCAATGAAACTAATTAAAGAGGGGACTTATTGCAAGATGGTTCTACAGTAAAGGACCTAGGTGATATTATGGGCTATACATGGACTTTTTGGCATTT
>CM054931.1:25343062-25368624 GCA_029168755.2 Tillandsia fasciculata | reverse complement strand
AAAATCCAACACTGAAGGATATCATCCGGCCGCGGGACTAGCCGTGAGATATAGTAGACTCCCAATCATACTGCGGTACAGTTTCTCGTCTACATTCTCACTATGTGATTCACTTCCAAGTCCCTTATGGCTAGTTCCCATTGGAGTCGGAAAATCCTTAGAATTTTCAAGATCAAACTTTTTGACCAACTCCAGTGCATACTTGGATTGACACAAGTGAATACCTTCATCGTTTTGTTTAACTTGTAATCCAAGAAAATAAGTCAATTCGCCCATCATGGACATCTCAAATTCGCTTTCCATGGTCTCCGCGAATTTAGAAGCATCATTATCTCTTGTTGCGCCAAATACAATGTCATCGACATAGATTTGTGCAACTATGAAATTGTTTTGATAATGCTTCACAAAGAGAGTCCTGTCAGCTCCCCCTCGAGTGTAGCCCTTTTCCAAAAGGTGCTTTGTCAACCTTTCGTACCATGCTCGCGGTGCTTGTTTCAGACCGTAAAGAGCCTTTTTCAGACGAAAAACATGGTTAGGTAGTTTATGATCCACAAAACCTTTCGGTTGAGCCACATAAACTTCCTCATTTAAAAACCCATTTAAAAAGGCGCTCTTAACGTCCATTTGAAATAATTTGATTTTAAAATGACAAGCAATCGCAAATAAGATACGAATGGACTCGAGTCTAGCTACAGGGGCGAAAGTTTCATCAAAGTCTATACCTTCTACTTGAGAGTAGCCTTGAGCAACTAACCTTGCTTTGTTCCTGATGATAGTACCTTCTTCATTTTTCTTGTTCTTGAAGATCCATTTGGTACCTATCACATTGTGTTGCTTCGGAGGCTTCGTTAATTCCCAGACTTTGTTTCGCTCAAATTGATGGAGCTCTTCCTGCATTGCTTTAATCCAGTAGTCATCTTGGAGAGCTTCATCAACATTCTTTGGTTCGATTTGAGATACATAGCATGCAAATCCGCAAACCAATTGTCTCCGTGTTCTAACTCCTTCTTGTGGATCTCCAATGATGTTCGATTCAGGGTGATCCTTGGAGATGCGTAACGTTTGAGGTAGAGGAGTAGACGGAGGTACACGAGATGATTCCTGCACATCAGATAAACTTGAAGAACCGTTAGATGCATCATTATCATTATTATCGAAAGAATTGTTAGAAGAAGATGCATTAGCAGGTGTATCATCATCAAGAGAGATATCGAGGGTAGATTTTTCAGATTCAAAGTGAAAAGCTTCATCTACCTTAACATTTATCGATTCTACGATCGTCTTAGATTCTAAGTTAAAAACTCGATATGCTCTGCTGTTTGTAGAATAACCTAAGAAAATCCCTTCGTCACTTCGAGAGTCAAATTTTCCAAGATTCTCGCGATCACGTAAAATAAAACACCGACTCCCAAAGATACGAAAATATTTGATGTTAGGTTTTCTACAAAACCATAGTTCATATGGTGTATTCAAAGTCCCCGGGCGCAAATACACTCGATTAATAACATAGACAGCAGTGTTCACCGCTTCAGCCCAAAAATATAAAGGTAGGTTCCGGCTATGAAGCATAACACGTGCCATCTCCTGTACGACCCTGTTTTTGCGCTCGACTACACCATTTTGTTGAGGTGTATAAGGTGCGGAGAATTCATGTTTAATGCCATTAGAAGTGCAAAAATCAATGAATTTGGAATTTATGAATTCCCACCTCTATCACTTCTAACTCGAGTAATCCTTTCATTCTTTTCAATCATAATACGATGGCAGATTTCGAGAAAAGAATCAAAAGTATCAGCTTTTTCTTTTAAAAATGCTACCCAAGTATATCTAGAAAAATCATCAACCAATAAGAAAATATACCATTTACCTCCCAGAGATGGTTGACGAGTTGGCCCCATTAAGTCCATATGCAAAAGTTCCAAAGGCCGTTTTGTACCTATGTGGTTCAAGTTCTTGTGTGCAGTCCTAGACTGTTTTCCCTTTTGGCAACCGCCACACACAAGGTTTTGTTCAAAAGAAAGTTTCGGAACCCCCTTGACCACATCTTTGTTTGAAATTCTAGCAAGTTCCTTAAAGTTTATGTGACCTAGCCTTTCATGCCAAAGTGTTTCATTTTTCAAAGATGCTAGGTTACATTTTTCAGAAATTTAGTAGGAACTACATAACAATTGTTTTCTGATCTAACCCCTTTAAAAAGAAAGCATGGTTCATGTCAGTTACAGTGCATTTATCAGATGAAAAATTAACTGAATAACCACTATCACAAAGTTGACTTATGCTTATGAGGTTAGTCTTAAGGCCATGAACAAATAACACATTTTTCTAGAACCGGGCCATCTGGAATAGCTACCGTTCCCTTTCCAACAATTTTGGAAGACCGACCATCTCCGAAAACAACAAGTCCTCCGGAGTTTTTCTCAAAGTTTGAAAACAGTTTTTGTCACCGGTCATATGACGGGAACACCCGCTATCCAGATACCAAGACGAACTATCATATGCATGCAAGGAAACATTGGTAGCAAGACAAGGGAAAATTTCACCTTTGCGCACCCAAACCTTTTTGGAATGCGTCGGTAATGGTCGTGAAGTTGATTCTCCTAGGTGAGAGCGTCTTGCTTGAAGAATTGCTGCTCCTTGATGATGTCGTCTTGAGCGGTGAACTACCAAGGCTCTTTTCCTTCAATTTGATTTGCATTGATTTCGAGGAATCACCTTTTGGTAGTCATTGCAAGAGGTGCTTGAGGTGTGCGTTTGGCTCCGTCTTGCAATTTCTCCTTATGTGCCCTGAAATGCCACAACGAAAACATACCTTAGTTCTTGACGATCCCGAGGAGGATGAAGTAGGCTTGTTGTCGTTGCTTGTCGTGAATTCCGGTGTCGGAGGAGGAGATACCGACTGAGGCACAAATACTGTCCCACTCGAACTTGGAATGTCTCCAGTTTGAGTGTATCCGAGGCCGAACTTATTTGTTTGACCAAGACCAAGAAGTCTGTCCAACTTACTCCTTCCAGAAGAAAATCTCTTTAAGTCATCTTTAGTTGGCGTATGGTCTCCGTCATTTCCATTTTTCCTGTCGAGCCTCGCCGTAGAGCTTCAAGAAGTAATTCGCTTTGTTCACCATTTCTCATAATTCTTCTCGAGTTGCTCATTGGACTCTTGAAGGGAAACATTTGCTTTGACTAGATTATCCCTTTCCACTTCAAGATCGGTTGAGAGAGAAGTTACCCTTTTTACTTCTTCTTCGAGATCCTGCAATCTCCCTCTTCAACCCCTTGTTTTGCTTAGCCAGTTTCTTTGAATCCCTCAAAAGCTTATGGTAGGCAAGAGCAAAATCTTCACCTTCAGAATTCTCGATTCATCGTCCGTTGCAATCTTTTCAACAGAGGAGTTGGACAAGGAATCGGATGTACTTGCCATTAAGCACATGAAGGGTGAAGATGTAGTGGACGCGTGGAAAGCTGTCGCGTTGTCTTCTTCATCACTTGAGGATGACTCATTTGACGTGGAGTTGTCATCCCAAGTGACGACTTGCATCGCTTTCTTCTTTGCCGGATTCTTGTTGGGACACTCCGTTGCAATGTGGCCGTAGCCTCGACATTTGAAGCACTGAACTTGTCCCTCTGAACTTTTCTTATCCTTTGAGAAGTTCTCTTGCTTTCTTGACTTGTAACTTGAAGAACCCTTGCCTTTCTTCGACTTTCCGAAGGATGGAGTTTTGCTTGAATTACCCCTTCGAAAGTTGCGGCGAAACTTCCTTGTCAAGAGAGCGAGCTGCTTCTCAAAGTCCTCCATAGAAAGGTTCTCGTCGTCGTCCGAGGAGGATGAATCCGCGTCTTCTTCTTTAGTTGTTTTCAATGCGTAACCTGAAGACTTAGAAGAGGATGCCTTTCCAGAAGAATAGTTAGTAGGAAATGTCATTTCATAAGTTTGTAAAGCACCTACTAATTCTTCTACACGCATTTCGTCCGGGTGTTTAATTGTTTCAATGGCTGCGACCTTCGGGCGAAATCGTTCAGGAAGAGTTCTTAGAATTTTTCTTACAACTTTAAATTCTGGAATCTTCTCTCCCAAGTTAGCACATGAGTTTACGATGTCTTGCAATCGTGTGTAATAGTCAGTGAAAGATTCATTCTCTGCCATAGAGATAGAGTCAAACTTGCTCGTAAGCATTTGCAGTTTCTGAATCTTCACAAGGTTAGTTCCCTCATGCGTAACTTGAAGAACATCCCAGATTTCTTTCGCAGTCTCACATGCCGAGACGCGAGAGAACTCTGTTTGTGACAAAGCATTAAATAGAGCATTAATTCCTTTGCCATTGTAAGAAGATGAATCTATCTCTTCCTTGGTCCATTTCGACCTAGGTTTTAAGGTGCGAACATCATCTAATAATTTCAGTTGGATTAGACCATCCTAATTCAATTGATTGCCACACCCTTTCGTCGATGGAAATTAAAAAGGCTTTCATCCGTACTTTCCAGTACGCATAATTTGTTCCATCAAAGAAAGGGGGTCGATTGATGTTTCCACCTTCAACCATTGTTTACAACCCTATTCCCGCTCTGATACCACTTGTTGGGTTATAGGTAATATGGATCTAAATAGGGGAAAAAACACCTAGAGGGGGGTGAATAGGTGTAAACAATAAACACTCAAAAAATCATTGCGCAATAAAACCCAATGCGGAAAAATAAAAGAACACGCAAGATTTTTACGTGGAAAAACTCCAAACCGGAGTAAAAAACCACGGGACCGATAACACGGCGAAATCCACTAGAATTAACACACGTACAAGGTGATATAACGTACTCACAGACGACTCAACCTTTTACCATACGCTCCTAGTAGATCTTCTCCGCTCGCTCCACGACGCTTCTCGAATCCACGATCCGCGCCCAACGCTGAATCCACAGCGTCCAACGTCGAGTCCACGACGTCCGACCGAATCCACGGTCTTCACCCAGTAGCACGCTTCGAATCCACGAACGTACCTCGCTCCGAATCCACGAGAGCGGTTGCACCTTGAATCCACAAGGCCACGCGAGTCCACGCGCCGATTTGGGGTAAATCGTTGTTTTTTGGGTGGTGATGATCCGCCGAATACTTAGATTAGAAATAGATCGGAAATACCATCTAAGTATTCATTGATTTGATTCTACTCAAAATGTGAGTATGGAAAACCTAGAATCAAATCAATCAATATAGATGAAGAAACATAGAATAAATCTATTGATTTCCTTTCTTCTCTATATGTGGATTTTTTCTTTCGGCTATTTTTTCTATTAATTCCCGATACCTAAATGAATATAGGGTCTATTTATAGGTTAGAAACCATTGGAAGAAGATAAGGATCAAAAACAGCCTTTTCTGGAAATTTTACCGACGGCGATCCGGATTGGAATTGGGCGATCCGGATTGCAGTAGCAAGAAAGACGGTTTCCAGAAAAACACTGTTCGGGATCCGGATCGAAGTCCCCGATCCGGATCGTTCATACAGTTTCACCAAACATCAATGTTCGGGATCCGGATTGCAAATCCTGATCCGGATCGTGCAAGCAAAAAGGTAAAACTAGTGTTCGGGATCCGGATCATGGATGCTGCGATCCGGATTGAACCAGTGTATGAACGAACACCCTTCGGGATCCGGATTGCAAGCCCGATCCGGATCCTGAACATGTCCCATGTCCAGTTTTTGATGTTTATGCAATTAAACATTCTTCCAGGTGTTTCTACACTACAAGAAGTATTCGGATCACCAAAAATCTTTAGTTAAACATACTTGATCCTTTTGAATTCTTCTTTCTTGAGATTGAGGTATATGATCCAAAGTTCTTTCATCTTCAATCTTCAAGACTTAACACTTTTCACGAAATACGCCAACTCAAATTCCGTAACAATACCCCTTTGGCGGTTTCGTACAAAACGTAATCACAAACTGAAAAGTCTCCTCGCTGTCCAACTCCCTTTTTTTTCGCAAAACACCCAAAATTTGCTAACCACTGCAAAAAGAACCACACTCGGCATAAATGGAGATCCTAAAAAAATAGCGCTTGATGTTTGCAAAATAGCCTGTAAAAAAGGAAATTTCACCTCTGTGCAGTCATTCAAAAAATCCATAAAAATCATGGCTGCGATCCTCGCGACGAGTAGATGCAAATTGAGTACTTACATGCCTTGTTCCGACACCCGTAGACCAAGATACGGCAAGAACACTCCACCACTGTCCAAAACATTGTCGCAGAAGAAAGGGGTCAAAAGATGCTTCGGGAATCCCACAGAAAACTCAAAACAGAGCAAAATGATCAACACGAAAATCGAAGGCCTACCTCTTAGGGACATGCTGCCACAGAAATCGCCCAAAAATTCCTTTGGGGCAGCCTAGGGAGTCCACGGACCAAAATGCGATGGAAAAAGGCTGCCGAAGAAAGATCGTCGAAGTGCGCCGAATCGCCGAAGACTTTGATGCTGCGGCCTCCAAAATTTCCGACAATTCTTGAAGAGAAGGAGAACAAAGTGAGGAACAACTTTGCTTAAGGTCTCACCATAAGAGGAGCTCGGGAAAAGAGCCCAAACGCAGTGAAAGGGGGCCTATTTATAGGATTTCCCAAAAAGAAATCCAAAATCCCATAAATGGGCTTTTTGGGCTCATGTTTCGCGCGCCCGAATGTTTCGCGCGCCGAAACCGCGCCCAGGGGAGCCCCGCGACCAGTGCCCTGATCAACCTGGGCGCGACGCTTGTCCCGAACACGGGACAACGGGCGCCCAGCCACCCGGGTGCTGCCGCGTGTCCTGCAGGCGGTCAGCAGAGCGGGTGGCGCCCGCGAATCGCAGGGCGCCACTTGGCGCCCGCGTATGGGCGCCCACCTGCCCGCTCAGCCCCGCACGCAGCCCGTACCTGACCCCACCAGCTCCCCGCGTTGCGTGGATAGCGCGCTCGTGCGCCCACCATTCCGGGGCTGCCATGTGTCCCGCTTCGGTCCACCACACCCCCCGGGCGCCCCCGTGGACCGCGCCGCGTGAGCCCACCAACCAGGGGCTGCCACGCGTCCCCGCGCCCGGTCCACTGCACCTGCATGGCTCTCGTGGACCGCGCCGCGTGTGCCGGCCAATCAGAGGAAGCCACGTGGCACCCCAGCCGGTCCACGGCTCCCCCGTGCACCAAAATACACTGAAAACTTTCGGGTGTCCTTTTTGGGCATTCGCACTCAGAAAAATACAAGCAAATAGTCGTTTTTAACGTTTTTCCGCGCTGCATCCAAATCCGGCCTCCGTTTAGCCAAAAACTCTCTCAAAAATTCGGCCAAAGCAGCCGAGAGACAGGCTTGATCCAGAATCCACACTGGGTCTGTCTAACACGTCCATTTGACGCATTGCGGGCCCGACACACCAATAATAGGTGTATCAGACCACGGATCACGAAGAAAAACTGCACGGGGATCTGGGCCACTACATCTTCCCCCACAAAAAAATAGTTTCGTCCTCAAAACAAAAGCCATACCTCACGCCGAAGCCTCGAACAGGTAGGGGTAGGTGTCCATCATCGTCGACTCAAGCTCCTAGGTAGCCTCACGCTCGTCATGATTGTTCCACAAAACCTTCACATAGGGGAGGGCCCGACTGCGCAATTCTCTCACTTCCGATTTAGAATCCGCATGGGAGCTCTCGTACCTCATTCCTCGCTGATCTCGAGTGGGGTGAAGTCGATGACGTGCGATGGGTAGAAGACATACCTCCTTAGAGTAGAAACATGAAAAACATCGTGGACACCGGCGAGCCTCGGAGGAAGTGCAAGTCTGTAGGCAATGCCCAAACCTTCAAACCTCGAAAGGTCCAATATAATGGGGGCTAAGTTTTCCACGGATGCCAAACCCCTGACCCTTTGGACGACGAGGCTTTCAAAAGGATCTCCAATTTGAAACTAATTTCGTCGCTATCAGCACCTGTAGTGAACCGGAAATTTGAATATAAATAAATATAAATAAAATGGTATGAAATACTATTTTATTGAGTTAGAAAAAGTGTAGGAATGATCTGGAAACGAATTGGGCCTAAATTGGGATTAAAATAAGATGTCTCAAATCTTATGTGAGAAAGTGGGCCCAGATGGAAGGTGGAAAATTCACAGTCTCGGAAAATTCCGAGAAAATTACGGGAGCTCCGTAAATGTGTTTTAAGGCCACAGTAAAAGTTTCGCGTTGATCGGATGCCCGGATTGAGAGAGCGGGCTCCGCCAGCGAATTCAAGGACAGTGGGACTTTTGTCAAATCAAAAGGGTCCCGGAATTCCCAGCATAGGGTTTGCTGGTGGTTCGGTAACTTTCGGTGGCCTTGGCCGTGATTGGATGCGTGTTGGGCCCAAGAAATGGAATTGCTGTGCAACTTGGGCACAAGCGTTGGAGACCGGGCTTAAAAAGGGATCGCGTGGGTCATTGGAGGACCCGTCGCGTGTTCAGAAGTGATTTCGCGTGTCGTCGATATTAAATTGGGCCCTGGGCGAAGTGGGATTGAATAATTCCTCTCTGGGCGCCTCCGGGGAATTTTAGAGTTACAATTCGGCAAATTGGGCTTTAGAATTGGACCCGGTGCGAAAAACGGATCAGTGGGCTATCCGGGGAATTCGACAAATTATCGGACGAGAATTTGGAGAAACGGACTTCGTTTCTGGACTCAGCGCGCGAAATCGCTAAGGATAGACTATTTATTTGTTGGATTTGGAGTCCGGTAGGCGTGCGCGCTTTTCGAGGCAAGCGGCACGCAAATCGGAGCATCGCGGCAGAGTCGCGCGTGGCACGGAACCCGAGGCGGCCGCGGCGCGTCAGGCGGGTCAGCGCCGATGTGACCTGACGCGCAGCGCGCGTCAGGTGCGCAGGGGCGCCCTGCGCGCGGGCCACAGGGGGCCGCCACGTGGCGGACCCCTGTTGGCGCTTCACGCGCAGGCGCGTGACCGCGCCCGTGTAACGGGCGCGTGTCACGCGCCTCTGCGCAGGAAGCGCGGCCGCGTGGCGCGCGTTGATGCGGCCACGCGGCCGCCCTTTAGTGCGGTGGGCCGGGTGCACCCGGGTGAGTGGGGTGCACCGGCCGGTCCACGGTGCACCGTGCACCGTGGACCACCCTCTCCCCCTTTCTCTTTTTTTTCTCCTTCTTCTTCCTCCCCGCAACCCGCTTCTTCTCCTTCTTCGGTTTCTTCTTCAACCGAGAGCGAGGGAGAGTGAGGGAGGAGGTTGGGGAGTGTGCGGCGAGGCGTCGAGGGCTTCGTGGAGCGCGCAAAATTGCTCCGAAGAGCCAAATAGACTACGCGATGCCGTCGAGGTAGGCCGTTTATCGTATTTTTGTGGTATTTTCGGCACAGTTTCTACACTTCCTTTTGGACTATGGGTTTGACCCCTTTGCCACATACATGCTAGGGACCCAAAATTTATGCGCCGTCTTACTGCTCGAGTTTTGCGGGCATTTTTGACGCGTCTCGTTTTGCGTGCCGACACGAGGTAAGTGTTCCGTTTTGCGCGCAGGTTGAATTAGCGGACACCGTTTGTCGAGTAGACTCTAACAATATGCCTCGTTTTACGTGCAGGGTCAGAAAAGTATGCATCGTTTTGCGTGCAACCCTACATTAGAGTGTGCACCGTTTTGCGTGCAATAAAGGGTACGTGCTCCGTTTTGCGTGCGGGTTGGACCAATGCGCGCCGTTTTGCGTGTAGAATCTAATATTATGCATCGTTTTTCGTGCAGGCTAGGAAAAAGATGTGCACCGTTTTGCGTGCAACCCTACAGTCAGACGTGCACCGTTTTGCGTGCAGATTTGAGGTACGTGCACCGTTTCGCGTGCAGGTCGTGCTGTCGCGCATGGTTTTGCGTGCCGGTTGAAGTGGCGCGCATCGTTTTGCGTAAGGGTTTTTCTGACGTGCACCGTTTTGCGTGCAGGTCTGAAGGAAGTGCATCGTTTTGCGTGCAAGCTCGAGGGGACAAGTGGAATCGCGCGGAGACCAATTGCAAGTGTCTACAAGCAATTGGGTACACTACAAGGTGGGGAATTCTGCCGAAATTGGGTGACCTCTCCCCTTGCTCCTTTGCTTTTCGATTCGAAGCATGATAGTAGCCTGTTAGAGGCGTTAGGTAATTATGAATAAGATTGCATGTTTAGAGGAACACAGATGAAAAGAGCAACTGTTGGTTGCCAATAACAGATGATATATGTGCATGTGTAGAGAAATTTAGAGGAAAAGTGATATTTATGATTTATCCACAATAGGGGATAAATTTGTATGTGTAGATGGACACAGATGAAAAATGCAACTGTCAGTTGCCAAAAGGAGATAATTCATTTTCATGTGCAAAAAGGACTTAGAGGATAAATATTATTTTATGATGGATATGAAATAATTGCATGCGTAGAAATGAGTAATTACTTGATGACTGTGATCATGTTAGGGTACAACCCTAGGAATCATGTGACATAAGGGAACAGAACTTGTTGGTAGTAAGACTAGGAGAAAACCTAGTTTAGGGGTTTGACGAGTGACATCAACTTAGGAGTTATCCTAGGAATTAACGAGTGGCATGGTCTTAGGTGATAACCTAAGGACACTGGATAGAGTGATCAACATAGAGTCAGAGAACTCTAGGGTGTATATGACATGGAACTTAGGTAAAGAGAACCTAAGGAGAACTAGTGTTCAACATAGAGTCAAGGAACTCTAGGATGAGTATG
This sequence comes from Tillandsia fasciculata, assembly GCA_029168755.2. NCBI lineage: Eukaryota > Viridiplantae > Streptophyta > Magnoliopsida > Poales > Bromeliaceae > Tillandsia > Tillandsia fasciculata. Next base: position 25,357,919 of record CM054931.1, on the reverse strand, counting down.
ACATGGAACTTAGGTAAAGGAAACCTAAGGTGAACTAGAGGTCAGCATAGAGTCATGGAACTCTAGGACAAGTATGACATGGGACTTAGGTAAAGGGAACCTAAGTTGAGCTAGAAGAGTTTAAACTCACAGACAGGAAAATAGAGTCAAGTTGACTCTAGGATTCAGTAAGGAATCAGGAGGATGGAAAAGGTGGATCAAGTGTGGAGATATGAAAGGGAAAAGAAAAGTAGAGTCAATGTAATTCTAAGATAACAGGGAACATGGAATTAGAGTCAGTGTAACTCTAAGTTAATAGTGGAACAGGAAAATAGAGTTAAGTTAACTCTAGGATTCAGTGAGGAATCAGGAAAGTGGGATAAGATCCCAAGGTTAAAGAATTAAACAAATATAACCCTAGAAAGTCATAGGGTGTCTGGGCAAATGGATAATAACTTTAACTTCAATTTGAGTTAAAGAAATAAAAGAGAAATGTTTAAGAGTCCAGGAGACTCTCTAGTTATCCTTATGGCAAGACCTAGGATAAGAGGAAAAATTGTTGTAAAAAGGCAAAGATTAAAAGCAAGCTAAAAGTGGCTAAAAGCATAAAGAAAATGTAAATGGCGCCTTCGAATTTGAGACTCGTCAAGTGGAGCAGGACTCCCTGGGCAGTGACCCGTCGGACGAGGTACTTTCGAAGGGCTAAAAGTGAAAGCAAGGAGCTAAATGCTCAAAGAAAAGAGAAAGTGATTTGCCAGTGGCAAAAGGGAGCTATAAGCTCGAATAAGAAAGGAAAGCAAGTGTTCAAAAGCAAAGAGGCTAAGAACTAAAATAAAAGAGAAAGAAAAGAAAAGAAAAGAAAGAAAATTAAAGATAAAACGGGCGTACCTCCGGGGGCGAACGTACAACGGTCAGGAGTTGGACAGGGTCCCTCTCCCGGGCAGCGACCCGTATGACTGGTAGATAGAGTACTCTTGTCAGAGTTGGGCAGTGACCCTATCGGGCAGTGTCCCGTATGACAAGTCCCCCCGGCAGGACGGGGTAACACTTGCGGGTGTTATCGGCAACCTTGGAAATCTTATCTTATGGTAGCAGGACTACCGGGCTCGGGCCCGTTGGATAAGAATTTCTGAGGGTTAACTTGAACTAAAGCACCAGAATCTAAAGAATAAAGAAAATAGAGTGGCCAAGGTGGCCGGGTTAGTTTGACCCTGTATACAGCGGCATAGTGGCCGAGTTGGTGCTTAGCAGCCTAGTGTGGCTAGACAGAGTAGTGCTGGGTTGGTGATTAGACACAGATAGTGTAGTGATGATATTTATATTGCATAGCTGCATTTTGATATTGAGGATTTTAGTTTCCTAGCACTATTATTATTGCTTCCATTGGACCAAGTGGTGTAGGACACTTTTTCTCGGTGGTTGAACCCACTGGGAACTCTGTCGGAGTTCTCACACCCCTTGGGTGACCCCCCCCACAGGTTCGGGAATGGATGCAGCGGTCGAGACAGATCAGATGCAGACGACAGCGAGGCATACGACAGGGGCAAGGGCCCAGCAGCATAGTGACCTAGAGGGTCTAGCAGAGGTATCCCTTTTATATATTTCTTGAGTGAACCTTGTATGGTGAGGAATTATGTAAAGGAAATGTAATAATTTATTTGCAAGTTCAGAATGTAAAGTGTAATAAGTTTAATTTATGGTTCACTCCTGTATGCTTTCATTTCCGCATTAGTTATTGAATGAAAGTTTTAAATTTATAGTGATTTTTAGTACTCTGATATTGAGCTTCCGCATACACTTGTTGTGTTATTATGGATGTTACCGTTCCTTTCGGGTAGAAAAAGGTTTTACCCGATTGGCGGGTCTGTTGGCGTGCCCGAACCGTACAAATTGGCGGACTCGGGGCGTGACAGATTAGAGTGGTATCAGAGCCTAGGAATAGTCCTAGGTGGTTAGCAACCTTAGGGAGACCCTAGGGATTAGCACGAGAGAGTGTGTGGATTATTGGCGAAAGTATTTGATTGGTTTTGTTGTTCCCAAAAAGGATGTTGGGACTGATCGAGGGCGACGAGCTTTCATTCTTCGGATATTACGTTGGCGGCCGACAACGTAATGTTGGAGATGAAAAGGAGTACCCTCTTATACTTTCGCATGATTGGGTCGACGAGCCTTTTGTCGGTATATAGACTGCGCGATGCTCAAATGGCTAAGTTTGGGCTGGTTGTTTCGTTGTGGTGTGCATATTAGCGATGACACCACATAGGGAAACGCACCTGTTTGACTCGAGTCACGAGAGGGCTCGGGGTCAAACGAGGTATACGAGCTGCGATAGCAGGTGACCGCACTTGTTGGAGTGGTCCAACAGTAGGTCAGACTTCTTGCCGTCGGCGGAAATTTTCCGCCGACAGGAAGACAGATTTCGACGCCTAAGAGTGGCGTCAGCATGACAGTTGGAGCAGATAGATAGGCTCCAGTGGCTGATAGCGCAGCAAGCTGAGGCTGCATAAATGACGCATGAGTATACGGCGTCGCCGCCTGTAGGGGCGACAGTAAAGAGAATGGCAGTGGCCGCCGAACTTTTGTCGGCGCAGCCAACACCTTCAGCATAGGGTGTTTTACGCTTGTGTCAGCTAGGTTGCTGGCAAAGTATGGTTAGTAAGGTCCAGTGAGAGACCGACTCACGAAGAAAATGGTGATCGCTATGTTGCGAGAACCAAGTAAGTATGTCCTAAGGGTTAGGGCAAGAAAGATTTATGGGCCTAGTGGCGAAAGTTCGCCCTGATGACGGTAGTGACCGTGTGGCCTATCATTGTGGCTAAATTGCCGCATTGTGGGGTTGGTAAGACCCGGGACAGGTTTCGAGATTCGAAAACCTCGCAAGTGAGCGGGAGTTTTGTGGCGCCGATCTGATGGATCGGTGTAACGGCAAGGATTGCCACCGTAGGTTTGCGTGTTAATCACCAGAGTTGGTGAGTTATCGTGTGGTGCCTCAACCCAGTTGGGAGAGGTGTACAGGAGTCATACGCGTGTTTAAGCAAGTTGCTTGACACTGGATTACGCAAGTTAGCGTGGGGGCGTAGGACGCCCAACTGTTTGGGTGCTCATGGAGCACAAGTATCGTTTAGCCAGAGAGAGCTGATTAGGTGGCGTATTAGCCTTTGCCCAGTGTGGCCAGAGTTGATATAGAGAGTTTGGGTCGTGGATTGACGACTTGTTAGTTGAGTTTGCTCAGTGGAGCATAGTGGTCGCGTGGCGACGATTAGCGGGTTCGCTTAGGACGATCCGTGCCTGGACCATGTTTGTGGACTGTGGGCCTGTAGCCCAGTGGGCAGGCGCAGTCAGCTGTGAGAGACAGCGGCCCGAGACCTGATGGCGGGGCATGATAGAGATTTGGTCGGGACGGTAGTCCGAGCGATGACCCGGGAACGTGGAATGCCACGTGTGAGCATTGAGGCTAGTAGTACACTGAGAGTGTGATATGACCAGGCCGTAGAGCTAGTGGTGATTGAGGTATTGTAGCTCCTAGTGGGAGTGTTGGTGTAGTAATCCTAAGTGAGGATCTACCCGTATGACGATTGGGTCTGTGTGCTAGTGAGAGCCATTGTACAGTGTTGGACTTGTTGGGCTATAGGCCCTATTGGATCGTGGTCTGTGGACCTATTAGTAGTCCGAGATATCGGGTTAGCTGATAACCCGTGGACTTAGAGCGCTAGTAGCGTGTGTGATAGTTGAGGACTTGTGGATTGGCCTTGCCCTCCACATTAGGCAGCGGAGCGACCGAAAAATGCGGTAAATGTAATTAGTTGCAGATGCAACCTCATTGTGAAAAAATGATGGCGGAATTAAAGTGAAAATTTCGCAAGAAAGACTTCGTCATTCGTGGCAATTGAGAGAGCAAGTGCTCAACTGTGTCTTTCACCTATTTGGTGAAAGTGGCCAGACACCAGGTCTGAGTTTGTCCCTGGAGTGAGATAGGGATCCTGGAATGAGTTGCTCGTCATGTGTGGGCGAGCAGGCAGTGTGATGCCGGTCACGAGGTTCAGTGAGCCCAGTAGTGAGGGCAAGTTTCCTCCCTCTCGATCAAGTAGGAGTCGAGATGTGATTCAAGTTTCGAGGACGAAACTTATTTTAAGGGGGGTAGAATGTAGTGAACCGGAAATTGAATATAAATAAATGTAAATAAAATGGTATGAAATACTATTTTATTGAGTTAGAAAAGTGTAGGATGATCTGGAAACGAATTGGGCCCAAATCGGGATTAAAATAAGATGTCTAAATCTTATTTGAGAAAGTGGGCCCAGATTTTAGTGGAAAATTCACAGTCTCGGAAAATTCCGAGAAAATTACGGGAGCTCCGTAAATGTGTTTTAAGGCCACAGTAAAAGTTTCGCGTTGATCGGATGCCCGGATTGTGAGAACGGGCTCCGCCAGCGAATTCAAGGACAGTGGGACTTTTGTCAAATCAAAAGGGGTCCCGGAATTCCCAGCATAGGGTTTGCTGGTGGTTCGGTAACTTTCGGTGGCCTTGGCCGTAGTTGGATGCGTGTTGGGCCCAAGAAATGGAATTGCTGTGCAACTTGGGCACAAGCGTTGGAGACCGGGCTTAAAAAGGGATCGCGTGGGTCATTGGAGGACCCGTCGCGTGTTTAGAAGTGATTTCGCGTGTCGTCGAAATTAAATTGGGCCCGGGCGAAGTGGGATTGAATAATTCCTCTCTGGGCGCCTCCGGGGAATTTTAGAGTTACAATTCGGCAAATTGGGCTTTAGAATTGGACCCGGTGCGAAAAACGGATCAGTGGGCTATCCGGGGAATTCGACAAATTATCGGACGAGAATTTGGAGAAACGGACTTCGTTTCTGGACTCAGCGCGCGAAATCGCTAAGGATAGACTAATTATTTGTTGGATTTGGAGTCCGGTAGGCGTGCGCGCTTTTCGAGGCAAGCGGCACGCAAATCGGAGCATCGCGGCAGAGTCGCGCGTGGCACGGAACCCGAGGCGGCCGCGGCGCGTCAGGCGGGTCAGCGCCGATGTGACCTGACGCGCAGCGCGCGTCAGGTGCGCAGGGCGCCCTGCGCGCGGGCCACAGGGGGCCGCCACGTGGCGGACCCCTGTTGGCGCTTCACGCGCAGGCGCGTGACCGCGCCCGTGTAACGGGCGCGTGTCACGCGCCTCTGCGCAGGAAGCGCGGCCGCGTGGCGCGCGTTGATGCGGCCACGCGGCCGCCCCTTTAGTGCGGTGGGCCGGGTGCACCCGGGTGAGTGGGGTGCACCGGCCGGTCCACGGTGCACCGTGCACCGTGGACCACCCTCTCCCCCTTTTTTTTTTTTCTCCTTCTTCTTCCTCCCCGCAACCCGCTTCTTCTCCTTCTTCGGTTTCTTCTTCAACCGAGAGCGAGGGAGAGTGAGGGAGGAGGTTGGGGAGTGTGCGGCGAGGCGTCGAGGGCTTCGTGGAGCGCGCAAAATTGCTCCGAAGAGCCAAATAGACTACGCGATGCCGTCGAGGTAGGCCGTTTATCGTATTTTTGTGGTATTTTCGGCACAGTTTCTACACTTCCTTTTGGACTATGGGTTTGACCCCTTTGCCACATACATGCTAGGGACCCAAAATTTATGCGCCGTCTTACTGCTCGAGTTTTGCGGGCATTTTTGACGCGTCTCGTTTTGCGTGCCGACACGAGGTAAGTGTTCCGTTTTGCGCGCAGGTTGAATTAGCGGACACCGTTTGTCGAGTAGACTCTAACAATATGCCTCGTTTTACGTGCAGGGTCAGAAAAGTATGCATCGTTTTGCGTGCAACCCTACATTAGAGTGTGCACCGTTTTGCGTGCAATAAAGGGTACGTGCTCCGTTTTGCGTGCGGGTTGGACCAATGCGCGCCGTTTTGCGTGTAGAATCTAATAGTTTGCATCGTTTTTCGTGCAGGCTAGGAAAAAGATGTGCACCGTTTTGCGTGCAACCCTACAGTCAGACGTGCACCGTTTTGCGTGCAGATTTGAGGTACGTGCACCGTTTCGCGTGCAGGTCGTGCTGTCGCGCATGGTTTTGCGTGCCGGTTGAAGTGGCGCGCATCGTTTTGCGTAAGGGTTTTTCTGACGTGCACCGTTTTGCGTGCAGGTCTGAAGGAAGTGCATCGTTTTGCGTGCGAGCTCGAGGGGACAAGTGGACTCGCGCGGAGACCAATTGCAAGTGTCTACAAGCAATTGGGTACACTACAAGGTGGGGGATTCTGCCGAAAATGGGTGACCTCTCCCCTTGCTCCTTTGCTTTTCGATTCGAAGCATGATAGTAGCCTGTTAGAGGCGTTAGGTAATTATGATTAAGATTGCATGTTTAGAGGAACACAGATGAAAAGTGCAACTGTTGGTTGCCATAACAGATGATATATGTGCATGTGTAGAGAAATTTAGAGGAAAAGTGACATTTATGATTTATCCACAATAGGGGATAAACTTGTATGTGTAGATGGACACAGATGAAAAATGCAACTGTCGGTTGCCAAAAGGAGATAATTCATTTTCATGTGCAAAAGGACTTAGAGGTTAAATATTATTTTATGATGGATAAGAAATAATTGCATGCGTAGAAATGATAATTATGTGATGACTGTGATCATGTTAGGGTACAACCCTAGGAATCATGTGACATAAGGGAACAGAACTTGTTGGTAGTAAGACTAGGAGAAAACCTAGTTTAGGGGTTTGACGAGTGACATCAAACTTAGGAGTTATCCTAGGAATTAACGAGTGGCATTGTCTTAGGTGATAACCTAAGGACACTGGATAGAGTGATCAACATAGAGTCAGGGAACTCTAGGACATATGTGACATGGAACTTAGGTAAAGGAAACCTAAGGAGAACTAGTGTTCAACATAGAGTCAAGGAACTCTAGGATGAGTATGACATGGAACTTAGGTAAAGGAAACCTAAGGTGAACTAGAGGAGTTTAAACTCACAGACAGGAAATTAGAGTCAGTGTAACTCTAAGATAAAGTGGAACAGGAGTTAGAGTAGTGAACTCTAAGATCAAGAACAGGAGATTAGAGTCAGTTAACTCTAGGTTAAAGTGGAACAGAAAAATAGAAAAGTTAACTCAAGTTCAGATATGAAAGGAAAACAGAAAAAGTGGATCAAGTATGGAGACATAAAGGGAAACAGGAATTAGAGTCAGTGTAACTCTAAGTTAAAAGTGGAACAGGAAAATAGAGTTAAGTTAACTCTAGGATTCAGTGAGGAATCAGAAAGTGGGATGAGATCCCAAGGTTAAAGAATTAAACAAATATAACCCTAGAAAGTCATAGGGTGTCTGGGCAAATGGATAATAACTTTAACTTCAATTTGAGTTAAAGAAATAAAAGAGAAATGTTTAAGAGTCCAGGAGACTCTCTAGTTATCCTTATGGCAAGACCTAGGATAAGAGGAAAAAGTTGCAAAAAGGCAAAGATTAAAAGCAAGCTAAAAGTGGCTAAAAGTATAAAGAAAATGTAAATGGCGCCTTCGAATTTGAGACTCGTCAAGTGGAGCAGGACTCCCTGGGCAGTGACCCGTCGGACGAGGTACTTTCGAAGGGCTAAAAGTGAAAGCAAGGAGCTAAATGCTCAAAGAAAAGAGAAAGTAAATTGCCAGTGGCAAAATGGGAGCTATAAGCTCGAATAAGAAAGGAAAGCAAGTGTTCAAAAGCAAAGAGGCTAAGAACTAAAATAAAAGAGAAAGAAAAAGAAAAGAAAAGAAAGAAAATTAAAGATAAAACGGGCGTACCTCCGGGGGCGAACGTACAACGGTCAGGAGTTGGACAGGGTCCCTCTCCCGGGCAGCGACCCGTATGACTGGTAGATAGAGTACTCTTGTCAGAGTTGGGCAGTGACCCTATCGGGCAGTGTCCCGTATGACAAGTCCCCCGGCAGGACGGGGTAACACTTGCGAGTGTTATCGGCAACCTTAGAAATCTTATCTTATGGTAGCAAGACTACCGGGCTCGGGCCCGTTGGATAAGAATTTCTGAGGGTTAACTTGAACTAAAGCACCAGAATCTAAAGAATAAAGAAAATAGAGTGGCCAAGGTGGCCGGGTTAGTTTGACCCTGTATACAGCGGCATAGTGGCCGAGTTGGTGCTTAGCAGCCTAGTGTGGCTAGACAAGAGTAGTGATGGTTGGTGATTAGACACAGATAGTGTAGTGAGTGATATTTATATTGCATAGCTGCATATTGATATTGAGGATTTTAGTTTCCTAGCACTATTATTATTGCTTCCATTGGACCAAGTGGTGTAGGACACTCTTTCTCGGTGGTTGAACCCACTGGGAACTCTGTCGGAGTTCTCACACCCCTTGGGTGACCCCCCCCCACAGGTTCGGGAATGGATGCAGCGGTCGAGACAGATCAGATGCAGACGACAGCGAGGCATACGACAGGGGCAAGGGCCCAGCAGCATAGTGACCTAGAGGGTCTAGCAGAGGTATCCCTTTCTATATATTTCTTGAGTGAACCTTGTATGGTGAGGAATTATGTAAAGGAAATGTAATAATTTATTTGCAAGTTCAGAATGTAAAGTGTAATAAGTTTAATTATGGTTCACTCTTGTATGCTTTCATTTCCGCATTAGTTATTGAATGAAAGTTTAAATTTATAGTGATTTTTAGTACTCTGATATTGAGCTTCCGCATACACTTGTTGTGTTATTATGGATGTTACCGTTCCTTTCGGGTAGAAAAAGGTTTTACCCGATTGGCGGGTCTGTTGGCGTGCCCGAACCGTACAAATTGGCGGACTCGGGGCGTGACACACACTATTCACTTGACCAAATGTCACGCTCTGGGGTCGAAACTGCGACCCGGACTCGCCAACAGATCCGCCGCCTATACAAAACCTCGCATAGGCGAAGCGTCCAACCTGCAAGAAAAGGGAAACAGCTAAACAGATATTAGAGCTATAAAATAAAATGCTGTAAAACTAAATTCAACTAGAAATAAAGATACAATATCCATCTCCCATAAGTAATAATCATACAATATTCTCAAATACGATAACCCAGAACTAAAAATGGAGGTAAACCAGAAATAATACATCAGTGTATAGGCTCTCAGTACAAGTCATAACTTCACTACAATAATCTCTCAAAAGCAGAAATAAAACTAATCTACTGACTGTACTACAAATCTCCAATGTGGGGGTACAGCTACTCTCCAAAGACAGGTAGGGATCTAGCTCGCGACTACCTCGCCTCGAATAGCAACAGCAGAATCAGCATCTCCCACAGATGACTCTGCAAAACAAAGGAGAGAAAAGAAAGAGGAGGGGGAGAACCCCAACGGGTGTGAGAACTACATCAACCGGTAGTTCTAGTGGGTACCGCCACCAAGCCCAACGGTCTGTCCACTAAGTCTACTAGAGGCATAAGATAACAATGCAGTAAAAACTGAACAAGAAAAGCTGGAGATACACTACAGCTACCATGCCTCAATCTAAATGCTCAATGGGTGGTACAGACGAAAATATATGCAACTAATCGCACCCAAGGTGCTCAATCGACCCAATCGAACTGACTGCCTCATAGGGTCCAGTCAAGCCTGCGCCCACCTACTACCACCCATCCACAAAAGGACGGGATTTACGTAGAGTGCTCGTGACTGCCAAAACTGGCCCAGCCAGAGGGACTACGTCGACAAGTCACGATACGAAAGTAACAGGCCCACTCCGGACGGGGCACTCGAGGGGCCCGACCCTACCGAGGAAAAAAGTATCTACGCATCTCTGTCGTGCTCAAAGTGGCTCCTGCAGGCTATAATCAAAATCCACGCTCACTCTCAGAACGGAAGGACTCAAGATCCTCAAACATCTCGCACGACGGTCGGAGTACTTACGACGACTCAGCTAACCAGCTCTCACGAATATCGAGACACTAACGAACTCAACTATCTCATGGCACAAAACACACTGGCTGGAGATACTCCACAGCCGGGACCACCGTCGACCCAAACGGCTCCCAAAATGAAACACCCAACTCGCCACGCTAAACACACAGGTTGGAGGTACTCCACAGCCGGGATCGACCCACAACTCAGGGCTAACAAGACTGGTCGGACGACACTCAACGACCCGGGACCAACGTCAACCCAAACGGTTCCCAACAACACTAGCGCAGGTCTAAACTCAGCTACCAGACTCCACTCAGACCCCAGGCACGAGTGCAACAATGTCCCACAATAACCTGACTACTCGGCCCACTACCCGGGCGAGAAACATCTATGTCCAGAAAAAGATGCAAAGTGTGGGATATCTAAAGCATAAAAGAACCTAGCCCAAGTGAAGGTTCTCTACTAATCTAGTTAAATATGCAACATATGATGGGGTGCTAGGTCAAGTTCCAATAATAGCATTTAAATAAACTGAACATAAATAGGGAACACTAACAGATATGATCACCAAAAATCAAATAAGCCTCATCTCCCTAATCATGCTCTCAACTAGCATAGGTGAAAACAAACATTAAATATATAATATCTCGAAGGTATCTAACGTGTACCATAAATCATGTAAGCCTTAATCCATATGAACTATATCATTCTTATGCTCATAATTTAAAGCTATAGGTTGTACAATAAATTATGCATACTCTCAATCTCATAGGGGAACACTACACCTATGTAAACACTGTAAAGTACCGAATTTTCGGCACATAAATAAATGTAGATAAAAATAGTGTGAAATACTATTTTTATGAAAGTTGGGGAAGTAAAGAACATTTGGAAACGAGTTGGACCCAAATCGGGTTAAAATGGAGAGATCTGGAATTTTATTTGGGAAAGGGCCCAGATTTTTAGTGAAAAATTCACAGTGTCGGAAATTCCGAGAAAATTACGGGAGCCCCGTAAATATGTTTTAAGACCACAGAAAAAGTTTCGCGTTGATCGGATGCCTGATAGTGAGAACGGGCTCCGCCAACAGTGTCAGAAAATTCTGAGAAAATTTGGGGAGCTTCGTTATTATGTTTTAAGGTTACAGTAAAAATTTCGAGTTGATCGGATACCCGGATTGCGAGAACGGGATCCGCCAATGAATCTAGATACCGGAAGGTTTCGGACCCGTGCGGAGGCCCCGAGGGCAAAAAGTAGTTGACGAGGGCTTTTGATGGATTATTTAATTAATTAACTTAAATTAGTCAGTTGATTTATTTAATTAGCTTGTGTTGTAGTGATGGGAAGAAGTGAAAGTGGATTATGAGAATTGGATTAAAGGGGTGAGTGAGATATTTTTGTTAGTGGAGCATTAATTGAGGCCAGGTGCATTTATTATAGCCAACTACCACTTCTGTTGCAAGGCATCCCCTAATTAAATTTTCCTTTCCTCCACGTCATCGTCTCCCTCTCAAAGCAAAACAAAGGAAACCTTGAGGAGCAGAGTATGAGAGAAAGAGTGAGGAATTATGTAAAGGAAATGTAATAATTTTATTTGCAAGATTCGAATGGTAAAGTGTAATAAGTTTAATTTATGATTCATCACTCTTGCATGCTTTCATTATCGCTTAAACTGTTGTTATAAATGAAAGTTTAAATTTATAGTGATTTTTAGTACTCTGATATTGTGCTTCCGCATACACTTGTTGTGTTATTATGGATGTTACCGTTCCTTTCGGGTAGAAAAAGGTTTTACCCGATTGGCGGGTCTGTTGGCGTGCCCGAACTGTACAAATTGGCGGACTCGGGGCGTGACAGATAAGAGTGGTATCAGAGCCTAGGAATAGTCCTAGGTGGTTAGCAACCTTAGGGAGACCCTAGGGATTAGCACGAGAGAGTGTGTGGATTATTGGGCGAAAGTATTTGATTGGTTATTGTTGTTCCCAAAAAGGATATTGGGACTGATCGAGGGTGACGAGCTTTCATTCTTCGGACTATTACGTTGGCGGCCGACAACGTAATGTTGGAGATGAAAAGGAGTACCCTCTTATACTTTCGCATGATTGGGTCGACGAGCTTTTCTGTCGGTATATAGATTGCGCGTTGCTCAAATGGCTAAATTTGGGCTAATCGTTTCGTTGTGGTGTGCATATTAGCGATGACACCACATAGGGAGACGCGCTTGTCTCGACTCGAGCCACGAGAGGGCTCGGGGTCGAACAAGGTACACGAGCTGTGATAGAGGGTGGCCGCACTTATTAGTGTGGTCCAGCAGCAGATGAACCTTCTCGCCGATAGGCGGAAATTTTCTGCCGGCAGGGAGGCGGATTCCGACGCCTAGGGGTGGCGTCAAGGCGATAGTCGAAGCAGATCGATAGGCTCCAGTGGCTGATAGCACAGCAAGCTGAGGCTGCACAAACAACGAATGAGTATACGACGTCGCCGCCTGTAGGGGCGACAGTAAAGAGGATGGCAGTGGCCGCCGAACTTTTGTCGGCACAGCTAACACCTTCAGCATAAGGTGTTTTACGCTTGTGTCAGCTAGGTTGCTGGCAAAGTATGGTTAGTAAGGTCCAGTGAGAGACCGACTCGCGAGGTAAATGGTGATCGCTATGTCGCGAGAGCCAAGTTGCTGTGCCCTAAGGGTTAGGGCAAGAAAGATTTACGGGCCAGGTGGCGTGAGTTCGCCCCTGATGACGGTAGTGACCGTGTGGCGTGTTGATTGTGGCTAGGTGCGACGTAGTAGTGTTGGTGAGGCCTAGAGTAGGCTTCAGGATGCGAGAACCTCTCGAAAGAGCGAGAGTTTGTGGCGCCGTTCTGATGGATCGGTGTAATGGCGAGGATTGCCACCGCAGGAATTGCAAGTCAATCACCAGAGTTGGTGACAGTTATTCATGGTGCCTCAACCCAGCTGGGAGAGGTGTACAGGAGTCATACGCGTGTATAAGCAAGTTGCTTAACACTAGATATTTGCGAGTTAGCATGGGGGCATTGGACGCCCAACTGTTTGGGTGCTCATGGAGCACAGGTATCGTTTAGCCAGAGAGAGCTGCTTAGGTGGCACATTAGCCTTTGCCCAGTGTGGCCAGAGTTGATAGAGAGTTCGGGTCGTGGATTGACGACTAGTTGGTTGGTTTTGCTCAGTGAGCGTAGTGATCGCGTGGCGACGATTAGCGGGTTCGCTTGGGGACGATCCGTGCCTGGACCATGTTTGTGGACTGTGGGCCTGTAGCCCAGTGGGCAGGCGCAGTCGGCTGTGAGAGACAGCGGCCCGAGACCTGATGGCGGGGCATGATCGAGATTTGGTCGGGACGGTAGTCCGAGCGATGACCCGGGGACGTGAAATGCCACGTGTGAGCCTTGAGGCTGTTAGTACACTAAGAGTGTGATATGATCAGGCCGTAGTGCTAGTGGTGATTGAGGTACTGTAGCTCCTAGTGGATGTGTTGGTGCGGTAACCTTAAGTGAGGATCTACCCATATTACGATTGGACCTGCGTGCTAGCGAGAGCCATTGCACAGTGCTGGACTAGCTTTGGGCTATAGGCCCTATTGGACCGTGGTTTGTGAACCTATTAGTAGTCCGATATATCGGGTTAGCTGATAACCCGTGGACTTAGAGCACTAGCAGCGTGCGTGATAGCTGGGGACTGGTGGATCGGCCTCTGCCCTCCACATTAGGCAGCGGAGCGACCGGAAAAAATACGGTAAATGTAATTGGTTGCAGATGCAACCTCGTGGTGAAAAGAATGATGGCGGAATTAAAGTGAAAATTTCGCAAGTAAAAACTGAGTCATTCGTGGCAATCGAGAGAGCAAGAGCTCTGTTGTGTCTTTCACCTATGTGGTGAAGGTGGCCAGATACCAGGTCTGAGTTTGTCCCTGGATTGAGAGAGGGATTCATTAGTGAGTTGCTCGTATGGTTCGACGAGCGGGCAATTTGAGGCCCAGTAATGATATACAGTGAGCCCAGTAGTGAGGGCAAAATTCCTCCCTCTCGATCAAGTAGGAGTCGAGATATGATTCAAGTTTCGAGGACGAAACTTATTTTAAGGGGGGTAGAATGTAAAGTACCGAATTTTCGGCACATAAATAAATGTAGATAAAAATAGTGTGAAATACTATTTTTATGAAAGTTGGGGAAGTAAAGAACATTGGAAACGAGTTGGACCCAAATCGGGTTAAAATGGAGAGATCTGGAATTTTATTTGGGAAAGGGGCCCAGATTTTTAGTGAAAAATTCACAGTGTCGGAAAATTCCGAGAAAATTACGGGAGCCCCGTAATATGTTTTAAGACCACAGAAAAAGTTTCGCGTTGATCGGATGCCTGATAGTGAGAACGGGCTCCGCCAACAGTGTCAGAAAATTCTGAGAAAATTTGGGGAGCTTCGTTATTATGTTTTAAGGTTACAGTAAAAATTTCGAGTTGATCGGATACCCGGATTGCGAGAACGGGATCCGCCAATGAATCTAGATACCGGAAGGTTCGGACCCGTGCGGAGGCCCCGAGGGCAAAAAGTAGTTGACGGGGGCTTTTGATGGATTATTTAATTAATTAACTTAAATTAGTCAGTTGATTTATTTAATTAGCTTGTGTTGTAGTGATGGGAAGAATGTGAAAGTGGATTATGAGAATGGATTAAGGGGTGAGTGAGATATTTTGTTAGTGGAGCATTAATTGAGGCCAGGTGCATTATTATAGCCAACTACCACTTCTGTTGCAAGGCATCCCCTAATTAAATTTTCCTTTCCTCCACGTCATCGTCTCCCTCTCAAAGCAAAAAAAGGAAACCTTGAGGAGCAGAGTATGAGAGAAAGAGTGAGGATTATGTAAAGGAAATGTAATAATTTTATTTGCAAGATTCGAATGGTAAAGTGTAATAAGTTTAATTTATGGTTCATCACTCTTGCATTATCGCTTAAACTGTTTGTTATAAAATGAAAGTTTTAAATTTATAGTGATTTTTAGTACTCTGATATTGTGCTT
>CM054931.1:25278129-25342962 GCA_029168755.2 Tillandsia fasciculata | reverse complement strand
TCCGGATCATCACATCCTCCCCCACTAAAAAGAGTTTCGTCCTCGAAACGAAAATCATACCTCAGTCCAGAGCCTCGAATAAGTAGGGGTAGGTGTCCATCATCTCTGACTCGAGCTCCCATGTAGCCTCGCGCTCGTCATGATTGCTCCAAAGGATCTTCACATAGGGAATGGTCCGATTGCGCAATTCTCTTCACCTCTCGATCCAGAATCCGCAGTGGGCGCTCCTCATACCTCAAATCCTCGCTGATCTCAAGCGGTGTGAAGTCGATGACGTGCGACGGGTCGAAGACATACCTCCTCAGAGTAGAAACATGAAATACATCGTGGACACCAGCAAGTCTCGGGGGAAGTGCAAGTCGGTAAGCAACTGGCCCGATACGCTCCAATACCTCAAAGGGTCCAATGTATCGGGGGCTAAGTTTCCCGCGAATGCCAAATCTCCTGATCCCTTTGGACGGCGAGACTTTCAGGAATACATGATCTCCAACCTGAAACTCTAAGTCTCGTCGCCGAACATCGGCATAGCTCCTCTGTCGGCTCTGGGCGGTCTGAAGATGCTGTCGAATCACTCGGACCTTCTCTTCTCTGCCTCTAACAGTACATCTGGTCCCAAGGTCCGCCTCTCGCCCACGTCACTCCAATAAAGTGGTGATCGACACTTGCGTCCATACAACGCTTCAAACGGAGCCATCTTAATGCTCGCTTGAAAGCTGTTGTTGTACGCAAACTCAGCCAAAGATAAGTGTCGAATCCACCCTCCGCCGAAATCCAAGACGCAAGCCCTCAGCATGTCCTCCAGGATTTGTATAGTCCGCTCTGACTGCCCATCAGTCTGCGGATGAAAAGCTGTACTGAACCTGAGCTGAGTCCCCAAGGCTGTCTGCAAACTCCTCCAGAAATGCGAAACAAACCTCGGGTCTCTATCTGATACAATGGAGGCTGGTACTCCATGTAATCTCACTATCTCATCAAGATATAACTGGGCTAGTCGCTCGAGTGGCCAAGTAGTCTGCATAGGCAAAAAGTGCGCTGACTTGGTAAGTCGATCCACAACTACCCAGATAGCATCTGCTCCTCCCTGTGCCCTCGGCAATCCGACCACAAAATCCATCGTAATGTGGTCCCATTTCCACTCGGGAATTGGGAGACTCTGTAACTTGCCAGCTGGCACTCGATGCTCAGCTTTCACCTGCTGACAAGTTAAACACTGAGCCACAAATCTCCCAATATCCCTTTTCATGCCATTCCACCAGAAGTGTGCCTTGAGGTCCTTATACATCTTAGTCCCACCAGGATGTAGGGTATAAGGTGTATAATGGGCCTCTCGCAATATCTGCTCTCTGATCTCCGCATCCATGGCACACATGCTCGGTCCTTGTACCTCAGTACTCCCGAAGCATCCACTGTAAAGTCCCCTGACTGATCACTCGGAATCTGATCTCTAATCCTGGTCAAGTGGGGTCCTCACTCGTCCTCACTCTCTTCTCCCTGATCCTGTCCAGCAGAGTGGGCTGCACGACTAAAGACGTCAGTCTAGCAGAGACCCCAGGGGACACAACCTCTATCTCGAGCCGTCTCATCTCCTCTAATAGTGGCGCCTGATCTGTGATCAACATGGACAAACTCTGCACTGCTCTTCTGCTCAAAGCATCAGCGACCACATTGGCCTTGCCTGGATGGTAAAGGATATCCACATCATAATCCTTTAATAGCTCTAACCATCTGCGTTGCCTCAAATTCAGCTCCTTCTGTGTGAACAGATACTTTAGGCTCTTGTGGTCGGTGTAGATCTCACAGTGCTCCCATACAGGTAATGGCGCCAAAGCTTCAGTGCAAACACTACGGCAGCAAGCTCCAAGTCATGGGTAGGGTAATTCTTCTCATAATCCTTGAGCTGTCTCGATGCATAAGCAATTACCCTCCCTTCCTGCATCAACACACAACCAAGTCCACTGTGCGATGCGTCACTGTAGATCACATATCCTTTCCCCATAACAGGGAGGGAAAGGATAGGAGCGGTCATCAATCTACTCTTCAGCTCCTCGAAGCTCCTCTGGCAGTCCTCACTCCAGATAAACTTAACTCCTTTACGCGTCAAACGAGTGAGGGGTGTGGAGAGCTTCGCAAAGCCTTCCACAAACCGACGATAATACCCAGCTAATCCCATGAAGCTGCGCACCTCAGAAACAGTCGTCGGTCGGGGCCAATCCCGAACTGCCTCAATCTTCGCCGGGTCTACTGCCACACCAGCGGCGGAAATCACATGGCCCAAGAAAGCTACCTCCCGAAGCCAAAACTCGCACTTTGTGAGTTTGGCATACAACTTCTTTTCTCGTTAGAAAAGTTTTAGCACATCCTCAATGTTCCTCTAGCTCCAGCATCATCACTTCGGAGTAAACAAGGAATATCATCGATGAATACTACACGAATCGATCCAAGTATAAGTCGGAAGATTCGGTTCATTAAATCCATGAATGCGGCAGGGGCATTGTCAGCCCAAAAGGCATAACTGGAAACTCATAATGCCCGTACCGTGTCTGAAAGCTGTCTCGGGACCTCCTCGGCCTTCACCTTCAACTGGTGGTAACCGATTGGATATCTATCTTGGAAAGACACAAGACCCTTGCAGCTGATCAAAGAGATCATCGATGCGCGGCAAAGGGTACTTGTTCTTGATGGTCACTTTATTCAATTCCCTATAGTCCACACATAATCGTAGTGACCCATCTTTCTTCTTCACGAATAGCACCGGCGCTCCCCAAGGCGACACACTTGGTCTAATAAAACCTTTATCCATCAAATCCTGGAGTTGCGCCTTAAGCTCTCGCAGCTCAGCCGGTGCCATCCGGTAAGGAGCCTTAGAGATTGGCGCAGTTCCTGGAACTACGTCAATCACAAACTCAATTTCTCTATCTGGCGGCATACTAGTCAGCTCAGGTGGAAAGACATCCGGAAACTCGCGGGCAATAGGGATATCCCCGAGTCCCACCGCCGCCGTAGGCCCCTCAACAACACTAGCCAAAAAGGCTACACATCCGCGATGGATCATCTGCCTTGCTCGGGAAGTCGAAATCATAGAGGCAAAGAAAGCACTCTGACATCCCCGGTATACAAACATCTCCTGGCCTGGCTCTCTAAATGTGATAATCCTCGCGGCACAATCAATAGTCGCGAAATATCGAGCCAGCCAGTCCATCCCGAGAACCACGTCAAAGTCCGTCAGCTGTTTCAAGACCAATAGGTCTGCTGGCATAATCCAGGACTCAATTTGCATCGGGCAGGACCAACAACACTCCTCCACGTGCAAAGTGTGATCGGGAATCTGAACCTCTAGTGCACGTGGCAAAAGTCCTACCTCTAACCCATGTAATGATGCAAACGATCTACTAATAAAGAATGTGATGCTCCAGTATCAAATAAAGTACGAGTCCTAATGTCAGAAAGTAAGGTGATACCTGCCACCACATGATCTGCTGCCGAAAAGTCCTCTACTTTCGCAGCATACACTCGCCCGCTCTGAGCTGGAGGGCGATAGTCTGTGGGATGGGAAGAAGATGGCCTGCTTGCCGGAGCATAAGGTCGCTGCTGAGATGGCGGTCGTTGCTGTAGTGCAAAAGGAGCTGATGTTGAAGAAGGTGCTGCAGATGTCGCCACCGGGCAAGTAGCTCGTATATGACCCGGCTGTCCGCATCGATAACAGCGGCCAATCCTCAAATCACACGTGTTTGATGGATGCTGGCCTCTGCAGAAAACACACGTCTCTGTAGGCTGGGTCGGTCTCGACTGCTGCTGTTGTCTCTGAGACCGTTGCTGCCGCTGAGGTCGACGCTGCGATGACTGAGATCTTTGCTGCTGTTGCTGGGGCCTCTGGGATCCACCAGGCCCTCGCCGCTCAGAATGCCCACGGCTGGAAAACTGAGGCCGCGGCGGTCGTGGCGGCCTCCACGAACTAGCCTGTCCCCCAACCTCCGGTGCCGGTCGCTTCGCCCCCGGAATCACTACGGGAGCTGGAGCTACCTCCTCCATTACTACCTCCCCGCACTCGACATAGAGTGCCTGTTCCATCGAGGCCTCCAAGGTCTGCAACCTACGTGAACGAACTAACTGAAAAAGGTCTCGGCGCAACCCTCGCTCGAACATGTAGATCCGGTGCGCCTCATCCCTGGCCACGTTCGGTACACTTGCCAACAACTGATTGAAATTGGCAATGTACTCGTGTACGGGCCGATCTCCTTGTCGGAGGTTTCTCAACTGCTCCTCCAACCTCTGCCGGACGCCTTTCTGGGAAGAAAGCCCCGAGAAGGAGATTGCGGAACTCCGCCCAGGCCAAGAGCTGAGCCCCAGGCGGACCCGCCGGTCGAACACGCCGCCACCATGCTTCGGCGTTGTGTTCCAAAAAGTTCGTCGCCAATATCACCTGATATCGCTCCTCGATAAACAACGTCTCAAAACGTCGCTCCATTGCCGTGATCCATGACTCTGCCTCCCACGGCTCAATATTTTGCCCCGAAAAATGGGGTGGGTCAAATTTGCGGAACCTTATCAACATGTCCACCAATCCCCGCTGCTCTGCCGGTGTAAGAGATCCCGTCAACCCAGACGGCTGTCTACCATTACCCCGAGCGACAGGGGATGCTGGGGTCACTGGTACAACTGGGGGAGCCACAGCAGGGGATGATGGTACTGGAGAACTCTCTGGGGGTGCTACAACAGGCTGCGCTCTCTGTTCTAACATCTGCGTCAGCCGACTCATAGCCTCCTCCTGACGCCGAACAGCCTCCGACATCTGAGCCATCTGAGCCTGTAGCTCCTGCACCTCACTATGCTGACCCTGCCCGGACTCCTCCTGATCTGGCTCAGGGGAAGAGGGCTGAGAACGCGTCAACATCCTGCGTCGCGGAGGCATCCTGCCACAAGGAACCACCATCAATAACATAACCCCACACGACCCAATCTAGCGAAAGTCAAGGACATCCCCCTATTTCTGTGACTTTATGTTGTCTGCAGCCAACATAACTGTTCACTAGAAATAGGATATGTCGATCCCTCTTCTCCTACTAGAAGAGTCAAACAAATAAATCAACGACTTTCGCAAAAAGTCCGTCTCTCACGACCTATCATCCTAGGGTCTGCCTAAAAGCCTAGGGTTTCCTATGTCCCAACTGACCTATCCCTAAGCTCTGATACCAACTTAATCTGTCACGCCCCGGGTGTAAACCAGAACCCGGGTCCGTCTACAGATCCGCCGTGCACACGGAATTTTCCGCGTACACGAAGCGCTGGTAACCTGCTCAGATATAAGATGTACAATAAAAGAGCATAATACAGAGCTGAAATAGAAGAACCACATAGTAACTGAAATCCAAGTAAAGCTGTATCAATACAATAGTCTCCCAGCTCACCAAAATGATACATCCAGCTGGCTATAGCCAGACCTAAAATAAAAGAAAGCACAATAGTCTGGGTACAATATCTGTCTAATACAATCCCTCAGCTCACAGGAGATCTATCTGTTCAGCGATCCCCTTACCTCGATCAGCTGCCGACGGCCTAGCAGCTCCCGCAGACGACTCTGCAATATAAAGGAGAAGAAACAGAGAACAATAATGGGGGTGAGAACTACTAGATAAACCAGTAGCCTCCCCTAGTGGGTAAAACCTCAAACACTGACGCACCCACTAGGACTACTAGAGGCAAAAGGGAAGGGCAGTGGTATGCTATAGAGACTACTGAAAAGGGAAACTATCACTACTATGCCTCTACTGCCATGCCAAAAGAATGACTATATGTATGCCTCAGTATCTATCCTGCCTGCCTGAATAGACCCAATCTAGTCACCAGTGAAAACTGGTACTGCCTGCTCTGCCGTGCCGTGTCGTATCGGGTATGCCAGCCCACACATAACACCGATGCGAAAAGGAGTCTCACGGACTCATGAATAGTCTGCCGCGCGCACTCCGGAGTCGCACTCGAGGGGAGCGACCCACACGAGTAAAATGCCTCTGTAATAAGTATCCCTGTAACCAGTATCTCTGTATAGCAGGACTAGATCATGACTATGATCAAAGTGGGAAAATCCGTCCACTAATGAAATCTGATACCCAATCTGATGTAAAGATAATCATCCGGTCAACCGCCTACTATCCGCAGTTACCGTAATAACCCATAAGACCAAAACTGATAGAATAGTCAACCTCTGGCCAACCGCCTGATGACTGCGGTTACCATAATGCCCCACAACCCATAATAGAGTCTAACCTGTCCCAGACTCAAAGCCTCAGCTACACTATCCCAAACCCTGCTCAAACCGAGCAACATGAATCCAGATGCGAAGGAGAATAGTAAAACATGGTTTCTCCTAAGTCAAGTCCCAAAAATAGTGTAGCAATAAACAGTGGCCTATCTAGATGTCCAAACAAGCATGCAAAGGTTTACTGTTGAAAACTGAAAGAAAATATCGGATATTTATTTAGAAAAAGATGATTTTATGATAAGTCTGTTGCATGCGATGATAGGTTCCAGCATATGTCCAGCAATAACGTCCCAGTTTATCATAAAAGATCTGCCATATTATTTGTGGGGTTTTTATTTATGAGTTTCATGATTAAAACACCGATTATCAGTTTAAAGTCGGGAGTCTCTAATACTCCTAGTGAGATAGTCAGAAGTGAGGTAAGCAACAACCACCCACCTCGAAAAGCGTGATCCACACCCAAAAAGGTCTCCTTGCTGTCCGCAGTCTCCTACCCCCGCTACTCGTCGAAAAAGAGCACAACTGAACAGAATAATACACCTGGTGTAAACACGGATCCCAAAATACAGCCTTATTATTATTTTTCCAGCCAGTTCACAAAAGGGGATTCTCACCTCTGTACAGTGCTCAGGATAATCCAGAAAATTACGGTTGCGTTCCTTGCGACGAGTAGATCAAAATCGACTACTTAAACGTCTCGATCCGATGTTCCTAGGCCAAGATATAAATCGGAGAAGTCGGGGCTGTCCAGAAAATATCACAGCAAAAAGGGGGGTCAAAGGTGCCTCGGGAACCGTGCCAAAAGTGCGAAACGGAGCAAAGTGATCAACACGAAAAACGAAGCCTTACCTCTTACGGTCGCGCTGTCGAAGAAATCGTTCAAAAATTCCTCCTGGTTAGCACACAGCGAATTTCCGACTGAACTGTGACGGAAAATGGGCCGAAATTAGAAATCGTCGCAGTGCGCCGTGTCGCAGATAACTCGCTGTCGGAAAATCCCAAAGTTCTGAAATTTCTAGGGTAGATAGAGGATAGAGAGAGGAAAAACTTTCATTAAGGGCTCACTGCCAAATTCTCTCTCTAGAATTCGCAAATGGCATAGAGAGAGAGAGGGGGTATTTATAATGGGCCAAAATCCCTATTCGGGCTCCACACCGAATCCGGGCCGAACACGGACACCGAATCCGGCCACTCAGATTGCGCCGCGTGTTCCAGAACACGAAACAGCCAAACAGGAGCCAATGATATTGCGCCACGTGTCCCAGCCGCCCACGTGTTTCACGCGCCCGGTGCACGTGGTCGGCCGTGCGCCCGCCAATGAACAGTGGCCACGTGTCCCACGTGGTCCACGGGGCGCACGAGCCCGGTCTACGCGCCGGGTCTTCCGGATCCTGTCGGCCAATGAAGGGATGCCACGTGTCGCACGCCCGCCGCCTCCTTTGACGACGCCGGGCCAATAAGGTGATGACACGTGGCATTGGGTTCTTCAGTGCTCCCGGTGCACGACTGTTCTGTGGACCGCGCACCGGCGCTGCTGCCCGCGCCTGCCCGCGCCCGCCTGCGCCTGCCCGCGCCTGCCCGCGGCCCTTCTCCGCCCTTGCGCCGCCCTGCGCCGCCGCGCGCCGCTGCCCGCCGCCGCCCGCCGGCCGCCGCCGGCCCCGGAACAGTGTCGCCGGAATTACTGTTCCGGTGAACAGTAAAATTTGCCGAAAAAATAAGTTATATATACCATTTTGATCGTTTTCGCGCGCTGAGTCCGAATTCGCCATCCGTTTCTGCAAATTCTCATCCGAAATTTTGGCGAAAGCTCCCGAAAGGCCCACTTGATCCGTTTTTCGCGCCGGATCCATTTCTGAAGTCCATTTTCGACGCTGCAAGCTCCATTACACTCAGTGTCTTCTTCTAATCACCGTTAATGCCTCAAAAACCTTCCATAAAAAAAAAAAAAAAAAAAAAAAAAAAAAATCCGGATCATCACAACTAGTCCATGGATTGGTTTTATTTCAGGCAGATACTGTTACGGATGCATGCATACAGTTATTTCATTCGGTATTGCATTAGAGGCATAGTAGTCGTAGTGTTTTCTTATCAGCAGTATTTTAGCTTACCACTTTATTCTCCTTTTGCCTGTGGTAGACTTAGTGGGTACGTCGGATCTTGAGGATTTACCCACTGGGGGCTACTGGTTTTATTAGTGGTTCTCACTCCCATTGTTGTTTCTTTCTCTTTCTCCCTTTGTTTTGCAGAGTCTTCTGCGGGAGCTGCTTGGCCGTCAGCGGCTGATCGAGATAAGAGGATCGCTGAGTAGATAGATCGTCTGCCCCGACAGTGACTTGTAGCTAGACTTATGATGTATTCCCGTCATCTTGAACTATTGTACTTTTACTTTTGGGTCTGGCTTTAGCCAGCTGGTTGTACTTTTTGGTAAGCTGGGAGAGACAGATGTATTTATTACTGTTGTACTTTATTTTTCAGTTCAGTTTCAGTCTGAGATGTTGTAGTTTTTAGTTCAGCTCTGTACTTGCGCTCTTTTATTGTTTATTTTTTTTATCTGAGCAGGTTTTCGGCGCTTCGTGTATGCGGACAATTCTGTGTGCACGGCGGATCTGTAGACGGGCCCGGATTCTGGTTTACACCAGGGCGTGATAGAAAGTCTGGATGAGAGCTTTTCTCATTGCAATTGATGAGCGGGTATGGCAAACCGTGGAATTCGGTTGGGTGCATCCAATTGATGTAATAGACAGTTCTACTACTCCAAAATCTTGCTCTAGATGGTCCAAAGAGGAGATTGAAAAATCTTCTTACAACGGGAAAGGTATTAACGCTTTATTTAATGCTCTTTCCTCGACTAAGTTCACATGTGTTTCTGCGTACGAAACTGCAAAGTAGATTTGGAATACTTTTCAAATTACACATGAGGGTACAAGTTTAGTAAAAATTCAAAAGCTCCAGATGCTTACAAGTCAATATTGCTCTATTCATATGGAGGAGCATGAATCGTTTATTGATTATTATACTAGACTCCAAGATATAATCAATACATGCGCTAATTTAGGAGAAAAGATCTCGAAATCTAAAGTTGTTAGAAAGATTCCTCGGACTCTTCCGAAACGTTTTAGGGCAAAGGTTGCTGCCATTGAAATCATCAATCATCCGGATGACATGAAAGTAGAGGAATTAGTAGGTGCTTTACAAACTTATGAAATGACTTTTGGGTCTGGCTTTAGCCAGCTGGTTGTACTTTTTGGTGAGCTGGGAGAGACAGATGTATTTATTACTGTTGTACTTTATTTTCCAGTTCAGTTTCAGTCTGAGATGTTGTAGTTTTTAGTTGAGCTTTGTACTTGTGCTCTTTTATTATTTATTTTTTTTATTTGGGCAGGTTTTCGGCGCTTCGTGTATGCGAAAATTTTTGTGTGCACGACGGATCTGTTGACGGGCCCGGGTTCTGGTTTACACCCGGGACGTGACAGATTAGTTTGATATCATTGCTTAGGAATAGGTCAGTTGGGACATAGGAAACCCTAGGCTTTTGGCGGACCCTAGGATGATTGGGCGTGAGAGACGTAATATTTTGCGAAAGTCGATGATTTTTGTGTTTGACTCTTCCGATGAGTGAAGAGGGACCGACATACCCTAACTTCTGTTAGACAATTATGTTGGCTGCAGACAACATAAAGTTACAGAAATAGGGGGGATGTCTTTCACTTTCGCTAGATTGGGTCGAGCGTGTTTGTGTTTCTGACTTGTGTTTTCTAGTGGCAGGATGCCTCCCCGTCGTCAATCTCCTACCCGGGGTACCCCCACACCTCCTAAGGAACCTAAGCAGGCGGTATCCGCCGAGCTGAGGGAACTGCGGACCTTGGTGACCCACGTAGTGGCGAGGAGCTTTCGACAGGACCAGCACTTGGAGCAGCTGTTGGTGCAGAGGGGTGACGTGGCAGTCGGGGAGAGAGCTGGGACACCAGAGCAGGGTTCAGTGAGGAAACGCCCAGTCCCGGATGATAAGGGACAGACCAGTGGATGGAGACCACCCTAACCCCAAAGACCTCGATCCCAGGGCCGTGGTCGTTTAGGCCGACAGAGGCCTGAGAGATCTGCGAGACGTCAGCTTAGCCAGAGGCAGCAGCGGCAGTGGCAGCAACGGCGGGATGGCAGGTGTATCTTCTACGGGGGCTAGCATTCTGCCAGTTCTTGTGAGCTGAGGTGGGGTCGCTATTACAGATGTGGACAGCCGAGGCACATTCGAGCTGTGTGCCTCCCGAGGACAGCTACATCATCGACTTCGACGTCTGCTCCTACTACTTCCCAGCTGCGACTGGGAGCTTCACTAATTGACCTCCAGGCAGACCGAGTTGCGCCTCCTCGCCCTTCTGATGGGAGACAGCCGTTGCCGAGCGGCCAGGATTGCTTAGCATAGGCGGAGGATTCTACTACAGCTGACTGTGTGGTTGCAGGTATGATTTACTTTCTGGCATTAGAGTTCACACCTTATTTGATACTAGAGCATCCCATTCATTTGTTAGTAGAGCATTTGCATCCATGCATTGGTTAGAGGTAGGACGGTTACCACGTGCACGAGAGGTTCAGATTTTCGATCACACTTTGCACGTAGAGGAGTGTTGTTGGTCCTGCCCGGTGCAGATTAAGTCCTGGATTATGCCAGCGGACCTGATGGTCTTGAGACAACTGCGGGACTTTGATGTGGTGCTTGGGATGGGCTGGCTGGCTCGCGACGATTGATTGTGCCGCGAGGACGGTGACTTTTAGAGAGCCAAGCTAGGAGGTGTTTGTGTATTGGGGATGCCAGAGTGTTTTCTTTGCCTCTATGGTTTCGACTTCGTGAGCAATGCAGATGATTTGCAAAGGATGTGTAGCCTTTTTGGCTAGTGTGGTTGAGGGGCCTACGGCGGCTCCGAGACTCGAGGATATCCCCATGGTTCGCGATTTCTAGGATGTTTTCCCACCAGAGTTGACGAGTATGCCGCCGGACAGGGAGATTGAGTTTATGATTGACGTAGTTCCGGAAACTGCGCCAATCTCTAAGGCTCCTTACCGGATGGCACCAGCAGAGCAGCGAGAGTTGAAGGCGCAACTCCAGGATTTGATGGATAAGGGTTTTGTTAGACCGAGTATGTCGCCTTGGGGAGCGCCGGTGCTGTTCGTGAAGAAGAAGGATGCTTCACTTCGGCTCTGCGTGGATTATCGGGAATTAAATAAAATGACCATCAAGAACAAATACTCTTTACCGCGCATTGATGACTTGTTTGACCAGCTGCAAGGGTCTTGTGTCTTCTCGAAGATTGATTTGCAATCTGGTTACCACCAACTGAAGGTGAAGGCCGAGGACATTCCAAAGACAGCTTTCAGGACATGGTACGGGCATTATGAGTTCACCGTCATGCCTTTTGGATTGACCAATGCCCCTGCTGCCTTTATGGACTTGATGAACAGGATTTTTCGGCCGTATTTGGATCGATTCGTGGTGGTGTTTATCGACGACATCCTCATCTACTCCCGGAGCGATGCTAAGCATGAGGAGCACCTGAGGTTTGTGCTGCAACTTCTATGAGAGAGAAAGTTGTAT
Organism: Tillandsia fasciculata; assembly: GCA_029168755.2. Classification (NCBI taxonomy): domain Eukaryota; kingdom Viridiplantae; phylum Streptophyta; class Magnoliopsida; order Poales; family Bromeliaceae; genus Tillandsia; species Tillandsia fasciculata. Next base: position 25,331,119 of record CM054931.1, on the reverse strand, counting down.
GCCAAGTTAGTAAAGTGCGAGTTTTGGCTCCGGGAGGTGGTTTTCTTGGGCCATGTGATTTCCGTCGCTAGTGTGGCAGTGGATCCGACGAAGATAGAGGCAGTTTGGGATTGGCCCCGATCGACGACTGTATCTGAGGTGCACAGCTTCATGGGCTTAGCTGGATATTATCGCCGATTTATAGAGGGCTTTGCAAAGATCTCCACACCCCTCACTCGTTTGACTCGTAAAGGGATTAAGTTTTTGTGGAGTGAGGATTGCCAGAGGAGCTTTGAAAAGCTGAAGAGCAGATTGATGTCAGCTCCTATTGGTTTTTCCAACTAAAGTCTGATGGTAGCAAGTACGGTAGAGAATTTGAACATGGAAAAACTCAAAATGAGATTTCATTCATCGCGACAGGAGTTCACCATAAGAAAGGGTCGGTCATCCAACGAGAAGAGAACTTTAGGTAAGTAAGTAGTCCCGTAGAAAATTCAAGATCCCAGCATAACAATTCTCGCCCCTTTCTCATCAACATCTCGACTGCGCACCTTGTTGGCTAGTCCCAAAAACCCACCTGGCCAGCCAATAAACCCGTCATGAAATAAGGTACTCCATCCACCACGGTTTCGTGGCCAGAATTCCAAGGCCTAAAAGCTGGCTGGATTTTTGCATTCACTCGCTACCTTGTGGCCATACCCAGAAAAGGCTTGGCTCTCAGCTCATTTGATTAGGCTTGGGCTTTGAATCTTAAGGCTAAAAAAAAGAGCAAAATAGCCTTTCCCTCCCTGTTATGGGGAAAGGATATGTGATCTACAGTGATGCGTCGCACAGTGGACTTGGATGCATGTTGATGCAGGAGGGTAGGGTAATTGCTTATGCATCCCGACAGCTTAAGGATTATGAGAAGAATTACCCTACCCATGACTTGGAGCTCGCTGCAGTGGTTTTTGCACTGAAGTTGTGGCGTCACTACCTATATGGGGAGCACTGTGAGATTTATACTGACCACAAGTGTAGTGCACCGACTCCGCGGAATAGCGAAGTGCGGTGAAATCGCTTGTAACGTGTTCAAAATATGAATACATTTGAGTTCGGGTCGTTTTGGATCGAAGCGAGAGCCTTCGGATCGAAAAGTGAGTTGAGAAGGTAGCAAGCTGAAACTTGATGTTTCGGTTTGAACTTTGGCCAAATTGGGCAAAATGCAATGAGAACGTGTTTTAAAGGTGTTTCTCAGGGTGCGTGCAAAATTTCAGGCAAAACCGAGCTCATACGGTACGAAATTGCCTTAAAAACGGACTCTGAAAACTCAATATACAAAAATCTGCCTAAGTGCAGAAATTTGTGCTGGGTACGGGTACGCAGTTTTGGGTACCGGTACGCAATGCAGTTTGTGCTGAAAATTACATTGGGTACCGGTACTAAATGTTGAGTACCGGTACGCAGTGTGCCAGAGTGTAAGAAAATGGGCCAAAAATATTCTAAGTCCCTGGGTACCGGTACCAAATGTTGAGTACCGGTACCCTATGCAAAACAGGTGATTTCCAACCCTCGGGTTGGAGATTTCGTGGATTTAGTACCGGAACGCGAAGTTTGGTACCGGAACTGAGGGCTGAGTACCGGTACTCAAACCCGAGTACCGGTACTCAATGCCCAGAATGCTGGGATATTGAGATGAATTCTTTTGTAAGTGGGGGCATTAAGGTAATTTCACCCCACCAACTGCCCATTGCATAAGAAACCCCTCTCTCCCTCTCTCTCCTCTCCCATTTCTCTCCCTCTCGCTATCTCCCTCTCTGTGCGTGCAAACCGAAGAAGAAAGGAGGAAAAGAAGAAGAAGAAGTTGGAGAGGAGGCTAGGGTTTGGGATTTGATCTCCAAGGAGCTTAGGATTTCGTGGAGAGCTTCAAAGGAGCCTTCAAGAGGAGTTGGAGCTCACCCCACTTCCTCTTTTGGGTCAAGAAATCCTCATAAGAGGTAAGTGTAAAATTAGGGTTTTCCTCTTTTAAGGTTTTTATGAGTTTATATGGTGTAAAAATAACCTCTTATGGTTCTAAACCTATTTTTAGGGATTTTCATGAAGAGGAAATAGATCAAACCCTAGTTCTTGCAACAAGAACATCAGGGTGGGGGATTCTTCCAAAAATAGGTGACCTCTCCCCTTTGTCCTTTGATTTTCTGACCTAGAAGCATGTTAGTAAGCATGTTAGGATATTAGGACCATGTATGTGATAATGAGGGCCTAACCCTAAAAGAGTATATTTAACCTATTTTAGGTTAACTTTTGCATGAGTATAAAGAGTAAAGGATTCATGTGTAGTGGGATCTTTATAGGGTGTAATCCTAGAAAATTGTATGATAGATGAAAAACTAGGAGAAAACTTAGATTAAGAATTTAATGAGTGGCATGTCAACCTAGGAGCTAATCCCTAGATGAACGAGTGGCATTGTCTTAGGAAATAACCTAAGGTTGCAAATAGAGTATTCAACATAGAGTCAAGGAACTCCAGATTCATGTAAAGTGTAAATAGGGTTAATGTAACTCTAAGTTGAATGCGAAACAGGAAAAATAGAGTTAAGGAACTCTAGATAAAAAATGAAAATGAATTAGAGTCAATGAACTCTAGGTTGTGCATAAGATGGAACTTAGGTAAAGGAAACCTAAGATGAACCAGTCGAGTTAAAACTCTCAATTAATGAATTAGAGTCAATGTAACTCTAAGTTGAATGTGAAACAGGAAAAATAGAGTTAAGGAACTCTAGATAAAAGATGAAAATGCAACTAGAGTAATGAACTCTAGGTTAAGGTGAAAAAAAATGGGTAATAGAGTCAATGAACTCTAAATTAAGTGAAAGATGAAATAGAGTTAGTAAACTCTAGGCCTATGTTGAATGTGAATAGAGTTAATAGACTCTAGGCCAAATGTAACTGAAGGTTAATAATGTCCTTAGGACATAGTAAATCCTAAGGTTGTGAACATAGGGTTTCGGGATAAAAATAAGTAAAGAGAAGAAATGAAAGGAGATAAAGTTAAAAGAATTGGGCCGTGAACGACGATTGGTGGTGCCTACAACCTGTTCTTGTTTGATTGGGGTTGTATGTATCCATCTTTTGGAACTCTCGGACCCTGCATGGTTATGCTCTAAAAAGAAGATAAGATAATGTTGCAACATATCAAGATGTTTGGCTGGGAGATGCCGATCACCCTCGACTCCCTATGTAGTGCTTGGAGATGTCGATCCCCCTCGACTCCAAGTGACTAGTGGGCACGGCGATGCCGATCACCCTCGACGTCGTGGGCCCGCAGTGTGAAAGTAAAGATAAAAGAGAAAAGAAAGATAAAGCAAAAGTGAAAGTGATAAGCTAAAAGCTTAATTAAATGGAAGAGATAACAAAACGGGCGTACCTTCGGGGGTGAAATGTGGTCCTATGGGACGTAAAGGGCATGTCCCTCTCCCCGGGCGCACTTGTCGGACGTAAAGGGCAGTGTCCCTCTCCCAGGTGGCGACCCGAAGGACACATTTTTTCGTTGGGCGGGGTAGCACTTGCGGGTGCTATTGGCAACCTTAGAGATTCTCGTCTTGAGGTAGCATGTCTGCCGGGCTGGGGCCCTTTGGGCAAGAATCTCCGAGGGTTAGCAACCTGAATTAAAGCACAAGAATGTGAAAGAGTAAAGAGAAAATAGAGTGGCCGAGGTGGCCGGGTTAGTATGACCCCTTTCGTAGCGGCATAGTGGTCGAGTTTTGGATAGTGGCCCAGAGGGGCAAGATTGATAGCGGCGAGACAGGGAACATACACAGTTAGTGTAGTATTATTCATACATGTATGATCATGTTAGTTAGCATTTGTAGTTATTTTAGCATGTATTATCTTGCTATCCTGCTTCCATTGGATCAAGTGGTGTAGAACATTCTTTCTCGGTGGTTGAACCGACTGGAAACTTTCAGTAGTTCTCACACCCTTGGGTGACCATTTTTCCAGGTACAGATACAGGTGCAGTCAGCGAGGCATGCGACAGAGGCAAGGGTCCAGCAGCATAGAGACCTAGAGGGTCTAGCAAATGTATCCCTTTTATATTTTGAGTGAACTATGTGTTGTGAGGAAAAAGATGTATAATGTAATAATGTTTAAGTTTCAAGTTGAGAGATGGAAATGTAATAAATTTTTATTATGGTTCACTCATGTATGCTTTTATTTATGGTTTAAACTTGTTATTTAATGAATGAAAGTTTTAGTTAGTAGCTGCTTTTACTCTGATATTGTATCTCATCATACGCATTGATTTGATTGGAGATATTGTATCGTTCCTTTCGGGTATAGAGAGGTCATGCCCGTTTGGTGGGTCTGTTGACGCACCCGAACCGACCAAATTGGCGGCCTCGGGGCGTGACAGATACGAGTGGTATCAGAGCCTAGGAATAGTCCTAGGTGGTTAGCAAACCTTAGGGAGACCCTAGGGATTAGCACGAGAGAGTGTGTGGATTTTTGGGCGAAAGTACTTGATTGGTATGTGTTGTTCCCAAGAAGGATATTGGGATTGATCGAGGGTAAAGAGCTTTCATTCTTCGAACTATTACGTTGGCGGCCGACAACGTAATGTCGGGGGTGAAAAGGAGTGCCCTTATGCACTTTCGCATGATTGGGTCGATGATGTCACGCCCCGGGGTCGGCACTGTACCCCGGGCTCGCCAACAGATTCGCCGCCCCTACAGGAAGCCCCGTAGAGACGTAGCGTCTAACCTGCAAAAGAACATCTACACTAGCAGATATCAGAGCTGTAAAAGTAAAAGCTGAAATAAGATAAGCACAACTCTCATAATACAATAAGTCCTCACTAACAAATACAAAAGTCTCTCAAAGAAAGTAGAAAAGTACAACTCGATACCTCACTACATAATCTCTCAAACATCACACAACCAAAATATAAGGGTACCTTTACAACACTGAAGCTGAAGGGGGAAGGGATCTATCTCGCGACTCCCTTACCTCGGTCTGGAAGAGCAGGATCAGCAACTGGCACCGCAGGATCAGCAACTGGCACCGCAGGAACTGGAGCTGAAGTCCCTGGGGAAAAGACACCACGACGGGTGTGAGAACTACCTCCCACAGTAGTTCTCAGTGGGTGCCGCCAACAAGCCCGACGGCCTGCCCACTAAGTCTACTAGAGATAAAAAGTAACAAAAGAAATGCAGTATGAAAGGCTGGAAAGTAAACATCTACTACTACTATGCCCCTATCTACAATGCTCAAGGGGAAGAACAGGAGGACGATATGCCACAACTGATACTCAACTCGGAACACCCAATCCAAACCGACAGCCACAACGGGTCCAGTCAAACCTGCGCCTACCTACTGCTGTAGGTATGTCCGGTACTCCAACCCGGTATCTAGCTTAATCTCAAAGCCGGTACTACAACCCGGTCTCGCCTACTCCGGAGTGGCACTCGAGGGGAGCGACCCGCTCGAGTCAAATAACTGCGCAACACTGTCCAGCACAAAGGTGGCACATGCAGGCTATGATCCAATCACTATCTCACTCACTGGCTAAAAATCCACACTGTCACTATGACCATGTCCCAAAAAATCCCAGATCCACTGTCACTATCACTATCACTATCACTATCTCAATGCAAGCCGATCTACAGACTGCTACAGACGCCACTCGGTCCCCAGACGCGAGTGCAAATGCAATCCCCAGCTAATAAACCTCCCGGCCCACGACTCGGGGAAAAGATCACTATGACCAGAGTGACAAGAGTACTACCACTGTGGAACAGCTAAGGTGATAAATAAATCTGATGTATGTTCAAGTCACTGTAGTTTAATGGCGCATGATCATTAAATAATGGGCAATTATGCTAAGTTAAGTTCCCAAGTTGCAGAGTTTATCAAGAGATCGACAGATTTAGCAATTAGCTACAGTGGTTTTCAACATACTGTTTACACATGTTATCTAGCCCATATACTATGCATGTTACTATATTTGTAGAGTTAGAGTGCAGTCCATAGAATTTGAAAGCAGGATCACCCACCTGAACACGCTAACTGTCCGGGACGGTACAGATAAATAGTTCAGCAATCGACAATCTCCCAGATCCACAGAGCCAGGAGCACAGAAAAAGTGCTCTTACAGTCCTGGGTACAACAACAACGCACAATTACAACCAATTAACACACAACAAACACATTCCAAAAATCTGCATACACAGTTACTGTTCACACACGAATTTCACCTGAAAATAAATTTCTCAAAATTTCAATAAAAATATCACGACAATCCTCGCGAAGAGTAGATGTCGATAGGCTCTTGAATCGTCGAAATACGATATCCAGAAGTGAAGATAAAATTCCGCGAAGTTGCTGCTGTCAAGATTCCAAACTATAGCAAAGGGGCGTAAAAATGTACCCCAAACCCTCAAAAAAACTCATCTCTGGGAAAAATGATCAACACGGAAAACGTAGATATACCTCTTGTGCAACCGCTGGCGAAGAAATCGTCCAAAAATATGGTCGGGGTAGCTCTGCAGGTCTCCCAGAAGAAAATGCGACGGTAGTGGGCCACAAACTGTAGAACGTCGCTCCGCACTACGAGGTAGGAAACACAGTCGTCACGGCTTCCAGATATTCTGAAATTTCACCAGGAGATAGAAAAGAGGGAGAGGAAGATTTTCATAAAGATCTCAAGAGCTGGTTCCCACGAAATAAAGGTGAAAATGCCAGCCCAAGGTGGCCTATATATAGGCCCCAAAGAAAAGGCCCAAAAAAAATCAAGTCAAATGGGCTCGGGCCCGACTTTTCGGGCGCCCGAAAACTTTCGGGCGCGCACAGTGCGGCCCGGCCCAAGGTTTTCGGGCGCGCACAGTGCGGCCCGGCCCAATACATGCCGTCGGACGGGATCCACAATCCGTCCGACCCGCCTCTGGGCCTGCCACGTGTTGCCAGAACAGCGAACACCGTTGCTGGGCCACCCACCGGCTGCCACGTGTCCGCCCCCGGGCACAGTAAGGCGGTGGCGCCCGCCAATGAGCGGGCGCCATGTGTCCGCTCGGTTGACCCGCTGCCCGCCCGGCAGCGCGACGTGGGTCGCACGTGGGCACGCGGCCCGAGGCACCTACCGCTCGCCCGGTGCACCGCGCGTGCTGCACCTGCCAATGAGGGCGTGACACGTGTCCCATGCACCCGGTCCACGCCTTTACAACAATTCCGTGGACCGCGCCGCGTGCACCGACGACTCACAAGATGCCACGTGGCCAACCCTCGGTCCACCGTGCACCCCGCCAAGGCCCGTGGACTGCGCCCGCTGCGCCGGCCAACCGTAGCGCGCCACGTGGCCCGCACCCGGTGCACGCGCCCCGCGGTGGACTGCGTGCCTGCGCCGCCGCCCGCCGCCGCGCTCCGCCGCCGCCGGTGCCTCTCCGGCCGCCGGAACAGTAACCCATACCTCGAAATCCGTGTTTTCGCGTCCGGGCTCCGAAAAATTCAAGTAAATAGTCCATTTCGCTCGTTTTCGCACGCTGAATCCAAATCCGAGGTCTGTTCGGCCAAATTCCACTTCTAAAATTTCCCAAAAATTTCCGGAAGAGTAGACTTGATCCAATTTCCGTTCCGGTTCACATTCTTGGCTCCAATAAGCGCGCAAACACCCCACACACCCAAAATGGACTTCCAGGAAGAAGACAAGCTCCAAATTTTTACCAGAAACTCAATTCTGGGGCCCGGCACGCACACACGCACTCCCTGAAGCCTCCAAACCAACAGTAAACCACAGTGTGGAGATTCGGGTCCTCACATCCTCCCCCACTAAAAGAAAGTTTCGTCCTCGAAACAAACACGGCTCAAAAGGGAGTCTCCAAGCCCAAAGGTAAGCATCTAACACAAACTCCAACTCCCCAGTCGCTACAAACTCTCCACAAAGCGCGTCCAACCGCAGAAAACTCAGGAATTTTCCAATCACCGGGGACGAAGAAGAACAGCCAACTCCACGCATCCAAACTATTCGAATTACGCTGCAAAACTTATCAGAAAAAGAAAGGGCTCCACCAGTAGGAAGGTCATCAACCTCCAACTCTCAAATTAGAAAAACAACTGAAATTAGCGAAAAGTTCGAAAGTTCCGAGAGACCAGTGCCCTTGCCCTAATCCAACAAGAACAGGTCCGGGCACCGTGTCACGCCCCAGGGTCGAAACAGCGACCCGGGCTCGCTAACAGATCCGCCATCTGTACGGAAACTGCCGTACAGACGAAGCGTCTAACCTGCAAAAGATAGAACTACAGCTATACAGATATCAGAGCGGGTAATAAAAGCTGTAATATAAAATCTCACTACTAAAAGCTGAACATAAATGCAAGTCTATCTCCCCAATACAAGATGATACAAATAGAAAACAACCTATACAACATCTACAAATCCACAGGGGAGATAGCTAAGACTAGAAAAACAATACAAGATCAACTCCCACAGTCCGGGATGGTACATCTACCTCACTCTAAAGTAATAATGCTGGTAGGGAACTATCACGCGACTCCCTGTCCTCGGTCCGTCAAGCCAGCTCGGGCAGGAACGGAAGAAAGCCTCAGCAACCTGTCACCGACAGAGGGTGTGAGAACTACATCCTACAGTAGTTCTCAGTGGGTACCGTCTCCAAGAACCACGGTCTGCCCACTAAGTCTACTAGAGGCATAAGATAACAGAATGAAACTGAAATAATGGAAGAATAAGCTGGAAAATATCTACAGCTATCATGCCTCTATCTACTATGCTCAACAAGAAAGAACACAGATGATGGTATGCATCCACTCAAAACTGACAGTAGGTCAAGTACTATGCTCAACAGTATAACCGACTATGACTCATGATATGCATACTCTCTCACATAACACCCAATCTCAATGACTGTCCCACTTTGGACCAGTCAAGCAGCCTGCGCTCACCTACTGCCACTACGCCCAAACAGGACTTGGTCTTACGTAGGGTGTCCCTCAAGGACTATCTCAATCTCAAGCGAACTCTAGTGTATCAACTAGTCGCAACATCGCAGCCTCGTCAGGCTCGGTATCATCATCGCACCCGGGGCGTAGCTCGAGGGGAGCGACCCCAACGAACTCAAGTATCACAAGTATCTCGTAACTGGCATGAAATGCCAGGCTCAGCAGGCTATAGTCCACGATCAAACAGATCGGTATCTCGATGCTCAAAGCACAACTCAGTCGGAGAACCCTCCACGACTCAACCTCACAACACAACTCACTCAAGACAGTGCTACACAGCTGGAACCGCCGTCACTCCATACGGCTCCCACAACGACACCCCACTCATAGACGAGCAGAGCCGACTGACGCGGCAAGGTCCGAGAATCCCGATAGACCGGTGCCTAGAACCCCAATCAAACAAGAACAGACTCTAGGCTCAGCCTATCGAAGTTCTCGATCCTTTACCGTTCAGGGATTCGGCCCCTCTCGGTTAAAGTGGGCAACTATCGCAACTCAAACTCATAACTCACGGCTGGAGATGCTCCACAGCTAGAACTGCACAGAGTCCGAAAACCCCGGGAGTCTACTACCTACGACCCCAATCAAACAAGAACCGGCTATAGGTGTCGCCTCCCGTTGTTTTCGGCCCAAGACGAAATCAGCCCTTAGAACCCAGATCCCCCGCCCTGGCGGGTGAGGGAATTTAGTAAAAAGATGACCTTTATAAAGAAATATCATTTCTCCTCAACCCCCTTGGGGTGAGGGTAAAATTTACCCTTTTGAAAACTATCTTAAATTGAGAAAACCAGCTTTTATGGATTTTAGTTCTTGAGAAAATCAGTTGAAAACGAGTTTGTTTCCCGAACTCCCAAGGGTGACACCTTCGCCCAATCAAACAAGAACAAGCTCCGGCGACCCTTAGGAATACGGAAGGAAAACACTGGTATACCAAAATCATGAGAGTTCAAAAGCATTCTGGGTTCAAGGTCCTGATAGCACGTACTCCACGATCACAACGTGGTAGTGACGAGAAAACGATGTCACAACTAGAAACCCGGGACCACCGTTTACTCTAAACGGTTCCCAAACCACCAACACTGGCCTAACACAGCCACCAGACCCCACTCAGCCCCCAGGCCCGAGTGAAACACCCATCCCACAAAACTCTGACCACTCGGCCCACTACCCGGGCGAGGAACCCTATGTCCAGAAGGAAATGCAGTGTGTGGAATGTCTAAAGCATAATAGAACCTAGCCCAGATTAAGGTTCTCTATTGGTCTGGTTGAATACATGCAACATATGACGGGGGTGCTAGTCAAGTTCCAAGAAACACTTAAACTAGCATGCAATCCTATCATAATAGAATTAGAAGGAAGTCCGTAGACTTGGAGAGAAAACCAACCCACCTCTGATCGCCCCCAATTGCTTGTCGACACTTGCAATTGGGCTCAGCGGCTTACCTGGTCTCCACGAGGTCCACACGCAACCCGAAGTACAATGCCGGAACCCGCACGCAAAACGGAGTCACAAGGTCGCGTCCCAGTCAGATGCAAAAACTACACTGCAAACTGCCAGGAAAGAAGAAATCACAAAATCAGTCAAAACGGTCGAAAACCAAGCATCCGGCGACGAAAAACAGCCTCCATTAGCGAAAAACAGCGCGCGGCGCGAAAACGGCGGTCGACGGCGAAAAACAGCGGTCGACGGCGAAAAACAGCTCGCGGCGGCGAAAACGGCGGTCGACGGCGAAAAACAGCGGTCGACGGCGAAAAACAGCTCGCGGCGGCGAAAACGGCGGTCGACGGCGAAAAACAGCGGTCGACGGCGAAAAACAGCTCGCGGCGGCGAAAACGGCGGTCGACGGCGAAAAACAGCTCGCGGCGGCGAAAACGGCGGTCGACGGCGAAAAACAGCTGTCGACGGCGAAAAACAGCTCGCGGCGGCGAAAACGGCGGTCGACGGCGAAAAACAGCTGTCGACGGCGAAAAACAGCTCGCGGCGGCGAAAACGGCGGTCGACGGCGAAAAACAGCTGTCGACGGCGAAAAACAGCTCGCGGCGGCGAAAACGGCGGTCGACGGCGAAAAACAGCGGTCGACGGCGAAAAACAGCTCGCGGCGGCGAAAACGGCGGTCGACGGCGAAAAACAGCTGTCGACGGCGAAAACGGCGGTCGACGGCGAAAACACGGCCTCCGTCGGCGAAAAACTGCATCCGACGGCGAAACCGACCTCCGTCGGCGGAAAAACGGAGTTGGCACGCAAAACGAGGCGTCGCCGCGATCCCGGGGCACGCCGAGCGATGAAGACGGCGGTCGCGCGGCCCAAGGAACCGGCCGCGCGACACACGGCCCAAGCCAAGCGGCGCGGGGGCTGCTGCGCGGTGCCGGAGCGCGCCGCGCAGCGCCCCTGCGGCGCTGCGCGCGGCGCCCAGCGGCGGTGCGCGCAGCGCCCTGCGGCGCTGCGCGCGCCCGCGCAGGCCTGCGCAGGCCCGCGCGCGCCCGCGCAGGCCCCGCGCGCGGCCGCGCAGGCCCGCGCGCGGCCCCGCGGGCCCGCTGCGCCCGCGCAGGCCCGCGGGCGCCCGCGCAGGCCCGCGGGCGCCCGCGCAGGCCCCGCGCGCGCCCGCGGTGCCTGCGCGCGGCCCCTGCCGCGCGCGGCCATGCCGCGCGCCTGCGCGCGGCCTGGGAGCGCCGCGCGCGTGGCGCGCGACGGCGGAAAATTCGGAAAAAATTTAAAAAAATTCAAAAAAATTCAAATAAATCCCAGAAAATTTTAAAATAATTTTACAACTTAATTAGCTCCAAATTTTTTTCAAAAAACCTCAAAGGATTAAAATTTTCCCAAAAATCCATTTTTAGCTTCTAAAAACCCAACAAAAATTCCCAAAATCCCTTTCTTGCTCTTTTAAAACAAAACCATCTAATTCCCAAGCTCAAGATCAAAATCCAAAAATTTCCAAAGCTCTTTGATGAAAACCCAAGCTCAAATCAAACTCAAAATTCACATTCAAAAGAAAACAAAATCCAAACTTACTAACCTCAACAAGAGGAACCCCCAAACCACCTTGCTCTAGCTTCAACTTCCTCCTCTTCTTCTTCTCTCTTCTCTTTCTTCTTTCTTTCTTCTTTCTTTTCTTTCTTTCTTCTTCTTTCTTTGGGTTCCTGCTTCGTGGAGGCTACAGAGGAGGAGTGGAGGGTGGGTTGGTGATGAAGGTGAGGATAACCCAAGGTGAGGTTACCTCCCTAAAGAATAAACTACCACTTAATTAACCTTTGCTTAATTAAAACTTAATTAAGCTTATAAAGGGATTAATTAAAGGTAGCAAATCCACTTACCTCATTCCACCACCCTCACAACACCCTCACAGCCACCAAGCAAAAAACCCAAATTAATTAGCCAACCTCACTAATTAAATTAATATAATAATCCAAAAAGCCCAACTCCAACTCACTTTTTGCCTTCGGGCCTTCCGCCGCCGCCCGGAACCACCCGAACCCCGCTGTAATTTGAAAATACACGTGTCCACAGCTTTTTCTCTTCAAAAAGCTCATCCGTTGAGTCGGGGTGCTCAATTCAAAAACCGGCTCCGAAATTGCCAGTTCCGACTCACTTTTTGCCCCCGGATCCTCCGCGTCAGTCCGGAACCTCCCGAACTTCGCTGTAAACTGAGTATATACCTGTTCCAAGTGTTCCCGAATTTCCGGCACTCCACTGTGAAGTCAGAAATTCCAAATCTCATCCTCAATCGGCATACAAAGCCCGGAAAATTCCCGAATCGAGCTGGAGCTTCTGCGTTGATCCAAATCAACCCGACATCAACTGTAAACTCAGATGCAACATGTCCGAGGCAATCTCACCACTCCAGGCCATCATATGTGGTCGGCGCGCTGTCCGAAGTCCCGGTACTCTACACTCTCCCCTCCTTCAAAAGGCTTTGTCCTCGAAACCAAAACACACCCCCTACCACAAGCAATCTGCATCAGGAACATCATCAACCCCAACTCTCTATTTGAAAAGCAGCCGAAAATAGCGAAAAGTCCGAAAATTTCCAAAGGACCGATGCCTTCACCCCAATCAAACAAGAACAGGTTCCAGCATCGTCTCCATTTCTGGAGTAGTCCTTTGAAATTTTTCGTCCCGTTCGCCAGTTTCGGTGTTAAAACAAGACGCAAGGAGAGTGGTGTTGATGCTGTCCCTGCTGTGACCGCAAACCAAAAACTACACTCCATCCACTCAAACCATGTAGGGGGTGCAAAAACTCCAGTCTCAACAACTAGGAAGGGGGTGTAACACATCTGGTACCAAGCGACCTGCTATCCTGGCGCCCTCTAAACGGTAGCCCAACTCATCCTCTCGATGTGGGTGGTCGTCGCCCTGGCTGCCGCGACGTCGTGGCCTCATCTGGCTGGCGGTAAGTCGGAGGAGCTCCTTCATCTGGAAGAGGTAGCGGGGGTGCTGTTGCAAGCGGCATCACTGTAAGTACTGCTCGAGGGCATGCTGCCTGAAAATGACCAGTCTGTCCACACGAAAAGCATCGCCCCTGCCTATAATCACACTGCTGCACTGCATGTGGCCCACCGCAAATGACACACTCATCCTGATATCGCTGCTGGTGCCTCGGCTGTGGGGATCCTCCTGATCTCTGCCTCCTCTGAAATCTGCGGCTTTCAGACTGGGGTTGTGACGGCCTCGGGGGTCTCGATCTACTCGTCTGTCCAAAATCAGGCGGTACTGAATGCCTCTCCCCGGAGCTGGTCCCTGGCGCTCCGTCCCTCTCTGACATAACCGCTGTGCCTCGGGAAACCCACCGAGCACGCTCTATCGCTGCATCCAAAGTCGGTGACCGATGTGAATGTACAAGATGATAAATATCCTGGTGCAGTCCTCTCTCAAACAAATCCACCCTCTGGGCCTCGTCGGGGCGACATGCGGTACACTATTCAGCAACTTCTGGAACTCCCGAATATACTCCTGAAGAGGTCGATCACCCTGCTGCAATCGTCGGAGATCCCCTTCTAGTTTCTGCTTTGCACTATCGGGAAAATAGGCCCCGCGTAGCAAAGCCCGAAACTCAGGCCACGACATCAACTGAACTCCTGGCGGTCCAACTGGGCGGACTCGACGCCACCAAATCTCGGCGTCCTTTTCCAAATAGTGCGCCCCCAAATGTACCTGGTGCTCATCCTTGATGAAGAGGTTCTCAAATAATTTCTCCATTGCCGCGATCCAATTCTCAACATCCCACGGCTCTGAACTCTGCCCTGAAAATCGCGGGGGATGGAACTGGTTGATATAAGCTAGCCTGTCGGTGAGCTCCCTCTGCTCTGCCTCTGTCAATGGAGCGATCTGTGACGAGGTCGACGAAGTCGCTGCTGGGGGCGCTGCTGAAGATGTCCTCTGCTCAAACAGTCTCATCAACCGATCCATATTTTCTCCTTGGAGCTTGGCTGCCTCCTCCTGGCGTCGCAACGCCTCTGTCATCTGGGCCACCTGAGCCCGTAGCTCCTGGGCCTCAATCTGCCTGGCCCGCTCTGCCTCCCGCCGCTCGGGCTCCTCATCCAAGGTCGAACGCCCTCTCGTCGCTGCACGACGTCTCGGCGGCATCGCAGATAACTGCAACAAATACAAACGTCAGGACATAATAACCAAACGACCCAATCCAGCGAGAGTCTAGAACTTGTTATCCTTCCAAAAGTATTATGTTGTCTGCAGCCAACATAATCACTTTGAGCGAATAACAAGCAAAATCACTCATCCCATTCCTTGGGAGAGGTAAAAACTCAATCAGGACTCTCGCTAAAGTCACGACTCTCACGTAGTCATCCTAATGTCCAACCACAATAGCCTAGGGTTTCTAAGTCCTCAACGACCTACAACCTAGGCTCTGATACCACTCTAATCTGTCACGCCCCGGGGTCGAAACTGCGACCCGGGCTCGCTAACAGATCCGCCATCTGTACGGAAACTGCCGTACAGACGAAGCGTCTAACCTGCAAAAGATAGAACTACAGCTATACAGATATCAGAGCGGGTAATAAAAGCTGTAATATAAAATCTCACTACTAAAAGCTGAACATAAATACAAGTCTATCTCCCGAATACAAGATGATACAAATAGAAAACAACCTATACAACATCTACAAATCCACAGGGGAGATAGCTAAGACTAGAAAAACAATACATGATCAACTCCCACAGTCCGGGATGGTACATCTACCTCACTCTAAAGTAATAATGCTGGTAGGGAACTATCACGCGACTCCCTGTCCTCGGTCCGTCAAGCCAGCTCGGGCAGGAACGGAAGAAAGCCTCAGCAACCTGTCACCGACAGAGGGTGTGAGAACTACATCCTACAGTAGTTCTCAGTGGGTACCGTCTCCAAGAACCACGGTCTGCCCACTAAGTCTACTAGAGGCATAAGATAACAGAATGAAACTGAAATAATGAAAGAATAAGCTGGAAAATATCTACAGCTATCATGCCTCTATCTACTATGCTCAACAAGAAAGAACACAGATGATGGTATGCATCCACTCAATACTGACAGTAGGTCAAGTACTATGCTCAAAGTATAACCGACTATGACCATGATATGCATACTCTCTCACATAACACCCAATCTCAATGACTGTCCCACTTTGGACCAGTCAAGCAGCCTGCGCTCACCTACTGCCACTACGCCCAAACAGGACTTGGTCTTACGTAGGGTGTCCCTCAAGGACTATCTCAATCTCAAGCGAACTCTAGTGTATCAACTAGTCGCATCATCGCAGCCTCGTCAGGCTCGGTATCATCATCGCACCCGGGGCGTAGCTCGAGGGGAGCGACCCCAACGAACTCAAGTATCACAAGTATCTCATAACTGGCATGAAATGCCAGGCTCAGCAGGCTATAGTCCACGATCAAACAGATCGGTATCTCGATGCTCAAAGCACAACTCAGTCGGAGAACCCTCCACGACTCAACCTCACAACACAACTCACTCAAGAAGTGCTACACAGCTGGGACCGCCGTCACTCCATACGGCTCCCACAACGACACCCCACTCATAGACGAGCAGAGCCGACTGACGCGGCAAGGTCCGAGAATCCCGATAGACCGGTGCCTAGAACCCCAATCAAACAAGAACAGACTCTAGGCTCAGCCTATCGAAGTTCTCGATCCTTTACCGTTCAGGGATTCGGCCCCTCTCGGTTAAAGTGGGCAACTATCTCAACTCAAACTCATAACTCACGGCTGGAGATGCTCCACAGCTAGAACTGCACAGAGTCCGAAAACCCCGGGAGTCTACTACCTACGACCCCAATCAAACAAGAACCGGCTATAGGTGTCGCCTCCCGTTGTTTTCGGCCCAAGACGAAATCAGCCCTTAGAACCCAGATCCCCCGCCCTGGCGGGTGAGGGAATTTAGTAAAAAGATGACCTTTATAAAGAAATATCATTTCTCCTCAACCCCCTTGGGGTGAGGGTAAAATTTACCCTTTTGAAAACTATCTTAAATTGAGAAAACCAGCTTTTATGGATTTTAGTTCTTGAGAAAATCAGTTGAAAACGAGTTTGTTTCCCGAACTCCCAAGGGTGACACCTTCGCCCAATCAAACAAGAACAAGCTCCGGCGACCCTTAGGAATACGGAAGGAAAACACTGGTATACCAAAATCATGAGAGTTCAAAAGCATTCTGGGTTCAAGGTCCTGATAGCACGTACTCCACGATCACAACGTGGTAGTGACGAGAAAACGATGTCACAACTAGAAACCCGGGACCACCGTTTACTCTAAACGGTTCCCAAACCACCAACACTGGCCTAACACAGCCACCAGACCCCACTCAGCCCCCAGGCCCGAGTGAAACACCCATCCCACAAAACTCTGACCACTCGGCCCACTACCCGGGCGAGGAACCCTATGTCCAGAAGGAAATGCAGTGTGTGGAATGTCTAAAGCATAATAGAACCTAGCCCAGATTAAGGTTCTCTATTGGTCTGGTTGAATACATGCAACATATGACGGGGGTGCTAGTCAAGTTCCAAGAAACACTTAAACTAGCATGCAATCCTATCATAATAGAATTAGAAGGAAGTCCGTAGACTTGGAGAGAAAACCAACCCACCTCTGATCGCCCCCAATTGCTTGTCGACACTTGCAATTGGGCTCAGCGGGCTTACCTGGTCTCCACGAGGTCCGCACGCAACCCGAAGAACGATGCCGGAACCCGCACGCAAAACGGAGTCACAAGGTCGCGTCCCAGTCAGATGCAAAAACTACACTGCAAACTGCCAGGAAAGAAGAAATCGCAAAATCAGTCAAAACGGTCGAAAACCAAGCATCCGGCGACGAAAAACAGCCTCCATTAGCGAAAAACAGCTCGCGGCGGCGAAAACGGCGGTCGACGGCGAAAACCAGCGGTCGACGGCGAAAAACAGCTCGCGGCGGCGAAAACAGCGGTCGACGGCGAAAAACAGCGGTCGACGGCGAAAAACAGCTCGCGGCGGCGAAAAACAGCGGTCGACGGCGAAAAACAGCTGTCGACGGCGAAAAACAGCTCGCGGCGGCGAAAACGGCGGTCGACGGCGAAAAACAGCTCGCGGCGGCGAAAACGGCGGTCGACGGCGAAAAACAGCTGTCGACGGCGAAAAACAGCTCGCGGCGGCGAAAACGGCGGTCGACGGCGAAAAACAGCTGTCGACGGCGAAAAACAGCTCGCGGCGGCGAAAACGGCGGTCGACGGCGAAAAAAACAGCTGTCGACGGCGAAAAACAGCTCGCGGCGGCGAAAACGGCGGTCGACGGCGAAAAACAGCGGTCGACGGCGAAAAACAGCTCGCGGCGGCGAAAACGGCTGTCGACGGCGAAAAACAGCTGTCGACGGCGAAAACGGCGGTCGACGGCGAAAACACGGCCTCCGTCGGCGAAAAACTGCATCCGACGGCGAAACCGACCTCCGTCGGCGGAAAAACGGAGTTGGCACGCAAAACGAGGCGTCGCCGCGATCCAGGGGCACGCCGAGCGATGAAGACGGCGGTCGCGCGGCCCAAGGAACCGGCCGCGCGACACACGGCCCAAGCCAAGCGGCGCGGGGGCTGCTGCGCGGTGCCGGAGCGCGCCGCGCAGCGCCCCTGCGGCGCTGCGCGCGGCGCCCAGCGGCGGTGCGCGCAGCGCCCTGCGGCGCTGCGCGCGCCCGCGCAGGCCTGCGCAGGCCCGCGCGCGCCCGCGCAGGCCCGCGCGCGCCCGCGCAGGCCCGCGCGCGGCCCGCGCGGCCCGCTGCGCCCGCGCAGGCCCGCGGGCGCCCGCGCAGGCCCGCGGGCGCCCGCGCAGGCCCGCGCGCGGCCCGCGGTGCCTGCGCGCGGCCCCTGCCGCGCGCGGCCATGCCGCGCGCCTGCGCGCGGCCTGGGAGCGCCGCGCGCGTGGCCGCGACGGCGGAAAATTCGGAAAAAATTTAAAAAAATTCAAAAAAAATTCAAATAAATCCCAGAAAATTTTAAAATAATTTTACAACTTAATTAGCTCCAAATTTTTTTCAAAAAACCTCAAAGGATTAAAATTTTCCCAAAAATCCATTTTTAGCTTCTAAAAACCCAACAAAAATTCCCAAAATCCCTTTCTTGCTCTTTTAAAACAAAACCATCTAATTCCCAAGCTCAAGATCAAAATCCAAAAATTTCCAAAGCTCTTTGATGAAAACCCAAGCTCAAATCAAACTCAAAAATTCACATTCAAAAGAAAACAAAATCCAAACTTACTAACCTCAACAAGAGGAACCCCCAAACCACCTTGCTCTAGCTTCAACTTCCTCCTCTTCTTCTTCTCTCTTCTCCTTTCTTCTTTCTTTCTTTCTTTCTTTCTTTCTTTGCTTCATTCTTTGGGTTCCTGCTTCGTGGAGGCTACAGAGGAGGAGTGGAGGGTGGGTTGGTGATGAAGGTGAGGATAACCCAAGGTGAGGTTACCTCCCTAAAGAATAAACTACCACTTAATTAACCTTTGCTTAATTAAAACTTAATTAAGCTTATAAAGGGATTAATTAAAGGTAGCAAATCCACTTACCTCATTCCACCACCCTCACAACACCCTCACAGCCACCAAGCAAAAACCCAAATTAATTAGCCAACCTCACTAATTAAATTAATATAATAGTCCAAAAAGCCCAACTCCAACTCACTTTTTGCCTTCGGGCCTTCCGCCGCCGCCCGGAACCACCCGAACCCCGCTGTAATTTGAAAATACACGTGTCCACAGCTTTTTCTCTTCAAAAAGCTCATCCGTTGAGTCGGGGTGCTCAATTCAAAAACCGGCTCCGAAATTGCCAGTTCCGACTCACTTTTTGCCCCCGGATCCTCCGCGTCAGTCCGGAACCTCCCGAACTTCGCTGTAAACTGAATATATACCTGTTCCAAGTGTTCCCGCATTTCCGGCACTCCACTGTGAAGTCAGAAATTCCAAATCTCAACCTCAATCGGCATACAAAGCCCGGAAAATTCCCGAATCGAGCTGGAGCTTCTGCGTTGATTCCAAATCAACCCGACATCAACTGTAAACTCAGATGCAATATGTCCGAGGCAATCTCACCACTCCAGGCCATCATATGTGGTCGGCGCGCTGTCCGAAATCCCGGTACTCTACACACCGTCCCCATTTCTGGAGTAGTCTTTCGTATCTTTCATCTTGTTCGCGAATTTCAGCACAAGAGTGAGAAAAGAGGGAGAGGAGGGTTGATGCCGTTCCTGCTGCGGCAACAAAACGGAAGCTACGGTCTACCCGTGCCCCTGAAAAGAAACACCACTCTATCCAAGACCCCTAGAGACAACCCTCTAGACCTAGGCGTCACCTACGCTCGACAAGTCGCACCTAACCCAAAGCCGCTGAAGCCACTGCTGCAGGAAGGATGCCTCGGTAACCAGTAGAAATGATCTCCTGTCGTCCAACTCGCGGAAAGGCCACTGTTCTCCGTTCGCAATCAAATGTTGCACGATACCGCTCCCACAGGTCCATCCCAAGTGCTCAATCTGAGTCGGGGAGCTGCAACTGAACCAACACAACAATCGGCGTGCCTTTCTAAGTTCACTTGTTCTGATCACACCAAAAAAAATTCGCCTCTGCTGGAAGATACTAGGATGAATCCGAACGCTAATGCAGGTCACAAGATCCCTACCCCTTAATTATGCCAAAATGCACATGCCCTGATACCATGCAGATAGATGCAAAAAAACTCTACTGAAGAATAAATGAGATGCACCGGTATCAAAAGAAACCTGAGCACGGAATGCTTAGATCAGAATAATACCTGCAATGACCTGCTCGGCTGCTGAAGTGACCTCAACCGGAGCGGCATAAATACGACCGCTCGGTGCCGGGGGACGTCGCTCTGGCTGTCGGGAAGAAGATGAGGCAACATCCGGCCTGCTATAGGTCGCAGAAGGATCGGCTGGCTGGAAAGGGACAAACGGTGCAGATGCAGATGAAGGAGCTGGATGGCCGGCTCTAGGGCACACGCTCGCAAAGTGACCGGCCTGCCCGCAGCGAAAACAATGGCCCTGTCTCTGCGGGCACTGAGTCGGTAGGTGTGGGCCTCCACAGATAACACACCGATCTGGGCGCTGCTGCTGGGAAGCCTGCTGTGAGAACTGCTGCTGTCGTGGGGGTCGATACTGCTGCTGTGTCTGGCGGGACGGTCCCGATCTATGTTGTCCCCGGTACCCCTGGCCCTGCGAGTGGGAACGTGGAGGTCTCGGGGGTCCCTGCCTGCTAGACTGCCCCTCCTCCGGAGATGCCGGGCGCTTCGCCCCAGAAGTCGCTACAGGGGCCGGAGATACCTCATCCATCACGGCCTCTCCACTCTCCACATACAAAGCCTGCTCCATCGAGGCCTCCAAGGTCTGCAGTCGGCGGGAGCGGACAAACTGGTAAATGTCTCGGCGAAGTCCTCTCTCGAACATGTAAACACGATGGCTCTCGTCCCTGGCCACATGAGGCACACATGCCAATAGTTGGTTGAATTCCGCTATGTACATGTGCACAGGCCTATCTCCCTGGCGGAGATTCTTCAACTGCTCCTCTAGTCGCTGTCGGACGCTCTCAGGAAAGAATGCTCCCAGCAACATGCTCCAAAACTCGGTCCAAGAAAGAAGCTGCGTCCCAGGTGGACCAGCTGGTCGCACACGCCGCCACCACGCCTCGGCGTTGCTTTCCAGAAAATGGGTAGCCAAAATAACCCGATACCTCTCATCCACAAATAAGCTCTCGAAGTGGCGCTCCATGGTGGTAATCCAAGTCTCGGCTGCCCAAGGCTCAGCACTCATGCCCGAAAAGCGGGGCAGATCGAACCGCCGAAATCTCATCAGCAAATCTACAACCTCCCGCTGCTCTGCCTCAGTCAACGCTCCCGTCGCCCCGGCCGGTGGCCTACTCGAAACCGGCTCAGCAGGAATCGCTGACGCCGGCTGCACCACAGGGGGTGCCACAACAGGGGAAGAAGGCACCGGCGAAGCCTCAGGGGGTGCCACTGCCGGCTGTGCTCTCTGCTCCAGCAAGAGCGTCAGCCGCGCCACTGCCTCCTCCTGGCGTCTAGCCGCCTCAGCCAACTGTGCCATCTGGGCACGGAGTTCCTGAATCTCAGCCTGAGGTCCTCGCCCCGAGTCCTCCTGCTCGGGCTCAGAGGACGAAGGCTGCGAGCGCGTCACCATCGAACGTCGAGGAGGCATCCCCACCTGAGGGACAAAACACACAATCAAAACCAAAAGCAACACTCGACCCAATCTAGCGAAAGTCAAAAGGCATGTCCCCCTTCCCGAAGCACTATGTTGTCTGCAGCCAACATAGTCGCCACAGAAGGAAGGCATGTCTATCACTCGTCCCTATCCACTCGGGAGAGTTGGGAACCCAATTCAGACTTTCGCTAAAAATCTCGGCTCTCACGTGGGTCATCCTAGGGTTTAACCATAAGCCTAGGGTTCCTAAGTCCTCAAGACCTACACCCTAAGCTCTGATACCACTCTAATCTGTCACGCCCCGGGGTCGGCACTGTACCCCGGGCTCGCCAACAGATCCGCCGCCCCTACAGGAAGCCCCGTAGAGACGTAGCGTCTAACCTGCAAAAGAACATCTACACTAGCAGATATCAGAGCTGTAAAAGTAAAAGCTGAAATAAGATAAGCACAACTCTCATAATACAATAAGTCCTCACTAACAAATACAAAAGTCTCTCAAAGAAAGTAGAAAAGTACAACTCGATACCTCACTACATAATCTCTCAAACATCACACAACCAAAATATAAGGGTACCTCTACAACACTGAAGCTGAAGGGGGAAGGGATCTATCTCGCGACTTCCTTACCTCGGTCTGGAAGAGCAGGATCAGCAACTAGCACCGCAGGAACTGGAGCTGAAGTCCCTGAGGAAAAGACACCACGACGGGTGTGAGAACTACCTCCCACAGTAGTTCTCAGTGGGTGCCGCCAACAAGCCCGACGGCCTGCCCACTAAGTCTACTAGAGATAAAAAGTAACAAAAGAAATGCAGTATGAAAGGCTGGAAAGTAAACATCTACTACTACTATGCCCCTATCTACAATGCTCAAGGGGAAGAACAGGAGGACGATATGCCACAACTGATACTCAACTCGGAACACCCAATCCAAACCGACTGCCACAACGGGTCCAGTCAAACCCGCGCCTACCTACTGCTGTAGGTATGTCCGGTACTCCAACCCGGTATCTAGCTCAATCTCAAAGCCGGTACTACAACCCGGTCTCGCCTACTCCGGAGTGGCACTCGAGGGGAGCGACCCGCTCGAGTCAAATAACTGCGCAACACTGTCCAGCACAAAGGTGGCACATGCAGGCTATGATCCAATCACTATCTCACTCACTGGCTAAAAATCCACACTGTCACTATGACCATGTCCCAAAAATCCCAGATCCACTGTCACTATCACTATCACTATCACTATCTCAATGCAAGCCGATCTACAGACTGCTACAGACGCCACTCGGTCCCCAGACGCGAGTGCAAATGCAATCCCCAGCTAATAAACCTCCCGGCCCACGACTCGGGGAAAAGATCACTATGACCAGAGTGACAAGAGTACTACCACTGTGGAACAGCTAAGGTGATAAATAAATCTGATGTATGTTCAAGTCACTGTAGTTTAATGGCGCATGATCATTAAATAACGGGCAATTATGCTAAGTTAAGTTCCCAAGTTGCAGAGTTTATCAAGAGATCGACAGATTTAGCAATTAGCTACAGTGGTTTTCAACATACTGTTTACATATGTTATCTAGCCCATATACTATGCATGTTACTATATTTGTAGAGTTAGAGTGCAGTCCATAGAATTTGAAAGCAGGATCACCCACCTGAACACGCTAACTGTCTGGGACGGTACAGATAAATAGTTCAGCAATCGACAATCTCCCAGATCCACAGAGCCAGGAGCACAGAAAAAGTGCTCTTACAGTCCTGGGTACAACAACAACGCACAATTACAACCAATTAACACACAACAAACACATTCCAAAAATCTGCATACACAGTTACTGTTCACACACGAATTTCACCTGAAAATAAATTTCCCAAAATTCCAATAAAAATATCACGACGATCCTCGCGAAGAGTAGATGTCGATAGGCTCTTGAATCGTCGAAATACGATATCCAGAAGTGAAGATAAAATTTCGCGAAGTTGCTGCTGTCAAGATTCCAAACTATAGCAAAGGGGCGTAAAAATGTACCCCAAACCCTCAAAAAAACTCATCTCTGGGAAAAATGATCAACACGGAAAACGTAGATATACCTCTTGTGCAACCGCTGGCGAAGAAATCGTCCAAAAATATGGTCGGGGTAGCTCTGCAGGTCTCCCAGAAGAAAATGCGACGGTAGTGGGCCACAAACTGTAGAACGTCGCTCCGCACTACGAGGTAGGAAACACAGTCGTCACGGCTTCCAGATATTCTGAAATTTCACCAGGAGATAGAAAAGAGGGAGAGGAAGATTTTTCATAAAGATCTCAAGAGCTGGTTCCCACGAAATAAAGGTGAAAATGCCAGCCCAAGGTGGCCTATATATAGGCCCCAAAGAAAAGGCCCAAAAAAAATCAAGTCAAATGGGCTCGGGCCCGACTTTTCGGGCGCGCACAGTGCGGCCCGGCCCAAGGTTTTCGGGCGCGCACAGTGCGGCCCGGCCCAATACATGCCGTCGGACGGGATCCACAATCCGTCCGACCCGCCTCTGGGCCTGCCACGTGTTGCCAGAACAGCGAACACCGTTGCTGGGCCACCCACCGGCTGCCACGTGTCCGCCCCCGGGCACAGTAAGGCGGTGGCGCCCGCCAATGAGCGGGCGCCACGTGTCCGCTCGGTTGACCCGCTGCCCGCCCGGCAGCGCGACGTGGGTCGCACGTGGGCACGCGGCCCGAGGCACCTACCGCGCGCCCGGTGCACCGCGCGTGCTGCACCTGCCAATGAGGGCGTGACACGTGTCCCATGCACCCGGTCCACGCCTTTACAACAATTCCGTGGACCGCGCCGCGTGCACCGACGACTCACAAGATGCCACGTGGCCAACCCTCGGTCCACCGTGCACCCCGCCAAGGCCCGTGGACCGCGCCCGCTGCGCCGGCCAACCGTAGCGCGCCACGTGGCCCGCACCCGGTGCACGCGCCCCGCGGTGGACCGCGTGCCTGCGCCGCCGCCCGCCGCCGCGCTCCGCCGCGCTCCGCCGCCGCCGGTGCTTCTCCGGCCGCCGGAACAGTAACCCATACCTCGAAATCCGTGTTTTCGCGTCCGGGCTCCGAAAAATTCAAGTAAATAGTCCATTTCGCTCGTTTTCGCGCGCTGAATCCAAATCCGAGGTCCGTTCGGCCAAATTCCACTTCTAAAATTTCCCAAAAATTTTCGGAAGAGTAGACTTGATCCAATTTCCGTTCCGGTTCACATTCTTGGCTCCAATAAGCGCGCAAACACCCCACATACCCAAAATGGACTTCCAGAAAGAAGACAAGCTCCAAATTTTTACCAAAAACTCAATTCTGGGGCCCGGCACGCACACACGCACTCCCTGAAGCCTCCAAACCAACAGTAAACCACAGTGTGGAGATTCGGGTCCTCACAGATGAGCTGTTTCACGGTGTTTAGTTTATGCGTTGTCCAAATTGTGGAATTTGGGCTAATCGTCTTGTTGTGATGTGCAGAATTGCAATGGCATCGCGTGGTCGACGAAGGATAGGATCCGCATCGACGCGGGCTGAGCCCTCAGAGCGCTCAGGCTCGAGTGAAGTGCGAGAGTTGCGAGAGCAAATGGCCGCGCTAGTCGGCATGGTTCAGCAACAGACGGAGGCCTCTCAACAACGGGAGGAAGACTTCCGCCATCAAGAGGAGTTGTTTCGGCGCCAAGAAGAGGCTTCAAGGCTTCAGGCAGAGCAAATTCAAAGGCTCCACGTCATGATGGCGGCCGCGTCGGGATTTGCGTGACACGTGCCATTAGGGACGACGATAGGTGTGCCCAACTAGATGGGCCATGACAATGTCACCGCCAAGTACATGGCTCAGCGGGCGGAGCAGGAACAAGTTATGCAGAATCTTGCTAAGTTTAGCAAGTTCAACCCGCCAGTCTTTAGTGGCATGAAGAGCGACCTGTTGGAGGTCGAGTCGTGGGTCGACGCGATGGAAAAGCTATTTGAGGACCTTCAGGTGCCAGATCGGGATCAAGTTCCCTTTGCTGTCCATTACTTCGACAAGATGGCTCATAAGTGGTGGAAAGTCGAGAAGGGCAAGCGGATCGATGCAGCCCTACCACCTCTCATGTGGGAAGAGTTTCGAGGACTCTTTTTCGCCACTTATTTCCCTGACTGTGATAGACAGCAGATGGTGGAGGACTTTAAGAGCCTTCATCAAGGGAGTCGTACGGTGCAGGAGTACGAGTATGAGTTCTCCCGTATCTTGAACTGCATCCCATCGGTGGTGCGAGGTGAGGCGGACAAGGTTCGATGCTTCGAGCGGGGCCTTCGACCGAGTATCTATTCGAGGGTCTAGCCATTTGATCTCCAGACTTTCTGAGAAGTCGTGGATCGTGCCCGACTGGCTGAGCGAGGCAAGATCGTCATGCGTCGAGAGCGCGAGGTCCAGGATAAGGGCAAGGAGATAGAGCATTGTTGGTCTCCGAGAAGTTCTGAGGAACGAACCGACCCCGGACAGTTTCCGAGGCAGTCGCGGCAGCAGTCGCAGGCACAGGGACCTTCTAACCCTCGACTGCGAGCGCGGTGTGTGATCTGTGGCGGTACTTATCGCCCGCACCAGTGTGTGTACCGGGAAGGAAGATGCTTCAGGTGTGGCCAATTGGGCCACGTGTCAGCGAACTACGGGGAAGGATATCCAATAGTTTCCCCGGTGGCTGCCTTACCATTTCATTCGTGGCGACACGATGAACCGCGACAGGCACCAGGTGGGCTAGCTTTTTCCACTTGGGTGATGGAGGATGAGCCAGCTGTAGACCACGACGTCATGGCAGGTATGTGTTATTTAATGCAATTGCATATAAAGCATAACCATTATGAGCATTGCATCCTGGTTCGGCTGGTCGTGTTAGTGGTGGCGAGTAAGTGTAAGCTAGTCTGTAGGCAAAATGCGGCCGATTCGATTCAGCCGTGACTCGGTGGGAAGCCGACACACGAGTCAATGGTGATCGCCATGTTGCGATAGCCAAGTTGTTGTGTCCTAAGATTTAGGGTAAGAAAGATTTATGGACCAAGAGGCGATAATTCGCTCCTGGTGACGGTAGTGATCGAGTGTGGCTAGGTTGCCACCTAGTGGCGTTAGTGAGGCCAGAATATAACCCTAATTTTGAGAAAAGATCGTCCCTCTTCCTTTTTTCTCGTTGTGCGTGCCGAAGACCGAGACCAGAAGCATCGCCGATACCGAGGAGCAGATCCAGAAACGCCACCGTCCGCGGAGATCGGGATCGCGTTGTCTTCTCCGTCAGAGCTAGGTTAGCGGCTTTTATCTCTCTCAGTTTTCGGTAATTTAGTTTTGCGTTAGGGTTCGTTGTTTTTGTTTGGTTTGATCGTCGGTTCGTATGTTGGTTTTCGTTCGGTGTTTTTGTTCCGTTTGATCGTCGGTTCGTATGTTGGTTTTCGTTCGGTGTTTTTGTTTGGTTTGATCGTCGGTTCGTATGTTGGTTTTCGTTCCGTAATTTTGTTCAGTTTGATCGTTGGTTCGTTTAATGGCTTTGGTTCGTTGGTTTTGTTCGGTTCGATGGTTGATTTTTGTTCGTAGGTTTTGTTCTTGGTGACAAGTTTTGAGGTTTTCGGCGGGGACGCTAAGGATCGTCGACGGCGGCTCCGTTGCCGCTCGATGCCCTAGCCGAGCCGCCATCGCCGCCGCCGCTCAATGCCCTAGCCGAGCCGCCGCCGCCGTCGCCGCTCGATGCCCTAGCTGAGCTGCCGCCGCGGCCACCACCGCTCGCTGCCACCGCAGGCCGCGCGCCGCCGAGGTGCTGTCGCCGTGCGCAGCCAAGCGGGCTGTCGCCCGCGCGGAGCTACCGCGCCGCGCTGCCTGCCGCCGCGCACTGCTTGCGCGTGCCCGTGTGGGGCTGCCGCGTCGCGCTGCCTGCCACCGCGCACTGCTGCCACGCCGCTGCAGTGCCCGCGCCGGGCCGCCGCACCGCCGCTAAGTCCACATGGGTCGAGCCGCGGCCGTCGACGGATTCGCTCGACAGTTTTGGCTTGACAGTTTTTGTTTAACCTTTTACTTGGCGTTTTCATCGACGGTTTCGCTCGACGGTTTTGGCTTGACAGTTTTTGTTTGACCTTTCACTTGGCGTTTTCATCGACGGTTTTGCTTGACGGTTTTGGCTGGACGGTGTAGTCCGCTTGACGGTGCAGTCCGCTGCACGCAATTGTTTTTGCTTTTCATCAGATGAGCCTTCGCTCGGTTGTTTTTCGTCGCGGACTTCTCAAGGCAACGATTGGAACCTGTTTTCCGTCAATTGCCTCGTCGATGGTCGGACCGCATCGGAAGTACGATTTTTGCAACTGGAGGGATTTTTGGACACGGAGTCTTTCGTCGGTTTCTACTTTGGGGATAGAAGGGGTTTTAGGTACAGTAGTCGGGACCACTAAATTTGCTAGTTGGGGGGTAAAATGTTGATTGGTGTTTTGGATTTTTTTTACTAGGCCCGCGGGGGGGTGTTGTTTGCTTTGGAGGGTCGCGGGCGCGGTCGTTTATCTTCGTTTCAGGTGGGTACCTTCTTCTTGCATTTTGGTTATGATCTCATATGTAATACGTAAGAGTAAAGTAGATGTGCTAATGAATCTTGACTAACCCCTTTTTTTTTGTATGAGTATCCCTATTATCACACATTGACTTCGGTCACTATGCTCATAGTTGCTTACACGCACACCAGCGGTTTGGCCACCGCACTGGTGTACTTTTCCGGAAAGGTGGTATGTTGACCCGTGTACCCCACAAGGTGACATAGTGGGGACCCCTCGCGGTTACTTAAGGTGCTGCACAAGTGCCGTGGAGGGGTTGGTGGCAACAAGGTGAGAGCAATGTGTTTTCGTTTGCGTGCACTGTTTCGATTTACAGGTGGTTACTGTTGATCCATGAAGGAGAGCGTGGATGCTCTGGCCTCCGGTTTGCTTTATTTCCAGTATTTATAGCATGTTGCACATCTTACTTTTATCTCTTACTCTTTGTGTCGCTGACTTTCCACACGGTGACAGGTTCGGGCAGAGGTGGGATCCGGGACGACAGTGAGGTTGCAACTAGAGGAAGTTAGCCTCGTTTGGGGTCGCATATACAAATTCACTCCGCAAACGGGCGGAGTCTTCTTTGTATATGCACGGCGTCATAACTACAATTATCATACAATCATCACTTTAACCACACTAGTTCAAGAGTCGAGTACATACAACCATATTCTTAAGCAACAAAGAGGCCGACTAACTTCGAAAGGATAAATCCATAGGGTTTTAAAAATTGTGCCCACACGACACCTATACTTTTAAAATCATTTTCGCAATCCATAAATCCACAGAGGTTTAAAACAGTGCCCACACGACACCTAAATTTTTCAAAATATTTTCGCAATCCTTTTTGATTAGTTGAAAACGGCCGACCATAGTAAAGTAAAGCATTCATCCACAGAACATACAACTATCCCAACATCCACATCATCCACATAGACATAACATAACTCACATAACTACTAACTCAATGAAAATGCCAAAAGAAAAGGGGAGAAAAGAGTGTCTAGCCCTGAATAAGGCCATAAGCCTCACGTCGCGGCCTCACCGTCGTCCCAGATCCCACCCCCGACTGAACCTGTCACAATGTGGAAAAAATCAGTGACGACATAGAGTAAAGTAGTATGCGGTAAAACTGTAAACAAGCAAACCGGGAGAACCAGAGCATCCGCACTCCTCAATGTGCGATCAACTGTAACCCCCTGTAATAGAAACCGAACCGAGCACCTGCCTCGGCAACCATACCGCAAAGTAACCGAACCGAGCACCTGCCTCGGCAACCATCGTAAAGTAACCGAACCGAGCACCTGCCTCGGCAACCATCGTAAAGTAACCGAACCGAGCACCTGCCTCGGTAACCACACCGCTCGCACCTTGGTGCCTCTAAAACGCTACCTACATGGGCCCCCACCACGTCACCTTGTGGGGTACACGGGTCAACGTACCTCTTTTATGAAAAAGTACACCTACGCGGTGGCCAAACCGCGGGTATACGTGTAAGCAACCACGAGCATCGTAAGCCAGAGTATAACGTAACATAAAGCACCGCGACCCATAGTCGCCATTAATAATATAATGATGATTCTTGAACATAAACAGGGGTTAGACATACTTCAACATGCTATTACTCTACTCTTACCAACTACCCTCAGTTCCAGACCAAAAACAAAGTCGAAAGAGGTATCCACCTTGGCATGCGTCGACTTGAACACTCGGACCCGTCTCGTGCCCTCGTACAGTTCTCGGACCTAAAAGGCCCCCCCAAAAACACATGTTAGAAACGTTAAGGTTAAATACCAAAAAAAAAACACCAAGCAGTGACTCGAAACTGAAATGCCGACTCGGCCCTAGGACCCCGACGGTGGCTAGGTGAAACCCGCGCGGCAAAAATCCCCGCACGGCACCAACCCGTGCGGGCGCGCACCGCCTGCGGGCAGTCCCGCGCGGTTCCAGCCCGCCCGGCGCGGCCTGCCTGCGGGCGGCCCCGCGCGGCACCTGCCCGCGCGGGCGCTTTGCCTGCAGGCAGCCCCGTGCGGCACCAGCCCGCGCGGCGCCTTCCTACGGGCAGCCCCGCGCGGTGCGCTGCCTGCGGGCAGCCCCGCGCGGCACCAGCCCATGCGGCACCGGCCCGCGCAGTGCGCTGCCTGCCGGCAGCCCCGCACGGCACCAGCCCGCGCGGGCGCCTGCCTGCGGGCAGCCCCGCGCAGCACCGGCCCGCGCGGTACGCTGCCTGCGTGCAGTACGGTGCTGCCGGTGGCCTTGGCTCCGCGGTGGCGGCTGCGGCGCGACGGACTCCTCCCCCCTCCCGAGGTGATGAACCCAAATACAAGAACAACCAAAAACCAACAAAAGCGAAACGCTCACCTTTGTCTCGTGGGGAAGGAAGAGGAAGAAGAAGAATCGCTCTGATTCCGCTTCTCCGCCTCCAACGCACTAGATCCACCGAGGGGAAGGAATCCCTTTCACAAATCGCCTAGGGTTCCCTTTCTTTTCTTTTCTCTCGTACGACACTTCTTGAGAGAGGGGAAAGAAAAGGAGAAATAATTAAGAAAACCCTTAGTCGTTTCAAAAATTAAAACGAAGGGTCTGATTGCCTCGAAAAGCGTGCCGATCACCCGGCACGGATTCCGATGCACTTACGCGTGCCGAAACCTTCAAAACTCCTTTCGGGAGATTCGTGACTCAGAATTCGAATCCAATCGTTTCGCCGTGCACCCTTTCGCAAGCTCTATCACATAAACCAACTCGCAGCCACCAACGATCGATCCCGAAAACGTCGAAGATTTCGACCCCAAACCAACTAATTCGAAAAAAGAAAAGTACAGGAAAACGAAAGGGTCAGAATGCTACATCACTTACCCCTTAAAAGAAGTTTCGTTCTCGAAACTTACTCTTGGTCCACGCTAAGCAAACCGGGGTAGCACTCTCTCATCTTCGACTCTAATTCTCACGTCGCTTCATGCTCTTCGTGATTGCTCCACTGCACCTTCACATAGGGGATAGTCCGGCTGAGCAGTTTCTTGTTCTCCTGTGCCAAGATTCGAATCGGGGTTTCCTCAAAGCTCAAATCTTTTCTAAGCTCAATAGTGGCGACGTCAAGAACATGCGACGGGTCGGGGAGGTATTTCCGGAGCATAAAAACATGGAAAACATTGTGTACCCGGTCGAGGTTTGGCGGCAGGGCCAAACGATATTGTAATAACACGACTTTTCTAGTGATTTTTATCCTCCTGTTAATAAAGTGTTTCTTTTAGTGAATTTGAATTCCCGAGTTTTTGAGAGTCGGTCGATGTGTGGCAGGGGTATTTTTCTGTAAAAGGGCTCAAAAAATGATGACCGACGGTGCAATCGGATCTGAAATCCGACCTAGGGATCTTCCGGAACAGGGTTTTTAGAGTCGCGGTGACTTAGCATGCATCGAAATCGGTGCGGAATATCCTGCATGCTTTTCGAGAAAATGTGGGTTTATCTCGCATGATTAATTAATTAAAGAATTAATTATTCGGTGATAGATATTAAAAGGTGGGATTTAGTTGTACGTACGAAAAGAAAAAATCCTACTTTTCGCGAAAAGAGAAACCCTAGCCGGAGAGAACGAGGGAGAAAAGAAAAGAAAAAGATGGAACCCTAACTGGAGGAAGGAGAAAGGAAGAAAGAGGAAGAAGACGGAGGAGTCCGATCACCCCGAGCAACGTACCGGAATTAGGAGTGCGATCGGTCGTCTTCCCCGTCGGAATTTCCAGTAAGTAGAATTCGTTTTGTTGAATTGTTGGGGTTTTTCGTGTCTTTTTTCGTTGTCATCGTCGTCGTCTCCGTCCCCGTCGTCATCGCCGACCCCGCCGCCGCCGCGCGCGATCTAGGGCACCGCGCTGGCGCCGCCCGCGGGTGGGCGGGCGCCGCGCGGGCGCCGCCTGCGGGCGTGCACCGCGCGGCCTCGTGCCGCGCGGGGCGCCCGCGGGCGGGCGGGCACCGCGCGGGCGTCGCGCGAGCGCCGCACGAGCGCCACCCACGGCCGCACACCGCCCGGCCTTGCGCCGCGCGGGGCACCCGCGGGCGCCGCGCGGGCGCTGCCTGCGGACGCACGCCGCGCGGCTTCGTGCCGCGCGGGTGTAGTGACCCGACCCTTAGGGGTATTTTTGAACTCACATGTAATCGCTTAGGCCTTAAGCGAAATAAAATTATTTAATTTTCAAAAGTCGGTCGGGACAAGTGTGCTTATTTTTCTGTGATAGAGCGCGAAAAACGATGACCGACGGTGCGATCGGATTCGAAATCCGATGTCGGGATCTCCCGGAACGGGGTCCTTAGCGTTGCGGTAATTAGTCGCGCATCGGAAACCGTGCAAAATATCTTGCACCCGTTAGAGATAAAGTGGGTTATCTCGTAAGGATAATTAATTAATTAATTAATTATCCGGTGACGGAATTTAAATCCCCCTACGTACGAATTAGTTAAGGGATTTAAATTAGTGGGATTTTTTTTATCTCGTGATTGGATAAGAGATAAAAATCAGGGTATTTAGTTAAGGGATTTAAATTGGTGGGATTTTATCTCACGGATTGAATAAGAGATAAAATCCGGATATTTAAGTTGGGAGTTGGTTTTCCCTTGATTATTTAATAAAGGTGGTTAAATAATCGGTGACTGGGATTTGGATATTAGAGATTTAAATATCCGGTAATTTGAATCCAATTGGGAATTAAATTCCCATGATTATTTAATAAAGGTGGTTAAATAATCGGTGGTCAGGATTTAAAGGAGATTAAATAACCGGTGGTCAGATTTAAAGGTGTTTAAATATCCCGTCAGTCGGATATTTTCTTGGGAAACAGAA
This sequence comes from Tillandsia fasciculata, assembly GCA_029168755.2. Taxonomy (NCBI): domain Eukaryota; kingdom Viridiplantae; phylum Streptophyta; class Magnoliopsida; order Poales; family Bromeliaceae; genus Tillandsia; species Tillandsia fasciculata. The sequence goes on along the minus strand of CM054931.1, from coordinate 25,298,101 downwards.
ACGGGGAATTATGGGTTTCCTACGTACGTAAATAAAGAAATTAAGAAATCGGATATTAGGACCGACGGTAAGGATTAATTAATTGAGGAATTAATTAAGTGAGGACGGTGAGGATATTAATTAAATGGGGTTATCGGTAGGGATTAATTAATTTGGTAAATTAATCGGAGTCAAAATACCCGAAAGGGGTTTTGACGGTGCGTATGCGGAAAGGGAATGAAAGGATAAATAAATAGGGATTATTTATTTCCCCGCTTACCGAGCGAAACCCTATTTTGATTCTTCCGCCTCCTCAAACCCTCCTCTTTCGTACGTGCCGAAACCCCCAACCGGTGAAGAAAAAAAAAGAAAGAAAAGAACCCTAACCGGAGGAAAGGAGAAGGAAAAAGGGGAGGAGCCGATCGCCCCAAACGCCGACCCGAAGGCAAAAAGTGAGACCGGGCGACCTTCCCGACAATCCTCGGTGAGCAAATAATTTTTAGAAATTATTTGTAAATTTTTCCGTGTTCTCATTAGATTATCTTAACCGGAATTATCGTTCGAGGATTTGTATCGGATCTTAGTTGATAATTTATGACGGGTTTCTTGCTATCGAACTTCCGATCGACATTTTGGGTGTTCGTCGATCGACGGTTTAGCCGTTAGAATTGCCGGGAATTTTCCGGGAATTTTCCGGAATTTTCCGGGAATTTTTCGGGCGACTCCGGCGGGACATAGTGGGTTAACGGGAGGCCGCCGCCGCTGTTGTTAGACGGGAGGCCGCCGCCGCCGTTACCATGTTCGCGGGGTCGTCGCCGGGATCCCACGGGAGCGAAAACGGAGAAGAAATCGCGAACGGGGGCGAAAAAAAAAACGGCGAAAAAAACGAAAAAACGGGGTTTACTGTAGCATCCGTACGGCCGCGGTCCACGGACCCCGGGCGTGCACCCGGTGCACGCCCCGCTACCCCAAAGGCGCAGACCCGGCGCACGAAACCGTGCGCCGGGCTGCACAGTGTGCGCGGTGCACGCCCTAGGCGTGCACCCGGCGCACGAGCTGGGGCCGACGATGTGTGAACCCGGTGCACGCTTTGAAGCGTGCACCGGCCCGGCCCAACCCGCGCGGTGCACGCTTCCTGCGTGCACCCGGCTCATGCCGCGCGGCCGCCGATGCGCAGACCCGGTCCACGGTGGTCCCCGTGCACCATCCGACAGCCCGGAGTTCATTTGCTCCGTTTGGGTCCGTTTTTCCACCGTTTTGAGCGCGGTTTTCGCCGTTGGGATCGTTATTTCAGCGGCTTTCATGTCATGGCAACTTGGGACCTACTTGGTCATTATTTTATTATGTTGGGTGCCGCGCGGGGTTCCGGTTTTCGGTGAACCGGACAATGTTGGACTTTTCCGTCAAAAAGGGTAAATTGGGTCTTTTGTTTTGGGATGTTAGTACATGTTTTGACCATAGTTTATCCGTGCGGACTTTTCTTAGGTCCGGGTGCACAGCGGGAGAGCGCGAAGGATATAGGTGTTCCGATTACTCTCCAACAAGGTGGGTACAGTTGCTATAAGCGCAACAAGTGCAGTAAGTGCATCTATCGTCATTAAAAGTGTTCTTAATTTACCTAACAAAGTAGATGGACAGTTTTTAACCTTTCGCATAAATGTTTTTATCTAACAATTGTTGCGGCTGCGGTCGCGGTGCCCACGACACGCCGATTTCGGCAATCCGGTTTTGGATGTTGCACGTACACGGGCGGATCGGGCCACCGCATGGGTGTACTTTTCCGGAGAAGCGGTCTATGTGACTCGTGCTCCCCACGTGAGGTGGGGACCTCTTCACGGCTGCTATAGGGGCCGCACTAGCCCCGTGAAGGGGGCATCAATAGTCTTGTTCGGGGAAATGTTCACAACCCCGACGGGACGGTGGTCTTGTTCGGGGAGATGTTCACAACCCCGACGGGACGGTGGTCCTGTTCGGGGAGATGTTGACAACCCCGACGGGACGGTGGCACTAAACTAAACAAAATAAGTAATGTGAGTGCAGGTTTTAGCGAAAGGTTCTGGTGCTTTCGGTTTGCTTTTCCTTTCTTGTTGATATTTAAACATCTACTTTGTTTGTCACTGACTTTACCCACTCCGTGACAGGTTTGACTAGGTGTAATAGTCGGGACGATGGTGAGGCAGCGATTAAAGGACATTAGTTGGATAAGGTTTATTCCATCATTCTCGCTTGGGTTATCTCATCTCTTTATATCTGAGTTTAAGTTTTCAATTGTTTAATTGTGGAATGTTGTGGATGTTGGATCGTGCGACTGTTTTGTGGTGTGGTATTGATAATGTTCCTTAATAACTTATATGCGGCATGTTTTATACCGAACAAAAAGGGGTTTCGAAAATGTTTTCCAAAACCAAGTGTCGTGTGGGCACTGCTTTGAAAACCTGTGGATTTATCCTTTCCAAAACGATGTAGCCGCCTTACTGTGAATGTGTAGACATTTTTAAAGGAACGGGTGTCGAGTGAACACCGTTTGCAAACTTGTAGGTTCCTCTTAATGTGATTAAATGTCTTTACACTCTCGTACTTGTTGACTGTGACTGTGTGGTTAAAGATCGTATGTTGAATGTTGTAAATAAGACGCCGTGCATATACAAAGGAGACTCTGTCCGCGGGCAGGGTGAATTTGTGTATGTGGCGGTCTGGCACGCACCGGGGTTGAAGTTTATGTTACCGTATTAAAAGAAAAAAAAAATAGACACGTTTTTCCGCTTCAGATGACTCAAAAACCCCCGGGGGCGTGACAGATTAAATGGTATCAGAGAAAAACAACTTTAACCACAGCAGTCAGTAACCAACATCCACAATGCATGATGCCACAAGCAAATTGGACATGAGATAGCCAAGGTATAGGTGCGTAGTACGTGAGAGTACGGGGGAAAATGGGAACGTAATATAGGTGTAATCGTGAGATAGGGTGCTAGGGTTATAACCCTAGGGCTAACTTGGTTTCTTTGTTTTCACGGTTAATGGCCCGAAGCCGCTCTTCAACCGATGGTGCAGAAGAGGATACGACGGTTCCGGCAACAGTGGAGAATTGGCTACTCCAACAACGGATTACGCGACATGGCATAGCTCTTTTTTTTTTGTTAGGAAAGACGAACCCTACCAGGCTCGCCTTCCCAAAGGTGGTCCACTTAGCGACACTAATTGGATAATACCGACGGTGGGTCTACCCGCTTACCGAGAATGTGATCGGTAGGGCCACTATGGTGGGGCGGGAACTGGTCGTTCCACGCACCCGGCAGAAGGATCATGAGTCTGCCGGGGGCCGAAACGACCCCAGCCATAACCCGGGAACGACTTTCCCGACGTGGGCCGACCACCCCAGTATCCGAAGATACCGTAAGGAATCTGGAAACACATCAGACAGAGGAGCACCTCGGGGGAAATTATTCAATTCCGGAAGCACGACCTTTGCATCTATCGTGACAAACTGGGACAGTTCCGTTTTTACTGCCCCGAACCCGGGAATGATTCTTCGGAGTCGCGACACGAATGAGGGGTCTTATGCGACGACACGACAGAGGACGCACTACCCGAGGGAAGTAGTAGCAGGAAAGACCCCTTACGAAGAGTAATGTTGGTCTTGACCCTAGGAGAACCCTTAGGAGCAAATACTCTGTACCTTTCTGCATAATAAGGATGCGAAGACTTAGTTGTCTTTGGTGTTGGCCCTTTATTATGGGTCAAATAGGTCCAACTTCCTGCCTTGAGACGTTAGGCCCAAGGGACTAGTGAGTTGGGTTGGGTGAGCCCGAAAGGTTGAGTAGGCTGCGGTCCGCAATAGACCTAACGGCGAGAGGCCCAACAATAGACCCAACATCCAGGTGGGTTGGGTCTGGTCGAGATCTGTGGTGCGGTGTATGCCACTTTAAGTGAATCGGATGCGCACCTCCGAAAGCTCAGGCTTTTGGGGTTAATGGTTAGCGCCAACGATCCGACATTTGAGACTTAGTAGTAAGGGAGTTTCCGGATGTATTTCCGACGGAGCTCCCCGGAATGCCACCGGAACTAGAGGTTGACTTCCCGATTGAGCTGCTTCCCGGCACCAAACCTGTCACGGAGGCACCGTACAGGATGGCCTTCGCAGAGTTGAAGGAGCTCAAGGCACAGTTGGAGGACCTTTTGGATAAGGGTTTTATCAGACCAAGCACGTCGCCCTGGGGCGCGCCCGTCCTGTTCGTGAGGAAGAAGGACGGAAGTCTCTGGTTGTGCATCGACTACCGGGAGATAAATAAGGTCACCGTCAAGAACAAATACCCCCTGCCGAGGATCGACGATCTCTTCGACCAATTATAGGGGGCGACGGTATTCTCAAAAATTGATCTGCAGTCGGGCTATCATCAGGTCCGGGTCAAGGGGGAGGACATCCCCAAGACAGCTTTCCGTACTCGTTATGGCCATTACGAGTTTACGGTGATGCCGTTCGGGCTCACAAATGCCCCGGCGGTGTTCATGGACATGATGAACAGGGTATTCAAACCCTTCCTGGACTTATTCGTGGTGGTCTTCATCGACGATATCCTCATCTACTCCCGTACAGACGAGGAACATGAAGAACATCTGCGCACAGTCCTCCAGACCCTTCGGGAACAGAAACTCTACGCCAAACTCAAAAAGTGTGAGTTTTGGCTCCGTGAGGTCGGTTTCTTGGGGCATGTAATCTCGGCGGCTGGAGTCGCAGTGGATCCGAAGGAGATAGATTCGGTGACGGACTGGCCCCAACCGACAACGGTAACGGAAATCCGAAGCTTCCTGGGATTAGCCGGGTATTACCGGCGCTTCGTGGAGGGATTCTCCAAGATAGCCACCCCTTTGACTCGATTGACTAGAAAGGGGGAAAAGTCCATCTGGACTGACGAATGTCAGAAAAGCTTCGAGGAGCTCAAGGATAGATTGACACGAGCCCCGATCCTCGCCCTGCCAGAGCCAGGGGAGGATTATGAAGTGAATTGCGATGCGTCGCGTAATGGGCTGGGTGGAGTACTCATGCAACGGGGAAAGGTTATAGCCTATGCATCTAGGCAGCTCAAGGAGTACGAGCGGAATTACCCCGTACATGATTTGGAACTCGCAGCGGTGGTGTTCGTCCTCAAGCTTTGGAGACACTACTTGTATGGGGCACACTGCAACGTGTACTCAGACCATAAGAGTCTTAAGTACCTTTTCACCCAAAAGGAGTTAAATTTGAGACAAAGACGGTGGCTCGAGCTACTGAAGGACTAAGATTTAACGATCCACTACCACCCGGAAAAGGCAAACGTGGTGGCCGACGCCCTGAGTCGCAAGGGGCAGGCCGAGGAGGCAGGTGTAAGTGCCATTACACAGCAGGATAGTCTGATTGCGGAATTTTCGCAATTGAGACTAGAAGTAGTACCGGCAGGTACAGTCGCACAACTTCTGACACTGGTGGTCAGACCACCATGCTGGACAGGATTCTCGAAGGGCAATCGACTGACAACCAACTCCAGCTGGTGCGAAGTAGGATAACCGCGACCAGGAAGGTGATTTTGCAGTGAACTCCGACGGCACGATACGATTTCGGGGACGAATCTGCGTGCCGGATCTACCGGAGCTCAAGGAGGAGATCCTGCGGGAGGCGCATACTGCCCCATATGCAGCGCATCCCGGGGGAACGAAGATGTACAAGGACGTCAAACAAACCTTCTGGTGGCCCAAAATGAAGGGAGACGTGACACGATTTGTGGCACACTGCCTGGTGTGCCAACAAGTGAAGGCCGAGCACCAGCGCCCGGCAGGGAAATTGCAACCTTTACCGGTGCCCGAGTGGAAATGGGACATGATTACCATGGATTTCGTGACCGGATTCCCGAGGTCGCCACAGGGACACGATGCAATATGGGTGATTGTGGACCGTTTGACGAAATCGGCCCACTTTCTGCCCATACACACGACGTGGACGCGGGAACGACTGGCGCAAACTTACATCAACGAGATAGTAAGGTTGCATGGTGTACCGACATCTATCACGTCGGACAGGGACACGCGATTTGTGTCGAACTTTTGGCGAAGTCTGCAACAAGCAATGGGCACCAAGTTGCACTTCAGTACGGCTTTTCACCCGCAAACCGATGGACAATCAGAGCGGGTGATACAGATCGTGGAGGACATGCTTCGAGCATGCGTTCTGGACTTGGGCGAAGGGTGGGCACGGTGTTTGCCCCTGGTAGAATTTGCCTACAATAACAGTTACCAGGCCAGCATTCAGATGGCACCGTACGAGGCCCTGTACGGGCGCCGCTGTCGGTCTCCAATATGCTGGGACGACTTAGGTGAGCGTAAGTTTCTGGGCCCAGAATTGGTGGAGGAGACCGAAGCAAAGGTGCGATTGATTAAACAAGAGACTACTGACCGCCCAAAGCAGACAGAAAAGCTACGCAGACAACAGACGCCGAGACTTAGAGTTCATGGTGGGCGAGCACGTGCTGCTCCGGGTTTCACCCTCCAAGGGAAACCGACGTTTCGGCATAAAGGGGAAGTTGAGCCCAAGATACGTGGGACCGTTCGAGATTCTGGAGCGCGTGGGACCGGTGGCGTACCGGCTGGCCCTGCCCCCGAACCTCGAACGAGTCCACAACGTGTTCCACGTTTCGATGCTCCGGAAGTACCTGGCAGACCCCTCTCATGCCTTGGATGCCTCCACCATTGAGTTGCGAGAGGATTTGAGCGTCGAGGAGACGCCGGTGTGGATTCTGGCAAGAGAGGACAAGAAGTTGCGCAACCGAACGATCCCCTATGTGAAGGTCCAGTGGAGCAACCACGAAGAACGCGAGGCGACGTGGGAACTGGAATCAAAGATGAGGGAATGTTTTCCCGAGTTGTTTAAGTGAGGTTTGAGTTTAAGTTTCGGGACGAAACTTTTTATAAAGTGTGAGTGGTGTAGTGACCCGACCCTTAGGGGTATTTTTGAACTCACATGTAATCGCTTAGGCCTTAAGCGAAATAAAATTATTTAATTTTCAAAAGTCGGTCGGGACAAGTGTGCTTATTTTTCTGTGATAGAGCGCGAAAAACGATGACCGACGGTGCGATCGGATTCGAAATCCGATGTCGGGATCTCCCGGAACGGGGTCCTTAGCGTTGCGGTAATTAGTCGCGCATCGGAAACCGTGCAAAATATCTTGCACCCGTTAGAGATAAAGTGGGTTATCTCGTAAGGATAATTAATTAATTAATTAATTATCCGGTGACGGAATTTAAATCCCCCTACGTACGAATTAGTTAAGGGATTTAAATTAGTGGGATTTTTTTTATCTCGTGATTGGATAAGAGATAAAAATCAGGGTATTTAGTTAAGGGATTTAAATTGGTGGGATTTTATCTCACGGATTGAATAAGAGATAAAATCCGGATATTTAAGTTGGGAGTTGGTTTTTCCCTTGATTATTTAATAAAGGTGGTTAAATAATCGGTGACTGGGATTTGGATATTAGAGATTTAAATATCCGGTAATTTGAATCCAATTGGGAATTAAATTCCCATGATTATTTAATAAAGGTGGTTAAATAATCGGTGGTCAGGATTTAAAGGAGATTAAATAACCGGTGGTCAGATTTAAAGGTGTTTAAATATCCCGTCAGTCGGATATTTTCTTGGGAAACAGAAACGGGGAATTATGGGTTTCCTACGTACGTAAATAAAGAAATTAAGAAATCGGATATTAGGACCGACGGTAAGGATTAATTAATTGAGGAATTAATTAAGTGAGGACGGTGAGGATATTAATTAAATGGGGTTATCGGTAGGGATTAATTAATTTGGTAAATTAATCGGAGTCAAAATACCCGAAAGGGGTTTTGACGGTGCGTATGCGGAAGGGAATGAAAGGATAAATAAATAGGGATTATTTATTTCCCCGCTTACCGAGCGAAACCCTATTTTGATTCTTCCGCCTCCTCAAACCCTCCTCTTTCGTACGTGCCGAAACCCCCAACCGGTGAGAAAAAAAAAAAGAAAGAAAAGAACCCTAACCGGAGGAAAGGAGAAGAAAAAAGGGGAGGGAGCCGATCGTCCTAAACGCCGACCCGAAGGCAAAAAGTGAGACCGGGCGACCTTCCCGACAATCCTCGGTGAGCAAATAATTTTTAGAAATTATTTGTAAATTTTTCCGTGTTCTCATTAGATTATCTTAACCGGAATTATCGTTCGAGGATTTGTATCGGATCTTAGTTGATAATTTATGACGGGTTTCTTGCTATCGAACTTCCGATCGACATTTTGGGTGTTCGTCGATCGACGGTTTAGCCGTTAGAATTGCCGGGAATTTTCCGGGAATTTTCCGGAATTTTCCGGGAATTTTTCGGGCGACTCCGGCGGGACATAGTGGGTTAACGGGAGGCCGCCGCCGCTGTTGTTAGACGGGAGGCCGCCGCCGCCGTTACCATGTTCGCGGGGTCGTCGCCGGGATCCCACGGGAGCGAAAACGGAGAAGAAATCGCGAACGGGGGCGAAAAACGGCGGCGAAAAAACGGAAAAAAACGGGGGTTTACTGTAGCATCCGTACGGCCGCGGTCCACGGACCCCGGCGTGCACCCGGTGCACGCCCCGCTACCCCAAAGGCGCAGACCCGGCGCACGAAACCGTGCGCCGGGCTGCACAGTGTGCGCGGTGCACGCCCTAGGCGTGCACCCGGCGCACGAGCTGGGGCCGACGATGTGTGAACCCGGTGCACGCTTTGAAGCGTGCACCGGCCCGGCCCAACCCGCGCGGTGCACGCTTCCTGCGTGCACCCGGCGCATGCCGCGCGGCCGCCGATGCGCAGACCCGGTCCACGGTGGTCCCCGTGCACCATCCGACAGCCCGGAGTTCATTTGCTCCGTTTGGGTCCGTTTTTCCACCGTTTTGAGCGCGGTTTTCGCCGTTGGGATCGTTATTTCAGCGGCTTTCATGTCATGGCAACTTGGGACCTACTTGGTCATTATTTTATTATGTTGGGTGCCGCGGCGGGGTTCCGGTTTTCGGTGAACCGGACAAGTTGGACTTTTCCGTCAAAAAGGTAAATTGGGTCTTTTGTTTTGGGATGTTAGTACATGTTTTGACCATAGTTTATCCGTGCGGACTTTTCTTAGGTCCGGGTGCACAGCGGGAGAGCGCGAAGGATATAGGTGTTCCGATTACTCTCCAACAAGGTGGGTACGGTTGCTATAAGTGCAACAAGTGCAGTAAGTGCATCTATCGTCATTAAAAGTGTCTTAATTTACCTAACAAAGTAGATGGACAGTTTAACCTTTCGCATAATGTTTTTATCTAACAATTGTTGCGGCTGCGGTCGCGGTGCCCACTACACGCCGATTTCGGCAATCCGGTTTCGGATGCTGCACGTACACGGGCGGATCGGGCCACCGCATGGGTGTACTTTTCCGGAGAAGTGGTCTTTGTGACTCGTGCTCCCCACGTGAGGTGGGGACCTCTTCACGGCTGCTATAGGGGCCGCACTAGCCCCGTGAAGGGGGCATCAATAGTCTTGTTCGGGGAAATGTTCACAACCCGACGGGACGGTGGTCTTGTTCGGGGAGATGTTCACAACCCGACGGGACGGTGGTCCTGTTCGGGGGATGTTGACAACCCCGAGGGACGGTGGCACTAAACTAAACAAAATAAGTAATGTGAGTGCAGGTTTTAGCGAAAGGTTCTGGTGCTTTCGGTTTGCTTTTCCTTTCTTGTTGATATTTAAACATCTACTTTGTTTGTCACTGACTTTACCCACTCCGTGACAGGTTTGACTAGGTGTAATAGTCGGGACGATGGTGAGGCAGCGATTAAAGGACATTAGTTGGATAAGGTTTATTCCATCATTCTCGCTTGGGTTATCTCATCTCTTTATATCTGAGTTTAAGTTTCAATGTTTAATTGTGGAATGTTGTGGATGTTGGATCGTGCGACTGTTTTGTGGTGTGGTATTGATAATGTTCCTTAATAACTTATATGCGGCATGTTTTATACCGAACAAAAAGGGGTTTCGAAAATGTTTTCCAAAACCAAGTGTCGTGTGGGCACTGCTTTGAAAACCTGTGGATTTATCCTTTCCAAAACGATGTAGCCGCCTTACTGTGAATGTGTAGACATTTTTAAAGGAACGGGTGTCGAGTGAACACCGTTTGCAAACTTGTAGGTCCTCTTAATGTGATTAAATGTCTTTACACTCTCGTACTTGTTGACTGTGACTGTGTGGTTAAAGATCGTATGTTGAATGTGTAAATAAGACGCCGTGCATATACAAAGGAGACTCTGTCCGCGGGCAGGGTGAATTTGTGTATGTGGCGGTCTGGCACGCACCGGGGTTGAAGTTTATGTTACCGTATTAAAAGAAAAAAAAAATAGACACGTTTTTCCGCTTCAGATGACTCAAAAACCCCCGGGGGCGTGACAGCGGGGCATCCGCGGGCGGCGGCATCCGCGCAGGCAAACACCGCGGGCGGCGACGTCCGCGTGGGTGGGCGCGCGGGGAGCCATCAAGTGTTGTAAGAGCGCCGTTTTTGGGTTTTCGTCGCGGGGTTAGTTTTGGATTTTCGTTTTCGCGGTGTTAGTGCGTTTTATTAATTATCGTTTTTGGGGACTTCTTTAGGTCCAAGTGCGCAGCAGGAGTGTGTCAAAGATCCAGGTGTTCCGATCTTCCCGCAACCAGGTGGGTACCCTTGCAATAAGTGCAATATGTCATCGTAAAAAGTATAATAACCTGTCTAATAAAGTAGATGAGATGTTTCAACTGATTAAACCTTTCGCATGAATATTTACCGTTTCTTCTATTATTAACTGTGGCAGCTGTGGGTCGCGGTGATTGTTACACGCCGGTTTCAGCTATTATGTTCTTAGATGCTTACATGTACACAGGCGGTCTGGCCACCGCATGGGTGTACTTTTCTGGAGAAGTGGTCTGGATGACCCGTGTACCCCACAAAAGTGAAAGTGCCGTGTGGGGACCTCTTCACGCCAGCTATAAGTTGTTACGGAATTTGAGTTGGCGTATTTCGTGAAATTTGTCTAGGTCTTGAAGATTGAAGATAAGAAGTATGGATCATATACCTCAATCTCAAGAAAGAAGAATTCAAAAGGATCAGGTACGTTTAACTAAAGATTTTTGGTGATCCGAATACTTGTCATAGTGTAGAAACACTTGGAAGAATTTTAATTGCATAAAAATCAAAAACTGGACATGGGACATGTTCAGGATCCGGATCGGGCATTACAATCCGGATCCCGAAGGGTGTTGTTCATCAGCAATTCAATCCGGACCTTGGAATTTCAGTCCGGATCCCGAATGTTGGTTTTTCATGCGCTGTCTCAATCCGGACCTTGGAATTTCAATCCGGATCCCGAACGTGTTTTGAGGAATTGTATGAACGATCCGGATCGTGAAATCCATCCGGATCCCGAATGTCCTCTTTTCTGGAAATAGTCTGTTTCGCTGAGACAGTCCGGATCGCCAATTCCAGTCCGGATCGCCGTCCTGTAAAATTCCAGAAAAGGTTAGTTTTTGATGTTTATCCTCTTCCAATGGTTTCTAACCTATAAATAGACCCTATGATTCATTTTTAGGGTAATCCGAACAGATCGGTAGAAGCCGAAAAAGAAAAATCCACATATAGAGAAGAAAGGAAATCAATAGATTTAATTCTATGTTTCTTCATCTATATTGATTAATTTGATTCTAGGTTTTCCAAACTCAGATTTTGAGTAGAATCAAATTAATGAATACTTAGATGGTATTTCCGATCTATTTCTAATCTAAGTATTCGGCGGATCATCACCACCCAAAAACAACGATTTTCCCAAAATCGGCGCGTGGACTCGCGTGGCCTTGTGGATTCAAGGTGCAACCGCTCTCGTGGATTCGGAGCGAGGTACGTTCGTGGATTCGAAGCGTGCTACTGGGTGAAGACCGTGGATTCGGTCGGACGTCGTGGACTCGACGTTGGACGCTGTGGATTCGGCGTTGGGCGCAGATCGTGGATTCGAGAAGCGTTGCGGAGCGAGCGGAGAAGATCTACTAGGAGCGTATGGAAAAGGTTGAGTCGTCTGTGAGTACGGTATATCACCTTGTACGTGTTTAATTCTAGTGGATTTCGCCGTGTTATCGGTCCCGTGGTTTTTTACTCCGGTTTGGAGTTTTTCCACGTAAAAATCTTGCGTGTTTATTTTTATTTCCGCATTGGGTTTTATTGCGCAATGATTTTTTGAGTGTTTACTGTTTACACCTATTCACCCCCCTCTAGGTATTTTTTCCCCTATTTAGATCCTTTAATATACATAACCCAACAAGTGGTATCAGAGCGGGAATAGGGTTGTAAACAATGGTTGAAGGTGGAAACATCAACAGACCCCCATTCTTCGATGGAACAAATTATGCCTACTGGAAAGTACGGATGAAAGCCTTTTTAATTTCCATCGACGAACGGGTGTGGCAATCAATTGAATTAGGATGGTCTAATCCAACTGAAATTATTGCTGATGTTCGCACCATCAAATCTAGGTCGAAATGGACCAAGGAAGAGATTGATTCATCTTCTTACAATGGTAAAGGAATTAATGCTTTATTTAATGCTTTGTCACAAACTGAGTTCTCTCGCGTCTCGGCATGTGAGACTGCGAAAGAAATCTGGGATGTTCTTCAAGTTACGCAAGAGGGAACTAACCTTGTGAAGATTCAGAAACTGCAAATGCTTACGAGCAAGTTTGACTCTATTTTATGGCAGAAAATGAATCTTTCACAGACTATTACACACGATTGCAAGACATCGTGAACTCATGTGCTAACTTGGGAGAGAAGATTCCAGAATTTAAAGTTGTAAGAAAGATTCTAAGAACTCTTCCTGAACGATTTCGCCCAAGGTCGCAGCCATTGAAACAATTAAACACCCGGACGAAATGCGTGTAGAAGAATTAGTTGGTGCACTTACAAACTTATGAAATGACATTTCCTACTAACTATTCTTCTGGAAAAGCATCCTCTTCTAAGTCTTCAGGTTATGCATTGAAATCAACAAAAGAAGAAGACGCGGATTCATCCTCCTCAGACGATGACGAGAACCTTTCTATGGAGGACTTTGAGAAGCAGCTCGCTCTCTTGACAAGGAAGTTTCGCCGCAACTTTCGAAGGGGTAATTCAAGCAAAACTCCATCCTTCGGAAAGTCGAAGAAAGGCAAGGGTTCTTCAAGTACAAGTCAAGAAAGCAAGAGAACTTCTCAAAGGATAAGAAAAGTTCAGAGGGACAAGTACAGTGCTTCAAATGTCGAGGCTACGGCCACATTGCAACGGAGTGTCCCAACAAGAATCCGGCAAAGAAGAAGGCGATGCAAGCGTCACTTGGGATGACAACTCACGTCAAATGAGTCATCCTCAAGTGATGAAGAAAGACAACGCAACGGCATTCCACGCGTCCACATCTTCACCCTTCATGTGCTTAATGGCAAGTACATCCGATTCATTGTCCAACTCCTCCCATGTTGAAAAGATGCAACGGACGACGAATCGAGTAATTCTGAAGGTGAAGATTTTGCTCTTGCCTACCATAAGCTTTTGAGGGATTCAAAGAAACTGGCAAAGCAAAAAGGAGTTTGAGAGGGAGATTGCAGGATCTCGAAGAAGAAGCAAAAAGGGCAACTTCTCTCTCAAACGCTCTTGAAGTGGAAAGGGATAATCTGATTAAAGCAAATGTTTCCCTTCAAGAGAAAAATGAGCTTTCGAGAAAGAACATATAAAAATGGTGGATAAAGCGAATTACTTCTTGAAGCTCTACAACGAGGCTCGACAGGAAAAAATGGAAATGACAAAGACCATTTCCAACTCAAGGATGACTTAAAGCGATTTTCTTCTGGAAGGAGTAAGTTGGACAAGCTTCTTGGTCTTGGTCAAACAAACCGTTCGGCCTCGGATACACTCAAACTGGAGACAGTCCAAGTTCGAGTGGGACAGTTTTTGTGCCTCAGTCGGTATCTCCTCCTCCGACACCGGAATTCACGACAAGCAACGACAACAAGCCTACTTCATCCTCTTCGGGATCGTCAAGATCTAAGGTATGTTTTCGTTGTGGTTTTTCAGGGCACATAAGGAGAAATTGCAAGATGGGAGCCAAACGCTCAACTCAAGCACTTCTTGCAACGACTACCAAAAGGTGATTCCTCAGAAATCAAATGCAAATCATTCAAAGGAAAAGAGCCTTGGTAGTTCACCGCGCAAGACGACATCATCAAGGAGCAGCAATCTTCTAACAAGACGCTTTCACCTAGGAGAATAACTTCACGATCATTACCGACGCATTCCAAAAAGGTTTGGGTGCGCAAAGGTGAAATTTTCCCTTGTCTTGTTACTAATATTTCCTTGCATGCATATGATAATTCGTCTTGGTATCTGGATAGCGGGTGTTCCCGTCACATGACCGGTGACAAAAACTGTTTTCAAAATTTTGAGAAAATCTCCGGAGGACTTGTAGTTTTCGGAGACGGTCGGTCTTCCAAAATTGTTGGAAAAGGAACAGTAGCTATTCCAGATGGCCCGGTTCTAAATAATGTGTTATTTGTTGATGGCCTTAAGACTAACCTCATAAGCATAAGTCAACTTTGTGACAATGGTTTTTCAGTTAATTTTTCATCTGATGAATGCACTGTAACTGATAAGGACCATGCTTTCTTTTTAAAGGGGGTTAGATCAGAAAACAATTGTTATGTTGTTCCTAGTAAAATTTCTGAAAAATGTAACCTAGCCTCTTTGAAAAATGAAACACTTTGGCATGAAAGGCTAGGTCACATAAACTTTAAGGAACTTGCTAGAATTTCAAACAAAGATGTGGTCAAGGGGGTTCCAAAACTTTCTTTTGAACAAAACATTGTGTGTGGCGGTTGCCAAAAGGGAAAACAGTCTAGGACTGCACACAAGAACTTGAACCACATTGGTACAAAACGGCCTTTGGAACTTTTGCACATGGACTTAATGGGGCCAACACGTCAACCATCTTTGGGAGGTAAATGGTATATTTTCTTGTTGGTTGATGATTTCTCTAGATATTCTTGGGTAGCATTTTTAAAAGAGAAAGCTGATACTTTTGATTCTTTTCACGAGATTTGCCATCGTATTATGACTGAAAAGAATGAAAAGATTACTCGTGTTAGAAGTGATAGAGGTGGAGAATTCATAAATTCTAAATTCATTGATTTTTGCACTTCCAACGGCATTAAACATGAATTCTCAGCACCCTATACACCTCAACAGAATGGTGTAGTCGAGCGCAAAAACAGGGTCGTACAGGAGATGGCACGTGTTATGCTTCATAGCCGGAATTTACCGTTATATTTTTGGGCTGAAGCGGTGAACACTGCTGTCTATGTAATTAATCGCGTGTATTTGCGCCCGGGGACTTTAAATACACCATATGAACTATGGTTTTGTAGAAAACCGAACATCAAATATTTTCGTATCTTTGGGAGTCGGTGTTTTATTTTACGTGACCGCGAAAATCTTGGAAAATTTGACTCTCGAAGTGACGAAGGGATTTTCTTGGGTTATTCTACAAACAGTAGAGCATATCGAGTTTTTAACTTGGAATCTAAGACGATCGTAGAATCGATAAATGTTAAGGTAGATGAAGCTTTTCACTTTGAATCTGAAAAATCTACCCTCGATATCTCTCTTGATGATGATACACCTGCTAATGCATCTTCTCTAACAATTCTTTCGATAATGATGATGCATCTAACGGTTCTTCAAGTTTATCTGATGTGCAGGAATCATCTCATGTACCTCCGAGTACTCCTTACCTCAAACGTTACGCATCTCCAAGGATCATCCTGAATCGAACATCATTGGAGACCCACAAGAAGGAGTTAGAACTCGGAGACAATTGGTTTGCGGATTCGCATGCTACGTATCCAAATCGAACCAAAGAATGTTGATGAAGCTCTTCAGGATGACTACTGGATTGAAGCAATGCAGGAAGAGCTCCATCAATTTGAGCGAAACAAAGTCTGGGAATTAACGAAGCCTCCGAAGCAACACAATGTGATAGGTACCAAATGGATTTTCAAGAACAAGAAAAATGAAGATGGTACTATCATCAGGAACAAAGCAGGTTAGTTGCTCAAGGCTACTCTCAAGTAGAAGGTATAGACTTTGATGAAACTTTCGCCCCTGTAGCTAGACTCGAGTCCATTCGTATATTATTTGCGATTGCTTGTCATTTTAAAATCAAATTATTTCAAATGGACGTTAAGAGCGCCTTTTTAAATGGGTTTTTAAATGAGGAAGTTTATGTGGCTCAACCGAAAGGTTTTGTGGATCATAAACTACCTAACCATGTTTTTCGTTTGAAAAAGGCTCTTTACGGTCTGAAACAAGCACCGCGAGCATGGTACGAAAGGTTGACAAAGCACCTTTTGGAAAAGGGCTATACTCGAGGGGGAGCTGACAGGACTCTCTTTGTGAAGCATTATCAAAACAATTTCATTGTTGCACAAATCTATGTCGATGACATTGTATTTGGCGCAACAAGAGATAATGATGCTTCTAAATTCGCGGAGACCATGGAAAGCGAATTTGAGATGTCCATGATGGGCGAATTGACATATTTTCTTGGATTACAAGTTAAACAAAACGATGAAGGAATTCACTTGTGTCAATCCAAGTATGCAATGGAGTTGGTCAAAAAGTTTGATTTAGAAAATTCTAAAGATTTTCCGACTCCAATGGGAACTAGCCATAAGGGACTTGGAAGTGAATCACATAGTGAGAATGTAGACGAGAAACTGTATCGCAGTATGATTGGAAGTCTACTATATCTCACGGCTAGTCGCCCGGATATATCCTTCAGTGTTGGGATTTGCGCGAGATATCAATCAGCACCGAAGGAGGTTCACCTGAAAGCGGTGAAACGGATCATCCGGTATATCAAAGGTACAATAAATTTCGGAATTTGGTATCCTATGGGAACAAGTTTGGATATTGTTGGATACTCAGATGCCGATTGGGCTGGATCAGTGGATGATCGGAAAAGCACGAGTGGTGCATGCTTCTATCTTGGCCATTGCCTTGTTGCATGGCACAGTAAAAAGCAAAACTGCATAGCACTCTCGACTGCCGAAGCGGAATATATTTCAGCGGGTAGTTGTTCAACCCAACTCATTTGGATAAAAAGTGTGTTGAGCGACTTCCGGATTTCAGCATCTTCGGTAACAATTCTTTGTGACAACACCAGTGCTATAATGTAGTAATCCGGATATTTTATTTTTAATAAATAAAATAAAAAGGTGAATTTTTGGCCGGAGTTAGATTTTAAAGATTCTAGTTTGATCTACTCGATCAGTTGCCTAAGTGCAAGTTGCACGAATTACGAGATAAAAAGGCTAACTTTTAATCCGGACGTGATTTTGGAAATCCGAGTTGACCGTGGCGATCGTCTCGTCGAACTGAGCGATTTTCATATACAACACTTTTTGATCCGACGGTCGGATCTTCCGGAAATAAAAGAAGAAGCAGACAAATTGAGGAATTAATAAAACAGTAAATCTGGGCACCGTACTTTAAGTTAGTACTGTTCATGAACAGTAACCCCAAATTCCGAACCCGTCGACTACAACATGGATCATTTTACTGTTCGAAATTCGAATTCAGTGATCCAGGTAGTCATTTTTATTGGCCTCGTCGATCCGGACGTAATGGCACAGACAAAATCTTCGTTTGACGACCCTGGAATTTTAAAAAGCGGGAAAACTGTAATTTTGGACAGTTTTTACGGACCCAAAATTCATCCGGACACCGTGTCGAAATATAAAAATTGCCATTTTAAAGGTTTTGACGTACCGGACGCGCTGGCGCAATCCGTTTTTCGTTCTGACGAGCGGAACGCCTCGAAAAGCATAAAATATCAGTAAAAAGGGGTCTTTTTCAGATTTATTTATTGGGAAGGGGTTTATGTGCAAAAAGGGAATTACAGACATGAGGACTAAACTCCAAAGCTTGAGTATAGAAAGGGGTTTTTGGCAATTGTGCAAAATACGCATGCAAAGGCATGCAAGAGGCCGCGCGACCCCTCGCTCTCCACCCCCCACGCGCGAAGCCGTTTCTGATGCAATCTGGAAGGTTCCTCATCCCTCTCTTCAACTCCCCCACACCCTGGCCGCCACCACCATCTCCTTCTACCATCTCCTCCAAAGCAGCCGAGAGAGAGAAAGAGCACCCAAGCTTGAGGTCTCTCGGGTGGGGAAAATTGTCGCACCTTTAGGAAGTCCGAAGTTGGCTCAGATCCAACTGGGGGGACTCCTCCGGAGTGCCGCATTCGAACCCGGTGCACCTCGGCACCCGCGGACGCCGACGCCGCCGCGGCCGCCATCACTTTTCTCCATCAATTTCCGACAAGGTAAGAAGGTTGGAAAATCTTTAATCATATTGGCTTTTGAACTCCACCATATTGTTCTTGATGTCGTGAGGGTTCTTTCCATAATGCCCGGGCCGGCGCCGTGCCTCCGGTAGCCGGCGGGAGGACACTTTCACCGGAAGTGGTTTCTCGGCCGATCTTGATCTCGGGAAAATTCTAACCGTTGGAACTTAGATCAAAACCGCTGGAATTGTTACTCTTGGTGACTGCTGGCTTTCCCCCAAGTTTGGAGAAGATCGGTTGACGGACTACACCCCACGACAAAGCCCTAGAACTTGATAAAGTGAGCCTTCGCCGGAGAAGCCTTTTCCGGCGCCGCCGCTGGACCTCGTCGCCGGCCACCACCACAGGAAGCCTCAGAGAGCCGAGGGGATTCATCTGGTCCAAGTTGGAGGACCCCTCGTGCACCGGATCAAAATCCGCCATTGGAGCTCTCTCGAGCTTGGCCGAGCTCCGCCGCCGGCGATCGCCGGGGCTCCGTGCGATGGGAAAGTGGCCCAGGTATGGTTGTAAGGTTGAATAGATACTTTTCATGCATTTGCATGTAAGATTTAACGTAGGTCTTCTTTCCTCCATTGTTGCACCATTAATGGTTGCCCGAGATCCACCAAGCATGGCCGGGGTTCGTCGCCGCCGCCTCTGGTCGCCGGCTAACCGCTCAGGTAACCTCTAAACTTGATAGGCATGCTTCCATTCATGATAGAAGCCCCCAAACCTAGCAGATGGCCTGCTTATTTTGGATAAGAGTTTGTATATTAGTATATAGATAATGCCCACCTTGTGTTCGATAAAATGTTTCAAAGAAATTTAGTTTGGAATTAAGGTTTGAGCACAATATGAAAGTTGTTGTAAAACATCCCCTGAGCTCAGTGCTCACTTCAGATCAAATGAGATCTGTGTGGATGTGTGCGAAGTGCTTTGTCAAACTGTTAGAGAGCGAGGAACTTGGATCTGATTGATCCATCACTTTGGACTGAAAGTAAGGTGAGCATGGGTATCCTGGCACTGTCCAGAGTCACTTTCATATACAAAGTTCGTCTGTTTGACGATCGGATTAAAAGATACAGCGAAATCGACCTTTTTCAATAATGTTGGAACAAAACTAAGTTTCGGGCTGTTAGAGAAGCCGCGATAGTGCATTCCTGGCTATTTTGGGGTCACTGGACGCGGTGCTCGCGTCAGATTTAGTGTTTGAAGTCTCGAAGAAACAAAAATGTATTTTGGCTATGTTGGAGAAGAACTTTATGGGCTAAAGTTTTCCTCGGGTCTCGTGCTACTCCCAAATGGTGAGCACGAGCTTCGTCATGTCAAAATGGACACGCTGAAACTTACGGCGCTGTCATCGGACTTCTGGTTTGGAAGAACGAGCGAAAACAGCACTCAAAACGGCATTAAAAGTGTAAAATTAAGAAACCTAGGGGTCTAAACGCAAAATCCACATTGTATACTATTTAGTTAAACTACTTTAATGATTCCTAAGCTTTTCGTTAGGAATCCAACGGCTCCCTTGAGCGAAATCGAAAATTCGGTTCGAAAATCGGCAAAATTGTCGGTTT
>CM054931.1:25224756-25278029 GCA_029168755.2 Tillandsia fasciculata | reverse complement strand
TTTTTTTATGGAAGGTTTTTAGGGCATTAACGGGATTAGAGAAGCCACTGAGTGTAATGGAGCTTGCAGCGTCGAAAACGGACTTCAGAAATGGATCCGGCGCGAAAAACGGATCAAGTGGGCCTTTCGGGAGCTTTCGCCAAAATTTTGGATGAGAATTTGCAGAAACGGACGGCGAATTCGGACTCAGCGCGCGAAAACGATCAAAATGGTATATATAACTTATTTTTCGGAAAATTTACTGTTCACCGAACAGTAATTCCGGCGACACTGTTCCGGGTCCGGCGGCGGCCGGCGGGCGGCGGCGGGCAGCGGCGCGCGGCGGCGCAGGGCGGCGCAAGGGCGGAGAAGGGCCGCGGGCAGGCGCGGGCAGGCGCAGGCGGGCGCGGGCAGCGCCGCAGGCGCGCGGGTCCACAGACAGGCGTGCACCGGGGCACCGAAGATTTGGAATGCCACGTGGCAGCTCCTGATTGGTCCGGCGGCGTCAAAGGAGGCGGCGTTGTCTGTGACACGTGGCATCACGTGATTGCCGACAGGATCCGGAAGACCCGGCGCGTAGACCGGGCTCGTGCGCCCCGTGGACCACGTGGGACACGTGGCCACTGTTCATTGGCGGGCGCACGGCCGACCACGTGCACCGGGCGCGTGAAACACGTGGGCGGCTGGGACACGTGGCGCAATATCATTGGCTCCTGTTTGGCTGTTTCGTGTTCTGGAACACGCGGCGCAATCTGAGTGGCGGATTCGGTGTCCCGTGTTCGGCCCGGATTCGGTGTGCAGCCCGAATAGGGATTTTGGCCCATTATAAATACCCCCTCTCTCTCTCTATGCCATTTGCGAATTCTAGAGAGAGAATTTGGCAGTGAGCCCTTAATGAAAGTTTTTCCTCTCTCTATCCTCTATCTACCCTAGAAATTTCAGAACTTTGGGATTTTCCGACAGCGAGTTATCTGCGACACGGCGCACTGCGACGATTTCCAATTTCGGCCCATTTTCCGTCACAGTTCAGTCGGAAATTCGCTGTGTGCTAACCAGGAGGAATTTTTGAACGATTTCTTCGACAGCGCGACCGTAAGAGGTAAGGCTTCGTTTTTCGTGTTGATCACTTTGCTCCGTTTCGCACTTTTGGCACGGTTCCCGAGGCACCTTTGACCCCCCTTTTTGCTGTGATATTTTCTGGACAGCCCCGACTTCTCTGATTTATATCTTGGCCTAGGAACATCGGATCGAGACGTTTAAGTAGTCGATTTTGATCTACTCGTCGCAAGGAACGCAACCGTAATTTTTCTGGATTATCCTGAGCACTGTACAGAGGTGAGAATCCCCTTTTGTGAACTGGCTGGAAAAATAATAATAAGGCTGTATTTTGGGATCCGTGTTTACACCAGGTGTATTATTCTGTTCAGTTGTGCTCTTTTTCGACGAGTAGCGGGGGTAGGAGACTGCGGACAGCAAGGAGACCTTTTTGGGTGTGGATCACGCTTTTCGAGGTGGGTGGTTGTTGCTTACCTCACTTCTGACTATCTCACTAGGAGTATTAGAGACTCCCGACTTTAAACTGATAATCGGTGTTTTAATCATGAAATTCATAAGTAAAAACCCCACAAATAATATGGCAGATCTTTTATGATAAACTGGGACGTTATTGCTGGACATATGCTGGAACCTATCATCGCATGCAACAAACTTATCATAAAATCATCTTTTTCTAAATAAATATCCGATATTTTCTTTCAGTTTTCAACAGTAACCCTTTGCATGCTTGTTTGGACATCTAGATAGGCCACTATTTATTGCTACACTATTTTTGGGACTTGACTTAGGAGAAACCATGTTTTACTATTCTCCTTCGCATCTGGATTCATGTTGCTCGGTTTGAGCAGGGTTTGGGATAGTGTAGCTGAGGCTTTGAGTCTGGGACAGGTTAGACTCTATTATGGGTTGTGGGGCATTATGGTAACCGCAGACATCAGGCGGTTGGCCAGAGGTTGACTATTTTATCAGTTTTGGTCTTATGGGTTATTACGGTAACCGCGGACAGTAGGCGGTTGACCGGATAATTATCTTTACATCAGATTGGGTATAGATTTCATTAGTGGACGGATTTTCCCACTTTGCTCATAGTCATGATCTAGTCCTGCTATACAGAGATACTGGTTACAGGGATACTTATTACAGAGGCATTTTACTCGTGTGGGTCGCTCCCCTCGAGTGCGACTCCGGAGTGCGCGCGGCAGACTATTCATGAGTCCTTGAGACTCCTTTTCGCATCGGTGTTATGTGTGGGCTGGCATACCCGATACGACACGGCACGGCAGAGCAGGCAGTACCAGTTTTCACTGGTGACTAGATTGGGTCTATTCAGGCAGGCAGGATAGATACTGAGGCATACATATAGTCATTTCTTTTGGCATGGCAGTAGAGGCATAGTAGTGATAGTTTCCCCTTTTCAGTAGTCTCTATAGCATACCACTGCCCTTCCCTTTTGCCTCTAGTAGTCCTAGTGGGTGCGTCAGTGTTTGAGGTTTTACCCACTAGGGGAGGCTACTGGTTTATCTAGTAGTTCTCACCCCCATTATTGTTCTCTGTTTCTTCTCCTTTATATTGCAGAGTCGTCTGCGGGAGCTGATCGAGGTAAGGGGATCGCTGAACAGATAGATCTCCTGTGAGCTGAGGGATTGTATTAGTCAGATATTGTACCCAGACTATTGTGCTTTCCTTTTATTTTAGGTCTGGCTATAGCCAGCTGGATGTATCATTTTGGTGAGCTGGGAGACTATTGTATTGATACAGCTTTACTTGGATTTCAGTTACTATGTGGTTCTTCTATTTCAGCTCTGTTTTATGCTCTTTTATTGTACATCTTATATCTGAGCAGGTTACCAGCGCTTCGTGT
This sequence comes from Tillandsia fasciculata, assembly GCA_029168755.2. Classification (NCBI taxonomy): domain Eukaryota; kingdom Viridiplantae; phylum Streptophyta; class Magnoliopsida; order Poales; family Bromeliaceae; genus Tillandsia; species Tillandsia fasciculata. The sequence goes on along the minus strand of CM054931.1, from coordinate 25,275,133 downwards.
ACGCGGAAAATTCCGTGTGCACGGCGGATCTGTAGACGGACCCGGGTTCTGGTTTACACCCGGGGCGTGACAGATTAAGTTGGTATCAGAGCTTAGGGATAGGTCAGTTGGGACATAGGAAACCCTAGGCTTTTAGGCAGACCCTAGGATGATAGGTCGTGAGAGACGGAACTTTTTGCGAAAGTCGTTGATTTATTTGTTTGACTCTTCTAGTAGGAGAAGAGGGATCGACATATCCTATTTCTAGTGAACAGTTATGTTGGCTGCAGACAACATAAAGTCACAGAAATAGGGGGATGTCCTTGACTTTCGCTAGATTGGGTCGTGTGGGGTTATGTTATTGATGGTGGTTCCTTGTGGCAGGATGCCTCCGCGACGCAGGATGTTGACGCGTTCTCAGCCCTCTTCCCCTGAGCCAGATCAGGAGGAGTCCGGGCAGGGTCAGCATAGTGAGGTGCAGGAGCTACAGGCTCAGATGGCTCAGATGTCGGAGGCTGTTCGGCGTCAGGAGGAGGCTATGAGTCGGCTGACGCAGATGTTAGAACAGAGAGCGCAGCCTGTTGTAGCACCCCCAGAGAGTTCTCCAGTACCATCATCCCCTGCTGTGGCTCCCCCAGTTGTACCAGTGACCCCAGCATCCCCTGTCGCTCGGGGTAATGGTAGACAGCCGTCTGGGTTGACGGGATCTCTTACACCGGCAGAGCAGCGGGGATTGGTGGACATGTTGATAAGGTTCCGCAAATTTGACCCACCCCATTTTTCGGGGCAAAATATTGAGCCGTGGGAGGCAGAGTCATGGATCACGGCAATGGAGCGACGTTTTGAGACGTTGTTTATCGAGGAGCGATATCAGGTGATATTGGCGACGAACTTTTTGGAACACAACGCCGAAGCATGGTGGCGGCGTGTTCGACCGGCGGGTCCGCCTGGGGCTCAGCTCTTGGCCTGGGCGGAGTTCCGCAATCTCCTTCTCGGGGCTTTCTTCCCAGAAAGCGTCCGGCAGAGGTTGGAGGAGCAGTTGAGAAACCTCCGACAAGGAGATCGGCCCGTACACGAGTACATTGCCAATTTCAATCAGTTGTTGGCAAGTGTACCGAACGTGGCCAGGGATGAGGCGCACCGGATCTACATGTTCGAGCGAGGGTTGCGCCGAGACCTTTTTCAGTTAGTTCGTTCACGTAGGTTGCAGACCTTGGAGGCCTCGATGGAACAGGCACTCTATGTCGAGTGCGGGGAGGTAGTAATGGAGGAGGTAGCTCCAGCTCCCGTAGTGATTCCGGGGGCGAAGCGACCGGCACCGGAGGTTGGGGGACAGGCTAGTTCGTGGAGGCCGCCACGACCGCCGCGGCCTCAGTTTTCCAGCCGTGGGCATTCTGAGCGGCGAGGGCCTGGTGGATCCCAGAGGCCCCAGCAACAGCAGCAAAGATCTCAGTCATCGCAGCGTGGACCTCAGCGGCAGCAACGGTCTCAGAGACAACAGCAGCAGTCGAGACCGACCCAGCCTACAGAGACGTGTGTTTTCTGCAAAGGCCAGCATCCATCAAACACGTGTGATTTGAGGATTGGCCGCTGTTATCGATGCGGACAGCCGGGTCATATACGAGCTACTTGCCCGGTGGCGACATCTGCAGCACCTTCTTCAACATCAGCTCCTTTTGCACTACAGCAACGACCGCCATCTCAGCAGCGACCTTATGCTCCGGCAAGCAGGCCATCTTCTTCCCATCCCACAGACTATCGCCCTCCAGCTCAGAGCGGGCGAGTGTATGCTGCGAAAGTAGAGGACTTTTCGGCAGCAGATCATGTGGTGGCAGGTATCACCTTACTTTCTGACATTAGGACTCGTACTTTATTTGATACTGGAGCATCACATTCTTTTATTAGTAGATCGTTTGCATCATTACATGGGTTAGAGGTAGGACTTTTGCCACGTGCACTAGAGGTTCAGATTCCCGATCACACTTTGCACGTGGAGGAGTGTTGTTGGTCCTGCCCGATGCAAATTGAGTCCTGGATTATGCCAGCAGACCTATTGGTCTTGAAACAGCTGACGGACTTTGACGTGGTTCTCGGGATGGACTGGCTGGCTCGATATTTCGCGACTATTGATTGTGCCGCGAGGATTATCACATTTAGAGAGCCAGGCCAGGAGATGTTTGTATACCGGGGATGTCAGAGTGCTTTCTTTGCCTCTATGATTTCGACTTCCCGAGCAAGGCAGATGATCCATCGCGGATGTGTAGCCTTTTTGGCTAGTGTTGTTGAGGGGCCTACGGCGGCGGTGGGACTCGGGGATATCCCTATTGCCCGCGAGTTTCCGGATGTCTTTCCACCTGAGCTGACTAGTATGCCGCCAGATAGAGAAATTGAGTTTGTGATTGACGTAGTTCCAGGAACTGCGCCAATCTCTAAGGCTCCTTACCGGATGGCACCGGCTGAGCTGCGAGAGCTTAAGGCGCAACTCCAGGATTTGATGGATAAAGGTTTTATTAGACCAAGTGTGTCGCCTTGGGGAGCGCCGGTGCTATTCGTGAAGAAGAAGGATGGGTCACTACGATTATGTGTGGACTATAGGGAATTGAATAAAGTGACCATCAAGAACAAGTACCCTTTGCCGCGCATTGATGATCTCTTTGATCAGCTGCAAGGGTCTTGTGTCTTTTCCAAGATAGATCTGCAATCCGGTTACCACCAGTTGAAGGTGAAGGCCGAGGATGTCCCGAAGACAGCTTTCAGGACACGGTACGGGCATTATGAGTTTACAGTTATGCCTTTTGGGCTGACTAATGCCCCTGCCGCATTCATGGATTTAATGAACCGAATCTTCCGACCATACTTGGATCGATTCGTAGTAGTATTCATCGATGACATTCTGGTTTACTCCCGAAGTGATGCTGAGCATGAGGAGCATCTGAGGATTGTACTACAACTTCTACGAGAAAAGAAGTTGTATGCCAAACTGACAAAGTGTGAGTTTTGGCTTCGGGAGGTAGCTTTCTTGGGCCATGTGATTTCCGCCGCTGGTGTGGCAGTAGACCCGGCGAAGATTGAGGCAGTTCGGGATTGGCCCCGACCGACAACCGTTTCTGAAGTACGCAGCTTCATGGGATTAGCTGGGTATTATCGTCGGTTTGTGGAAGGCTTTGCGAAGCTCTCCACACCTCTCACTCGTTTGACGCGCAAAGGAACCAAGTTTATTTGGAGTGAGGACTGCCAGAGGAGCTTCGAGGAGCTGAAGAGTAGATTGATGACCGCTCCTATCCTTTCCCTCCCAGTTATGGGGAAAGGATATGTGATCTACAGTGACGCATCGCACAATGGACTTGGTTGTGTGTTGATGCAGGAAGGGAGGGTAATTGCTTATGCATCGCGACAGCTCAAGGATTATGAGAAGAATTACCCTACCCATGACTTGGAGCTTGCTGCCGTAGTGTTTGCATTGAAGCTTTGGCGCCATTACCTGTATGGGGAGCACTGTGAGATCTACACCGACCACAAGAGCCTAAAGTATCTGTTCACACAGAAGGAGCTAAACCTAAGGCAACGCCGATGGTTGGAGCTGTTAAAGGATTATGACGTGGAAATCCTTTACCATCCAGGTAAGGCCAATGTGGTTGCTGATGCTTTGAGCAGAAGAGCAGTGCAGAGTTTGTCCATGTTAATTACAAATCAGGCGCCACTATTGGAGGAGATGAGGCGACTTGAGATAGAGGTTGTGTCCCCTGGGGTCTCTGCAAGACTAACCTCTTTAGTCGTGCAGCCCACTCTGATGGACAGGATCAGGGAGAAACAGAGTGAGGACCCCCACTTGACCAAGATTAGAGATCAGATTCCGAGTGATCAGTCAGGGGATTTTAAAATGGATGTTTCGGGAGTACTGAGGTACAAGGACCGAGCATGTGTGCCAATGGATGCGGAGATCAGAGAGCAAATATTGCGAGAGGCCCATTATACACCTTATACCCTGCACCCTGGTGGGACTAAGATGTATAAGGACCTCAAGGCACACTTCTGGTGGAATGGCATGAAAAGAGATATTGGGAGATTTGTGGCTCAGTGTCTAACTTGTCAGCAGGTGAAAGCTGAGCATCGAGTGCCAGCTGGCAAGTTACAGAGTCTCCCAATTCCCACGTGGAAATGGGACCACATTACGATGGATTTTGTGGTCGGATTGCCGAGGGCACAGGGAGGTGCTGATGCTATCTGGGTAGTTGTAGATCGACTTACCAAGTCAGCACACTTTTTGCCTATACAAACTACTTGGTCACTCGAGCGACTAGCCCAGTTATATCTTGATGAGATAGTGAGGCTACATGGAATACCAGCCTCCATAGTATCAGATAGAGACCCAAGGTTTGTTTCGCATTTCTGGAGGAGTTTGCAAACAGCCTTGGGGACTGAACTGAGGTTCAGTACGGCTTTCCATCCGCAGACTGATGGGCAGTCAGAGCGGACTATACAAATCCTGGAAGACATGCTGAGGGCTTGCGTCTTAGATTTCGGCGGAGGGTGGATTCGACACTTATCTTTAGCTGAGTTCGCGTACAACAACAGCTTTCAAGCGAGCATTAAGATGGCTCCGTTTGAAGCGTTGTATGGACGCAAGTGTCGATCACCACTTTATTGGAGTGACGTGGGCGAGAGGCGGACCTTGGGACCAGATGTGTTGTTAGAGGCAGAAGAGAAGGTCCGAGTGATTCGGAAGCATCTTCAGACCGCCCAAAGCCGACAAAGGAGTTATGCCGATGTTCGGCGACGAGACTTAGAGTTTCAGGTTGGAGATCATGTATTCCTGAAAGTCTCGCCGTCCAAAGGAATCAGGAGATTCGGCATTCGTGGGAAACTTAGCCCCCGATACATTGGACCCTTTGAGGTATTGGAGCGTATCGGGCCAGTTGCTTACCGACTTGCACTTCCCCCGAGACTTGCTGGTGTCCACAATGTATTTCATGTTTCTACTCTGAGGAGATATGTCTTCGACCCGTCGCACGTCATCGACTTCACACCGCTCGAGATCAGCGAGGATTTGAGGTACGAGGAGCGTCCACTGCGAATTCTGGATCGAGAGGTGAGAGAATTGCGCAGTCGGACCATTCCCTATGTGAAGATCCTTTGGAGCAATCATGACGAACGCGAGGCGACATGGGAGCTCGAGTCAAAGATGATGGACACCTACCCCTACCTGTTTGAGGCTTTGGACTGAGGTATGATTTTCGTTTCGAGGACGAAACTCTTTTTAGTGGGGGAGGATGTGATGATCCGGATTTTTTATGGAAGGTTTTTGAGGCATTAACGGTGATTAGAAGAAGCCACTGAGTGTAATGGAGCTTGCAGCGTCGAAAACGGACTTCAGAAATGGATCCGGCGCGAAAAACGGATCAAGTGGGCCTTTCGGGAGCTTTCGCCAAAATTTCGGATGAGAATTTGCAGAAACGGACGGCGAATTCGGACTCAGCGCGCGAAAACGATCAAAATGGTATATATAACTTATTTTTCGGCAAATTTTACTGTTCACCGGAACAGTAATTCCGGCGACACTGTTCCGGGGCCGGCGGCGGCCGGCGGCGGCGGCGGGCAGCGGCGCGCGGCGGCGCAGGGCGGCGCAAGGGCGGAGAAGGGCCGCGGGCAGGCGCGGGCAGGCGCAGGCGGGCGCGGGCAGGCGCGGGCAGGCGCCGGTGCGCGGTCCACAGAACAGGCGTGCACCGGGTGCACCGAAGATCCCAAATGCCACGTGTCAGCTCCTGATTGGCCCGGCGGCGTCAAAGGAGGCGGCGGTCGTGCGACACGTGGCATCACGTGATTGGCCGACAGGATCCGGAAGACCCGGCGCGTAGACCGGGCTCGTGCGCCCCGTGGACCACGTGGGACACGTGGCCACTGTTCATTGGCGGGCGCACGGCCGACCACGTGCACCGGGCGCGTGAAACACGTGGGCGGCTGGGACACGTGGCGCAATATCATTGGCTCCTGTTTGGCTGTTTCGTGTTCTGGAACACGCGGCGCAATCTGAGTGGCCGGATTCGGTGTCCCGTGTTCGGCCCGGATTCGGTGTGGAGCCCGAATAGGGATTTTGGCCCATTATAAATACCCCCTCTCTCTCTCTATGCCATTTGCGAATTCTAGAGAGAGAATTTGGCAGTGAGCCCTTAATGAAAGTTTTTCCTCTCTCTATCCTCTATCTACCCTACAAATCTCAGAATTTTGGGATTTTCCGACAGCGAGTTATCTGCGACACGGCGCACTGCGACGATTTCTAATTTCGGCCCATTTTCCGTCACAGTTCAGTCGGAAATTCGCTGTGTGCTAACCAGGAGGAATTTTTGAACGATTTCTTCGACAGCGCGACCGTAAGAGGTAAGGCTTCGTTTTTCGTGTTGATCACTTTGCTCCGTTTCGCACTTTTGGCACGGTTCCCGAGGCACCTTTGACCCCCCTTTTTGCTGTGATATTTTCTGGACAGCCCCGACTTCTCCGATTTATATCTTGGCCTAGGAACATCGGATCGAGACGTTTAAGTAGTCGATTTTGATCTACTCGTCGCAAGGAACGCAACCGTAATTTTTCTGGATTATCCTGAGCACTGTACAGAGGTGAGAATCCCCTTTTGTGAACTGGCTGGAAAAATAATAATAAGGCTGTATTTTGGGATCCGTGTTTACACCAGGTGTATTATTCTGTTCAGTTGTGCTCTTTTTCGACGAGTAGCGGGGGTAGGAGACTGCGGACAGCAAGGAGACCTTTTTGGGTGTGGATCACGCTTTTCGAGGTGGGTGGTTGTTGCTTACCTCACTTCTGACTATCTCACTAGGAGTATTAGAGACTCCCGACTTTAAACTGATAATCGGTGTTTTAATCATGAAATTCATAAGTAAAAACCCCACAAATAATATGGCAGATCTTTTATGATAAACTGGGACGTTATTGCTGGACATATGCTGGAACCTATCATCGCATGCAACAGACTTATCATAAAATCATCTTTTTCTAAATAAATATCCGATATTTTCTTTCAGTTTTCAACAGTAACCCTTTGCATGCTTGTTTGGACATCTAGATAGGCCACTATTTATTGCTACACTATTTTTGGGACTTGACTTAGGAGAAACCATGTTTTACTATTCTCCTTCGCATCTGGATTCATGTTGCTCGGTTTGAGCAGGGTTTGGGATAGTGTAGCTGAGGCTTTGAGTCTGGGACAGGTTAGACTCTATTATGGGTTGTGGGGCATTATGGTAACCGCAGACATCAGGCGGTTGGCCAGAGGTTGACTATTTTATCAGTTTTGGTCTTATGGGTTATTACGGTAACCGCGGACAGTAGGCGGTTGACCGGATGATTATCTTTACATCAGATTGGGTATCAGATTTCATTAGTGGACGGATTTTCCCACTTTGATCATAGTCATGATCTAGTCCTGCTATACAGAGATACTGGTTACAGGGATACTTATTACAGAGGCATTTTACTCGTGTGGGTCGCTCCCCTCGAGTGCGACTCCGGAGTGCGCGCGGCAGACTATTCATGAGTCCTTGAGACTCCTTTTCGCATCGGTGTTATGTGTGGGCTGGCATACCCGATACGACACGGCACGGCAGAGCAGGCAGTACCAGTTTTCACTGGTGACTAGATTGGGTCTATTCAGGCAGGCAGGATAGATACTGAGGCATACATATAGTCATTTCTTTTGGCATGGCAGTAGAGGCATAGTAGTGATAGTTTCCCCTTTTCAGTAGTCTCTATAGCATACCACTGCCCTTCCCTTTTGCCTCTAGTAGTCCTAGTGGGTGCGTCAGTGTTTGAGGTTTTACCCACTAGGGGAGGCTACTGGTTTATCTAGTAGTTCTCACCCCCATTATTGTTCTCTGTTTCTTCTCCTTTATATTGCAGAGTCGTCTGCGGGAGCTGCTAGGCCGTCGGCAGCTGATCGAGGTAAGGGGATCGCTGAACAGATAGATCTCCTGTGAGCTGAGGGATTGTATTAGACAGATATTGTACCCAGACTATTGTGCTTTCCTTTTATTTTAGGTCTGGCTATAGCCAGCTGGATGTATCATTTTGGTGAGCTGGGAGACTATTGTATTGATACAGCTTTACTTGGATTTCAGTTACTATGTGGTCCTTCTATTTCAGCTCTGTATTATGCTCTTTTATTGTACATCTTATATCTGAGCAGGTTACCAGCGCTTCGTGTACGCGGTAAATTCCGTGTGCACGGCGGATCTGTAGACGGACCCGGGTTCTGGTTTACACCCGGGGCGTGACACTAGTAGAAACTGGTACTGCCCGTTCTGCCATCATCTTCGGGGTATGCTTGCCAACGCATAACGCCGAAGTGACAATCAAACTCAACGATCTGCCGACTGACCGGTATCTACCCGGTACAGTCATCCGCACACTCCAGAGTGGCACTCGAGGGGAGCTACCCACACGAGTAACGTAACCAAGTCACAAGTATCACAAAAATAGCAGGACTGGATCACGACTATGCCCAAGTGGAAAAATTCATCCACTAAGAAACCCTGATCCCCCAATCTGATGCAAAATAAACATCCGGTCAACCGCCCAATGTCCGCGGTCGCCGCAATACCCCATAAGTCCATAATCTGATAAAATAACCAATATCCGGTCAACCGCCCAATGTCCGCGGTTGCCACAACACCCCCTAAGTCCACAATCTGATATAACAACCGACATCCGGTCAACCGCCCAATATCCGCGGTTGCCGCAACACCCCGCAAGTCCCCAATCTGGTAGAATAACCAATATTCGATCAACCGCCTACTGTCTGCGGTCGCCGCAATACCCCACAAGTCCACAAACTGGTACAACCTTTCCCAGACTCGAAGATCCCGGCTACACTATACCAAACCCCTACTCGAACCCGGGCAACATGAACCACATGTCTGAATAAAAAGAAGAAAAAGAGTAAACATGGTTTTTCCTAAGTCAAGTCCCAATATGATAGTGTAGCGGTAAATAGTGGCCTATCTAGATGTCCATAGAAGCCTGCAAGTGTTATCATGTCGAATGAAAGAAAAGTATCTAACAGTGTTGCCACATAGATCAGATCAGATCATGATGCCCCAATATAATAATCAATTTCACATAAAAGGGTTAAGTGCTATCATGGCATAAAACATGTCCCAATCATAATGTCTCAATCTCACTTGGATAGGCTAGAAGTTAATCCGTGTAAATTAAACATGCATCACTTTTCAACAGGGGACAATCAACAATCATATTTAGGGATATCTCTAGTCCTCATGTAAATACCTACCACTGTTGGGTTATACTAATATGGATCTAAATAGGGGAAAAAACACCTAGAGGGGGGTGAATAGGTGTAAACAATAAACACTCAAAAAATCATTGCGCAATAAAACTCAATGCGGAAATAAAAATAACACGCAAGATTTTTACGTGGAAAAACTCCAAACCGGAGTAAAAAACCACGGGACCGATAACACGGCGAAATCCACTAGAATTAACACACGTACAAGGTGATATAACGTACTCACAGACGACTCAACCTTTTACCATACGCTCCTAGTAGATCTTCTCCGCTCGCTCCACGACGCTTCTCGAATCCACGATCTGCGCCCAACGCTGAATCCACAGCGTCCAACGTCGAGTCCACGACGTCCGACCGAATCCACGGTCTTCACCCAGTAGCACGCTTCGAATCCACGAACGTACCTCGCTCCGAATCCACGAGAGCGGTTGCACCTTGAATCCACAAGGCCACGCGAGTCCACGCGCCGATTTGGGGTAAATCGTTGTTTTTGGGTGGTGATGATCCGCCGAATACTTAGATTAGAAATAGATCGGAAATACCATCTAAGTATTCATTGATTTGATTCTACTCAAAATCTGAGTTTGGAAAACCTAGAATCAAATCAATCAATATAGATGAAGAAACATAGAATAAATCTATTGATTTCCTTTCTTCTCTATATGTGGATTTTTTTTTTCGGCTATATTTTTCTATTAAGTCCCGTACCCTAAAAATGAATCATAGGGTCTATTTATAGGTTAGAAACCATTGGAAGAAGATAAGGATCAAAAACAGCCTTTTCTGGAAATTTTACCGACGGCGATCCGGATTGGAATTGGGCGATCCGGATTGCAGTAGCAAGAAAGACGGTTTCCAGAAAAACACTGTTCGGGATCCGGATCGAAGTCCCCGATCCGGATCGTTCATACAGTTTCACCAAACATCAACGTTCGGGATCCGGATTGCAAATCCTGATCCGGATCGTGCAAGCAAAAAGGTAAAACTAGTGTTCGGGATCCGGATCATGAGATGCTGCGATCCGGATTGAACCAGTGTATGAACGAACACCCTTCGGGATCCGGATTGCAAGGCCGATCCGGATCCTGAACATGTCCCATGTCCAGTTTTTGATTTTTATGCAATTAAACATTCTTCCAGGTGTTTCTACACTACAAGAAGTATTCGGATCACCAAAAATCTTTAGTTAAACATACCTGATCCTTTTGAATTCTTCTTTCTTGAGATTGAGGTATATGATCCAAAGTTCTTTCATCTTCAATCTTCAAGACTTAACACTTTCACGAAATACGCCAACTCAAATTCCGTAACAATCTCCCCCTTTGGCGGTTTCGTGACAAAACACAAATCCACAAAAGAAAATTCAAAAAGATATTTTTGTTGCTATCACCATACAACAAAAATTTACAATGGAGATCCAAAAATTAAAAACATGAGATAAACTCCTAAAACAGACTCTAGACTTAGACATCTGTACTCTCTGCACAAAGAAATCATTCTTGACAAAAGAAATCGTTAGATACCTCAAGAATTGAAACATACAAAACCAAATACAGAGATAGAGTTTATTCTCATCATGACATTTGAGAATTCAGATATGTAAGAGATCATAGAAAAACCAACATATCTTCTAAGCATTCAAAAACCAAATGTCACAAAATGTTAGTCCAACATCAACTTGTTAGTCATATTACATGCCCAAATAGTTAGTCGAATAGTTAGTAGGGACATGCACAAATCACAAGATAAAACCAAAGTTGAGTTGAAGTCATACTTACCTTAATGTTCACCACATTCACAAGTTTTCACATCATTGTTCATTGTTCAAGGTTCTCTCTAAACTCTCTCCCCCTTTTTGTCACAAAACAAAGCCAAAAATGTAGTCAAAACTACAAAGTTAAGGAGAGTTAAAAGTTCCATTAACATGAAAAACCTGAGAACTAAACTAACGCAAAGTAAGAATAAAACTAAATCCTAAAAACTGAAAATGCACTGCACGAAATTTTGTTTAGTCTGAAGTGTCTGAACTGGTACAGCTCAGTTTGCTTAAAAACCCCTTAAGCATCTTTGAAATATTGGAATATTTCTTCTTGATCTTCTTATGCTCAGATGAAATGTGCTGAAATTCTCTGGACAGCCTTTCCTGTTCAGCAGAAAGTCTTTGGTGTTCTTGGCGAATGGATGCCAATGCATCTGTTTCAGCAGTCATTCTCTCGGAGGTCGATGGATTCTGTGTAGATGCTGATGGTGCATCCTGGCCCTCAATCCATGGTGATTTATTTGTTGAATTCCAGAAAGTGAGCGTGCTCTAGTAAGAGGCTCAGTAATCTGAATGCCGCTTCTTTTGACACTTTTTCGTCTTGTATATTGTCTTGTTGTTGAGGCAGATTTCTTTAGCTTTTTGTTCTTCAAATATTGCCTATCCTCCTCATCAATTTTTTGTTGAACTTCTGTGAAAAATTCTTCCCATTCCTCTTCATCAAAGTCGGAGCTGTCTACATCATCAGTTTTTGTCTTGTCTCGAGGTGAGTCATCTTGTTCCTTTTTAACATTTGCACGAGTGTGCACCATTGTGACCAAGAGAAGGATTAACCATGAGAAACCCATTGATCCAAGTGCCTTGAGTTTAGAAAGTGTCCTGTGAAGACCAACTCAAGAACATGAAAAATTGTTAATTTTGAAAATTTTGAAAAATTGTACCCAAACAATCATAATCATGTAGAGAAGCTAAGAATCAAATTAGTTTTGCAAAAAGAATTTTAAAAATAGATCAATCGCATGATTTTCAAAAATTCCTCTTTATATGCCCTAAAACCGAATTTTCAGAAATCGAAGCCCAAAAATTCGTTAATCAGGAAAACCCAGCATATAATCAAAACTAATCTACCCAAAGTTCTTATTTCAAAAGAAATTTGACCAAAAACCATTCACAAACGAAAAAGATAGCAAAATTTTGCTCACGTTTTGAGCAAAAAGCAAAAACAATGAAAAAACGAGATTTTGATCAACAAAACTTACTTGGATTCGAAGAACTTGAGTTTGGAAAGCTTCGAGATGCAAGAAATCTAGAGAGAGATCTCTAGACAAATTTAAAAGAAATCAAATCCCTTCGGGAACCCTAGCCGTGATCCGGAATCGTGAATGTGATCCGGATCGGCTACCCGCAGGAAACAGCCTGCGTTCGGGATCCGGATCACTTACCCCGATCCGGATCGGCTTCAACTTTTTCTCCAGAAAATTTTAGAAAAATTTATAAAATCCAGAAAAAGTATGTAAGCACTTTACCATATCAACTTTAAACAAAAATCATCGTTTCATACAACAAGAAATAGATTATACAAATCTATCAAGAATACTCAAAAATGAAACGAAAATTTATGGAAATTAAAACACTTTCAACTTCAATCACAATCTATTAATGCAAAATGAAAGCATCAATAGATGGAAATCCCAGAAATTAGATAATATATCTACAATCTGTTGAAGGAGTGGCTCTTTGAGCATCTTTTAAAAAAACTATTACATTTTTTTACATAAATTCAACACGATTACAAGGTTCATTCAAAAATAATAAATCGGATACCGAGGTGGTAGCTCTTTCCTCCATGTGGTGGTAGTTTTCTCCTGGGATGTAACTCTTTCCACATCTTTTGAGCATATTACTCCCCCTCAATTGGCTATCAATTAAATATATAAGGTATTCAACCAAAAATTGATCTCGCATTCATACTCGACTAAGCAATCAAATAAGATAATGACTATACCAAGAGATCATTGAGAGAGAAATTGACTTTGATCACTTAAAAGATGACTTAATTAACATAAATGATCATTGCAACATTGAAATATTATGATATCAAAAGCATAATAAATTTCTAAATGTGTGGATGCAATTAAAGTCAATTATGATTTATGCTCAATTAATGTCCTATGCACAAAACATAGATAATGAACAAAACAAAAACAAAAACAAAACCTAACCTAAGCAAAAGTTTCAAAAAGGTTATTTCAAGGAAAGCATGCCAATTGCTTTACGCAAGTGAATAAAACGTTTTTGATCCAAAGGTTTTGTTAAGATATCAGCTAATTGATCCTCAGTTGAAATATATGACAGTTGAAGAATATTTGATTCAACTAGCTCTCTAAGAAAATGATATCTAAGTTCAATATGTTTTGTTCTAGAGTGCAACACAGGGTTTTTGAAATGTTAATAGCACTAGTGTTGTCACATAAAATGGTTACCGAAGATGCTGAAATGCGGAAGTCGCTCAACACGCTTTTCATCCAAATTAATTGAGTTGAACAACTTCCTGCTGAAATGTACTCCGCTTCGGCAGTCGAGAGTGCTATGCAATTCTGCTTTTTACTGTGCCATGCAACAAGGCAATGGCCAAGATAGAAGCATGCACCACTCGTGCTTTTCCGATCATCCACCGATCCAGCCCAATCGGCATCTGAGTATCCAACTATATCCAAACTTGTTCCCATAGGATACCAAATTCCGAAATTTATCGTTCCTTTGATGTATCGGATGATCCGCTTCACCGCTTTCAGGTGAACCTCCTTCGGTGCTGATTGATATCTCGCGCAAATCCCAACACTGAAGGATATATCCGGGCGACTAGCCGTGAGATAAAGTAGACTTCCAATCATACTTCGATACAGTTTCTCGTCTACATTCTCACTATGTGATTCACTTCCAAGTCCCTTATGGCTAGTTCCCATTGGAGTCGGAAAATCCTTAGAATTTTCTAGATCAAACTTTTTGACCAACTCCATTGCATACTTGGATTGACACAAGTGAATACCTTCATCGTTTTGTTTAACTTGTAATCCAAGAAAATAAGTTAATTCGCCCATCATGGACATCTCAAATTCGCTTTCCATGGTCTCCGCGAATTTAGAAGCATCATTATCTCTTGTTGCGCCAAATACAATGTCATCGACATAGATTTGTGCTACAATGAAATTATTTTGATAATGCTTCACAAAGAGAGTCCTGTCAGCTCCCCCTCGAGTATAGCCCTTTTCCAAAAGGTGCTTTGTCAACCTTTCGTACCATGCTCTTGTTGGGTTATAAGTAATTGGATCTAAATAGGGGAAAAAACACCTAGAGGGGGGTGAATAGGTGTAAACAATAAACACTCAAAAAATCATTGCGCAATAAACCCAATGCGGAAAAATAAAAGAACACGCAAGATTTTTACGTGGAAAAACTCCAAACCGGAGTAAAAAAACCACGGGACCGATAACACGGCGAAATCCACTAGAATTAACACACGTACAAGGTGATATACCGTACTCACAGACGACTCAACCTTTTTCATACGCTCCTAGTAGATCTTCCCGCTCGCTCCACGACGCTTCTCGAATCCACGATCCGCGCCCAACGCTGAATCCACAGCGTCCAACGTCGAGTCCACGACGTCCAACCGAATCCACGGTCTTCACCCAATAGCACGCTTCGAATCCACGAACGTACCTCGCTCCGAATCCACGAGAGCGGTTGCACCTTGAATCCACAAGGCCACGCGAGTCCACGCGCCGATTTTGGGGTAAATCGTTGTTTGTTTGGGTGGTGATGATCCGCCGAATACTTAGATTAAAGATAGATCGGAAATACCATCTAAGTATTCATTGATTTGATTCTACTCAAAATGTGAGTATGGAAAACCTAGAATCAAATCAATCAATATAGATGAAGAAACATAGAATAAATCTATTGATTTCCTTTCTTCTCTATATATGTGGATTTTTCTTTTCGGCTATTTTCTTCTGTAATAGCGGATGCCCTAGAAATGAATACAGGGCCTATTTATAGGTTAGAAACCATTGGAAGAAGATAGGATCAAAAACTGCCTTTTCTGGAGATTTTTACCGACGGCGATCCGGATTGGAATTGACGATCCGGATTGCAGAAGCAAGAAAGACGATTTCCAGAAAATGCCTGTTCGGGATCCGGATCGTAAAGTCCGATCCGGATCGTTCATACAGTTTTACCAGAACATCAATGTTCGGGATCCGGATTGCAAATCCTGATCCGGATCGAGGAAGCAAACAGGTAAAACTAGTGTTCGGGATCCGGATCAGAGGATGCTGCGATCCGGATTGAACCAGTGTATGAACCAACACCCTTCGGGATCCGGATTGCCGAGTCCGATCCGGATCCTGAACATGTCCCATGTCCAGTTTTTGATGTTTAAGCAATTAAAAATTCTTCCAGGTGTTTCTACACTATAAGAAGTATTCGGATCATCAAAAATCTTTAGTTAAACGTACCTGATCCTTTTGAATTCTTCTTTCTTGAGATTGAGGTATACGATCCAAAGTTTCTTCATCTTCAATCTTCAAGACTTAATACATTCACGAAATACGCCAACTCAAATTCCGTAACAATCTCCCCCTTTGGCGGTTTCGTGACAAAACACAAATCCACAAAAGAAAATTCAAAAAGATATTTTTGTTGCTATCACCATACAACAAAAATTTACAAAAGAGATCCAGAAATTAAAAACATGAGATAAACTCCTAAAACAGACTCTAGACTTAGACATCTGTAATCTCTGCACACAGAAATCATTCTTGACAAAAAAATCGTTAGATACCTCAAGAATTGAAACATACAAAACCAAATACAGAGATAGAGTTTATTCTCATCATGACATTTGAAAAATTCAGATATGTAAGAGAATCATAGTTAAAACCAACATATCTTCTAAGCATTCGAAAACCAAATGTCAAAGTATGTTAGTCCAACATCAACTTGTTAGTCATATTACATGCCCAAATAGTTAGTCGAATAGTTAGTATAGAGGCATGCCACCAATCACAAATAAAAACCAAAGTTGAGTTGAAGATACTTACCTTGATATTCACAAAGTTCAGTTCACATCATTCATTGTTTCATTGTTCAAGTTCTCTCTAACTCTCTCCCCCTTTTTGTCACAAAACAAAGCCAAAACGTAGCAAGAGCTACAATATGTAAGGAGAGTTAAAAAAAGTTCTATCAATATGCACAACCTGAGAACTAAACTAAAAGTTAGAACAAAAACTAAGTCCTAAAAAAAAAAAACTAAGAACTGCAAGGTCTGCAAGAGAGTAAAGCCATAAAAAAATGAACAGAAGGTCCTGCTCAGTCTGATGAATCTGAACTGGTACAGCTCAGCTTGTTCAAAATCCCCTTAACAGTTTCGAAATGTTTGAATACTTTTTCTTGATCTTCTTGTGCTGAGAGGAAAGTTGCTGAAGTTCTGTCGACATTCTTTCTTGTGCAGCAGAGAGTTTTGCTGTTCCTGACGAAGCTGTTCCAATTCATCTGTGTCTGTAGTCCCTTTCTTCGAGTGTGATGGGTGCTGTGTAGATGCAGATGGTGCATTCATTCCCGTAACCCATGGAGATTCAGTTTGAAGAATTCCAGAAAGTGAGCGTGCTCTGGTGAGAGGCCCACTATGCTGACTCGCACTCCTTTGGACATTTTTCCTTCTCGTATACTGTCTGGTTGTTGAGGCAGATTTCATTAGTCTTTTTCCTTTGGTAAATTTCCTGTCCTCCTCATCAATTTTTCGTTGAACATCTTTGAAGAATTCGTCCCATTCTTCTTCATCATAGTCTGAGCTGTCTTCCTCTGCGTCCTTCGTCTTGATTTGAGTTGAATCATCCTGTTCCGTTTAACAGATGTACTCGTGTGCACCATAGTGACTAACAATAGAAAGAACCAAGAGAGAGCCATTGATCTGAGTGCTTTGAGTTTTGAGAAAGTGTCCTGTGAAGAACCAACTCAAGAACACATGAAAAATCGTCAATTTTGAAAAATTTGAAAAATTGTACCTAGACAATCATAATCATGTAGAGAAGCCAAGAATCAAATTAGTTTTCCAAAAAGAATTTTAAAAATAGATCAATTCCATGATTTTCAAAAATTCCTCTTTTATGCCCTAAAACAGAATTTTTAGAAATCGAAGCCTAAAAACTCGTTTATCTTGAGAAAACCCAGCATAAAAGCAAAACTAATTGACCCAGAGTTCTTATTTCAAAAGAAATTTGATCAAAAACCATTCACAAACGAAAAAGTTCCAAGATTTCAACTCACGTTTGATGAAAAACCATAAAAACTGTGAAAAACCGAGATTTTGATCAATAAAACTTACTTGAATCCGAAGAACTTTGAGTTTGGAAGCTCCAAAATGCAAGAAATCTAGAGAGAGAAGCTCTAGAGATTTTAGAACAAAAGATTAGGGTAAAAGAAATCAAATCCTCTTTGTTCTTATAAAAACCCTAGCCGTGATCCGGATCGGATCGAGAATGTGATCCGGATCGGCTACCCGCAGGAAGAATCCTGCGTTCGGGATCCGGATCACTTACCCCGATCCGGATCGGCTTCAACTTTTTCTCCAGAAAAATTCAGAAAAATTCCATAAAATCCAGAAAAAGTATGTAAGCACTTTACCATGTCAACTTTAAACAAAAGACATCGTTTCATACAACAAGAAATAGATTATGCAAAATCTATCAAAAATACCCAAAAATGAAACGAAAATTTACGAAAGTTAAAACACTTAAAGTTGAACAACTTCAATTACATCTATCCTGATCTTATGTGTAATGCCTTTATCAAATCATCAATTTTGGTAAAGAAAATGAAATACCAAGATCAATAGATGTTTGAAATCCCAGATAAGTTAGATAATATATCTAGACAATCTGTTGAAGGAGTGGCTCTTTGAGCATCTTTTATAAAAATCCCACCTTATACCAACCATGAAATACGACTGAGTCAAGTATTTCAATATGAATTTCATCAACAATTTTCAAAACAAAAATTTGCTTTTCATTCATGGAGTATCTTTTTCTTTCTTTCATTTTCTCCATGTGGTGGTAGTTTTCACACTCCTCATTGGGATGTAACTCTTTCCACATCTTTTGAGCATTTTACATTTCATTGACTCCCCCTCAATTGGCTATCAATTATTTAATATATAAGGTATTCAACCAAACCATTGATCTCGAATTCATACTCGACTAAGCAATCAAATATGATAATGACTATACCAAGAGATCATTGAGAGAGAAATTGACTTTGATCACTTAAAAGATGGTTTAATTAACGTAAATGATCATTGCAACATTGAAATATTATGACATCAAAAGCATAATAAATTTCTAAATGCATAAAAGGATGCAATTAAAGTCAATTATGATTTATGCTCAATTAATGTCCTATGTACAAAACATAGATAAAGAACAAAACAAAAACAAAAAAAACAAAACCTAACCTAAGCAAAGGTTTCAAAAGAGTTATTTCAAGGAAAGCATGCCAATTGCTTTACGCAAGTGAATAAAACGTTTTTGATCCAAAGGTTTTGTTAAGATATCAGCTAATTGATCCTCAGTTGAAATATATGACAGTTGAAGAATGTTTGATTCAACTAGCTCTCTAAGAAAATGATATCTAAGTTCAATATGTTTTGTTCTAGAGTGCAACACAGGGTTTTTAGAAATGTTAATAGCACTAGTGTTGTCACATAAAATGGTTACCGAAGATGTTGAAATCCGGAAATCGCTCAACACGCTTTTCATCCAAATCAATTGGGTTGAACAACTTCCTGCAGAAATGTACTCCGCTTCGGCAGTCGAGAGTGCTATGCAATTCTGCTTTTTACTGTGCCATGCAACAAGGCAATGGCCAAGATAGAAGCATGCACCACTCGTGCTTTTCCGGTCATCCACTGATCCAGCCCAATCGGCATCTGAGTATCCAACAATATCCAAAGTCGTTCCCATAGGATACCAAATTCCGAAATTGATTGTACCTTTGATATATCGGATGATCCGTTTCACCGCTTTCAGGTGAACCTCCTTCGGTGCTGATTGATATCTCGCACAAATCCCAACACTGAAGGATATATCCGGGCGACTAGCCGTGAGATATAGTAGACTTCCAATCATACTGCGATACAGTTTCTCGTCTACATTCTCACTATGTGATTCACTTCCAAGTCCCTTATGGCTAGTTCCCATTGGAGTCGGAAAATCCTTAGAATTTTCAAGATCAAACTTTTTGACCAACTCCAGTGCATACTTGGATTGACACAAGTGAATTCCTTCATCGTTTTGTTTAACTTGTAATCCAAGAAAATAAGTCAATTCGCCCATCATGGACATCTCAAATTCGCTTTCCATGGTCTCCGCGAATTTAGAAGCATCATTATCTCTTGTTGCGCCAAAAACAATGTCATCGACATAGATTTGAGCAACTATGAAATTGTTTTGATAATGCTTCACAAAGAGAGTCCTGTCAGCTCCCCCTCGAGTGTAGCCCTTTTCCAAAAGGTGCTTTGTCAACCTTTCGTACCATGCTCGCGGTGCTTGTTTCAGACCGTAAAGAGCCTTTTTCAGACGAAAAACATGGTTAGGTAGTTTATGATCCACAAAACCTTTCGGTTGAGCCACATAAACTTCCTCATTTAAAAACCCATTTAAAAAGGCGCTCTTAACGTCCATTTGAAATAATTTGATTTTAAAATGACAAGCAATCGCAAACAATATACGAATGGACTCGAGTCTAGCTACAGGGGCGAAAGTTTCATCAAAGTCTATACCTTCTACTTGAGAGTAGCCTTGAGCAACTAACCTTGCTTTGTTCCTGATGATAGTACCTTCTTCATTTTTCTTGTTCTTGAAGATCCATTTGGTACCTATCACATTGTGTTGCTTCGGAGGCTTCGTTAATTCCCAGACTTTGTTTCGCTCGAATTGATGGAGCTCTTCCTGCATTGCTTTAATCCAGTAGTCATCTTGGAGAGCTTCATCAACATTCTTTGGTTCGATTTGAGATACATAGCATGCAAATCCGCAAACCAATTGTCTCCGTGTTCTAACTCCTTCTTGTGGATCTCCAATGATGTTCGATTCAGGGTGATCCTTGGAGATGCGTAACGTTTGAGGTAGAGGAGTAGACGGAGGTACACGAGATGATTCCTGCACATCAGATAAGCTTGAAGAACCGTTAGATGCATCATTATTATCGAAAGAATTGTTAGAAGAAGATGCATTAGCAGGTGTATCATCATCAAGAGAGATATCGAGGGTAGATTTTTCAGATTCAAAGTGAAAAGCTTCATCTACCTTAACATTTATCGATTCTACGATCGTCTTAGATTCTAAGTTAAAAACTCGATATGCTCTGCTGTTTGTAGAATAACCTAAGAAAATCCCTTCGTCACTTCGAGAGTCAAATTTTCCAAGATTCTCGCGATCACGTAAAATAAAACACCGACTCCCAAAGATACGAAAATATTTGATGTTAGGTTTTCTACAAAACCAAAGTTCATATGGTGTATTCAAAGTCCCCGGGCGCAAATACACGCGATTAATAACATAAACAGCAGTGTTCACCGCTTCAGCCCAAAAATATAAAGGTAAGTTCCGGCTGTGAAGCATAACACGTGCCATTTCCTGTACGACCCTGTTTTTGCGCTCGACTACACCATTTTGTTGAGGTGTGTAAGGTGCGGAGAATTCATGTTTAATGCCGTTAGAAGTGCAAAAATCAATGAATTTGGAATTTATGAATTCCCCACCTCTATCACTCCTAACTCGAGTAATCTTATCATTCTTTTCAATCATAATACGATTGCAGATTTCGAGAAAAGAATCAAAAGTATCAGCTTTTTCTTTTAAAAATGCTACCCAAGTATATCTAGAAAAATCATCAACCAATAAGAAAATATACCATTTACCTCCCAAGATGGTTGACGAGTTGGCCCCATTAAGTCCATATGCAAAAGTTCCAAAGGCCGTTTTGTACCTATGTGGTTCAAGTTCTTGTGTGCAGTCCTAGACTGTTTTCCCTTTTGGCAACCGCCACACACAAGGTTTTGTTCAAAAGAAAGTTTCGGAACCCCCTTGACCACATCTTTGTTCGAAATTCTAGCAAGTTCCTTAAAGTTTATGTGACCTAGCCTTTCATGCCAAAGTGTTTCATTTTTCAAAGATGCTAGGTTACATTTTTCAGAAATCTTAGTAGGAACTACATAACAATTGTTTTCTGATCTAACCCCTTTTAAAAAGAAAGCATGGTTCTTGTCAGTTACAGTACATTTATCAGATGAAAAATTAACTGAATAACCACTATCACAAAGTTGACTTATGCTTATGAGGTTAGTCTTAAGGCCATGAACAAATAACACATTATTTAGAACCGGGCCATCTGGAATAGCTACCGTTCCCTTTCCAACAATTTTGGAAGACCGACCATCTCCGAAAACAACAAGTCCTCCGGAGTTTTTCTCAAATGTTTGAAAACAGTTTTTGTCACCGGTCATATGACGGGAACACCCGCTATCCAGATACCAAGACGAACTATCATATGCATGCAAGGAAACATTGGTAACAAGACAAGGGAAAATTTCACCTTTGCGCACCCAAACCTTTTTGGAATGCGTCGGTAATGGTCGTGAAGTTGATTCTCCTAGGTGAGAGCGTCTTGCTTGAAGAATTGCTGCTCCTTGATGATGTCGTCTTGAGCGGTGTACTACCAAGGCTCTTTTCCTTCAATGATTTGCAGTTGATTTTCGAGGAATCACCTTTTGGTAGTCATTGCAAGAGGTGCTTGAGGTGTGCGTTTGGCTCCCGTCTTGCAATTTCTCCTTATGTGCCCTGAAATGCCACAACGAAAACATACCTTAGTTCTTGACGATCCCGAGGAGGATGAAGTAGGCTTGTTGTCGTTGCTTGTCGTGAATTCCGGTGTCGGAGGAGGAGATACCGACTGAGGCACAAATACTGTCCCACTCGAACTTGGAATGTCTCCAGTTTGAGTGTATCCGAGGCCGAACTTATTTCTTTGACCAAGACCAAGAAGTCTGTCCAACTTACTCCTTCCAGAAGAAAATCTCTTTAAGTCATCCTTCAGTTGGCGTATGGTCTCCGTCATTTCCAATTTTTCCTGTCGAGCCTCGCCGTTGAGCTTCAAGAAGTAATTCGCTTTGTTCACCATATCCATATAATTCTTCTCGAGTTGCTCATTGGACTCTTGAAGGGAAACATTTGTTTTAATCAGATTATCCCTTTCCACTTCAAGATCGGTTGAGAGAGAGGTTACCCTTTTTACTTCTTCTTCGAGATCCTGCAATCTCCCTTTCAACCCCTTGTTTTGCTTAGCCAGTTTCTTTGAATCCCTCAAAAGCTTATGGTAGGCTAGAGCAAAATCTTCACCTTCCGAATCATCTGATTCATCGTCCGTTGCAATCTTTTCAACAGTGGAGTTGGACAGTGAATCGGATGTACTTGCCATTAAGCACATGAAGGGTGAAGATGTGGTGGACGCGTGGAAAGCTGTCGCGTTGTCTTCTTCATCACTTGAGGATGACTCATTTGACGTGGAGTTGTCATCCCAAGTAACGACTTGCATCGCTTTCTTCTTTGCCGGATTCTTGTTGGGACACTCCGTTGAATGTGGCCGTAGCCTCGACATTTGAAGCACTGAACTTGTCCCTCTGAACTTTTCTTATCCTTTGAGAAGTTCTCTTGCTTTCTTGACTTGTAGCTTGAAAACCCTTGCCTTTCTTCGACTTTCCGAAGGATGGAGTTTTGCTTGAATTACCCCTTCGAAAGTTGCGGCGAAACTTCCTTGTCAAGAGAGCGAGCTGCTTCTCAAAGTCCTCCATAGAAAGGTTCTCGTCGTCGTCCGAGGAGGATGAATCCGCGTCTTCTTCTTTAGTTGATTTCAATGCGTAACCTGAAGACTTAGAAGAGGATGCCTTTCCAGAAGAATAGTTAGTAGGAAATGTCATTTCATAAGTTTGTAAAGCACCTACTAATTCTTCTACACGCATTTCGTCCGGGTGTTTAATTGTTTCAATGGCTGCGACCTTCGGGCGAAATCGTTCAGGAAGAGTTCTTAGAATTTTTCTTACAACTTTAAATTCTGGAATCTTCTCTCCCAAGTTAGCACATGAGTTTACGATGTCTTGCAATCGTGTGTAATAGTCAGTGAAAGATTCATTCTCTGCCATAGAGATAGAGTCAAACTTGCTCGTAAGCATTTGCAGTTTCTGAATCTTCACTAGGTTAGTTCCCTCATGCGTAACTTGAAGAACATCCCAGATTTCTTTCGCAGTCTCACATGCCGAGACGCGAGAGAACTCTGTTTGTGACAAAGCATTAAATAGAGCATTAATTCCTTTGCCATTGTAAGAAGAAGAATCTATCTCTTCCTTGGTCCATTTCGACCTAGGTTTTAAGGTGCGAACATCATCTAAAATTTCAGTTGGATTAGACCATCCTAATTCAATTGATTGCCACACCCTTTCGTCGATGGAAATTAAAAAGGCTTTCATCCGCACTTTCCAGTACGCATAATTTATTCCATCAAAGAAAGGGGGTCGATTGATGTTTCCACCTTCAACCATTGTTTACAACCCTATTCCCGCTCCGATACCACTTGTTGGGTTATAAGTAATTGGATCTAAATAGGGGAAAAAACACCTAGAGGGGTGTGATGACCTGGATCTCTGCGGAGTTGTGGTAGGGTCAGTGGTGACTTCGGGGGAGCCTGTACTGTGTTTCGGGAAGTATTTGAGCACGATTGGACACAAGTGTTGGATTTCGGACTTAAATGGATCACGTGGGTGATCGGGTGACTTCGTCGGATCTCTGGAAGTGTTCTCGGGCGAAACGGATTTTTAGATTTGGACTCGGCGCGAATTCGGATTGAAATACCTTTCCGGGGGCTTTCGGCAATTTTTAGAGTGAGAATTTGGCGAAACGGACGTCAAATTCGGATTCAGCGCGCGAAAACGCTTCAGGTGGACTATTTACTTGTTTTTTTCGGGCTCGGGTTACTGTTCATGCCGGAACAGTGTCGCCGGCGATCGCCGGCGGCGGCCGGCGGCGGCGAGCAGCGTCGGCGGGCGGCGGCGCCGCCGCGGGCGGCGGCTGAGGGCGCGGAAGGGAGCGCGGTTCACCGCGGGGGTCGTGCACCGGAGGCGGGCCACGTGGCGCCTTGCGGTTGGCCGGCGCAGCAGGCGCGGTCCACCGAAATTGGGCCCGGGTGCACGGTAGACCGGGGGGACACGTGGCGAGGTGTGGTTGGTCCGGTGTTGTGCTCCCGGTCCACGCAACTGTGGACTGATTTGACCGGGGCAGGTGACCGTACGCCCGGGTCAGCCGCGACGTGCGCGGTCCACGGCGCGACGTGCGTGGTGCACGGGCTGCCGGGCCACGTGGCGCATCGCCATTGGCGGGCTCAGGTGCTCCGGGTGCAGCGGGGTCTGAGGGAGCTGTGGACTGGACTGTGCGGTGGGCCGGGCCGCACTGTGCGCGCCCGGAAATCCTGGGCCGGCCCGTTACTGTAGCAGCCCGAATCCTGGGGTGCGCCCGAAACCAGGGACATGGTGGGAATTATTCGAATTGTTCATTTCAGCCTATATAAACTCCCATCCGAGCTGCCTTCTTTCCCCTTTTTCTCCCAAACCGAGCCCTTTCAGCCCGAGCTTATTTCTAGCAAAGTTCTTCCTCTTTTAGTCCTGGATCTTCCTACCAAATTTCAGGAATTTTGGTGGCACGAATCCCGAGGTTCCCCATTTTACGGTGCGGCGCGACGTTGCTTCCTTGTGTTCTTCTTCGGCGCAGTGTTCGTGTTTTTGCTCCCCTGAGCTACCCCGACATCGTTTTCCTGTGATTCTTGCACCAGTGGACTCCTAAGAGGTAGGACTTCATCTTTCGTTTTGGTCGCGCTTTCCCGTTTCGAGGTTTTGGCACGGATCCCGAGGCATTAAGTGACCCCTCTTTCTGTGATGGAATTCCTTGACAGCACGGAGTATTTTGGCCATATCTTTGCGCACGAGCGTCTGACGGGAACGAGCTTATACAACTTTTTCATCTACGGATCGCAAGGAACGCGCTCGTATTTTTAGTGGATTTTTGTGAATTTTATTTCGAGGTGATAATTACTGTTTTCTCAGTGAACAGTAATCAGCCCTTAATCCAGATTAGTGTATGAGTGTGCCCTCTTGCCGAATTTTTATCTTGGTGTACAGAACTCGGATTTGGGCGTGCAAGGTACCGTTGCGAAGCTATCGACGCGAGGATCGCCGTGATATTTTTATTGGAATTTTCTGGGCATTTCCTGCAGGTGATAATTTAACAGTTTGGAATTCGAGGTTGTATGTGGTTATGAGTGCTATAATTGGGAGCCTTGTGTAATTAGTGAGCTTTATATTGTACCAGGAGTATTGCGGGTGTGCTTAAATTGTGGGAGCAAGGATTTGGAGTTTTGGTATTTTCTAGCTGTACGGACTTGGACAGTTTGCACTTCAGGTGGGTGGTTGCTTTACTCCTCTTTTCTGATATACCCACTAGGAATATTAGAGAGGTCTTCTCTATTAGACATTTTGAATGCTCACTTAGTAGACATGCATGTTTAACTAAAATAATTATGAGCCTATCATCTGGAAAACACTGTAGTGGATATTTGATAGTGGTTGGGACTTGTACATGTTGGTATGGACGGAATGTTAGCGTTTAACCTTGCATGTGGTTTGGATTATTTATTTCGGATTATATGATTATCCTGTTAGTGGTTGGCACTACTTGAGGATTTTATGACATGCATAGGTGAATAATGATGCTTTATTATGGATCATGGACTATAGACATGTGTGGTTGGATAATGTTTTAGCATGATGGTTATATCTATGCGGAGCTATTAATTGTTACACATGTGAACCACTGTTGGACACCTTTTCCTTTATTTCCTTGAGAACACTTGCATGCTTGTATGGACATCTAGATAGGCCATCTTTTATTGCTACACTTTCATGCTGGGACTTGACTTAGGAGAAACCATGTTTGTTTTCTTTTCTCCTTCTTACTTAGACCTTTGAGTCTGGTTGCTCGGGTTCGAGCAGGGGTTTGGGATAGTGTAGCGGGGACCTGAGGGTCGGTGATAGGTTGTGTTTGATTATGGGTTGCGGGATTATAGCGGCCACCGCGGACAGTAGGCGGTTGACCGGATGTCGGATGTGGGACATGATTGTGTTTGTGGGTATTGCGGCGATCGCGGAT
The DNA here is from genome assembly GCA_029168755.2 of Tillandsia fasciculata. NCBI lineage: Eukaryota > Viridiplantae > Streptophyta > Magnoliopsida > Poales > Bromeliaceae > Tillandsia > Tillandsia fasciculata. The sequence continues at coordinate 25,248,774 of CM054931.1, read as the reverse complement.
TTTGGGCGATCGACCGGATGTTTATTTGTGCATCAGATTGGGGGATCTGGGCGTTCTTTAGTGGAGGGTGTGTTCCACCGGGGCTTTACAGTTGCGATTTACTCCTGCTTTTGGTACTTATTTTACCGGCGCGGTTATTGCCCGGTGGTGCTTTCCTCGAGTGGGTCGCTCCCCTCGAGTTCCCCTCTGGAGGCCGGGGCCGGACAGTTATGGACAGTTTTGCTATCACATCGGCGCGGCTTATTTGCCCGATGATGAGGGCGGCAGCAGGAACTTTGCTATCACATCGGCGCGGCTTACTTGCCCGATGATGGGGCAGTACAGATTGGGTTCATCTGGGACGGTTGGTTATGGTTGCATACGGTTATTACAGTCTAGGACTATGTTTTAGAGGCATAGTAGTGGGGGTAGTTTCCTTTATGCAGCATGTCATTATTGCTTACCTCACTTCTTTTCTTTTTGCCTCTGGTAGACCTAGTGGGTGTGTCAGAGTTGAGGTTTTACCCACTAGGGGAGGCTACTGGTTTACTAGTAGTTCTCACCCCCATTTTTCTTTCTCTTTTCTTCTCCTTTGTTTTGCAGAGCCTTCTGCGGGTGCTGCTGGGCTCGCAGCGGCGGGTCGAGGAGAGAGAGGACGGCCGAGTAGCTAGACAGCGGACCTGACAGTGAGTTAGTTAGACTTGCACCTCTTATGTATTCTATCTCAGACAGTTGTACTTTTACTTTTGGGGTCTGGCTTTAGCCAGCTGGTTGTACTTTTGTGGTGAGCTGGGAGAGAGACTTGTACCTTATTTTACAGTTATATTGTATTTTTACTTCCAGTTCGGTCTGAGATGTAGTATTTTATTTTAGTCCAGCTCTGTTTTATTGCTCTTTTATTGTTTTTCCCTATCTGAGCAGGTTTGGCGCTTCGTGTACGCGGGAAATACCGTGTGCACGGCGGATCTGTAGACGGGCCCGGGTTCTGGTTTACACCCGGGGCGTGACAGATTAAGTTGGTATCAGAGCTTAGGGATAGGTCAGTTGGGACTTAGGAAACCCTAGGCTTTTGGACAGACCCTAGGATGATAGGGCGTGAGTGGCGTGACATTTTGCGAAAGTCGGTGATTTGTTTAGTTAACTCTTCCTGTGAGTGAAGAGGGATCGACATAGTCTATTTCTGTTGAACCATTATGTTGGCTGCAGACAACATAAGGTTACAGAAATAGGGGGATGTCTTTGACTTTCGCCAGATTGGGTCGTGTGGGGTTTTGTTACTGATGTTTGGTTTTTGTGGCAGGATGCCTCCTCGACGTCGGATTCCCACCCGGGGTGTCCTTCGCCCCCTGTTGAGCCAGAGCAGTCCAGATCCTCGGAGCTTACTGAGTTGAGGGCCTTGGTGGCCCAGTTGGCGGAGGGGCAGCGCCGCCAGGAGCAGAGGATTGAGCAGCTGCTTGCTCAGAGGGAGGCACCACCCCCAGCTGTTCCTGAGGCCCCTGTGCCTCTTGTTGCACCTTTTGTGCCGTCAGCGCCATCTTCGAGTAGCGGGGCCCCTGGAGTTATTCAGCCTTTGACTGCGGAGGAGGAGCAGGATTTTGCTGACAAACTCGCTGCGTTTGTTAAGCGGGGACCACCTAGATTCTCGGGGCGGGATGCTCAGCCCCGGGATGTTGGGAGTTGGCTTTCTGCGATGGAGAAGCTTTTTCGGGACTTCTTCATCGACCCGAGGTATCGAGTGCACATGGCGGTGCACTGTTTGGACGGAGATGCTGATTTTTGGTGGCAGCGAGTTGAGCCACTGGAGTTCCGGATCACTCGGCAGTTGCCTTGGGAGGAGTTCAAACGGATGGTGTTGGACACTTACTTTTCTACCAGTGTGAAGAAGAAGTTGGAGGACGACTTGAAGAACTTGCAGCAGGGCGATCGGTCGGCTCATGCCTATTTCCAGGAATTCAGGGAGTTGCTGAACTGTGTGCCTTTCGTCGCCCGTGACGGTCCGCACCAGGTAGAGTTGTTTGAGGCAGGCCTTCGTCCAGAGACTTACACACTTGTGCATGCTCAGAGATTTCAGACCTTGGAGGCAGCCGCAGAGCATGCACAGTGGGTGGAGAGAGGTGATCAGGAGATGGCTAGACGGAGGGCCGTGGTCGCGCAGGGTTCCGACAGAAAGCGACCAGCCCCAGGGGACGAGGGACAGGCTAGTTCAGGGAGACCACCGCGGTCTCAGTTATCTAGCCGGGGGCGTGCGGAGCAGCGAGAGCCCAGTGGACCCCAGAGGTCCTCGCAGCAGCAGCCGGAGTCTCAGCATCAGGCACAGCGACAGCATCAGTCGGGGCAGCCACGGCTTCGCGACAGGGATAGGTGTATTTTCTGCGGGGAACCCCATTTGTCGCACACCTGTGATCAGAGGTGGGGTCGTTGTTATAAGTGTGGACAGCCAGGCCACATTCGAGCTTCGTGCCCCTTTTCGACTGCAGCGGCACCTTCATCAGCATCGGCTCCTTTTTCGCCTCAGCAGCAGTTGTCAGCTCAGCGGCAGTATGCTCCAGCGAGCGGTTCACCATCTTCCTACCGTGTGGATCATCGGTCGCCTGCTCAGAGCGGTCGGGTCTACGCCGCTCAGGTGGAGGACTTTGCAGCAACCGACCTCGTGGTGGCAGGTATTATTTTGTTTTGTTTACTGACTTTGGTCTTGCATTGTTCTGCACTTGAGCATCCTTGTCTTTTGTTGGGTGTGCATGTACTTCTTGCATGGGTTAGGGGTAGGACGGTTACCTAGTGTTTCGGGAGGTTCATATTCCCGATCTTTGGCACGTAGGATGGTCCTGCCTGGTGCAGTTGAGTCCTTGATAGTACCGGTAGACCTGATGGTCTTAACCTAGTGGCGGGACTCGGTTTGGTACTTAGGACGGATTTGGATGACCTGGTTCTCTCCTTTTCGCGGCGGTTGATTATGCCGCGAGGATGGTTTTCGTGGGAAGTTAGGCCCCGAGGTTTTGGTATACCTGGGTTGCTCGAGGGTTGTCTTTACCTCGATGGTTTTGATTTTGTGCGTGAGGCGGATGTTTCGCTGTGGTTGTGTAGCCTTTTTGGCTGGAGTGGTTGAGGGACGACTTTAGTTTCGGGGACGAAACTTTCTTTTAGTGGGGGAGGATGTGATGACCTGGATCTCTGCGGAGTTGTGGTAGGGTCAGTGGTGACTTCGGGGGAGCCTGTACTGTGTTTCGGGAAGTATTTGAGCACGATTGGACACAAGTGTTGGATTTCGGACTTAAATGGATCACGTGGGTGATCGGGTGACTTCGTCGGATCTCTGGAAGTGTTCTCGGGCGAAACGGATTTTTAGATTTGGACTCGGCGCGAATTCGGATTGAAATACCTTTCCGGGGGCTTTCGGCAATTTTTAGAGTGAGAATTTGGCGAAACGGACGTCAAATTCGGATTCAGCGCGCGAAAACGCTTCAGGTGGACTATTTACTTGTTTTTTTCGGGCTCGGGTTACTGTTCATGCCGGAACAGTGTCGCCGGCGATCGCCGGCGGCGGCCGGCGGCGGCGAGCAGCGTCGGCGGGCGGCGGCGCCGCCGCGGGCGGGCGGCTGAGGGCGCGGAAGGGAGCGCGGTTCACCGCGGGGGTCGTGCACCGGAGGCGGGCCACGTGGCGCCTTGCGGTTGGCCGGCGCAGCAGGCGCGGTCCACCGAAATTGGGCCCGGGTGCACGGTAGACCGGGGGGACACGTGGCGAGGTGTGGTTGGTCCGGTGTTGTGCTCCCGGTCCACGCAACTGTGGACTGATTTGACCGGGGCAGGTGACCGTACGCCCGGGTCAGCCGCGACGTGCGCGGTCCACGGCGCGACGTGCGTGGTGCACGGGCTGCCGGGCCACGTGGCGCATCGCCATTGGCGGGCTCAGGTGCTCCGGGTGCAGCGGGGTCTGAGGGAGCTGTGGACTGGACTGTGCGGTGGGCCGGGCCGCACTGTGCGCGCCCGGAAATCCTGGGCCGGCCCGTTACTGTAGCAGCCCGAATCCTGGGGTGCGCCCGAAACCAGGGACATGGTGGGAATTATTCGAATTGTTCATTTCAGCCTATATAAACTCCCATCCGAGCTGCCTTCTTTCCCCTTTTTCTCCCAAACCGAGCCCTTTCAGCCCGAGCTTATTTCTAGCAAAGTTCTTCCTCTTTTAGTCCTGGATCTTCCTACCAAATTTCAGGAATTTTGGTGGCACGAATCCCGAGGTTCCCCATTTTGCGGTGCGGCGCGACGTTGCTTCCTTGTGTTCTTCTTCGGCGCAGTGTTCGTGTTTTTGCTCCCCTGAGCTACCCCGACATCGTTTTCCTGTGATTCTTGCACCAGTGGACTCCTAAGAGGTAGGACTTCATCTTTCGTTTTGGTCGCGCTTTCCCGTTTCGAGGTTTTGGCACGGATTTCGAGGCATTAAGTGACCCCTCTTTCTTGATGGAATTCCTTGACAGCGACGGAGTATTTTGGCCATATCTTTGCGCACGAGCGTCTGACGGAAACGAGCTTATACAACTTTTTCATCTACGGATCGCAAGGAACGCGCTCGTATTTTTAGTGGATTTTTGTGAATTTTCTTTCGAGGTGATAATTAAGGATTTCTCTGTGAACAGTAATCAGTCCTTAATCCAGATTAGTGTATGAGTGTGCCCTCTTGCCGAATTTTTATCTTGGTGTACAGAACTCGGATTTGGGCGTGCAAGGTACCGTTGCGAAGCTATCGACGCGAGGATCGCCGTGATATTTTTATTGGAATTTTCTGGGCAATTCCTGCAGGTGATAATTTAACAGATTGGAATTCGAGGTTGTATGTGGTTATGAGTGCTATAATTGGGAGCCTTGTGTAATTAGTGAGCTTTATATTGTGCCAGGAGTATTGCGGGTGTGCTTAAACTGTGGGAGCGTGGATTTGGAGTTTTGGTATTTTCTAGCTGTACGGACTTGGACAGTTTGCACTTCAGGTGGGTGGTTGCTTTACTCCTCTTTTCTGATATACCCACTAGGAATATTAGAGAGGTCTTCTCTATTAGACATTTTGAATGCTCACTTAGTAGACATGCATGTTTAACTAAAATAATTATGAGCCTATCATCTGGAAAACACTGTAGTGGATATTTGATAGTGGTTGGGACTTGTACATGTTGGTATGGACGGAATGTTAGCGTTTAACCTTGCATGTGGTTTGGATTATTTATTTCGGATTATATGATTATCCTGTTAGTGGTTGGCACTACTTGAGGATTTTATGACATGCATAGGTGAATAATGATGCTTTATTATGGATCATGGACTATAGACATGTGTGGTTGGATAATGTTTTAGCATGATGGTTATATCTATGCGGAGCTATTAATTGTTACACATGTGAACCACTGTTGGACACCTTTTCCTTTATTTCCTTGAGAACACTTGCATGCTTGTATGGACATCTAGATAGGCCATCTTTTATTGCTACACTTTCATGCTGGGACTTGACTTAGGAGAAACCATGTTTGTTTTCTTTTCTCCTTCTTACTTAGACCTTTGAGTCTGGTTGCTCGGGTTCGAGCAGGGGTTTGGGATAGTGCAGCGGGGACCTGAGGGTCGGTGATAGGTTGTGTTTGATTATGGGTTGCGGGATTATAGCGGCCACCGCGGACAGTAGGCGGTTGACCGGATGTCGGATGTGGGACATGATTGTGTTTGTGGGTATTGCGGCGATCGCGGATTTTGGGCGATCGACCGGATGTTTATTTGTGCATCAGATTGGGGGATCTGGGCGTTCTTTAGTGGAGGGTGTGTTCCACCGGGGCTTTACAGTTGCGATTTACTCCTGCTTTTGGTACTTATTTTACCGGCGCGGTTATTGCCCGGTGGTGCTTTCCTCGAGTGGGTCGCTCCCCTCGAGTTCCCCTCTGGAGGCCGGGGCCGGACAGTTATGGACAGTTTTGCTATCACATCGGCGCGGCTTATTTGCCCGATGATGAGGGCGGCAGCAGGAACTTTGCTATCACATCGGCGCGGCTTACTTGCCCGATGATGGGGGCAGTACAGATTGGGTTCATCTGGGACGGTTGGTTATGGTTGCATACGGTTATTACAGTCTAGGACTATGTTTTAGAGGCATAGTGGGTGGGGGTAGTTTCCTTTATGCAGCATGTCATTATTGCTTACCTCACTTCTTTTCTTTTTGCCTCTGGTAGACCTAGTGGGTGTGTCAGTGTTGAGGTTTTACCCACTAGGGGAGGCTACTGGTTTACTAGTAGTTCTCACCCCCATTTTTCTTTCTCTTTTCTTCTCCTTTGTTTTGCAGAGCCTTCTGCGGGTGCTGCTGGGCTCGCAGCGGCGGGTCGTGGAGAGAGAGGACGGCCGAGTAGCTAGACAGCGGACCTGACAGTGAGTTAGTTAGACTTGCACCTCTTATGTATTCTATCTCAGACAGTTGTACTTTTACTTTTGGGGTCTGGCTTTAGCCAGCTGGTTGTACTTTTGTGGTGAGCTGGGAGAGAGACTTGTACCTTATTTTACAGTTATATTGTAGTATTTTATTTTAGTCCAGCTCTCCTTTATTGCACTATTATTGTTTTTCCCTATCTGAGCAGGTTTGGCGCTTCGTGTACGCGGGAAATACCGTGTGCACGGCGGATCTGTAGACGGGCCCGGGTTCTGGTTTCCACCCGGGGCGTGACAGATTAGTTGGTATCAGAGCTTAGGGATAGGTCAGTTGGGACTTAGGAAACCCTAGGCTATTGGACAGACCCTAGGATGATAGGGCGTGAGTGGCGTGATATTTTGCGAAAGTCGGTGATTTGTTTAGTTAACTCTTCCTGTGAGTGAAGAGGGATCGACATAGTCTATTTCTGTTGAACCATTATGTTGGCTGCAGACAACATAGGGTTACAGAAATAGGGGGATGTCTTTGACTTTCGCCAGATTGGGTCGTGTGGGGTTTTGTTACTGATGTTTGGTTTTTGTGGCAGGATGCCTCCTCGACGTCGGATTCCCACCCGGGGTGTTCCTTCGCCCCCTGTTGAGCCAGAGCAGTCCAGATCCTCGGAGCTTACTGAGTTAAGGGCCTTGGTGGCCCAGTTAGCGGAGGGGCAGCGCCGCCAGGAGCAGAGGATTGAGCAGCTGCTTGCTCAGAGGGAGGCACCACCCCCAGCTGTTCCTGAGGCCCCTGTGCCTCTTGCTGCACCTTTTGTGCCGTTGGCACCATCTTCGAGTAGCGGGGCCCCTGGAGTTATTCGGCCTTTGACTGCGGAGGAGGAGCAGGATTTTGCTGACAAACTCGCTGCGTTTGTTAAGCGGGGACCACCTAGATTCTCGGGGCGGGATGCTCAGCCCCGGGATGTTGGGAGTTGGCTTTCTGCGATGGAGAAGCTTTTTCGGGACTTCTTCATCGACCCGAGGTATCGAGTGCACATGGCGGTGCACTGTTTGGACGGAGATGCTGATTTTTGGTGGCAGCGAGTTGAGCCACTGGAGTTCCGGATCACTCGGCAGTTGCCTTGGGAGGAGTTCAAACGGATGGTGTTGGACACTTACTTTTCTACCAGTGTGAAGAAGAAGTTGGAGGACGACTTGAAGAACTTGCAGCAGGGCGATCGGTCGGCTCATGCCTATTTCCAGGAATTCAGGGAGTTGCTGAACTGTGTTCCTTTCGTCGCCCGTGACGGTCCGCACCAGGTAGAGTTGTTTGAGGCAGGCCTTCGTCCAGAGACTTACACACTTGTGCATGCTCAGAGATTTCAGACCTTGGAGGCAGCCGCAGAGCATGCACAGTGGGTGGAGAGAGGTGATCAGGAGATGGCTAGACGGAGGGCCGTGGTCGCGCAGGGTTCCGACAGAAAGCGACCAGCCCCAGGGGACGAGGGACAGGCTAGTTCAGGGAGACCACCGCGGTCTCAGTTATCTAGCCGGGGGCGTGCGGAGCAGCGAGAGCCCAGTGGACCCCAGAGGTCCTCGCAGCAGCAGCCGGAGTCTCAGCATCAGGCACAGCGACAGCATCAGTCGGGGCAGCCACGGCTTCGCGACAGGGATAGGTGTATTTTCTGCGGGGAACCCCATTTGTCGCACACCTGTGATCAGAGGTGGGGTCGTTGTTATAAGTGTGGACAGCCAGGCCACATTCGAGCTTCGTGCCCCTTTTCGACTGCAGCGGCACCTTCATCAGCATCGGCTCCTTTTTCGCCTCAGCAGCAGTTGTCAGCTCAGCGGCAGTATGCTCCAGCGAGCGGTTCACCATCTTCCTACCGTGTGGATCATCGGTCGCCTGCTCAGAGCGGTCGGGTCTACGCCGCTCAGGTGGAGGACTTTGCAGCAACCGACCTCGTGGTGGCAGGTATTATTTTGTTTTGTTTACTGACTTTGGTCTTGCATTGTTCTGCACTTGAGCATCCTTGTCTTTTGTTGGGTGTGCATGTACTTCTTGCATGGGTTAGGGGTAGGACGGTTACCTAGTGTTTCGGGAGGTTCATATTCCCGATCTTTGGCACGTAGGATGGTCCTGCCTGGTGCAGTTGAGTCCTTGATAGTACCGGTAGACCTGATGGTCTTAACCTAGTGGCGGGACTCGGTTTGGTACTTAGGACGGATTTGGATGACCTGGTTCTCTCCTTTTCGCGGCGGTTGATTATGCCGCGAGGATGGTTTTCGTGGGAAGTTAGGCCCCGAGGTTTTGGTATACCTGGGTTGCTCGAGGGTTGTCTTTACCTCGATGGTTTTGATTTTGTGCGTGAGGCGGATGTTTCGCTGTGGTTGTGTAGCCTTTTTGGCTGGAGTGGTTGAGGGACGACTTTAGTTTCGGGGACGAAACTTTCTTTTAGTGGGGGAGGATGTGATGACCTGGATCTCTGCGGAGTTGTGGTAGGGTCAGTGGTGACTTCGGGGGAGCCTGTACTGTGTTTCGGGAAGTATTTGAGCACGATTGGACACAAGTGTTGGATTTCGGACTTAAATGGATCACGTGGGTGATCGGGTGACTTCGTCGGATCTCTGGAAGTGTTCTCGGGCGAAACGGATTTTTAGATTTGGACTCGGCGCGAATTCGGATTGAAATACCTTTCCGGGGGCTTTCGGCAATTTTTAGAGTGAGAATTTGGCGAAACGGACGTCAAATTCGGATTCAGCGCGCGAAAACGCTTCAGGTGGACTATTTACTTGTTTTTTTCGGGCTCGGGTTACTGTTCATGCCGGAACAGTGTCGCCGGCGATCGCCGGCGGCGGCCGGCGGCGGCGAGCAGCGTCGGCGGGCGGCGGCGCCGCCGCGGGCGGGCGGCTGAGGGCGCGGAAGGGAGCGCGGTTCACCGCGGGGGTCGTGCACCGGAGGCGGGCCACGTGGCGCCTTGCGGTTGGCCGGCGCAGCAGGCGCGGTCCACCGAAATTGGGCCCGGGTGCACGGTAGACCGGGGGGACACGTGGCGAGGTGTGGTTGGTCCGGTGTTGTGCTCCCGGTCCACGCAACTGTGGACTGATTTGACCGGGGCAGGTGACCGTACGCCCGGGTCAGCCGCGACGTGCGCGGTCCACGGCGCGACGTGCGTGGTGCACGGGCTGCCGGGCCACGTGGCGCATCGCCATTGGCGGGCTCAGGTGCTCCGGGTGCAGCGGGGTCTGAGGGAGCTGTGGACTGGACTGTGCGGTGGGCCGGGCCGCACTGTGCGCGCCCGGAAATCCTGGGCCGGCCCGTTACTGTAGCAGCCCGAATCCTGGGGTGCGCCCGAAACCAGGGACATGGTGGGAATTATTCGAATTGTTCATTTCAGCCTATATAAACTCCCATCCGAGCTGCCTTCTTTCCCCTTTTTCTCCCAAACCGAGCCCTTTCAGCCCGAGCTTATTTCTAGCAAAGTTCTTCCTCTTTTAGTCCTGGATCTTCCTACCAAATCCCAGGAATTTTGGTGGCACGAATCCCGAGGTTCCCCATTTTGCGGTGCGGCGCGACGTTGCTTCCTTGTGTTCTTCTTCGGCGCAGTGTTCGTGTTTTTGCTCCCCTGAGCTACCCCGACATCGTTTTCCTGTGATTCTTGCACCAGTGGACTCCTAAGAGGTAGGACTTCATCTTTCGTTTTGGTCGCGCTTTCCCGTTTCGAGGTTTTGGCACGGATTTCGAGGCATTAAGTGACCCCTCTTTCTTGATGGAATTCCTTGACAGCGACGGAGTATTTTGGCCATATCTTTGCGCACGAGCGTCTGACGGGAACGAGCTTATACAACTTTTTCATCTACGGATCGCAAGGAACGCGCTCGTATTTTTAGTGGATTTTTGTGAATTTTCTTTCGAGGTGATAATTAAGGATTTCTCTGTGAACAGTAATCAGCCCTTAATCCTGATTAGTGTATGAGAGTGCCCTCTTGCTGAATTTTTATCTTGGTGTACAGAACTCGGATTTGGGCGTGCAGGGTACCGTTGCGAAGCTATCGTCGCGAGGATCGCCGTGATATTTTTATTGAAATTTTCTGGGCATTTCCTGCAGGTGATAATTTAACAGATTGGAATTCGAGGTTGTATGTGGTTATGAGTGCTATAATTGGGAGCCTTGTGTAATTAGTGAGCTTTATATTGTGCCAGGAGTATTGCGGGTGTGCTTAAACTGTGGGAGCGTGGATTTGGAGTTTTGGTATTTTCTAGCTGTACGGACTTGGACAGTTTGCACTTCAGGTGGGTGGTTGCTTTACTCCTCTTTTCTGATATACCCACTAGGAATATTAGAGAGGTCTTCTCTATTAGACATTTTGAATGCTCACTTAGTAGACATGCATGTTTAACTAAAATAATTATGAGCCTATCATCTGGAAAACACTGTAGTGGATATTTGATAGTGGTTGGGACTTGTACATGTTGGTATGGACGGAATGTTAGCGTTTAACCTTGCATGTGGTTTGGATTATTTATTTCGGATTATATGATTATCCTGTTAGTGGTTGGCACTACTTGAGGATTTTATGACATGCATAGGTGAATAATGATGCTTTATTATGGATCATGGACTATAGACATGTGTGGTTGGATAATGTTTTAGCATGATGGTTATATCTATGCGGAGCTATTAATTGTTACACATGTGAACCACTGTTGGACACCTTTTCCTTTATTTCCTTGAGAACACTTGCATGCTTGTATGGACATCTAGATAGGCCATCTTTTATTGCTACACTTTCATGCTGGGACTTGACTTAGGAGAAACCATGTTTGTTTTCTTTTCTCCTTCTTACTTAGACCTTTGAGTCTGGTTGCTCGGGTTCGAGCAGGGGTTTGGGATAGTGCAGCGGGGACCTGAGGGTCGGTGATAGGTTGTGTTTGATTATGGGTTGCGGGATTATAGCGGCCACCGCGGACAGTAGGCGGTTGACCGGATGTCGGATGTGGGACATGATTGTGTTTGTGGGTATTGCGGCGATCGCGGATTTTGGGCGATCGACCGGATGTTTATTTGTGCATCAGATTGGGGGATCTGGGCGTTCTTTAGTGGAGGGTGTGTTCCACCGGGGCTTTACAGTTGCGATTTACTCCTGCTTTTGGTACTTATTTTACCGGCGCGGTTATTGCCCGGTGGTGCTTTCCTCGAGTGGGTCGCTCCCCTCGAGTTCCCCTATGGAGGCCGGGGCCGGACAGTTATGGACAGTTTTGCTATCACATCGGCGCGGCTTATTTGCCCGATGATGAGGGCGGCAGCAGGAACTTTGCTATCACATCGGCGCGGCTTACTTGCCCGATGATGGGGGCAGTACAGATTGGGTTCATCTGGGACGGTTGGTTATGGTTGCATACGGTTATTCCAGTCTAGGACTATGTTTTAGAGGCATAGTAGTGGGGGTAGTTTCCTTTATGCAGCATGTCATTATTGCTTACCTCACTTCTTTTCTTTTTGCCTCTGGTAGACCTAGTGGGTGTGTCAGTGTTGAGGTTTTACCCACTAGGGGAGGCTACTGGTTTACTAGTAGTTCTCACCCCCATTTTTCTTTCTCTTTTCTTCTCCTTTGTTTTGCAGAGCCTTCTGCGGGTGCTGCTGGGCTCGCAGCGGCGGGTCGTGGAGAGAGAGGACGGCCGAGTAGCTAGACAGCGGACCTGACAGTGAGTTAGTTAGACTTGCACCTCTTATGTATTCTATCTCAGACAGTTGTACTTTTACTTTTGGGGTCTGGCTTTAGCCAGCTGGTTGTACTTTTGTGGTGAGCTGGGAGAGAGACTTGTACCTTATTTTACAGTTATATTGTATTTTTACTTCCTGTTCGGTTTGAGATGTAGTATTTTATTTTAGTCCAGCTCTCCTTTTATTGCACTATTATTGTTTTTCCCTATCTGAGCAGGTTTGGCGCTTCGTGTACGCGGGAAATACCGTGTGCACGGCGGATCTGTAGACGGGCCCGGGTTCTGGTTTCCACCCGGGGCGTGACAAGGGGGGTGAATAGGTGTAAACAATAAACACTCAAAAAATCATTGCGCAAATAAACCCAATGCGGAAAAATAAAAGAACACGCAAGATTTTTACGTGGAAAAACTCCAAACCGGAGTAAAAAAACCACGGGACCGATAACACGGCGAAATCCACTAGAATTAAACCACGTACAAGGTGATATACCGTACTCACAGACGACTCAACCTTTTACCATACGCTCCTAGTAGATCTTCCCGCTCGCTCCACGACGCTTCTCGAATCCACGATCCGCGCCCAACGCTGAATCCACAGCGTCCAACGTCGAGTCCACGACGTCCAACCGAATCCACGGTCTTCACCCAATGGTACGCTTCGAATCCACGAACGTACCTCGCTCCGAATCCACGAGAGCGGTTGCACCTTGAATCCACAAGGCCACGCGAGTCCACGCGCCGATTTTGGGGTAAATCGTTGTTTGTTTTGGGTGGTGATGATCCGCCGAATACTTAGATTAAAGATAGATCGGAAATACCATCTAAGTATTCATTGATTTGATTCTACTCAAAATGTGAGTATGGAAAACCTAGAATCAAATCAATCAATATAGATGAAGAAACATAGAATAAATCTATTGATTTCCTTTCTTCTCTATATATGTGGATTTTTCTTTTCGGCTATTTTCTTCTGTAATAGCGGATGCCCTAGAAATGAATACAGGGCCTATTTATAGGTTAGAAACCATTGGAAGAAGATAGGATCAAAAACTGCCTTTTCTGGAGATTTTTACCGACGGCGATCCGGATTGGAATTGACGATCCGGATTGCAGAAGCAAGAAAGACGATTTCCAGAAAATGCCTGTTCGGGATCCGGATCACAAAGTCCGATCCGGATCGTTCATACAGTTTTACCAGAACATCAATGTTCGGGATCCGGATTGCAAATCCTGATCCGGATCGAGGAAGCACACAGGTAAAACTAGTGTTCGGGATCCGGATCAGAGGATGCTGCGATCCGGATTGAACCAGTGTATGAACCAACACCTTTCGGGATCCGGATTGCCGAGTCCGATCCGGATCCTGAACATGTCCCATGTTCAATTTTTGATGTTTAAGCAATTAAAAATTCTTCCAGGTGTTTCTACACTATAAGAAGTATTCGGATCATCAAAAATCTTTAGTTAAACGTACCTGATCCCTTTGAATTCTTCTTTCTTGAGATTGAGGTATACGATCCAAAGTTTCTTCATCTTCAATCTTCAAGACTTAATACATTCACAAAATACGCCAACTCAAATTCCGTAACAGCTCGCGGTGCTTGTTTCAGACCGTAAAGAGCCTTTTTCAAACGAAAAACATGGTTCGGTTGTTTATGGTCTACAAAACCTTTCGGTTGAGCCACATAAACTTCCTCATTTAAAAACCCATTTAGAAAGGCGCTCTTAACGTCCATTTGAAATAATTTGATTTTAAAATGACAAGCAATCGCAAACAATATACGAATGGACTCGAGTCTAGCTACAGGGGCGAAAGTTTCATCAAAGTCTATACCTTCTACTTGAGAGTAGCCTTGAGCAACTAACCTTGCTTTGTTCCTGATGATAGTACCTTCTTCATTTTTCTTGTTCTTGAAGATCCATTTGGTACCTATCACATTGTGTTGCTTCGGAGGCTTCGTTAATTCCCAGACTTTGTTTCGCTCAAATTGATGGAGCTCTTCCTGCATTGCTTTAATCCAGTAGTCATCTTGAAGAGCTTCATCAACATTCTTTGGTTCGATTTGAGATACATAGCATGCAAATCCGCAAACCAATTGTCTCCGTGTTCTAACTCCTTCTTGTGGATCTCCAATGATGTTCGATTCAGGATGATCCTTGGAGATGCGTAACGTTTGAGGTAAGGAGTAGACGGAGGTACACGAGATGATTCCTGCACATCAGATAAACTTGAAGAACCGTTAGATGCATCATTATTATCGAAAGAATTGTTAGAAGAAGATGCATTAGCAGGTGTATCATCATCAAGAGAGATATCGAGGGTAGATTTTTCAGATTCAAAGTGAAAAGCTTCATCTACCTTAACATTTATCGATTCTACGATCGTCTTAGATTCTAAGTTAAAAACTCGATATGCTCTGCTGTTTGTAGAATAACCTAAGAAAATCCCTTCGTCACTTCGAGAGTCAAATTTTCCAAGATTCTCGCGATCACGTAAAATAAAACACCGACTCCCAAAGATACGAAAATATTTGATGTTAGGTTTTCTACAAAACCATAGTTCATATGGTGTATTCAAAGTCCCCGGGCGCAAATACACTCGATTAATAACATAGACAGCAGTGTTCACCGCTTCAGCCCAAAAATATAAAGGTAAGTTCCGGCTATGAAGCATAACACGTGCCATCTCCTGTACGACCCTGTTTTTGCGCTCGACTACACCATTTTGTTGAGGTGTATAAGGTGCTGAGAATTCATGTTTAATGCCATTAGAAGTGCAAAAATCAATGAATTTGGAATTTATGAATTCTCCACCTCTATCACTTCTAACTCGAGTAATCTTTTCATTCTTTTCAATCATAATACGATGGCAAATTTCGTGAAAAGAATCAAAAGTATCAGCTTTTTCTTTTAAAAATGCTACCCAAGTATATCTAGAGAAATCATCAACCAATAAGAAAATATACCATTTACCTCCCAAGATGGTTGACGAGTTGGCCCCATTAAGTCCATATGCAAAAGTTCCAAAGGCCGTTTTGTACCTATGTGGTTCAAGTTCTTGTGTGCAGTCCTAGACTGTTTTCCCTTTTGGCAACCGCCACACACAATGTTTTGTTCAAAAGAAAGTTTAGGAACCCCCTTGACCACATCTTTGTTTGAAATTCTAGCAAGTTCCTTAAAGTTTATGTGACCTAGCCTTTCATGCCAAAGTGTTTCATTTTTCAAAGATGCTAGGTTACATTTTTCAGAAATTTTAGAGGAACTACATAACAATTGTTTTCTGATCTAACCCCTTTTAAAAAGAAAGCATGGTTCTTGTCAGTTACAGTGCATTTATCAGATGAAAAATTAACTGAATAACCATTATCACAAAGTTGACTTATGCTTATGAGGTTAGTCTTAAGGCCATGAACAAATAACACATTATTTAGAACCGGGCCATCTGGAATAGCTACCGTTCCCTTTCCAACAATTTTGGAAGACCGACCATCTCCGAAAACAACAAGTCCTCCGGAGTTTTTCTCAAATGTTTGAAAACAGTTTTTGTCACCGGTCATATGACGGGAACACCCGCTATCCAGATACCAAGACGAACTATCATATGCATGCAAGGAAACATTGGTAACAAGACAAGGAAAAATTTCACCTTTGCGCACCCAAACCTTTTTGGAATGCGTCGGTAATGGTCGTGAAGTTGATTCTCCTAGGTGAAAGCGTCTTGTTTGAAGAATTGCTGCTCCTTGATGATGTCGTCTTGAGCGGTGAACTACCAAGGCTCTTTTCCTTCAAATGATTTGCATTTGATTTCTGAGGAATCACCTTTTGGTAGTCATTGCAAGAGGTGCTTGAGGTGTGCGTTTGGCTCCCGTCTTGCAATTTCTCCTTATGTGCCCTGAAATGCCACAACGAAAACATACCTTAGTTCTTGACGATCCCGAGGAGGATGAAGTAGGCTTGTTGTCGTTGCTTGTCGTGAATTCCGGTGTCGGAGGAGGAGATACCGACTGAGGCACAAATACTGTCCCACTCGAACTTGGAATGTCTCCAGTTTGAGTGTATCCGAGGCCGAACTTATTTGTTTGACCAAGACCAAGAAGTCTGTCCAACTTACTCCTTCCAGAAGAAAATCTCTTTAAGTCATCCTTTAGTTGGCGTATGGTCTTTGTCATTTCCATTTTTCCTGTCGAGCCTCGCCGTAGAGCTTCAAGAAGTAATTCGCTTTGTTCACCATATCCATATGTTCTTCTCGAAAGCTCATTGGACTCTTGAAGGGAAACATTTGCTTTGACTAGATTATCCCTTTCCACTTCAAGATCGGTTGAGAGAGAGGTTACCCTTTTTACTTCTTCTTCGAGATCCTGCAATCTCCCTTTCAACCCCTTGTTTTGCTTTGCCAGTTTCTTTGAATCCCTCAAAAGCTTATGGTAGGCTAAGAGCAAAATCTTCACCTTCAGAATCTCGATTCATCGTCCGTTGCAATCTTTTCAACAGGGAGGAGTTGGACAAGGAATCGGATGTACTTGCCATTAAGCACATGAAGGGTGAAGATGTAGTGGACGCGTGGAAAGCTGTCGCGTTGTCTTCTTCATCACTTGAGGATGACTCATTTGACGTGGAGTTGTCATCCCAAGTAACGACTTGCATCGCTTTCTTCTTTGCCGGATTCTTGTTGGGACACTCCGTTGCAATGTGGCCGTAGCCTCGACATTTGAAGCACTGAACTTGTCCCTCTGAACTTTTCTTATCCTTTGAGAAGTTCTCTTGCTTTCTTGACTTGTAGCTTGAAGAACCCTTGCCTTTCTTCGACTTTCCGAAGGATGGAGTTTTGCTTGAATTACCCCTTCGAAAGTTGCGGCGAAACTTCCTTGTCAAGAGAGCGAGCTGCTTCTCAAAGTCCTCCATAGATAGGTTCTCGTCGTCGTCCGAGGAGGATGAATCCGCGTCTTCTTCTTTAGTTGATTTCAATGCGTAACCTGAAGACTTAGAAGAGGATGCCTTTCCAGAAGAATAGTTAGTAGGAAATGTCATTTCATAAGTTTGTAAAGCACCTACTAATTCTTCTACACGCATTTCGTCCGGGTGTTTAATTGTTTCAATGGCTGCGACCTTCGGGCGAAATCGTTCAGGAAGAGTTCTTAAATTTTTCTTACAACTTTAAATTCTGGAATCTTCTCTCCCAAGTTAGCACATGAGTTTACGATGTCTTGCAATCGTGTGTAATAGTCAGTGAAAGATTCATTCTCTGCCATAGAGATAGAGTCAAACTTGCTCGTAAGCATTTGCAGTTTCTGAATCTTCACAAGGTTAGTTCCCTCATGCGTAACTTGAAGAACATCCCAGATTTCTTTCGCAGTCTCACATGCCGAGACGCGAGAGAACTCTGTTTGTGACAAAGCATTAAATAGAGCATTAATTCCTTTGCCATTGTAAGAAGATGAATCTATCTCTTCCTTGGTCCATTTCGACCTAGGTTTTAAGGTGCGAACATCAGAAATATTTCAGTTGGATTAGACCATCCTAATTCAATTGATTGCCACACCCTTTCGTCGATGGAAATTAAAAAGGCTTTCATCCGTACTTTCCAGTACGCATAATTTGTTCCATCAAAGAAAGGGGGTCGATTGATGTTTCCACCTTCAACCATTGTTTACAACCCTATTCCCGCTCTGATACCACTTGTTGGGTTATATTAATATGGATCTAAATAGGGGAAAAAACACCTAGAGGGGGGTGAATAGGTGTAAACAATAAACACTCAAAAAATCATTGCGCAATAAAACCCAATGCGGAAATAAAAATAACACGCAAGATTTTTACGTGGAAAAACTCCAAACCGGAGTAAAAAACCACGGGACCGATAACACGGCGAAATCCACTAGAATTAACACACGTACAAGGTGATATAACGTACTCACAGACGACTCAACCTTTTACCATACGCTCCTAGTAGATCTTCTCCGCTCGCTCCACGACGCTTCTCGAATCCACGATCTGCGCCCAACGCTGAATCCACAGCGTCCAACGTCGAGTCCACGACGTCCGACCGAATCCACGGTCTTCACCCAGTAGCACGCTTCGAATCCACGAACGTACCTCGCTCCGAATCCACGAGAGCGGTTGCACCTTGAATCCACAAGGCCACGCGAGTCCACGCGCCGATTTGGGGTAAATCGTTGTTTTTGGGTGGTGATGATCCGCCGAATACTTAGATTAGAAATAGATCGGAAATACCATCTAAGTATTCATTGATTTGATTCTACTCAAAATCTGAGTATGGAAAACCTAGAATCAAATCAATCAATATAGATGAAGAAACATAGAATAAATCTATTGATTTCCTTTCTTCTCTATATGTGGATTTTTTCTTTTCGGCTATATTTTTCTATTAAGTCCTGTACCCTAAAAATGAATCATAGGGTCTATTTATAGGTTAGAAACCATTGGAAGAAGATAAGGATCAAAAACAGCCTTTTCTGGAAATTTTACCGACGGCGATCCGGATTGGAATTGGCGATCCGGATTGCAGTAGCAAGAAAGACGGTTTCCAGAAAAACACTTGTTCGGGATCCGGATCGAAGTCCCCGATCCGGATCGTTCATACAGTTTCACCAAACATCAACGTTCGGGATCCGGATTGCAAATCCTGATCCGGATCGTGCAAGTAAAAAGGTAAAACTAGTGTTCGGGATCCGGATCATGAGATGCTGCGATCCGGATTGAACCAGTGTATGAACAAACACCCTTCGGGATCCGGATTGCAAGGCCCGATCCGGATCCTGAACATGTCCCATGTCCAGTTTTTGATTTTTATGCAATTAAACATTCTTCCAGGTGTTTCTACACTACAAGAAGTATTCGGATCACCAGAAATCTTTAGTTAAACATACCTGATCCTTTTGAATTCTTCTTTCTTGAGATTGAGGTATATGATCCAAAGTTCTTTCATCTTCAATCTTCAAGACTTAACACTTTTCACGAAATACGCCAACTCAAATTCCGTAACAAGTAGCACCCGCAGAAGACTCTGCAAAACAAGGGAGAAGAAAAAAGAGAAAAGAAGAATGGGGGTGAGAACTACTAGTAAACCAGTAGCCTCCCCTAGTGGGTAAAACCTCAAACTCTGACACGCCCACTAGGTCTACCAGAGGCAAAAGGAAACAAAGGTGGTATGCTAAAAAGAATAAGACTTCTGATGAAAAGCTACCAATAGAATGCCTCTAAAATGCCGAGCTAATAGAATAGCTAAATGTATGCATCAGAAAATAAATGTCTGCCAGAATAACCCAATCTGACCACCAGTAAACACTGGTACTGCCTGCTCTGCTGTCGAACTCAAGAACTCAGCATGGTGCCCGGTGCTCTGCACCGTGGAAAGCCTACTCCGGAGTGGCACTCGAGGGGAGCGACCCACACGAGTAAAGTATCACTGTAACAAGCATCTCTGTAACCACTGTCTCATAATAGCAGGACTGGATCATGAATATGATCAAAGTGGGAAAACCCATCCACTAAAGAAAGACCCGATCTCAACCCGATGCAAGATAGACAAACCGTGGAAAATCCATCCACAAAAGAAAGACCCGATCTCAACCTGATGCAAGATAGACAAACCGTGGGAAATCCATCCACAAAAGACCTGATACCCAATCTGATGCATAAGAAATCTCCGGTCAACCGCCCAATGTCCGCGGTTGCCGCAAGACCCTGCCTGTCCCAAAACTCAGGAACCCGACTACACTATCACAAACCCCCTGCTCGCGCACGAGCTGCAAATACCCTGAACCTCAAATGGAAGGAGAAAAGAATAATAAAAAGGTTTCTCCTATGTCAATTCCAGCATGATAGTGTAGCAGAAAAAGGTGGCCTATCTAGATGACCATACAAGCATGCGAATGTCCCAAGATGATATAATATAAAAGAGAAGTCGAGAAGTTTTTACCTTGCTAAAGCATGCTGATAAAAGTATAAGAGTAGTAAATAAAAGATAGCCTGTGCCTATCTAAAATGCATGCCCAAAGCCCACAATTTATTAATCAGCCTTCTAATCATAGAAGCTACTCCAATGCCTAGTGGGTAATCAAAAGTAGGGTTCACAACAACACCCATGATCACAAACATGTCCCACAATGATATCTGGTCCACCGCCTACTATCCGCGGTAGCCATAATACCCCAGAAGCTAAAATCCAGGCCCCGGCTACACTATGCCAATCCCCTGCTCAAACCTGAGCAACAAATAATCACCTGACTAAAGAATAGGGGGAGAAGAAGCAAATAGGTTTCTTCTAAATCAAATCCCAACATAAAGTGTAGCGATAAGAAATGGCCCTACAAAATGTCCAAATAAGCCAGCCTATGTCCTCATGAAAGATAGGAGAAAAAGTGACAAATAGTGGTTCGACCAGTGTATCAATTAATAGCTTCACCTGGGTATAATCATCATGCTAAAATCATAATCCGACCACACCTGTCCATAATCTGCTAATCACCTCATATAAACAATCCCCCTATGCCTGTCCAAAATATCCTCAAGTGGTACCCTCCCGCAAGACATCTCACAAAATCACAATAGAAAGTACATCCCCCCTATGTATGTCCAATATCCTCTGGTACCCTGCAAGGTTAAATGCTAAAACGATGTCCATGAAGCATGTATAAGTTCCAACATATCAAGTTTCCAATAAAATGTTTTCCATAAGATAGGCTCACAATTAATCAGTTAAGCATGCATGTCCATTAAAGGGGATGTCACGCCCCCGGGGGTTTTTGAGTCATTTAAAGCGGAAAATTGCGTGTCTATTTTTTTTTTTTCTTAATAAGGTGATATAAACCTCAACCCCGGTGCGTGCCAGACCGCCACATACACAAATTCACTCTGTCCACGGACAGAGTCTCCTTTGTATATGCACGGCGTCTCATTTACAACATACAATTCATCACACATTAATCACCAACCAACAACCATACCGTAGACATTCATCACCAATTAAAGCAAGTTTATAAAGCGGCGTCAGTGTTTGGAAAGGATAAAACCCAGCGTTTGCAAAACCCGTGCCCACACGGCACTTCGTTTTGAGAAAACATTTTCGCAATCCTTTAATTTATCATGAAAACATGCCGCATAAAAGGAACGCCACTAAACGTAATTAAAACATAAGAATACACCTCATCCACAGAGCTAATTAATACATGTTCACAACTAAAGCCATCCACAAGCAAATTAAGTATTTATACGAAAAAGGAAATGAGATATAATCATAATAACCAAGTGTCCGACTACGGTCCTCACGACGCAGCCCCACCGTCACCCCGGCTGACGCACCTAGTAGCAGTACCTGTCACGGAGTGGGTAACGTCAGTGACAAACAAAGTAGATGTCTAATAGTATCAAGAAGGAAAAACGAACCGAAAACACCGAGTACACCGTAACCTTTCGTTAAACCCCTGTGCATATTTTAAACTGGGCACCAACCCCAGATTATTTATTAATTAAGCTGGGCACCAACCCCAGAGTACCTGTCGGGGAGACTAAAGTCCCCCTCGTGCGCAAACACCTTTTGATGCTTTTAACCTCTTCACGGGGCTAGTGCGGCCCCTATAGCTGCCGTGAAGGGGTCCTCACGGCTCCCACCCCTTTGTGAGGCACACGGGTCAAAAAGACCACTTTTCGGAAAAGTACACCATGCGGTGGCCCGATCCGCCGGTGTACGTGCAGCATCCGAAACCGGATTGCCAAGATTGGCGTGTGGTGAGCACCGCGACCGCAGCCGCTTAAATTGTTAGATAAAACATCATTAAGCGAAAGGTTAAACTGTCCATCTACTTTGTTAGGTAAATTTAAGAGTACTTTAATGGCGATAAATGCACTTACTGCACTTGTTGCACTTATAGCAACCCTACCCACCTGGTTGGAGAGAAAGACGGGACACCCGAGCCCTCTGCACTCTCCCGCTGCGCACCTGGACCTATAAAAAGTCCGCACGGATACTAAGATCAGAATACATACTAACATATTGCAACAGAAAAACCCCACTCTATTATGTACGAAGAGTCCGGCACCGTCCCGCTGTCCGGCGGGACACCCTCCCCTTGCGCGGCCGTCGCCGCCCGTCGGAGCCGCGCGCGGCGTGGCTCCGCGGACGGCGCCCGCAAAGTGCCCCGCGCGGCGTCCGCGGGGTGCCCGCGCGGACACGGGCCCGCGCGGCCGCCCGCGCGTGCCCGCGCGGCGCGGGCACGGGCCCCGCGGCGCGCCCGCGCTGGTGCCCGCGCGGCGCCCGCGCGGGCCGCCCGTGCGGCACCCCGCGCGGGCCCGCCCGCCGGCACCCCGCGCGGGTGCCCGCGCGGCTCCCGCCCGTGCCGCCGGCGCGGGCACCCCGCGCGGGTGCCGCGCTGCCCCCGCGCTGCGCCGCCCCGCGGCACCCCGCGCGGGTGCCCGCGCGGCGCCCCGCGCGGCCGCCCGCGCGGCACCCCGCGCGGCGCCCCGCGCGGCGGCCGCGCGGCCCCCGCGCCCGCGCGGGTGCGACCCGCGCGGCGCCGTCGCCGCTCGCGGCGGCGTCCGGTCGTCCGCGATTGTTTTCCCCCCTCCCCGCGCGATGCCCAAGCGGCACCGCGCGTCCCCGCCGTCCGTTCCGTCCGTCTAGCATGATCACGACGACGGCGATGGTAACGGGGACGGCGGAGAAACTCAAGAAATTGACGAAAAGGCGACAGGAAACTCCGGAAAAATTACTAAAAAATTCTACTACCGGAGATCGTCGGGAAGGTGTCCGGTCGTGTTTCTTGCCTTCGGGTCGGCGTTTGGGACGATCGGCTCCTTCTCTTTTCCTTCTCCTTCCTCCGGTTAGGGCTCCGTCTCTCTCCTTTTTCTCTCCTCACCGGTTGGGGTTTCGGTACGCACGAAAGGGACGATTTGAGGGGCGTATTTTTTTAATAGGTTTCGTTCGGTAAACGGGGAATAAATAGATCTTATATATCTATTTATCCTTTTTATCCAATTTCACGCATACGCACCGTCAAAATCCTTTCGGATATTTTGACTCCGATTAATTAATTTATTAATTATTAGTCCTTACCGATAACCCTATTACTTAATTATTTAATCAATATTCGCTTTATCTTACACGTGCGTAACTAGGAAAACCCAAAACATCCTGTTTCTATTTCTCAATAAATATCTGACTTACGAGATAAAATCTTCACCCTTTAAATCCTGGCCACCGATTATTTAATCACCTTTATTAATAATCATGGGGAATAATTCCCACTTAGATTTAAATCATCGGTTATTTAAATTTCCAATTTTCAAATCCGGTCACCGATTATTTAATCCCCTTCATTAAATAATCTTGGAAAGATAATTTCCAAATTTAAGTATCTGGATTTTATCTCTTATCCAATCCGCGAGATAAAATCCCCCCTTTTATTCGTACGTAGGAGGATTTAAATTTCCGTCACCGGATAATTGATTAATTAATTAATTAATTATCCCCTACGAGATAACCCACCTCATCTCTAACGGGTGCAAGATATTTTTGCACGGTTTCCGAAGCGTGACTAATTACCGCGTCGCTAAGGATCCCGTTCCGGGAGATCCCGACATCGGATTTCGAATCCGATCGCACCGTCGGTCATCGTTTTTTCCGCGCTCTATCGCAGAAAAATACACACACCTTGCCCGGCCGACTTTTGAAAATTAAATATTTTATTTCGCTTAAGGCTTAAGCGATTACATGTGAGTTCAAAAATACCCCTAAGGGTCGGGTCACTACACCACTGCACACTTTATAAAAAGTTTCGTCCCGAAACTTAGCTCATCCTCACTAAACCCTCAGGAAAGCATTCCCTCATTTTCCTCCAGTTCCCACGTCGCCTCGCGCTTCGTCAGTGGTTTCTCCACTGGACCTTCAGCATAGGGATGGTTTCGGAATGCGCAACTTCTGTCCTCTCTTGCCA
>CM054931.1:25055608-25224656 GCA_029168755.2 Tillandsia fasciculata | reverse complement strand
AGTTGCTTGTTCGGGATCCGGATCGTAGTCCCGATCCGGGATCGTTCATACAGTTTTAACCAAAACATCATGTCGGGATCCGGATTGCAGTTCCTGATCCGGATCGAGGAAGCAAGCAGGTAAAACAATGTTCGGGATCCGGATCAGAGGAGGCTGCGATCCGGATTGAACCAGTGTAGAACCAACACCCTTCGGGATCCGGATTCCGAGCTCGATCCGGATCCTGAACAGTCCCATGTCCAGTTTTTGATGTTTTAAGCAATTAAAACCTCTTCCAGGTGTTTCTACACTATAAGAAGTATTCGGATCATCAAAATTCTTTAGTTAAACGTACCTGATCCTTTTGAATTCTTCTTTCTTGAGATTGAGGTATACGATCCAAAGTTTCTTCATCTTCAATCTTCAAGACTTAATACATTCACGAAATACGCCAACTCAAATTCCGTAACAATCTCCCCCTTTGGCGGTTTCGTGACAAAACACAAATCCACAAAAGAAAATTCAAAAAGATATTTTTGTTGCTATCACCATACAACAAAAATTTACAAAAGAGTTCCAGAAATTAAAAACATGAGATAAACTCCTAGAACAGACTCTAGACTTAGACATCTGTAATCTCTGCACACAGAAAACATTCTTGACAAACAAATCGTTAGATACCTCAAGAATTGAAACATTAAAAACCAACTACAGAGATAGAGTTTATCTCATCATGACATTTGAAAAATTCAGATATGTAAGAGAATCATAGTTAAAACCAACATATCTTCTAAGCAATCGAAAACCAAATGTCAAAGTATGTTAGTCCAACATCAACTTGTTAGTCATATTACATGCCCAAATAGTTAGTCGAATAGTTAGTATAGAAGCATGTCACAAATCACAAAAGAAAAACAAAGTTGAGTTGAAGTCATACTTACCTTGACATACTTACCTTGATATTCACAATCATCAATCATCTTCATTGTTCAAAGTTCTCTCTAACTCTCTCCCCTTTTTGTCACAAAACAAAGCCAAATAATTACAAACAAAGGGAGTAAAAAGATAACAAAAAATTAAATACCTGCAAAGTTAGAGCAAAACGATTAAAACATAAAGTTACTCCTGAGAGTCGGAGTCATCGGATGTCGTGCATCCCATTTTAGCAAACAACTTCTTCACTAGTTTCTTCACTGATGAGACGGACTTAGTCAGAGTGATTTGTGAAGCTGTGAGGACTCCATCTCATTTTTCATAGTATGAAGATCTCCTCGCATTGCAGTGAACTCAGCCGACATACGTTCCTGTTCATTCGACAGCCGCTGTTGTTCTTTAAGATAGAGGTGACAGAGGCATCATCGTCAGAGGTGGATGGAGGTGCCTGCTGTGGAGGAGGAACTGGAGCTGTGGAATAGTTGTTGGTTGTCGAGCTCGTTGCCGGATTGGAGGAGATGGGGGATCATCTTGCTTTGTTGACAAAGACTTTACAATAGTTGTTTCATTTATTGTCCCCAAACTATACATATAAGAGCTCGCGCTTGTATCCACTTAAAACTTCTTGAGGATGCGCATGATAATCATTGGGTATGGTAGTCGCTGTGGGGTGAGAGTGTTCGACATACCGCGTCATCCTATGCCAAATGAGATACGGAATATTCATATTTGCTCCCATCAAAATGGTCGGGTTGCCAAGAAGATAGAGAAAGAGCATTCTATCCCATCGAAGGACTTTCGTGTTCATATTGGGAAGAATGTTGTAACAGACAATGAAGTTTATGTACTTGTACTCTTTCTTAAGTTCTTGGAGAAAAACAGAATTTCCGGTAGACAAAGTTTCTGGAACGCAGATTCCATTGACTACAACTCTCCAGGAGTTGACGTTGAAGCTTTGAGTCTTCAGGTAGTGGATTCCATCAGATCTTGCTTTCATATTAAGCACCTCTCCAATCAGTTGTGGAGTGACTTTGATTTTGATACCTTTAACCACGGTATGAAATTCTCGTCGTCCGTCATCATGATCCATTAGACTCGTAGCATTCTGGTAAAACATTCGAACTGAGTGTGGACAGTACCCAGTTGATTCAGGAAAGTTGCAAATTGGAGCAAGCCCGACTTGGTCAAACAGAACTCCAAACTCTGCAGATCGATTCTTCATCTGTTGGACATTGACATGTCTTTCCCAATGCATTCCTCTTTTCAAAATCTTTGATTCTTGTGGAGCTAATGAATTCCGGAGGAGGGGGCTGGCTAGCAATTGGTTCCTCAATTGAAATTCCCGTTGTACTGCCTCGTTTTCTTACGCCAGTCTTTGTTCGTGTTCTAATTTGACTTGGTTCCATGGGAGCTTTTCCCTTTTCTCAGCAGCAGTAGGAGGAACCTTTGTCTTCTTTGAGGCTTCTGCAGGTGCTTTCCCTTTGGATACAATAGGGACATCTTCCTCAATCTCTAGGTATCCCAGTCAATCGAGTCCGTTTCCGAATCCGTGTCGGAATCATTCTCAGCTCGCTTGGTTCTCTTTGCTTTCTTAGGTTTGGCAGTGTCCTTAACATGGACCATTGCAGCAAGTAGGAAAATGATCCAGGTGATCACCATTGCTGAAAGTGCTTTGAGTTTGAGAAAGTGTCCTGTGCAAAACCAACTCAAGAACATATGAAAAATCGTCAATTTTGAAAAATTTGAAAAATTGTACCTAGACAATCATAATCATGTAGAGAAGCCAAGAATCAAATTAGTTTTCCAAAAAGAATTTTAAAAATAGATCAATTCCATGATTTTCAAAAATTCCTCTTTTATGCCCTAAACCAGAATTTTTAGAAATCGAAGCCTAAAAACTCGTTTATCTTGAGAAAACCCAGCATAAAAGCAAAACTAATTGACCCAGAGTCCTTATTTCAAAAGAAATTTGATCAAAAACCATTCACAAACGAAAAAGTTTCAAGATTTCAACTCACGTTTGATGAAAAACTGTAAAAACCGAGTTTTGATCAATAAAACTTACTTGAATCCGAAGAACTTTGAGTTTGGAAGCTCCAAAATGCAAGAAATCTAGAGAGAGAAGCTCTAGAGATTTTAGAACAAAAGATTAGGGTAAAAGAAATCAAATCCTCTTTGTTCTTATAAAAACCCTAGCCGTGATCCGGATCGGATCGAGAATGTGATCCGGATCGGCTACCCGCAGGAAGAATCCTGCGTTCGGGATCCGGATCACTTACCCGATCCGGATCGGCTTCAACTTTTTCTCCAGAAAAATTCAGAAAAATTCATAAAATCCAGAAAAAGTATGTAAGCACTTTACCATGTCAACTTTAAACAAAAGACATCGTTTCATACAACAAGAAATAGATTATGCAAAATCTATCAACAATACCCAAAAATGAAACGAAAATTTACGAAAGTTAAAACACTTAAAGTTGAACAACTTCAATTACATCTATCCTGATCCTATGTGTAATGCCTTTATCAAATCATCAATTTTAGTAAAGAAAATGAAGTACCAAGATCAATAGATGTTTGAAATCCCAGATAAGTTAGATAATATATCTAGACAATCTGTTGAAGGAGTGGCTCTTTGAGCATCTTTTACTAAAAATCCCACCTTATACCAACCATGAAATACGACTGAGTCAAGTATTTCAATATGTATTTCATCAACATTTTCAAAACAAAATTTGCTTTGCATTCATGGAGTATCTTTTTTTTCTTTCATTTTCTCCATGTGGTGGTAGTTTTCACACTCCTCATTGGGATGTAACTCTTTCCACATCTTTTGAGCATTTTACATTTCATTGACTCCCCCTCAATTGGCTATCAATTATTTAATATATAAAGTATTCAACCAAACCATTGATCTCGAATTCATACTCGACTAAGCAATCAAATATGATAATGACTATACCAAGAGATCATTGAGAGAGAAATTGACTTTGATCACTTAAAAGATGGTTTAATTAACGTAAATGATCATTGCAACATTGAAATATTATGACATCAAATGCATAATAAATTTCTAAATACATAAAAGGATGCAATTAAAGTCAATTATGATTTATGCTCAATTAATGTCCTATGTACAAAACATAGATAAAGAACAAAAAAAAAACAAAAACAAAACCTAACCTAAGCAAAGGTTTCAAAAGAGTTTATTTCAAGGAAAGCATGCCAATTGCTTTACGCAAGTGAATAAAACGTTTTTGATCCAAAGGTTTTGTTAAGATATCGGCTAATTGATCCTCAGTTGAAATATATGACAGTTGAAGAATGTTTGATTCAACTAGCTCTCTAAGAAAATGATATCTAAGTTCAATATGTTTTGTTCTAGAGTGCAACACAGGGTTTTTAGAAATGTTAATAGCACTAGTGTTGTCACATAAAATGGTTACCGAAGATGTTGAAATCCGGAAATCGCTCAACACGCTTTTCATCCAAACAATTGGGTTGAACAACTTCCTGCAGAAATGTACTCCGCTTCGGCAGTCGAGAGTGCTATGCAATTCTGCTTTTTACTGTGCCATGCGACAAGGCAATGGCCAAGATAGAAGCATGCACCACTCGTGCTTTTCCGGTCATCCACTGAACCAGCCCAATCGGCATCTGAGTATCCAACAATATCCAAAGTTGTTCCCATAGGATACCAAATTCCGAAATTGATTGTACCTTTGATATATCGGATGATCCGCTTCACCGCTTTCAGGTGAACCTCCTTCGGTGCTGATTGATATCTCGCACAAATCCCAACACTGAAGGATATATCCGGGCGACTAGCCGTGAGATATAGTAGACTTCCAATCATACTGCGATACAGTTTCTCGTCTACATTCTCACTTTGTGATTCACTTCCAAGTCCCTTATGGCTAGTTCCCATTGGAGTCGGAAAATCCTTAGAATTTTCAAGATCAAACTTTTTGACCAACTCCAGTGCATACTTGGATTGACACAAGTGAATTCCTTCATCGTTTTGTTTAACTTGTAATCCAAGAAAATAATTCAATTCGCCCATCATGGACATCTCAAATTCGCTTTCCATGGTCTCCGCGAATTTGGAAGCATCATTATCTCTTGTTGCGCCAAAAACGATGTCATCGACATAGATTTGAGCAACTATGAAATTGTTTTGATAATGCTTCACAAAGAGAGTCCTGTCAGCTCCCCCTCGAGTGTAGCCCTTTTCCAAAAGGTGCTTTGTCAACCTTTCGTACCATGCTCGCGGTGCTTGTTTCAGACCGTAAAGAGCCTTTTTCAGACGAAAAACATGGTTAGGTAGTTTATGATCCACAAAACCTTTCGGTTGAGCCACATAAACTTCCTCATTTAAAAACCCATTTAAAAAGGCGCTCTTAACGTCCATTTGAAATAATCTGATTTTAAAATGACAAGCTATCGCAAACAATATACGAATGGACTCGAGTCTAGCTACAGGGGCGAAAGTTTCATCAAAGTCTATACCTTCTACTTGAGAGTAGCCTTGAGCAACTAACCTTGCTTTGTTCCTGATGATAGTACCTTCTTCATTTTTCTTGTTCTTGAAGATCCATTTGGTACCTATCACATTGTGTTGCTTCGGAGGCTTCGTTAATTCCCAGACTTTGTTTCGCTCGAATTGATGGAGCTCTTCTTGCATTGCTTTAATCCAGTAGTCATCTTGGAGAGCTTCATCAACATTCCTTGGTTCGATTTGAGATACATAGCATGCAAATCCGCAAACCAATTGTCTCCGTGTTCTAACTCCTTCTTGTGGATCTCCAATGATGTTCGATTCAGGGTGATCCTTGGAGATGCGTAACGTTTGAGGTAGAGGAGTAGACGGAGGTACACGAGATGATTCCTGCACATCAGATAAACTTGAAGAACCGTTAGATGCATCAACATTATTATCGAAAGAATTGTTAGAAGAAGATGCATTAGCAGGTGTATCATCATCAAGAGAGATATCGAGGGTAGATTTTTCAGATTCAAAGTGAAAAGCTTCATCTACCTTAACATTTATCGATTCTACGATCGTCTTAGATTCTAAGTTAAAAACTCGATATGCTCTGCTGTTTGTAGAATAACCTAAGAAAATCCCTTCGTCACTTCGAGAGTCAAATTTTCCAAGATTCTCACGATCACGTAAAATAAAACACCGACTCCCAAAGATACGAAAATACTTGATGTTAGGTTTTCTACAAAACCAAAGTTCATATGGTGTATTCAATGTCCCCGGGCGCAAATACACGCGATTAATAACATAAACAGCAGTGTTCACCGCTTCAGCCCAAAAATAAAAAGGTAAGTTCCGGCTGTGAAGCATAACACGTGCCATTTCCTGTACGACCCTGTTTTTGCGCTCGACTACACCATTTTGTTGAGGTGTGTAAGGTGCAGAAAATTCATGTTTAATGCCATTAGAAGTGCAAAAATCAATGAATTTGGAATTTATGAATTCCCCACCTCTATCACTCCTAACTCGAGTAATCCTATCATTCTTTTCAGTCATAATACGATTGCAGATTTCGAGAAAAGAATCAAAGGTATCAGCTTTTTCTTTTAAGAATGCTACCCAAGTATATCTAGAATAATCATCAACCAATAAGAAAATATACCATTTACCTCCCAGAGATGGTTGACGAGTTGGCCCCATTAAGTCCATATGCAAAAGTTCCAAAGGCCGTTTTGTACCTATGTGGTTCAAGTTCTTGTGTGCAGTCCTAGACTGTTTTCCTTTTTGGCAACCGCCACACACAAGGTTTTGTTCAAAAGAAAGTTTCGGAACCCCCTTGACCACATCTTTGTTCGAAATTCTAGCAAGTTCCTTAAAGTTTATGTGACCTAGCCTTTCATGCCAAAGTGTTTCATTTTTCAAAGATGCTAGGTTACATTTTTCAGAAATCTTAGTAGGAACTACATAACAATTGTTTTCTGATCTAACCCCCTTTAAAAAGAAAGCATGGTTCATGTCAGTTACAGTGCATTTATCAGATGAAAAATTAACTGAATAACCACTATCACAAAGTTGACTTATGCTTATGAGGTTAGTCTTAAGGCCATGAACAAATAACACATTATCTAGAACCGGGCCATCTGGAATAGCTACCGTTCCCTTTCCAACAATTTTGGAAGACCGACCATCTCCGAAAACAACAAGTCCTCCGGAGTTTTTCTCAAATGTTTGAAAACAGTTTTTGTCGCCGGTCATATGACGGGAACACCCGCTATCCAGGTACCAAGACGAACTATCATATGCATGCAAGGAAACATTGGTAGCAAGACAAGGGAAAATTTCACCTTTGCGCACCCAAACCCTTTTGGAGTGCGTCGGTAATGATCGTGAAGTTGATCTCCTAGGTGAGAGCGTCTTGCTTGAAGAGTTGCTGCTCCTTGATGATGTCGTCTTGAGCGGTGTACTACCAAGACTCTTTTCCTTCAAATGATTTGCATTTGATTTCTGAGGAATAGCCTTTTTGGTAGTCATTGCAAGAGGTGCTTGAGGTGTGCGTTTGTCTTGCAATCTTTTCTCCTTATGTGCCCTGAAATGCCACAACGAAAACATACCTTGATTCTTGTCGATTCCGAGGAGGATGTAGTAGGTTTGTTGTCGTTGCTTGTTGTGAATACCGGTGTCGGAGGAGGAGATACCGACTGAGGCACAAAGACTGTCCCACTCGAACTTGGAATGTCTCCAGTTTGAGTGTATCCGAGGCCGAACTTATTTCTTTGACCAAGACCAAGAAGTCTGTCCAACTTACTCCTTCCAGAAGAAAATCTCTTTAAGTCGTCCTTCAGTTGGCGTATGGTCTCCGTCATTTCCAATTTTTCCTGTCGAGCCTCGCCGTTGAGCTTCAAGAAGTAATTCGCTTTGTTCACCATATCCATATAATTCTTCTCGAGTTGCTCATTGGACTCTTGAAGGGAAACATTTGTTTTAATCAAATTATCCCTTTCCACTTCAAGATCGGTTGAGAGAGAGGTTACCCTTTTTACTTCTTCTTCGAGATCCTGCAATCTCCCTTTCAACCCCTTGTTTTGCTTAGCCAGTTTCTTTGAATCCCTCAAAAGTCTGTGGTAGGCTAGAGCAAAATCTTCACCTTCCGAATCATCCGATTCATCGTCCGTTGCAATCTTTTCAACAGGGAGGAGTTGGACAAGGAATCGGATGTACTTGCCATTAAGCACATGAAGGGTGAAGATGTAGTGGACGCGTGGAAAGCTGTCGCGTTGTCTTCTTCATCACTTGAGGATGACTCATTTGACGTGGAGTTGTCATCCCAAGTAACAACTTGCATCGCTTTCTTCTTAGCCGGATTCTTGTTGGGACATTCCGTTGCAATGTGGCCGTAGCCTCGACATTTGAAGCACTGAACTTGTCCCTCTGAACTTGTCTTATCCTTTGAGAAGTTCTCTTGCTTCCTTGACTTGTAAGTTGAAGAACCCTTGCCTTTCTTCGACTTTCCGAAGGATGGAGTTTTGCTTGGATTACCCCTTCGAAAGTTGCGGCGAAACTTCCTTGTCAAGAGAGCGAGCTGCTTCTCAAAGTCCTCCATAGAAAGGTTCTCGTCGTCGTCCGAGGAGGATGAATCCGCGTCTTCTTCTTTAGTTGATTTCAATGCGTAACCTGAAGACTTAGAAGAGGATGCCTTTCCAGAAGAATAGTTAGTAGGAAATGTCATTTCATAAGTTTGTAAAGCACCTACTAATTCTTCTACACGCATTTCGTCCGGGTGTTTAATTGTTTCAATGGCTGCGACCTTCGGGCGAAATCGTTCAGGAAGAGTTCTTAGAATTTTTCTTACAACTTTAAATTCTGGAATCTTCTCTCCCAAGTTAGCACATGAGTTTACGATGTCTTGCAATCGTGTGTAATAGTCAGTGAAAGATTCATTCTCTGCCATAGAGATAGAGTCAAACTTGCTCGTGAGCATTTGCAGTTTCTGAATCTTCACTAGGTTAGTTCCCTCATGCGTAACTTGAAGAACATCCCAGATTTCTTTCGCAGTCTCACATGCCGAGACGCGAGAGAACTCAGTTTGTGACAAAGCATTAAATAAAGCATTAATTCCCTTGCCGTTGTAAGAAGAAGAATCTATCTCTTCCTTGGTCCATTTCGACCTAGGTTTTAAGGTGCGAACATCATCTAAAATTTCAGTTGGATTAGACCATCCTAATTCAATTGATTGCCACACCCTTTCGTCGATGGAAATTAAAAAGGCTTTCATCCGCACTTTCCAGTACGCATAATTTGTTCCATCAAAGAAAGGGGGTCGATTGATGTTTCCACCTTCAACCATTGTTTACAACCCTATTCCCGCTCCGATACCACTTGTTGGGTTATAAGTAAATGGATCTAAATAGGGGAAAAACACCTAGAGGGGGGTGAATAGGTGTAAACAATAAACACTCAAAAAATCATTGCGCAAATAAACCCAATGCGGAAAAATAAAAGAACACGCAAGATTTTTACGTGGAAAAACTCCAAACCGGAGTAAAAAACCACGGGACCGATAACACGGCGAAATCCACTAGAATTAACACACGTACAAGGTGATATACCGTACTCACAGACGACTCAACCTTTTTCATACGCTCCTAGTAGATCTTCCCGCTCGCTCCACGACGCTTCTCGAATCCACGATCCGCGCCCAACGCTGAATCCACAGCGTCCAACGTCGAGTCCACGACGTCCGACCGAATCCACGGTCTTCACCCAATGGCACGCTTCGAATCCACGAACGTACCTCGCTCCGAATCCACGAGAGCGGTTGCACCTTGAATCCACAAGGCCACGCGAGTCCACGCGCCGATTTTGGGGTAAATCGTTGTTTGTTTGGGTGGTGATGATCCGCCGAATACTTAGATTAAAGATAGATCGGAAATACCATCTAAGTATTCATTGATTTGATTCTACTCAAAATGTGAGTATGGAAAACCTAGAATCAAATCAATCAATATAGATGAAGAAACATAGAATAAATCTATTGATTTCCTTTCTTCTCTATATATGTGGATTTTTCTTTTCGGCTATTTTCTTCTGTAATAGCGGATGCCCTAGAAATGAATACAGGGCCTATTTATAGGTTAGAAACCCTAGGAAGAATATACGGATCAAAAACAGCCTTTTCTGGAAAGAATTACCGACGGCGATCCGGATTGGATTTGGCGATCCGGATTGCAGAAGCACAAAAGACGGTTTCCAGAAAATTGCTTGTTCGGGATCCGGATCGTAGTCCCCGATCCGGATCGTTCATACAGTTTTACCAAAACATCATGTTCGGGATCCGGATTGCAGTTCCTGATCCGGATCGAGGAAGCAAGCAGGTAAAACTAATGTTCGGGATCCGGATCAGAGGAGGCTGCGATCCGGATTGAACCAGTGTATGAACCAACACCCTTCGGGATCCGGATTGCCGAGCTCGATCCGGATCCTGAACATGTCCCATGTCCAGTTTTTGATGTTTAAGCAATTAAAACCTCTTCCAGGTGTTTCTACACTATAAGAAGTATTCGGATCATCAAAATTCTTTAGTTAAACGTACCTGATCCTTTTGAATTCTTCTTTCTTGAGATTGAGGTATACGATCCAAAGTTTCTTCATCTTCAATCTTCAAGACTTAATACAATCACGAAATACGCCAACTCAAATTCCGTAACACTTATCCTATAAGCCTCTTACACTTAGGTTCATAAAATGTTAACATTTCATTGAAAATACTCTATTTTTGGTGTTTTTCACGCATTTCGAGGAAATTTGCTCGTCGTTTTGCGAAACCGACTTCGCCACGATGTCCGGCTCGTCGAGACCTTCAAAATAGGCTACTCACTTGACTAATTTGGTGATCGTATGAAATCTCGGGCCATAAAGTTCGACGTTTTGCGGTGTGCTGCACGCATCCCGATGCACTCGGATCGTCAAACGCGAAATCCGTCAGTGCCATCGCGTTCAGAACATCAAAATTAGCTAGAACTCATTACTCATACTCCTAGGTTTGATTTTAAAATAGTGGTTCGACCACTAGTGATCCAGGGTGAATTAAAATACAAGGTTTACTATGCACTTAAGTCGTGGGACCCGCCCATTTCTTTTCTGATTTCTGGGAGATCCGACCGTCGGATCGAAAACATATGAATATGAAACTTCTATGTTTCGACGAGACGATCGCAATGGTGATCTCAGATTTTCCAGATCAGACTCCGATCAAAAGTCGATATTTTAGGGCCACTATTGGACTACTAATTACCCATTTTGTCATTTAAATAATTCAAAAAAAAATTTAAGCTTAGATTTTGGATTTTAAAAATCATGGTTACTACAATCTTCAAGACTTAACACTTTCACGAAATACGCCAACTCAAATTCCGTAACAATCTCCCCCTTTGGCGGTTTCGTGACAAAACACAAATCCACTAAAGAAAATTCAAAAAGGATATTTTTGTTGCTATCACCATACAACAAAAATTTATAATGGAGATCCAAATAAAAATGAATACATGATATAAACTCCTAAAACAGACTCTAGACTTAGACATCTGTAATCTCTGCAAAAATAAAGTATTCTTGACAAACAAATTCGTTAGATACCTCACGAATTATAGCATATAAAACCAAATACAGAGATAGAGTTTATATGACCATCATGACATTTACAAAATCAGATATGTATGAAGATCACAATAGATACCGACATATCTTCTAAGCAATAAAACATTCAAATGTCACAAAGTAGTTAGTTAACATCAACTTGTTAGTTATATTACATGCCCAAATAGTTAGTCGAATAGTTAGTAGGGACATGCATCAAATCACAAGATAAAACCAAAGTTGAAGTTATACTTACCTTAGTTTTGACATAGTTCTCACACCATTGTTTTCCTTGTTCAACATCGTCGTTTGTTCATCTCTCCCCCTTTTTGTCACAAAACGGAGCCAAAATTACAAAAATAAGCCAAGGAGAGTTGAAAAGTTAAATAAGCACGAGAACGAAAGTGAAAATCCTGCAAAAAGCAAGAGAAAGTTAGAACAAAATTTAATCCTGAGAGTCGGAATCATCGGAGGTACTGCATCCCATTTTTGCAAACATCTTCTTCATCAGTTTTTTCATTGAAGAGACTGATTTAGTCAAGGTGATTTGAGAGGCAGTGATGATTTCAAGCTCCTTCTTCACTACTTGAAGTTCTCCTCTCATTTCAGTGAATTCTTGTGACATTCGCTCTTGCTCATTTGAGAGACGTTGTTGTTCTTTGTAGATCGAGTTAACCGAAGCGACATCATCATCAGAAGTTGATGGAGGTGCTTGATGTGCTTGTTGAACTGGTGGTGTTGCTTGTGGTGCAGAAGTTGTTGCTTGTGGGTGAGCTCTTTGTCGTCTAGGAGGCGATGGGGGGTCATCTTATTTAGTGGAGAGAGACTTCACTATTGTCGTTTCATTGATTGTTCCTAGACTGTACATGTAGGAGCTCGCACTTGTGTCAACTTTAAATTTTCGAAGGATGCGCATAATTATCATAGGATATGGGAGTCTCTCAGTAGGGTGAGCATGTTCGACATAGCGCGCCATCATTGACCAGATGAGGTAAGGAATGTTTAAGTTTGCTCCCATTAATGCTGCGGGGTTTCCAAGAAGATAAAGAAATAACATCCTATCCCATCGAAGAACCTTGGTATTCATGTTTGGAAGGATGTTATAGCAAACAATAAAGTTCACGTAGCGATACTCCGGTCGAAGCTCTTTTGAGAAGACGGAATTTCCTGTCGATAGAGTATCCGGTATACAAATTCCATTAACTACCACTCTCCAGGAGTTGTTGTTGAAGACTTGACTTTTTAGATAATGAGGTCCATCAACTCTGGCCTTCATTCCTAACACCTCTCCAATTAGTTGAGGTGTCACTTTGATCTTGATATTTTTAACCAATGTATGAAATTCTCGACGCCCGTCGTCCTGATCAACTAGACTAGAAGCATTCTGATAAAACATTCGTACTGAGTGAGGACAATACCCAGTAGTCTCAGGGAAGTGGCAAATGGGAGCAAGACCCGCCTGATCAAACAAAATCCCAAAGAGTGTACATCGTTCTCTCAGCGCTTTGACATTGACATGTCTTTCGCCAATGCATTCCCTCTTCTCAAAATCTTTGATCCTTGCGGAACTGATGAAGTCATGAGGAGGAGGCTGGCTAGCAATTGGTTCTTCAATCGAAATGCCCCGAGCACTGCCTCTTTTTCTTGCAACGCTTTTTCGCTTGAGTTTGGTTGGACTAGGTTCCATTGGAGCTTTTCCTTTGTCAACTGCTGTAGGCTGAGGCTTTGCCTTTGAAGCTTCAGCAGTTGCTTTCCCTCTGGAGATAGTTGGGACAGTTTCCTCGACCTCGATGTTATCCCAGTCAATCGAGTCCGTCTCTGATTCCGTCTCGGAATCACTCTGAGTCTTCTTTGTTCGCTTAGCCCTTTTAGGCTTGACAGTATCCTTAGCATGAACCATGGCAGCAAGAAGAAATATAATCCAGGTGATCACCATTGCTGCAAAGTCTTAAAAGTGAAGTATCCTGTGAAGAGCTCAAGAACATGAAAAATTGTTAATTTTCAAAAATTGGAGAAATTGTACCCAAACAATCATAATCATGTAGAGAGACTAAGAATCAAATTAGTTTTGCAAAAGAAATTTTAAAAATAGATCAATTGCATGATTTTCAAAAATTCCTATTATATGCCCTAAAACCGAATTTTTAGAAATCGAAGCCCAAAAATTCGTTTATCTTGAGAAAACCTAGCATATAATCAAAATTAATCTACCCAGAGTTCTTATTTCAAAAGAAATTTGATCAAAAACCATTCACAAACGAAAAAGATCCATGAATTCCATCACGTTTTGAGTAAACAAGAAAAAACCGAGATTTTGATCAATAAAACTTACTTAGAATCGAAGAACTTGAGTTTGGAAGGCTCCAAGAAGGATGAAATCTAGAGAGAGAAGCTCTGGAGTCTTAAGAACAAAAGATTGGGTAAAAGAAATCAAAACCCTCTTGTTCTATTAAAACCCTAGCCGTGATCCGGATCGGATCGTGAATCCAATCCGGATCGGCTACCCGCAGGAAATACCTGCGTTCGGGATCCGGATCACTTGTCCAGATCCGGATCGGCTCCAACTTTTTCTTCAGAAAAATTCAGAAAAATTCAATAAAATCCAGAAAAAGTATGTAAGCACTTTAGCATATCAACTTTAAACAAAAATCATCGTTTCATACAACAAGAAATAGATTATACCAAATCTATCAAAAATACTCAAAAATGAAACGAAAATTTATGAGAATTAAATCCCTTAAAGTTGAACAACTTCAATTACATCTAACATGATCTTATGCGTAATGCCTTTATCAAATCATCAATTTGGTAAAGAAAATGAAATACCAAGATCAATAGATGTTTGAAATCCCAGATAAGTTAGATAATATATTTAGACAATCTGTTGAAGAGAGTGGCTCTTTGAGCATCTTTCATTAAAAATCCACCTTATACCAACCTTGAAATTTGACAGAGTCAAGTATTTCAACATGCATTTTATTTAATCAAAAATTGAAAAACCATGCTTGGTATACATGTGGTAGCTGCACACAGTACTCGGACGACCGAGGTGGTAGCTCTTTCCTCCATGTGGTGGTAGTTTTCACACTCCTCATTGGGATGTAACTCTTTCCACATCTTTTGAGCATATTACTTTTCTTTGACTCCCCCTCAATTGGCTATCAATTATTTAATATATAAGGTATTCAACCAAAAATTGATCTCGCATTCATACTCGACTAAATAGTCAAATAAGATAATGACTATACCAAGAGATCATTGAGAGAGAAATTGACTTTGATCACTTAAAAGATGACTTAATTAACATAAATGATCATTGCAACATTGAAATATTATGATATCAAAAGCATAATAAATTTCTAAATGCGTGAAAAGATGCAATTAAAGTCAATTATGATCAATGCTCAATTAATGTCCTATGTACAAACATAGATGAAGAACAAAAACACAAAAACAAAACCTAACCTAAGCAAAAGTTTCAAAAAGAGGTTATTTCAAGGAAAGCATTCCAATTGCTTTACGCAAATGAATAAAACGTTTTTGATCCAAAGGTTTTGTTAAAATGTCAGCTAATTGATCCTCAGTTGAAATATATGAAAGTTGAAGAATATTTGATTCAACTAGCTCTCTAAGAAAATGATATCTAAGTTCAATGTGTTTTGTTCTTGAGTGCAACACAGGGTTTTTTGAAATGTTTATAGCACTGGTGTTGTCACAAAGAATTGTTACCGAAGTTGCTGAAATCCGGAAGTCGCTCAACACGCTTTTCATCCAAATGAGTTGGGTTGAACAACTACCCGCTGAAATATATTCCGCTTCGGCAGTCGAGAGTGCTATGCAGTTTTGCTTTTTACTATGCCACGCAACTAAGCAATGGCCAAGATAAAAACATGCACCACTCGTACTTTTCCGATCATCCACAGATCCTGCCCAATCGGCATCTGAATATCCAACAATGTCTAGACTTGTTCCCATAGGATACCAAATTCCGAAATTGATTGTTCCTTTGATGTACCGGATGATCCTTTTCACCGCTTTCAGGTGAACCTCCTTTGGTGCTGATTGATATCTCGCGCAAATCCCAACACTAAAGGATATATCCGGGCGACTAGCCGTGAGATAAAGTAGACTTCCAATCATACTGCGATACAGTTTCTCGTCTACATTCTCACTATGTGATTCACTTCCAAGTCCCTTATGGCTAGTTCCCATTGGAGTCGGAAAATCCTTAGAATTTTCTAAATCAAACTTTTTGACCAACTCCATTGCATACTTGGATTGACACAAGTGAATGCCTTCATCATTTTGTTTAACTTGTAATCCAAGAAAATAAGTCAATTCGCCCATCATGGACATCTCAAATTCGCTTTCCATGGTTTCCGCGAATTTAGAAGCATCATTATCTCTTGTTGCGCCAAATACAATGTCATCGACATAGATTTGTGCTACAATGAAATTATTTTGATAATGCTTCACAAAGAGAGTCCTGTCAGCTCCCCCTCGAGTATAGCCCTTTTCCAAAAGGTGCTTTGTCAACCTTTCGTACCATGCTCGCGGTGCTTGTTTCAGACCGTAAAGAGCCTTTTTCAAACGAAAAACATGGTTAGGTAGTTTATGGTCTACAAAACCTTTCGGTTGAGCCACATAAACTTCCTCATTTAAAAACCCATTTAAAAACGCGCTCTTAACGTCCATTTGAAATAATTTTATTTTAAAATGACAAGCTATCGCGAATAAGATACGAATGGACTCGAGTCTAGCTACAGGGGCGAAAGTTTCATCAAAGTCTATACCTTCTACTTGAGAGTAGCCTTGAGCAACTAACCTTGCTTTGTTCCTGATGATAGTACCATCTTCATTTTTCTTGTTCTTGAAAATCCATTTGGTACCTATCACATTGTGTTGCTTCGGAGGCTTCGTTAATTCCCAGACTTTGTTTCGCTCAAATTGATGGAGCTCTTCCTGCATTGCTTCAATCCAGTAGTCATCCTGAAGAGCTTCATCGACATTCTTTGGTTCGATTTGGATACGTAGCAAGCGAATCCGCAAACCAATTGTCTCCGAGTTCTGACTCCTTCTTGTGGATCTCCAATGATGTTCGATTCAGGATGATCCTTGGAGATGCGTAACGTTTGAGGTAATGGAGTACTCGGAGGTACATGAGATGATTCCTGCACATCAGATAAACTTGAAGAACCGTTAGATGCATCATTATTATCGAAAGAATTGTTAGAAGAAGATGCATTAGCAGGTGTATCATCATCAAGAGAGATATCGAGGGTAGATTTTTCAGATTCAAAGTGAAAAGCTTCATCTACCTTAACATTTATCGATTCTACGATCGTCTTAGATTCTAAGTTAAAAACTCGATATGCTCTACTGTTTGTAGAATAACCCAAGAAAATCCCTTCGTCACTTCGAGAGTCAAATTTTCCAAGATTTTCGCGGTCACGTAAAATAAAACACCGACTCCCAAAGATACGAAAATATTTGATGTTAGGTTTTCTACAAAACCATAGTTCATATGGTGTATTTAAAGTCCCCGGGCGCAAATACACTCGATTAATTACATAGACAGCAGTGTTCACCGCTTCAGCCCAAAAATATAACGGTAGGTTCCGGCTATGAAGCATAACGCGTGCCATCTCCTGTACGACCCTGTTTTTGCGCTCGACTACACCATTCTGTTGAGGTGTATAGGGTGCTGAGAATTCATGTTTAATGCCGTTGGAAGTGCAAAAATCAATGAATTTGGAATTTATGAATTCTCCACCTCTATCACTTCTAACACGAGTAATCTTTTCATTCTTTTCAGTCATAATACGATGGCAAATCTCGTGAAAAGAATCAAAAGTATCAGCTTTCTCTTTTAAAAATGCTACCCAAGAATATCTAGAGAAATCATCAACCAATAAGAAAATATACCATTTACCTCCCAAGGATGGTTGACGTGTTGGCCCCATTAAATCCATGTGCAAAAGTTCCAAAGGCCGTTTTGTACCTATGTGGTTCAAGTTCTTGTGTGCAGTCCTAGACTGTTTTCCCTTTTGGCAACCGCCACACACAATGTTTTGTTCAAAAGAAAGTTTAGGAACCCCCTTGACCACATCTTTGTTTGAAATTCTAGCAAGTTCCTTAAAGTTTATGTGACCTAGCCTTTCATGCCAAAGAGTTTCATTTTTCAAAGAAGCTAGGTTACATTTTTCAGAAATTTTATTAGGAACTACATAACAGTTGTTTTCTGATCTAACCCCTTTTAAAAAGAAAACATGGTTCTTGTCAGTT
The DNA here is from genome assembly GCA_029168755.2 of Tillandsia fasciculata. Classification (NCBI taxonomy): domain Eukaryota; kingdom Viridiplantae; phylum Streptophyta; class Magnoliopsida; order Poales; family Bromeliaceae; genus Tillandsia; species Tillandsia fasciculata. The sequence continues at coordinate 25,206,844 of CM054931.1, read as the reverse complement.
ACAGTACATTCATCAGATGAAAAATTAACTGAATAACCATTATCACAAAGTTGACTTATGCTTATGAGGTTAGTCTTAAGGCCATGAACAAATAACACATTATTTAGAACCGGGCCATCTGGAATAGCTATAGTTCCTTTTCCAACAATTTTGGAAGACCGACCGTCTCCGAAAACAACAAGTCCTCCGGAGATTTTCTCAAAGGTTTGAAAACAGTTTTTGTCACCGGTCATGTGACGGGAACACCCGCTATCCAGATACCAAGACGAATTATCATATGCATGCAAGGAAACATTGGTAACAAGACAAGGAAAATTTCACCTTTGCGCACCCAAACCTTTTTGGAATGCGTCGGTAATGGTCGTGAAGTTATTTCCTAGGTGAAAGCGTCTTGTTAGAAGATTGCTGCTCCTTGATGATGTCGTCTTGAGCGGTGAACTACCAAGGCTCTTTTCCTTTGAAAAGTTTGCATTGATTTCTGAGGAATCACCTTTTTGGTAGTCATTGCAAGAGGTGCTTGAGGTGTGCGTTTGGCTCCCATCTTGCAATTTCTCCTTATGTGCCCTGAAATGCCACAACGAAAACATACCTTAGTTCTTGACGATCCCGAAGAGGATGAAGTAGGCTTGTTGTCGTTGCTTGTCGTGAATTCCGGTGTCGGAGGAGGAGATACCGACTGAGGCACAAAAACTGTCCCACTCGAACTTGGAATGTCTCCAGTTTGAGTGTATCCGAGGCCGAACGATTTGTTTGACCAAGACCAAGAAGCCTGTCCAACTTACTCCTTCCAGAAGAGAATCGCTTTAAGTCATCCTTTAGTTGGAGAATGGTCTTTGTCATTTCCATTTTTCCTGTCGAGCCTCGCCGTAGAGCTTTGAGAAATAATTCGCTTTATCCACCATTCCTCATGTTCTTTCTCGAAAAGCTCATTTTTCTCTTGAAGGGAAACATTTGCTTTGGCTAAGTTATCCCTTTCCACTTCAAGAGCGTTTGAGAGAGAAGATGCCCTTTTTGCTTCTTCTTCGAGATCCTGCAATCTCCCTCTCAAACTCCGGTTTTGCTTTGCCAGTTTCTTTGAATCCCTCAAAAGTTATGGTAGGCAAGAGCAAAATCTTCACCTTCAGAATTACTCGATTCGTCGTCCGTAGCGTTCTTTTCAACATGGGAGGAGTTGGACAAGGAATCGGAGGTACTTGCCATTAAGCACATGAAGGGTGAAGATGTGGACGCGTGGAATGCTGTCGCGTTGTCTTCTTCATCACTTGAGGATGACTCATTTGACGTTGAGTTGTCATCCCAAGTGACGACTTGCATCGCTTTCTTCTTTGCCGGATTCTTGTTGGGACACTCCGTTGCAATGTGGCCGTAGCCTCGACATTTGAAGCACTGTACTTGTCCCTCTGAACTTTTCTTATCCTTTGAGAAGTTCTCTTGCTTTCTTGACTTGTAGCTTGAAGAACCCTTGCCTTTCTTCGACTTTCCGAAGGATGGAGTTTTGCTTGAATTACCCCTTCGAAAGTTGCGGCGAAACTTCCTTGTCAAGAGAGCGAGCTGCTTCTCAAAGTCCTCCATAGATAGGTTCTCGTCATCGTCTGAGGAGGATGAATCCGCGTCTTCTTCTTTGTTGTTTTCAATGCATAACCTGAAGACTTAGAAGAGGATGCCTTTCCAGAAGAATAGTTAGTAGGAAATGTCATTTCATAAGTTTGTAATGCACCAACTAATTCTTCTACACGCATTTCGTCCGGGTGTTTAATTGTTTCAATGGCTGCGACCTTCGGGCGAAATCGTTCAGGAAGAGTTCTTAATATCTTTCTTACAACTTTAAATTCTGGAATCTTCTCTCCCAAGTTAGCACATGAGTTTACGATGTCTTGCAATCGTGTGTAATAGTCTGTGAAAGATTCATTTTCTGCCATAGAAATAGAGTCAAACTTGCTCGTAAGCATTTGCAGTTTCTGAATCTTCACAAGGTTAGTTCCCTCATGCGTAACTTGAAGAACATCCCAGATTTCTTTCGCAGTCTCACATGCTGAGACGCGAGAGAACTCAGTTTGTGACAAAGCATTAAATAGAGCGTTAATTCCTTTGCCATTGTAAGAAGATGAATCTATCTCTTCCTTGGTCCATTTCGACCTAGGTTTTAAGGTGCGAACATCATCAATAATTTCAGTTGGATTAGACCATCCTAATTCAATTGATTGCCACACCCTTTCGTCGATGGAAATTAAAAAGGCTTTCATCCGTACTTTCCAGTACGCATAATTTGTTCCATCAAAGAAAGGGGGTCGATTGATGTTTCCACCTTCAACCATTGTTTACAACCCTATTCCCGCTCTGATACCACTTGTTGGGTTATAAATGTAATAATGGATCTAAATAGGGGAAAAAACACCTAGAGGGGGGTGAATAGGTGTAAACAATAAACACTCAAAAAATCATTGCGCAATAAAACCCAATGCGGAAATTAAAAAGAACACGCAAGATTTTTACGTGGAAAAACTCCAAACCGGAGTAAAAAACCACGGGACCGATAACACGGTGAAATCCACTAGAATTAACACACGTACAAGGTGATATAACGTACTCACAGACGACTCAACCTTTTACCATACGCTCCTAGTAGATCTTCTCCGCTCGCTCCACGACGCTTCTCGAATCCACGATCTGCGTCCAACGCCGAATCCACGGCGTCCAACGTCGAGTCCACGACGTCCGACCGAATCCACGGTCTTCACCCAGTAGCACGCTTCGAATCCACGAACGTACCTCGCTTCGAATCCACGAAAGCGGCTGCACCTTGAATCCACAAGGCCACGCGAGTCCACGCGCCGATTTTGGGAAAATCGTTGTTTTTGGGTGGTGATGATCCGCCAAATACTTAGATTAGAAATAGATCGGAAATACCATCTAAGTATTCATTAATTTGATTCTACTCAAAATCTGAGTATGGAAAACCTAGAATCAAATTAATCAATATAGATGAAGAAACATAGAATTAAATCTATTGATTTTCTTTCTTCTCTATATGTGGATTTTTCTTTTTTTCGGCTTATTTTTCCATTGCCCTAAAAAATGAATCATAGGGTCTATAAATAGGTTAGAAACCATTGGAAGAAGATAAGAATCAAAAACTAACCATTTCTGGAATTTTACAGGACGACGATCCGGATCGGATTTACTGCGATCCGGATTGCCGTAACAAGATCGACAATTCCAGAAAAATAGGGGTTCGGGATCCGGATTGAAATGCCCGATCCGGATCGTTCATGAATTTCAGCAAAAACCAATGTTCGGGATCCGGATCAGAATTGGCTTGGATCCGGATTGGATTTGCATATGAACCAACACCCTTCGGGATCCGGATTGGAATGGCTGATCCGGATCCTGAACATGTTCCATGTCCAGTTTTTGATTTTTATGCAATAAAAAATTCATCCAAGTGTTTCTACACTATAAGAAGTATTCGGATCACCAAAAATCTTTAGTTAAACATACCTGATCCTTTTGAATTCTTCTTTCTTGAGATTGAGGTAAATGATTCAAACTTCTTTCTTCTTCAATCTTCAAGACTTAACACTTTCACGAAATACGCCAACTCAAATTCCGTAACACATAGATATGATGAATAGGGTGTTTAAACCCTTCTTAGATCTTTTCGTAGTGGTCTTCATTGATGACATCCTCATCTACTCCCGTACAGATGAGGAACATGAGGAGCATCTACGCATAGTCCTTTAGACCCTCCGGGACCAGAAACTTTATGCCAAACTCAAAAAGTGTGAGTTCTGGCTTCACGAGGTGGACTTTCTGGGGCATATTGTTTCGGCGTCTGGAATCGCGGTAGACTCGAGGAAGATGTGATGGCCCCGACCGACAACGGTAACAGAGATTCGAAGCTTCCTGGGTCTGGCAGGGTATTACAGGCGCTTCGTGGAAGGCTTCTCCAAAATAGCTACCCCCTTGAATCGTCTAACCCGGAAAGGGGAGAAGTTTATCTGGACGGACCAATGCCAGAAGAGTTTTGAAGAACTCAAGGACAAGTTGACGCGGGCCCCGGTGCTCGCTCTACCGGAGCCCGGAGAGGACTATGAGATTTATTGTGATGCGTCGCGGAACGGCTCGGTGGTGTGCTTATGCAACGGGGTAAGGTCATAGCCTACGCGTCTAGGCAACTTAAGGAGTACGAATGGAATTACCCCGTGCACGACTTGGAGCTAGCAGCAGTCGTGTTTGCCCTCAAGCTGTGGAGACACTATTTGTACGGGACACACTGCAATGTGTATTTCGATCATCAGAGCCTCAAGTACCTTTTCACCCAGAAGGAGCTAAACTTGCGGCAAAGGCGGTGGCTCGAGCTACTGAAAGATTATGACTTGTCGATCCACTACCACTCGGGGAAGGCAAATGTGGTGGCCGATGCCCTGAGCCGCAAGGGGCAGACGGTGGAATCAATGACAAACGCCCTTACCCAGCAGGATCGTCTGATTGCAGAGTTTTCGCAATTGAGACTGGAGGTAGTACCAGCGGGTACGGTCGCACAACTCATGACCCTGGTGGTCAGACCCACCCTGCTGGACAGGATCTTGGAAGGACAATCGACAGATACCCAGTTACAGCTTGTGCGAGACAGAGTACCCTCAGACCAAGGGGGCGATTTTGCAATAGGCTCTGATGGCACAATACGGTTCCGAGGACGAATTTGCGTGCCGGACCTACCGGAACTCAAGGAGGAAATCCTGAGGGAAGCGCATACTGCTCCCTACGCAGTGCACCCTGGGGGAACAAAGATGTACAAAGATATTAAGCAAACCTTCTGGTGGCCTAAGTTGAAGGGAGACGTGACCCGATTCGTGGCACATTGCCTGGTGTGCCAACAAGTAAAGGCCGAACATCAACGCCCAGCAGGGAAGTTACAACCGTTGCCGGTGCCGGAATGGAAGTGGGAGATGATTACGATGGATTTTGTGACCGGCTTCCCGAGATCGCCACAAGGACATGATGCGATATGGGTCATAGTGGATCGTTTGACGAAATCGGCCCACTTCCTGCCTATACATACGACGTGGACTCGGGAACGACTGGCGCAAACATACATTAATGAGATAGTGAGGTTGCATGGAATACCGGCGTCCATTACGTCGGACAGAGACACGCAATTTGTGTCAAACTTTTGGCAGAGCCTGCAACGAGCAATGGGAACCAAACTGCATTTCAGCACGGCTTTTCACCCGCAAACTGATGGACAATCGGAGCGGGTGATCCAAATCCTCGAAGACATGCTCCGGGCATGCGTACTTGACTTGGGCGAAGGGTGGTCTCGATACCTATCCCTTGTGGAATTCGCATACAACAACAGTTACCAAGCCAGCATTCAAATGGCGCCATACGAGGCTCTGTATGGGCGCCGCTGTCGGTCTCCAATATGCTGGGACGACTTGGGAGAGCGCAAGTTTTTGGGGCCAGATTTAGTGGAGGAGACCGAGGCGAAGGTGCGCCTGATCAAGCAACGGCTGCTAACCGCCCAGAGCAGACAGAAAAGTTACGCGGACCATAGACGACGGGATTTGGAATTCATGGTGGGCGAGCACGTGTTGCTCCGAGTTTCGCCTTCAAAGGGGACCCGACGTTTCGGCCTGAGGGGGAAGTTAAGTCCGAGGTACGTGGGACCGTTCGAGATCCTAGAACGCGTGGGCCAGGTGGCGTACCGGTTGGCCTTGCCGCCGAACCTCGATCGAGTCCACAACGTGTTTCACATTTCAATGCTCCGGAAGTATCTCCCCGACCCCTCTCACGCCCTAGATGTTTCCACTATCGAGTTACAAGAGGACTTAAGCGTCGAGGAGACACTGGTGCGGATCTTGGCACGAGAGGATAAGAAATTGCGCAATCGGACCATCCCCTATGTAAAGGTCCAGTGGAGCAACCACGAAGAACGCGAAGCAACGTGGGAACTGGAATCAAAGATGAAGGAATGTTTTTCCGAATTGTTTAGCGAGGGTTGTAATTAAGTTTCGAGGACGAAACTTCTTATAAAGTGTGAGTGGTGTAATGACACGACTTTTCTAGTGATTTTTACCCTCCTGTTAATAAAGTGTTTCTTTTAGTGAATTTGAATTACTGAGTTTTTGAGAGTCGGTCGATGTGTGGCACGGGTATTTTTCTGTAAAAGGGATGGAAAAATGATGACCGACAGTGCAATCGGATCTGAAATCCGACCTAGGGATCTCCCGGAACAAGGTTTTTAGAGTCGCGGTGACTTAGCGTGCATCGGAATCGGTGCGGAATATCCTGCACACTTTCTGAGGAAATATGGGTTTATCCTGCATGATTAATTAATTAAAGAATTAATTATTCGGTGACAGATATTAAAAGGTGGGATTTAGTTGTACGTACGAAAAGGAAAAATCCCACTTTTCGCGAAAAGAGAAACCCTAGCCGGAGAGAACGAGGGAGAAAAGAAAAGAAAAAGACGGAACCCTAACCGGAGGAAGGAGAAAGGAAGAAAGAGGAAGAAGACGGAGGAGTCCGATCACCCTGAGCAACGTACCGGAATTAGAAGTGCGATCGGTCGTCTTCCCCGTCGGAATTTCCGGTAAGTGGAATTCGTTTTGTTGAATTGTTGTGGTTTTTCATGTCTTTTTCCGTTATCATCGTCGCCGTCTCCGTCCCCGTCGTCATCGCCGATCCCGCCGCCGCCGCCGCGCGATCTAGGGCACCGCGCGGGCGGGCGGACGACGCGCGGGCGCCGCTAGGGCACCGCGCGGGCGCCGCTAGGGCACCGCGCGGGCGCCGCCCGCGGGCGCGCACCGCGCGGCCTCGTGCCGCGCGGGGCGCCTGCGGGCGGGCGGGTGCCGCCCGCGGCCGCACACTGCGCGGCCTTGCGCCGCGCGGGGCACCCGCGGGCCGGCGGGCGCCGGGCGGGCACCGCGCGGGCGCTGCCCGCGGACGCACGCCGCGCGGCTTCGTGCCGCGCAGGGCATTCGCGGGCTGCGGCATCCGCGTGGGCAAACACCGCGGGCGACGACGTCCGCGTGGGTGGGCGCGCGGGGAGCCGTCAAGTGTTGTAAGAGCGCCGTTTTTGGGTTTTCGTCGTGGGGTTAGTTCTGGATTTCCGTTTTCGCGGTGTTAGTGCGTTTTATTAATTATCGTTTTTGGGGACTTCTTTAGGTCCAAGTGCGCAGCGGGAGTGTGTCAAAGATCCAGGTGTTCCGATCTTCCCGCAACCAGGTGGGTACCCTTGCAATAAGTGCAATATGTCATCGTAAAAAGTATAATAACATGTCTAATAAAATAGATGAGATGTTTCAACTGATTAAACCTTTCGCATGAATATTTACCGTTTCTTCTATTATTAACTGTGGTGACTGTGGGTCGCGGTGATTGTTACACGCCGGTTTCGGCTATCATGTTCTTAGATGCTTACACGTACATAGGCGGTCTGGCCACCGCATGGGTGTACTTTTCCGGAGAAGTGGTCCGGATGACCCGTGTACCCCACAAAAGTGAAAGTGCCGTGTGGGGACCTCTTCACGCCAGCTATAAGTGCAGCACTAGCACCGTGAAGGGGTTAAAGGCATCACGTAAGTAAAGTAATTATTCACGAGGGGGGATCGTCGACCCCCCGACAGTTACTATGTAATTAAATCAAGGAATGTGGACTCATGAGGAGGAAAAAGCGAAAGGTTCCGGTGTATTCGGTTTGCTTTAAAATTACTGTTAAATGTTTGAATCATCTACTTTATTTGTCACTGACTTTTCCACACTGTGACAGGTCCGACTAGGTGTAGTAACCGGGACGGTGGTGAGGCAGCGTCTAGAGGACCATAGCCGCATGAGGCTTTGCTACATCATTCTTGTTTTGGTTTATCTCATTTCTCTTCCTCGTTTAACTGTTAGTTTCATTTGCTTGATTGTGGATCATATTGGATGTTGGATGGTTAATTAGTTGATACTGTGGATTTGACATACTGTTATGAACTCTTATGCGGCCGTTTTACGTTCAACAAGGGTTTCGAAAATGCTTTCCAAAAATCATGTGTCGTGTGGGCACAATCTTGAAAACCTCTGGATTTGTCCTTTCAAAAAGATGTAGCCGCTTTATTGTGAATGTGCAAACATTTTGAAAAATTAGGTGTCGTGTGGAAACCGTTTGCAAACCCGTAGTTTTATCTCTTGATGTCATGAATGAAAGTTGTGATGTGAATAAATGGGATTACTCTCTCTTGTCTTTTCACTGTGACTGTGTGGTTAAAGAAGTTAATGTAATTGTGACGCCGTGCATATACAAAGGAAACTCTGCCCGTTTTCAGAGTGAATTTGTATATGTGGCGGATCTGACGCGCACCGGTGGGCGAGGTCGATTATTCAAAAAAAAAAAAAAAATGCTTTTCCGCTTATCCTTAGACCATCCGGGGCGTGACAGATATGCTACCGACCCAACGCGTTCCAAAATTTTGAAGGGTCCAATGAATCGCGGGCTTAGCTTGCCTCTCAAACCGAACCGCCTGATCCCTTTAGACGGCGAAACTCGGAGCAACACATGTTCCCCCACCTGGAACTCCAGGTCCCGTCGTCTCTGATCTGCAAAGCTCTTCTGCTGACTTTGGGCGGTCAACAACCGCTGTCTGATGAGGTGTTCCTTTCCTTCAGTCTTTTCTACTAAGTCAGGACCCAAGAACTTTCGCTTCCCCAAGTCATCCCAACAGATAGGAGACCGACAGCGACGCCCGTACAAGGCTTCATACGGCGCCATTTGAATGCTAGCCTGGTAACTGTTGTTGTAGGCAAAATCCACGAGAGGTAGGTAACGTGACCATCCGTCACCCAAATCAAGTACACAGGCTCAGAGCATATCCTCGAGAATCTGGATCACTCGCTCGGATTGCCCGTCGGTCTGGGGGTGAAACGCCGTGCTGAAGTGTAGTTTAGTCCCTAGAGCCCGCTGTAGGCTCTGCCAAAAGTTCGACACAAACCGAGTGTCTCTATTCGAAGTAATCGATGTCGACACCCCATGCAATCTCACGATTTCGTTGATGTAGACCTGCGCCAACCGGTCTCGAGTCCATGTTGTTTGGATGGGCAGGAAGTGTGCCGACTTCGTTAATCGATCCACAACAACCCAGACTGCGTCGTGTCCCTGCTGCGATCTAGGGAAACCAGTGACAAAGTCCATGGTGATCTGCTCCCATTTCCCTGCCGGGCGCTGATGTTCGGCTTTTACCTGCTGACAAACCAAACAGTGTGCTACAAACCGTGTGACGTCCCCCTTCAGTTTAGGCCACCAAAAATTATGCTTGAGATCCTTGTACATCTTCGTGCCACTAGGATGCGTCGCATAGGGGGCGCAGTGCACATCTGACAGTATCTCCTCCCTCAACTCGGGCAGCTCGGGCACACAAATCCGCCCTCGAAAACATATTGCGCCGTCTGCACTCACCAAAAAGTCGCCCGCGCGGTCTGGGAAGATCTTGTCTCGAACAAGCTGTAACTGTGCGTCTGTCTTCTGACCTTCCAGGATTTTCTCTAATAAGGTAGGCTTGACCATCAAAGACAAAAGTCGCGCGACCGTACCTGCCGGTACCACCTCCAACCTCAAACGTGAAAAATCTGCGATCAACCTGTCCTGCTGAGTAATATCGCTCATCGGTTCCTCCTCGATTTGACTCTTCCTGCTCAACGCGTCAGCCACAACATTTGCTTTCCCAGGGTGATACTGAATGGACAAATCGTAGTCCTTCAGTAACTCCAACCAACGCCTCTGCCGCAAATTCAGTTCCTTTTGAGTGAACAAATATTTAAGGCTTTGATGATCCGAGAACACATTGCAATGAACACCAAAAAGGTAATGCCTCCATAGCTTTAAAATGAAGATGACTGCTGCCAGCTCCAGATCGTGTGTCGGGTAATTCCGCTCATATTCCATGAGTTGCCTTGAGGCGTAGGCTATGACTTTCCCTTGTTGCATCAATACACCCCCAAGACCGATCCCTAATGCATCACAGTAAACCTCATAATCCTCTCCGGATGTCGGTAGCGTAAGTACAGGTGCCTGTGTTAGCCTGTTCTTGAGTTCCTCGAAGCTCCCCTGGCATTGGGCCGTCCAAATAAATTTTTCTCCTTTCCAGGTTAAACGGTTTAGAGGGGTAGCGATCTTCGAGAAGCCCTCCACGAAGCATCTGTAGTATCCTGCCAGGCCCAAGAAACTGCGAACCTCCATTACTGTAGTCGGTCGGGGCCAGTTGGTCACCGACTCCACCTTCTTGGGATCCACTGCAATTCCCGCTGCTAAAATTATGTGCCCCAAGAAGCCCACTTCGCAAAGCCAGAACTCACATTTCTTAAGTTTAGCAAACAACTTCTGATCCCTGGGAGTCTGGAGAATAATCCGCACGTGCTCCTCGTGCTCCTCGTCAGTATGCGAGTAGATCAGAATGTCGTCGATAAAGACCACCACAAATTGGTCCAAGAAGGGTCTAAAGATCATGTTCATCATATCCATAAACACCGCTGGGGTGTTCGTAAGCCCGAATGGCATGACTGTAAACTCGTAGTGGCCATATCGGGTCCAGAAAGCTGTTTTTGGGATATCTTCATCCCGAACTCTAAACTGGTGATAGCCCGACTGTAAATCGATTTTTGAAAATACCGTTGCTCCCCGTAGCTGATCGAAGAGGTCATCAATCCTGGGTAAGGGATACTTGTTCTTCACTGTAACCTTGTTTATCTCCCTGTAGTCGATGCATGGACGTAGGCTTCCGTCCTTCTTTCGCACGAAGAGTACGGGTGCGCCCCAAGGCGACACGCTCGGCCTGATAAACCCCTTATCCAGAAGATCTTCGAGTTGCGCTTTAAGTTCCTTCAGTTCCGCGAAAGCCATTCTGTAGGGCGCCTTCGTGATAGGTTGCGTGCCTGATAGAAGCTCGATAGGGAAAACAACCTCTCGCTCGGGGGGCATTCCTGGCAGTTCTGCCGGAAAGACGTCAGGGAAATCCCATACAACCGGAATGTCAGAGAGCGAAGCAGAGGGTCGAGTCACTAGATCCACCAAAGCCAGGTATGCCACACATCCGCTTTCCATTAGTCTTCTGGCCCGCGCGGCGGAAATGACGGTTGAAAAGGAGGTGCTTTTACATGCTAGGTACACATGTTCTGGAAAACCCGGTTCTTGTAGTCGCACTTGCCGCTTCTCGCAGTCGATCACCGCCTAATACCTAGTAAGCCAATCCATGCCCAGCACCACGTCGTATTCCTTTAATGGAATCACCACCAAATCCCAAGGGCAAGATAGCCTTCCCAACCTTATCGGGCAGGAAGGCACGAAATTAACCGCGTCCAAGGACCCTCCTGGGGTCTGGACGGTCATTAACCACTAAAGGGGTCACTCCTCAAATCCATGTGTAAGTACAAAGTCACGAGACATAAACGAGTGGAATGCTCCGGTGTCAAAAAGAGTTCTAGCACGATAAACAGAAATTAAAGTAATACCTGCTACCACGTTCTCCGGTGGGTCCGTCCCCTGACGGGTCATCGAGTAGACTTTACTGCCTGATTGCGGCTTCACTTCTCCTTCTCGCCGAGGTGCTGAAGGACGGGCGGCCGTCCCTGTAGAAGCTTTCCCCCGTCCCGCTTGCTGTGGCGTAGGTGTAGAAGCCGCTGAGGACGCAGTTCCCAAGTTCAAAGGGCAGTTGAAACGGAAGTGCCCTGGTTTGCCGCAGCGAAAACAATGATCATGCCTTTTGGAACACTCCGACACCCGGTGTGCTCCACTGCAAATAACACAAGGTCTGCCTTCCGATCTTTGTCCTCCCATTGGTGCGCTCCTTGTTCCTTATTGTGATCTCCACCGTTTAGGGGGTCGACTCCCGCTGGAAGAGCCCCCCCCAGAGTAAGGCTGGGATCGCTTCTTCTCCTTATGTTGGTTAGAGCCCTCCCTTCGAGTGCGCGTAACAGCGAATCCGCACTCTACAATGGTGGCTCTATCAACCACTTGCTGAAAGGTGTGCAAATCCGCCGCCTGCACCACCTGGAAAATGTCGCTACGTAACCTGTCCACGAAGAGCTGGGCCTTGTGAGACTCGTCCCTTACGACGAAAGGGACGCAATTGACCAATCTGACGAACTCCCGCTGGTACTCCATAACGGTCCAGCTCCCCTGCTTAATATTCTTTAGATCGTCCTCCATTTGCCGTATAACGCTGTTCGAGAAAAACGCCCCAAAAAGCTGCTCCCGGAAAGTGGTCCATGACGGAAAGGCGGTGCCCTTCAAGGGGCTCGGGCGCACCGTCTTCCACCACATACGGGCGTTTCCTTCTAGAAAGTGGACTGCCAAAGGAACCCGCTCGTGCTCCTCCATCAACAAATCCTCAAAAAGTTTCTCCATCGTGTCCACCCGTTTTTCCACGACCCAAGGATCGGTCGTCTCTCCCTCAAACACGGGTGGGTCATACTTCTTGAAGTCTGCCAGATTCGCCCTGACTCTATCACGTTCGGACTGCGGAAGGGGCGCCTCCCCCATGGCAATAGCGGCCGCTACGAGGGTAGGTGTCATCACGGTCTCTCCCTGGGGGCCTCCGGCTATTGTTGGATTATGATAATATGGATCTAAATAGGAAAAAAAAAAACCTAGAGGGGGGTGAATAGGTGTAAACAATAAACACTCAAAAATCTTTGCGTAATAAAACCCAATGCGGAAAAGTAAATAACACGCAGAGATTTTACGTGGAAAACTCCAAAACCAAGAGTAACAAACCACGGGACCGATCACACGGTGAAATCCACTAGAATCAAACACGTACAAAGGTGATATAACGTACTCACACACGACTCAACCTTTTTCCATACACTCCTAGTAGATCTTCTCCGCTCGCTCCGCAATGCGCCTCGAATCCACGATTTGCGTCCAACGCCGAATCCACGGCGTCCAACGTCAAGTCCACGATGTCTGACCGAATCCATGGTCTCCACCAAGTAGCACGTCTCGATCACACGAACGTACCTCGCTCCGAATCCACGGGAGCGGTAGCACCTTGAGTCCACAAGGCCATGCGAATCCACGCGCCGATTTTTGGAAAAATTGTTGTTTTGTTGGTGGTGAAATCCGCCGAATACTTAGATCAAAGATAGATCGGAAATACCATCTAAGTATTCATTAATTTGATTCTACTCAAAATCTGAGTTTGAAATCCTAGAATCAAATTAATTAATATAAATGAAGAAACATAGAATAAATCTAGTTATTTCCTTTCTTCTCTATATGTGGATTTATAAATTTATCTCCGTTAATTTTTCTCGTTCATTTACGAAATACAAAACTTATTTTGGATTACCCTAAAAGATGAAATTAGGGTTTACTTATAGGTTAGAAACCATTGGAAGTGGATAAGAATAAAAAACTGACTGTAACAGAATTTTTCCCGCACGACGGTCCGGACTGGATTTGGCTTGATCCGGACTGTCGTTGTTTTTCAGAGAATTCATGAAAAAATAGTGTTCGGGGTGGACTGAAATAACCACGGTCCGGACTGTTTATACAATTTCTGCAAAATCCACGTTCGGGGTCCGGACTGAACCAAGGGTGTTCCGGACTGGATTTGCGCATGAACCTACCTATCTTCGTGGTCCGGACTGAAGTACTCTGATCCGGATCCTGAACATATAACAGTCCAGTCTCTTGATTTTTAAGCAATTAAAAACCCATCCAAATGTTTCTACACTATAAGAAGTATTCGGATCACCAAAATTATTTAATTAAACGTACCTGATCCTTTTGAATTCTTCTTTCTTGAGATTGAGGTATATGATCCAAACATCTTCATCTTCAATCTTCAAGACTTAAACACTTTCATGAAATACTCCAATACAAATTCCTTTAACAGCTGTGACTCCTGGCGCTGGTCCCAGAGTTGCTGTCACTGGGGCTACTGATGGCACGGTTGGTTGGACCTAAGGTACCTCGGCTGTGGCAGTCTGGGGAGGGCCGGCCTCAGCCTCGCAGCCAGCTACCGGCGGTTCCGGTATCGGTGCCGTCGGTCTTGGCGGAGGGGCCTGGGCGTCTACCCCCGATGTCGCTGTTGGCTGCGTCAACCGACGTACATGCTCCGTGAGGGTCGCCAACTGCCCGGCCATCTCCCGCAACTGCTGTCGAAGAAGCTGGTTCTCCGCGGCTGAAGATGGCGGGGCGTCTGCCCCCGAGCCATCAGTCGACGATCTAGTCCGAACCATGATCTGTGTACAAGCATAAAGCACGTCAACTCTAGACCTAACTAGTCTAGCATCAAAAACCTATGATCAAACAGGGACTCCACAAAAATTTCCTCCCTCACCCCAAACTCTCGCGCTCTACGACTTACACCTTGACCATCATTGGTTAGTAGCCAGTAGTAATGTACTCTGTGGATGTTGGACAGTGACTACTGTGGTTAAAGTTGTTTTGCTCTGATACCATCTTAATCTGTCACGCCCCGGGGTTTAAATAAATGGAAGAATAGCCAACATATGGTGCATAAATTTTTTTTTTTGAAACCCTTTCCCCCCGGTGCATGCCCAGACCCGCCGCATATACAAATTCACTCCGCAAATGGGCGGAGTCTCCTTTGTATATGCACGGCGTCATAACTACAATTATCATACAATAATCACTTTAACCACACTAGCTCAAGAGTTGAGTACATACAACCATATTCTTAAGCAACAAAGAGGCCGACTAACTTCGAAAGGATAAATCCATAGGGTTTTCAAAACGGTGCCCACACGACACCTATACTTTTAAAATCATTTTCGCAATCCATAAATCCACAGAGGTTTAAAACAGTGCCCACACGACACCTAAGTTTTTCAAAACATTTTCGTAATCTTTTTTGATTATTTGAAAACGGCTGACCATAGTAAAGTAAAGCATTCATCCACAGAACATACAACTATCCCAACATCTACATCATCCACATAGACATAACATAACTCACATAACTACTAACTAAATGAAAATTCCAAAAGAAAAGGGGAGAAAAGAGTGTCTAGCCCTGAGTAAGGCCATAAGCCTCACGTCGCGGCCTCACCGTTGTCCCAGATCCCACCCCCGACTGAACCTGTCACAATGTGGGAAAAATCAGTGACGACATAGAGTAAAGTAATATGCGGTAAAACTGTAAACAAGCAAACCGGGAGAACCAGAGCATCCGCACTCCTCAATGTGCGATCAATTGTAACCCCCTGTAATAGAAACCGAACCGAGCACCTGCCTCGGCAACCATACTGCAAAGTAACCGAACCGAGCACCTGCCTCGGCAACCATACTGTAAAGTAACCGAACCGAGCACCTGCCTCAGCAACCATCGTAAAGTAACCGAACCGAGCACCTGCCTCGGTAACCACACCCCTCGCACCTTGGTGCCTCTAACCCCCCACCTACAGGGGCCCCCACCACGTCACCTTGTGGGGTTCTTTTTCGGAAAAGTACACCCACGTGATGGTCAAACCGCGGGTGTACATGTAAGCAACCACAAGCATCGTAAGCCAGAGTATAACGTAACATAGAGCACCGCGACCCACAGTCGCCATTAATAATATAATGATGATTCTTGAACATAAACAGGGGTTAGACATACTTCAACATGCTATTACTCTACTCTTACCAACTACCCTCAGTTCCAGACCAAAAACAAAGTCGAAAGAGGTACCCACCTTGGCGTGCGTCGACTGGAACACTCAGACCCGTCATGTGCCCTCGTACAATTCTCGAACCTAAAAGCCCCCCCCCCAAACACGTGTTAGAAACGCTAAGGTTAAATACCCAAAAAAAAACACCAAGCAGTGACTCGAAACTGAAATGCCGACGCGGCCCTAGGACCCCGACGGGGGCTAGGCGAAACCCGCGCAGCGAAAATCCCCGCTCGGCACCAACCCGTGCGGGCGCGCACCGCCTGCGGGCAGTCCCGCGCGGCGCAGCCTGCCTGCGGGCGGCCCCGCGCGGCACCTGCCAGCGCGGGCGCCTGCCTTCGGGCAGCCCCGCGCGGCACCGGCCCGCGCAGTGCGTTGCCTGCGGGCAACCCCGCGCAGCACCAGTCCGCACGGCTCCTGCCTGCGGGAAGCCCCGCGCCGCACCGACCCACGCGGTGCGCTGCCTAAGGGCAGCCCCGCGCGGCAGCAGCCCGCGCGGGGGCCTGCCTGCGGGCAGCCCCGTGCCACACCAGCCCGCACGGCGCCTGCCTGGGGGCAGCCCCGCGCCGCACCGGCCCACGCGGTGCGCTGCCTGCGGGCAGCCCCGAGCGGCACCAGCCGGCGCGGTGCGCTGCCTGCAGGCAGTCCCGCGCGGCACCAGCCCGCACGGCGCCTGCCTGCACGCAGCCCCGCGTGGCACCAGCACGCTCGGTGCGCTGCCTGCGGGCAGTCCCGCGCGGCACCAGCCTGCGCGGTGCCTGCCTGCGTGCAGTCCCGCGCGGCACCAGCCCGCGCGGCGCCTGCCTGCGAGCAGCCCCGCGCGGCACCAGCCTCCGCGGTGCGCTACCTGCGGGCAGTCCGGTGCTGCCGGCGGCCTTGGCTCCGCGGTGGCGGCTGTGGCGCGACGGACTCCTCCCCCCTCCCGAGGCGATGAACCCAAAAACAATAACAACCAAAAACCAACAAAAGCGAAACGCTCACCTTTGTCTCGTGGGGAAGGAAGAGGAAGATGAAGGATCGCTCCGATTCCGCTTCTCCGCCTCCAACGCATTAGATCCACCGAGGGGAAGGAATCCCTTTCACAAATCGCCTAGGGTTTTCTTTTCTCTCGTACGACACTTCTTGAGAGAGGGGAAAGAAAAGGAGAAATAATTAAGAAAACCCTTAGTCGTTTCAAAAATTCAAATGGATGGTCTGATTGCCTCGAAAAGCGTGCCGATCACCCGGCACGGCTTCAGATGCAATTAAGCGAGCCGAAACCTTCAA
This sequence comes from Tillandsia fasciculata, assembly GCA_029168755.2. NCBI lineage: Eukaryota > Viridiplantae > Streptophyta > Magnoliopsida > Poales > Bromeliaceae > Tillandsia > Tillandsia fasciculata. The sequence goes on along the minus strand of CM054931.1, from coordinate 25,189,921 downwards.
AACTCCTTTCCGGGAGATTCGTGACTCGGAATCCGAATCCGATCATTTCGCCGCGCACCGTTTCGCAAGGTTTATCACATAAACCAACTCGCAGCCACCAATGATCGATCCCGAAAATGTCGAAGATTTCGACCCCAAACCAACTAATTCGAAAAAAGAAAAGTACAGGAAAACGAAAGAGTCAGAATGCTACAATTTATCCTTTCAAAATGTAGGTGGCCGTCTTGATTATTGCGCATGATTATAAATTTTTTTCTCTACTTAACTTCTTGACTGGTGTGGTTAAAGTGACGTTGTATTATCCTACGCCGTGCATGCGCAAGGGTCACTCTGTTTGTTTCGCCGAGGACTCTCGCGTATGTGGCGGATCTGTGCACGTGTCTGGAGGGTGTTCCTTGAAAAAAAAAAAAAAAAAAAAAAAAAAAACTTACACGTTTTCCGCTTATTTAAACCCCCGGGGCGTGACAAATGAAGATGGTACCGTCGTACGGAACAAAGAACGTCTAGTTGCTCAGGGCTATTCACAAGTTGAAGGTATAGACTTTGATGAAACTTTCGCCCCAGTAGCTCGTCTCGAGTCTATTCGTATTCTTTTTGCGATTGCTTCTCATTTTAAAATAAAACTTTTTCAAATGGACGTTAAGAGCGCATTTTTAAATAGTTTTCTAAATGAGGAAGTTTATGTAGCTCAACCGAAAGGTTTTGTTGATCATAAACTACCTAACCATGTTTTTCGATTGAAAAAGGCTCTTTACGGTCTAAAACAAGCACCGCGAGCATGGTACGAAAGGTTGACAAAGCACCTTTTGGAAAAGGGCTATACTCGAGGGGGAGCTGACAGGACTCTCTTTGTGAAGCATTATCAAAACAATTTCATTGTAGCACAAATCTATGTCGATGACATTGTGTTTGGAGCAACAAGAGATAATGATGCTTCAAAATTCGCGGAAACCATGGAAAGCGAATTTGAGATGTCCATGATGGGCGAGCTTGACGTATTTTCTTGGATTGCAAGTTAAGCAAAGTGATGAAGTCATTCATTTGTGTCAATCCAAGTATGCAAGGAGTTGGTCAAGAAATTTGATTAGAAAATTCTAAAGATTTTCCGACTCCAATGGGAACTAGCCATAAGGGATTGGAAGTGAATCACATGGTGAGAATGTAGACGAGAAACTTTACCGAAGTATGATTGGAAGTCTACTCTACCTCACGGCTAGTCGCCCGGATATATCTTTCAGTGTTGGGATTTGCGCGAGATATCAATCAGCACCGAAGGAGGTTCACCTGAAAGCGGTGAAAAGGATCATCCGGTATATCAAAGGTACAATCAGTTTCGGAATTTGGTATCCTATGGGAACATCTCTTGATATTGTTGGATATTCAGATGCCGATTGGGCAGGATCAGTGGATGATCGGAAGAGTACGAGTGGTGCATGTTTTTATCTTGGCCATTGCCTTGTTGCATGGCATAGTAAAAAGCAAAACTGCATTGCACTCTCGACTGCCGAAGCGGAATACATTTCAGCGGGAAGTTGTTCGACTCAATTGATTTGGATGCGAAGTGTTTTGAGCAACTTTCGCATTCCTGCGACTTCGGTAACAATTCTTTGTGACAACACTAGTGCCATAAACATTTCTAAAAATCCTGTGTTGCACTCAAGAATAAAACACATTGAACTTAGATATCATTTTCTTAGAGAGCTAGTTGAATCAAATACTTTACAAATTTCTTATATTTCAACTGAAGATCAATTAGCCGATATTTTGACAAAACCTTTGGATCAAAAACGTTTTATTCATTTGCGAAAAGCAATTCGTATGCTTTCTTTGAAAAAATAATTTTTGAACCATTGCTTAGGTTAGGTTTTGTTTTGTGTTTTGTGTTCTTTTTGTTGGTGAAATAGAACATTAAATGAGCATTAGTATAATTGACTTTAATTGCATCTTTCATGTTTTTGAGAAATTTATTATGATTTGGATATCATTATAACTCTCTTAATGCATTGATCATTTATATCATTTATTTCATCTTTATTTGATCAAAGTCAATTCCTCACTCAATGATCTCTTGGTATTATCTTTATCTTATTTGATATTGAAATAAGTATGAACACGAGATCAATTTTTGGTTGAATACTTAATATCTCATATAATTCATAGTCAATTGAGGGGGAGCCTATTTAAAAGTTTCATGCTTAAAAGATGTGGAAAGAGTTACATCCCTTAGTGGAGTGTGAAAACTACCACCACATGGAAGAAAGAGCTACCACCTCGGTCGTCCGAGTACTGTGTGTAGCTACCACATGTTTACCAAGCATGGTGATTACTGTTTATTTAATAAAATATTTTTTGGAATACTTGACTATGTCAAATTTCAAGGTTGGTATAAGGTGGAATTTCAAATTGAAAGATGCTCAAAGAGCCACTCCCTAACACATATTGACTAGATAGCATTATCTAACTTATTAGGGATTTCAAACATCTATCGATCTTGGTGCTTCATTTTCTTTGCTCAATTGATGATTTGAAAAATTCATTACTCATAAGATTGTGTTTGATGTTTTTGAACTTGCTCAACTTTAGAGGATATAACTTTTATAAATTTTCGTTTCATTATTTGAGTATTAATGATAGATTTAACATAATCTATTTCTTTTGATGTAAAATGATATTTTTTGTTTAAAGTTGATATGCAAAAATGCTTACATACTTTTTTTGGATTTTCTAGAATTTTTACAAATTTTTCTGAAGAAAAAATTGCAGGCAATCCGGACTTGATTGACTCAGTCCGGATCCCGAACGCTGGGATTTTTCTGCGAGAAGTCGATCCGGACTGAACTCCCGACCCGATCCGGACCGCAACTAGGTTTTTATAGAAACGAAAGGTTTTTCAAAATCTATTTACTCTAAACTTTTGTTTCTTGCTTTCATGCTTCCTTGAGTTTCTCTCTCTAGAATCAAGGGCATTTGGATCTTTTGCAACTCTTTTTCACCCGATCCAAGTAAATTCTTATGATCAAAACTCTTGTTTTTCACTGTTTTGCTTATGTTCATCAAAATGTGAGGGATTTCATGGTAATCTCAATTTGGAACAATTTTTATCAATTTTTTTTTGAAATAAGAACTCTGGACTCATTAGATTTGTTTCTATGCCTTGTATTCATTTGATAAACGAATTTTTGATCTTCGATTTCTGAAAATTCGGTTTTGAGGCAAATTTTAGGAATTTTCAAAAATCATGGGATTGATCTAGTTTTAAAATTCTTTTTGCAAATCTATCTTGATTCCTAGTCTCTATACATGATAAAGATTGTTTGGGTATGATTTTTCAAAATTTTGAAATTAAATAATTTTTTCCATGTTCTTGAGTTCTTGATCACAGGGCACTCTTTACAAAATCTGGAAAGATGGTTTTCGGATGGATTATTGTGTTCATCACTGCACTTGTGAGCACTAGGATAACTAACAAGCTCAAGAGAGCAAGGAAGACGCAAGAGGAAGGGGAGCTTGTTCCATTGGATGATTTGGACACCGAATTAGAGGACTGGGATAAAGTCCTTGAAGAAACCGCAGCGAAGGCTGCAACGGCATCGAAGGGCAAAGCCCTAGTTCCTGCAAAGGCGAAGTGTAATACTCGGGAAATTTGAGTTTGTATAAAGAGTAAAATTCAAGTGTGCAGGTGGGTGAGGAAACAAAATTTAACCTTAGTGGTTTGTATACCGGTGTGCGAATGGCACAGTTTCCGAAGCACAAATTTCATCTTTCCGATCCGAGTCTGATCTCGGAAATCTAAAATCTCCAGTGCAACCGTCTCATCGAATCGAGTGAAAATGGTATTAGACCATTTGTTGATCCGACGGTCGGATCGTCCTGAAATCAGCAAGAAAACTAGTGGAACTCGCGACTTAAGTGAATAGTGATTTGAATAGTAACACCCTGATTTAATTCCCGCGTTGGCCAACGTCGCCCGATTGACTGTCTGGGGTCCGAATCTGACGATCCAGGTAGTCGATTTAAATGGCGTCATCGATCTGAGCGCAGTGGCGCAAACGAATTTTGTGTTTAACGAACCTAAAGCATCGTAAAGCGTGCCAAACTGTATAAACTATAGTATTTTATGGATTTTAAAATTATAGGGGATCGAATGCGACAAACCAAAATCACTACTTTATAAGTTTCATCGAGCCGGATGTCGTGACGAAGTTCGTTTTTCGATTTGATGAGTAAAACTCCTCGAAAAGCGTAAAATACGGTGAAAAATATGATATTTTATGAAGAAACCCAAAATTTTGTGCTCCGTAAAGCGTGCGAATTGTTGGACAAGGACTAGATGGTAGGATGAAGATTTCTGTTGAGGGCTTGGAACAAAAATTGCAAAGTGGGAGGACCTTTTGGCATTTTGTGCATTATGCACTATAATACAAGCTTGTGGGTGGCTTTTGGAAACCCTAAACCGAAGCCACCCCTCTGTTTTCCCTTCTGGAACCGACGCCTCCACCCCACCATCTTCTCCAACCGACGCGCCGTGCGCCGCCGCCGCTCCCGTCGCCGGAGAAGCCCAAGAAGACAAGAAAGGAAGTTATTATTCTCGGTTGTTGGTATGGGAGGTGTTAGGGAAGGTTCAAGTTGATCAAAACATCAACTGGGAGCCCCTCTGTGTGTGTGACGTCGAGCCAGGGTGAACCCGCACCGGGTTTCGCCGTGCGGCGCCGCAGGGGAAGGTCTCCATCTTTATCTTCTCCGGCGAGGTGAGTTGTTGGAATTTATTATTTGTAAATGGGCCAAGTGACCATGCATAAGATTCCTGACTTTGAGACGATCCTACCAGTGAAGCCTGAGCCGCCGCCATCATCCCTGTCGCCGGCGGGAGCAATATCTTGCCGGAAGTCTTTATTTTGGCTGATCTTGACCACAGGCTTCATCCGACCTTAGAAGCAAAGATCAAGACCATTGGATCTGGTCTTCTTGACGACTGCAACATCTTCACCAAGTTTCGGGATGATCGGTTAAGGATCCAGGTCGCGCGGGTGAGCCCTAGAACCGGGTTATTTTGTACTTCGGCCGATCCACGCCGCCCGGCGCTGCCGCTCACCCGAGTCGCCGGCCACCACCACAGGAAGCTTCCTTGCACCGAGTGAGGAAGATTGGTCCAAGTTGGAAGGCCTTAGGAGCTCTAGTTGGAATTCCGCCATTAGAGCATCTCCTTCTTCACCAAGCTCGGTTGGGTTTGGTCGCCGGACGTCGCCGCAGCCTCTAACCGCCATCCAAGCACTCAGGTGAGTTCTCTGGGGTGAGAGTAACGTCTTCATGCATTTGCATGGAAGTTTGAACGTAGGGATCTAACCCATGTGGATTGCACCAGGATTGTAACCCGAGGTTGAGCTCCGGCCACCGCCACCGCCCTTGGTCGCCGGCCATATACCCAGGTAAACCCTAGATGCTTATTTAAGTGTTCCTGTCATCTTAGTTTAGCCCGAGAGCCCTGTAAAAACAAGTTGCTCCAACTTGTTCTTTAAAAGCTTATTATGGGTTCTTTTTCGGCCGCCGCCGCCTCCGGCCGCTGGCGATGGGCCAGGAAATGTCTGAACTTCTTCTGCAAGGGTTCTTGATCTTGTGCTCAACTCTATTCCAGGTTTGAACCTGGTTTGGTGCAAATTGTCCCAAACCGAGCCTTATGTTGAGTGGGTGTTGCTCCGGTCGACTTCTCCGGCCATCCTCCGGCGCGCCACAGGTGAGCACAACTATCCTCTGTCATCACTGAACATCATGCTCCAGTTAGATTACAGTTTGATCATGTGTATAGTAAGTTGTAGCATTGTGGTCATTTTTGGATCTAAGAGTTTAATAGCCAACTTTGTTTTCGGGCCTCGTGCAAGCCCAAACTCGTGGGCATGAGTTTCGTCTCGTTGAAACGAGCGCGCTGAAACTTACGATGCTGTCTCTGATTTCCTAGATTTAGAGAATGAGTTGAAACAGCATTTAATCTAGTGTAATTATGCAAAATTGTAGTAACCTAGGGGTCAACTTGCATTTGTAACGTTGTGGACAGCGTGCACTAGATCTCTGAACCTTTCGTTCGGGATCCGTTGGCCTTCATTGTATAGAGCTTTGCTTTACGACCCGTGAATCGGCAAAATGGTCGGTTTGTCGGCGATTCGGGTTAAACACGCTTTTTTCAGGAAAAATTGGATGGTTATTGATTTGTACTCTCTGGGGACTTCCTTTCAGGTCCGATTGTCGTTTGAGGGCGCGGGACGTCCCAGGTGTTTCGTTCGACTTGCTTCGAGGTGGGTACACCCTTAGAACCTCTTTATGCGCAATTTCGTTATTGTATGTTTATCATGTTAAGGGGTACGGGGGGGTGACGTGGACCTCCGGATTATCGAATGTCGCGGTGGGAGACTGGACGGGCAGTTCGCCCTCTCCGAACAACGGTAGGGTTGTTCGGAGCATACTAGCGATGGGGACGGTGATCGGTGCGACCATTCGGAAGTCGGAAGGTGGGTTCCTCTTTCGACAGTTCTTGAGTCGGGAAACGCGGTTAATTGGTAAGTGTAACATATGGACATGTCAAAGTATCGTTAACCCCTGTATAAGCTTATGTTTTTATTATCATTATATTTATGGAGACTAAGGGTCGCGGTGCTCGATGATACATCATGTTCTGGGTGATTGCCGAGGTAGGTGCTCGGTCTGGTTTGCCGAGGTTGGTGCTCGGTCGAGGCTCGAGATTGCTACACGCACACCAGCGGTTTGGCCACCGCGAGGGTGTGCTTTTCCGGAAAAGTGGTACGTTGACCCGTGTACCCCATGTGTTGGTGACGTAATGGGGGCCCCCGTAGGTGGAGGGTGTGAGCGGTGTGGTGCCAAGGCAGGTGCTCGGTGTAGTGCCGAGGCAGGTGCTCGATGCGGTTTGCCAAGATAGGTGCCCGGTGTGGTTGCCGAGGTAGGTGCTCAGTGTGGTTGCCGGGGCAGGTGCTCGGTTTAGATTGTGCAGGGTGAGGGGGTTTTACTGTCGATTGCACGATGATGAGGGCGGTTGCTCTGGTTTTATTACGGTTTGCTTTAGTTATAGCCCTCTATGCTTTTCATACTTTATATCCTGTGTCGCTGACTTCCCACTCTGTGATAGGTTCAGTCAGGGGTGAGAGCTAAGGCGACGGTGAGGCCGCGATGGGAGGTCTATTGGCCCTCCGAGGCTACAGACTGTGGTTAGTTCTCCTTATATTCTTTTCATTATTTGTTAGTAGCTATGTGAGTTTGATACACTCGTGTGGGGTCGATGTCGCTGTTGGATGATTTCATACTACTGTGGATAAATGTTTACTGTATTACCTGTTGGTTGGTCGTTTCAAACTATCAAACTACCGAAAAAGCATTGCGAAAATGATTTGGAAAACATAGGTGTCGGGTGGGCACCGTTTTTAAAACTCTGTGGATTTATGGATTTCGAAATGGTTTTGGAAAACATAGGTGTCGTGTGGGCACCGTTTTTAAAACCCTGTGGTTTTATCCTTTCGAAGTTAGTCGGCCTCTTTATTACTGATGGAAAAATGGTTGTATGCACTCGACTGTTGAACTAGTGTGGTTAAAGTGATGATTGTATGGATATTGTAGTCAAGACGCCGTGCATATATAAAGGAGACTCTGCCCGTTTGTAGAGTGAATTTGTATATGCGGCGGGTCTGGGCACGCACCGGGGGAGATCGGTTTCAAAAAAAAAAAAAAATGCAAATTTGGGAGCTTTCGGTGGCTATTCTTCCGCGTGTTTAAACCCCCGGGGCGTGACACGAAGACTCCGCCTACTGCCGCCGAGAAAGGGAAAGCTCCCATGCACTCAACTTCCATGAAAAGGAAGTGTTGTGAGGAAAAGAGGTCGATCTAAAGGAATTGAGATTGAAGAGCCACTTGCGAGTGAGCCACCTCCACAGGATTTTGTTCATATCAGTTCTGAAAGAATGAAGGATTTTGAAAACAGGGAATGTATAGGTGAAAGGCACGTCAATATCGGAGCTCTTAGAGAATGGTCGGAAGCTTTTGGTTTTCTTTTTGATTAAGCTCGACTCTCGCCAATTTGTAAATTTCTTGAAACTACTGGTTATTGTCTGCATCTGATCAGAACTTTCTACATGTGTGCGAATCAGCTTCAAGACATTGATGGTGGACCAAGGGTGTAGTAACCATGATTTTAAAATCTAGAATTCATGTTTAAATAATTTCCAGAATTATTTAAATAGCAAAAAAATTGGTAAATAGTAGTGCAACAGTGGCCCAAAAATATCGACTTTTGATCGGGGTCTGATCTGGAAAATCCAAGATCACCATTGCGATCGTCTCGTCGAAACATAGAAGTTTCATATTCATATGTTTTCGATCCGACGGTCGGATCTTCAAGAAATCAGAAAAGAAGCGGACGGGCCCCACAACTTAAGTGAATAGTAAACACTATAATTTAATTCCCCTTAGAACACAAAAGGCCGATTCACTGTTTTAAAATTTAACATAGGGGTATGAGTAATGAGTCCTAGCTAATTTCGACGTTCTGAACGCGATGGCACTGACGGATTTCGCGTTTGGCGACTCGGGTGCATCGGGATGAGTGCAATATACCGCATTTCGACAAACTTTATGGCCCGAGATCACATACGAGTACCAAATTAAACAAATGAGTAGCCTATTTTGAAGGTCTCGACGAGCCGGACGTCGTGGCGAAGTCCGTTTCGCAAAACGACGAGCGGTTTTCCTCGAATTGCGTAAAAAGCACCTAAAAATGGACTAAATTGCAAGGAATGTTAATATTTTATGTGTTAAAAGGTTAGAACTTTATACATGAGGGTGTTGGGTGCAAGTGTGACCTACCCATAGCCAGCTAAGGTTAGAGAACAAGTGTGAAAAGAGTTTAAGGTATTTTCATGTTGGAATCTTGCATTAATGGAGTTTTGGGCTCTTGGTCTTCCTTGAGGGGTACCCGAGGAGCCATGTTGGGAATCCCAGGCATCACCAGGGATCCCAGCTTCTTCTGGAACCAGCCCTAGGTGTGAGGGATAGCCACGAGACACCTTCAATGTTCCCAAACCGAGAGTGTGAGAAAGAGTGAGAGGTGAAGCAAGAGGAATCTAAACTTGTTTTCACTGAATCTCTGGTAAATATTCAAGCATTCTTGATCCCCTGCATCTCCCAAACCTGCCCGAGTGCTGGGGTGGCCGTTGACATAACCCAAAGAGAGAGAAAATTCGAGAGAGAAAGAGAGAAGAAGAGGTTGGGACCAAGTTGCTTCAAGTCTGGATCTGGAGTACCCTGTGGAGTTCCTCTGAGCCTACAGACCTTGCTGAAGGTCGCCGAGGCTGCGGGTGGAGGAGGGACCTGGAAACCGGCTTCTTCATCTTCTTCGAATATCGACCAAGGTAAGGAGCCCTAACCAATGGATGTATGAGCCTGAGACCCCTAGCAGTAGCCTCTATAGGACCTTAGGATGCTACAGGCCAAGACCCGAACCCCCATGCAAAGTGCATGGCCGGCGGGAGCTTTAGATGGCCGGAACCCTAAAAATAGCTCCGCCGCGGCCAATCTCAGCAACTAATCAACCAACAAAGCTAAAATTTGGAGAGTTTGGACTGTAGAGCATGTATAACATATCTGAAAAGTTTTATGGAATATGGTCTAGTAACTTGGGAGAAAATTGATGCCCTAAATTTGTGGAAATGTGCACTTCGGCCGAGCTTGCTGCTCCGGCTCCGGCGGGCTTCTCCGACGCCGGCCACTTGCCCAGAAGTGATGCTGGGATCCAGTAGAGTGCCCCCATGTATTTGCATGGCACCCATGCTGCACCAAATAGGCGCGGCCATGGATGACCCAAAATCTGGTATTCTTGCGGCCGCCGGCGCTCCGGCCACTTCCGGCCGGGGTGAGTTGGACGGGAAGCTTCGTATGACCTCATGGAAGCTTTCCATTCAAGTTGGAGGGATCCAAATTGGCTCTGTAAAGTTTTGCCATTAGAGGTGAAAAGCTCCAACCGAGCTCTTCTCCTCCGCCGCCGCCGCCGCACCCCGTCGACCGGGCATGGGCACAGGAAGGTTCAGTGAGGTAGTTACCACCTGTTGGTGCATTTGGTTGGAGCCCAGAAGCTCTGGGTGATGTATCACGAATTTCAAAGCAAGGGGCTACCATCTTCTTCCCGAGCTCCGGCCAGCCAAGGGTGCTTGGTCTGCTCCAGATGGGGGAAATGTTCAGGACACTTAGTAGAAACTTATGCTTCAAAAATCTCTGCTCCAGATGCTGTATTGGCTGAGAACCAAGCTAGAGTTTGGCTATGTTGAATGTTGGTATATTGTGCACACCACCTGTTTGATTAAATGCCTCAATGGAGAAAACTTTGGAATTAGACCTTACTGTAAAAATGAAAGTTGCTCAAATATATTCCCTGAGCTTGGTGCTCACTTCAGATCAAAGTGATTCTGTGTGGATTGAAGTTTGATGCATTGTGAACTTGTATGTGTGCCATGTGATGGATCTGGATGATCCAGCAGGTCTAGGCTGCAACCAGGGTGAGCACTGTGGTCCTAGCATGATTTAGATCAATTTTTATATATAAAGTTTTCATGCTTGAAGTTTGGATTGAAAGATGTAGTTAAATCAACCTAAAACTATAATATTTGAACAAAACCATGTTCCGGGCTGTTTGCGAAGCCGCGACAGTGTGCTCTTGGCTAATTTGGGGTCACTGGACGCGATGCTCGTGTTAAAAACAGTGTTTGAAGTCCCGGAGAAACAAAAATTCGTTTCGGCTAGGTTAGAGAAGGAAATTATGGCCCGAAGTTTTCCTCGGGTTCCGTGCTGCCACAAATTGGTGAGCACGGTGTTCAGCATGATAAATGTCACCTGCTGGAAGTGATGGTTCGTCAAAATGATTTTCCAGAAGAAAGAACGAGCGAAAACAGTGCTAAAAAGATATTAAACATGCGATTTTCGAAAACCCTAGGGGTCTAAACGCAAAAGTGACAGCGTGAACTGTGATAACCCGGATCTCCGCAGAGCTGCTACAGTGCGTTGGGGTGGCCATTGGAGGCCTACATGGTGTGTTGGAGGTGTTTGTGGCATAATTGGACATAAGTGTTGGACATCGGACTTATATGGACCCTGTGAGTGATCAGAGGACCCCGTGGAGGGTTTAGAAGTGGTTTCGCGCGAATCGGATATTCAAATTGGGCTCCGCACGAAGTTTGGACTAAGAACGCATTTCCGGGTGCCTTCGGCAATTTTTAGAGTTGGAATTTGGCGAAACGGACGTCAAATTCGGATTCAGCGCGCGAAAACGGTCAAAATGGACTACCTACTTGATGTTTTTGGGCACGGGTTACTGTTCACCGCCGGAACAGTAACTCCGGCGATCGCCGGCGGCGGCCGGCGGCGGCGGGCAGCGGCGGAGGGCGGCGGCGCGGCCTCGGGCAGGCGGCAGCGCGGCGGCGGGCAGGCGCGGGCAGCGCGCAGCGCGCGGGCAGGGCGCGCGGTTCACGCGGCAGGCGTGCACCGGAGCGGGGGGCCACGTGGCAGTTTCCCAGTGGATGGTCTACGGGTCGCGGTCCACGGAGCACAGCGGAGTGTACGGTGGACCAGAGCAGAGACACGTGGCAGTGTGGCATTGGTTCGGTGTTTGGGATTGTGTGCACCGGGTGCAGCAAGCACGTGGCTTGGACACGTGGCGCGCGAGGATTGGGCTGGCTACTGTGCGCGCAGATTGCAGGTAGCGTGGTGCACGGTGGACCGGTTGGAGACACGTGGCATCACGTTGTTGGGTCGGTGTTTGGGGGTGTCGTGCACCGGGTGCAGCGAGTATTTGGATTGGACACGTGGCGCGCGGGGATTGGGCGCGTCACTGTGCGCGTACGGCGTGGCAGGCGGCGGTGGCAGGCGGCCGGCAGGCGGGGCTGGCGGCTGCCGGCGGGCGTGGCGGGCACGGCAGCAGGGTGGCGCACGCGGGCGCCACGTGGCGGCCCGCCATTGGCGGGCGCCAACGGGCCCGTTGACCAGGGTGCGCCACGTGGCATGAGAGGAGCAGTCGGATCCGCTGTGTGGTGTTCGGGGACACGTGTCGGCGCGAGGAGCGGGTCGGACGGTCGTGCGGTCCGACCGGATCGCGTGCGCGGAGTGGGCCGGGCCGGGCCGGGTTACTGTGCGCGCCCGGTTTCGGGGCCCGAAAGTTTCGGGCGCCCGAAACCAGGGACACCGTGGGTATTTTCTGAATTGTTTTGGGCCTATATAAAGCAGCCATTCCCCTCTCTTCTCCTTTCTTTTTCCGAAGCTTAGAGAGGGAATGGGAGGGAGAGTTCTATACCAAATCTCTTCCTCTTGATGCCCTTGATCTCGTGGTGGATCCCCGGAATCTCTGGAAGCTCGGCAGCGGCGATATCATTTTTACAGTTCGCCTCGGTTTTCGCCCCATTTCGGCCCATTACCGTCGCTGTTCAGTCAGAAATTCATTGTGGGCAAACCAGGAGGAGTTTTTGGATGATTTCTTCGACAGCGTGTTCCTAAGAGGTAAGGCTTCGATTTTTCGCCCTGTTTCGCACTTTTGGCACGTTTCCCGAGACATCTCTGACCCCCTCTTTTGCTGTTTGGGAGTTTGGACAGCGGTACCTTCGACGAATTGTTTCTCGGCGTAGGAATATCGGATCGAGGCGATTCAAGAGTCGATTTTGGGCTACTTTTCGCAAGGAACGCGCTCGTATTTTTCTTGAAATTTTATGAGATTTATTTCGAGGAGAAAATTACTGTTTTCTCAGTGTACAGTGTGCAGTTTTTCTTCACAGTTTGATGTTTGGATTACCACCTTGCCGAATTTATAACTTGACTTGCCGAACTCGGATTTGGGCGTGCAAGGTATCGTTTCGAAGCTATCGATGCGAGGATCGCTGTGATATTTTTCTGGGAATTTTCTGGGCACTTCCTGCAGGTGATAATTTAACAGTTCTGGGACTGTTGTTGTATGTTTTTGTATGAGCACTATTTGGGAGCCTAAGTGTATTTAGTGGACTTTGTGTTGTGCCAGGAGTGTTTCGGGTGTACTGTTCTTGTTGGAGCGCAGGATTGGAGTTTTTGGTATTTTCTGCTGTACGGACCCGGACAGTTAGCGCTTCAGGTGGGTGGTTGTTGCATGCCTCTACTTCTGACTTGCTCACTAAGTTTATTAGAAAACCCCACTTTTGAGCATATTGATTGATTATTATGCATGATTGCCTGATATAAATGTGAGCCTATCATCTGAGATTAATTTTGTGAATATAGCATGTTGGGGACATTATGGGAATAATATTTCTGTTGGAACATGATCATTGGAATAATTTATTAGTGATGATTAACATGCTACTTAGCACCTAGATTTTATGAAAATGGATTAAATAGATTAATTGTGGGACATAATGACTTATTATGTGCGGGTTTCACTCTGGGGATTTATTATGGATCAGGGATCATATACATGTGTAGTTGACTGATGATTTTAGCATGATGGGTATATTTATGTGGATTATTATTCGTTACACATGTGAAACTGTTATTTGATATATTCCCTCTTTCATCTTGCATGAGGACTTTTGCATGCTTATTTGGACATCTAGATAGGCCACTATTTTATTGCTACACTATCATATTGGGATTTGACTTAGGAGAAACCATGATTGCTTTCTTTCTCCTTTTTATTTAGACTTTTGAGTCATGTTGCTCGGGTTCGAGCAGAGGTTTGGGATAGTGTAGCTGGGACCTGAGGGTCAGTGATAGGGTGTACCTGATGTTGGATTGTGGGCTATTGCGGCAACCGCGGACAGTAGGCGGTTGACCAGATCTTGATTATTTCACCCAATTGTGGGTTGGGGGTTATTGCGGTGACCGCGGACTTTGGGCGGTTGACCGGATGTTTACTATTGCATCAGATTGGGTATTAGATTTCTCTAGTGGATGGTATTTCCCACTTTTGAGTATTATTGTATCGGATCGGGGTTTCATTAGTGGACGGAGTTTCCCACTTTGATCATTGTCATGATCCAGTCCTGCTATTGTGAGATATTGGTTACAGAGATGCTTGATACAGTGATACTTTACTCGTGTGGGTCGCTCCCCTCGAGTGCCACTCCGGAGTAGGCTTTAGACCGTGTTGGGTTCCGGTCAGTTGGTGAGTTGTGAGTGATGGCAGAGCAGGCAGTACCAGTTTACTGGTGGCACTAGATTGGGTCTATTTAGCCAGATGTTGTTTCCTGGTGCATTCATACCGTCATTTCCTTCGGTATTGCATTTAGAGGCATACTTGTTGTGGTTTCCCCTTTTATTCAGTAGTTCTGTTTACAGCTTTACTACCTGCCCTTTTCTTGCCTCTAGTAGACTTAGTGGGTACGCCGGAGCTTGAGGCTTTACCCACAGGGGGAGGCTACTGGTTTACTAGTGGTTCTCACCCCCACTGTTGTTTCCTCTTCTTTTCTCCCCCTGTTTTGCAGAGTCCTCATTGGAGTTGCTGATCTTCGGTCGTTGTTCGGGGCGAGGGAGTCACGAGCTAGATCGTTACCACCCGAGGAGTGTAGCTGTATCCCCTGGTTGGAGATTCCTCGTAGCTGTTGGCTGGTTTTTACTGTTTATCTGGAGGAGAGAGATCTTTTGTATTTGGAGAGACTGATGTACTATAGTTTTAGTTTATCTCCTTTTATAGTCGAGAGATGCTGTACTGAGGACATTGTATGATGATTATCTGTATTTGAGGGAATGGATATTGTACCTTATTTCATGATGTATAGTAATTGGATTTTATTTTACAGCATTTTATTTCAGCTCTGATATTTGTGTAGCTATAGTACTATCTTTTGCAGGTTAGACGCTTCGCCTATGCGGGTTTTGGCATAGGTGGCGGATCTGTTGGCGAGCCCGGGTCGCAGTTTCGACCCCGGGGCGTGACAGATTAAGTTGGTATCAGAGCTTAGGGATAGGTCAATTGGGACTGTAGAAACCCTAGGCTTATGGTTGGACCCTAGGATGACTTCGTGAGAGTCGTGATTTTAGCGAGAGTCCTGATTGAGTTTTATACCTCTCCCAAGTGATGGGATGGGTGATTGGCATGTTTATTCTCCTAAGCAATTATGTTGGCTGCAGACAACATAATGCGGCGGAACGGTTGACATGCTCTAGACTCTCGCCGGATTGGGTCGAGTTTTGTTTTGTGCTGTGGTGCAGTTGGTCGTGGTGAGCGGTGTCTCCCCGACGCGTTGTGCGGATTGGTGTGCACTCGTCGCAGCGGTGGAGCTTGAGCAGATTGTTTTGGGGCCGGATACCGGATTGAGGTTAGAGAGCTTCAGGCCCCGATGGCAGGATTGTCTGAGGTTTATCAGCGGCAGAGTGAGCCGCTGGTCTAGGTGACACAGTTGTCGGAGCAGTGGGCAGCCCGACAGTGTTTTTCTCCTGAGACCACCTGGTTATTGTATCCTCAGCGGCAGTGATTTCTGAGGCGCCGATGGAGCGAGCGGCCCCGTGCCAATGTTGGGTGTTGCGGCACCGAGGCAGGGTGGATTGCTGATAGTGGGGAGTTGTGGGACATCATTGATCGATGGAGCCAGTTTTGGCAGATGAACCACCCTGATTTATGGATTTGAGTTGGAGCCCTTGGAGGCAAAATCGTGGTTGGTGGTGATGGAGTGATTAATTGAGGGTCCCCCTGTGCTGGGAAGTTTTTGCAGTTGTTGAACTGTACGCTCCAGGTTTCGAGGGACGAAGCGCGTAGGATGCGTGCGACTGGCAGTGGATTGCGCCAGGATACCTTTCAGTTTATCTGATCCCTCTGCTTTGGATTTTGGATTTTAGATGCCTCGATGGAGTAGGCATTGTGTATGGAGTGTACTGTTGCAGTTCCTTTGGATAAGGATCTGCCGCCAGAGGCGAGTTCTGGATAGAGGCGCTTGGCGCTAAGTGCTGGGGGACAGATCGGTTGGCTGTGGCACTTTCGTTTTCCTTCCTGGATGGTGGACATCCTTGTGGACGGATTATGTAAAGCTTACCCAAAGGAAGGTTACCCTTTGTGATTATTAACCTGCATGCTTGGGGTACAATAGATGTATTTGAGGGGTGAGCTGAGTAAGGATAATTGAATGAGGAATTGCAGGAATTAATTGTGTTTTGTTATATGACGATTGCGATAATGGATTTTCTGAGATGTCAGAGGTCAGGTGGACCCCGGTGGCAGCATCAGCATCGTCATCAGAGTGGCGCAGCGGTAGCGTGGATTGTTGTCTGCGAAGGGCTTTATTCCTTGCCTCAGTGTGAGCAAAGGCGGAGAATTGTGCTCCTTTTTACGGATAGCCTTGGTTTTTAAGCAGATTAAGTGACGACCACCTACAGTGAGCGATTGAGACTGTGCTGCCTGGGTGGAGGGCACCAAGGCAGTGGATCAGGTCGTCGCAGGTGTGATTTCATCACAGCAGTCGAAGTAGAGCATGTTGCATTCCTGCATGGACTAGAGGTAGATTTGTTACCACATGCACTTGAGGTACAGGTTCCTGTTGGGATGGTGCATGTGGAGGAGGTTGTGGATCATGTCCAGTGCAGTTGAGACCCCGAGTGGTATCGGCAGGTTTATTGGTATTTGTATCTGGTCAGTGTTTGACCTAGTGCGTGGGATTGGTTGGCACAGTGCCACATGGTGTATGACTGTGGGGAGAGAAGGTTATGATCTTCTGCAAGGCAGACATTAGAGACTTGTTCTTTGAGACAGTCGGAGCACACAAGTTGTAGCGACAATGCGAGAGGTGCCAACGGCGGCACCGGGACGCGAGGATATTCCTGTTGTCGTGAGATCCCGGGTGTGATTCCACCGGAGCTGATAATGATGCCGTCGATTAGGGAGATTGAGATTGCGGTTGACGTGGTTCGGGGAACCACGCCAACCCCGATAGCACCCCCTGTAGAGCTGACAGAGCTGATGGCGCAGTCGCAGGAGCTGATGGATCGAGGGTCTGTTCGATCTAGTGCCACGTCGTTGGCACAGGACAGTGAGGGTCCTTGTGTGGGGTGACCGCAGGCAGGTCTGGATGTTATTTAGGACCTTTGATGGAGTTATACCCCGATAGTGGTCTGCTTGGGATGCAGGTGTCTTCTTGGGATCATACAGTTGTGTATCCCGCCAAGATGGTGTTCTGGACCCGGTAGGGGCATTGTGAGTGCAGTAAGGCCTAACGGGATGACTAAGGCCCTGTCGTTTTAGGACTTGAGGAATTGTGTGTTCCTGATGCACTTGGAAGGATTATTTGAGATATTCTTCCGGGATATTTTGATTTTACCCCATCTCTGTATGGTTTAGAGCTGGTGGAGCACTGGTAGACAGTGTGGCAAGGTCTGCGAGGAAGAAGCTATGCCAAGTTGTTGTGGTACAAGTTTTAGCTTCGAGAGCATATCTTCTTGGATTACTTGTTCTAGCCATGAGGCAGCGGTGGAAACCGGCCAAAAGGGATGCTTGCGAGAATGGCTGAGACCGGCAGTTACTTGATGAGGTGAGGAGCTTGTGAGCCGGATAGTGCCAGCAGAGCTTGGCAATCGGATGATGAGATTGATACCAGCCCTGATTTCAGCATCGCCAGTGTTGGGGGATGGATTTGTGAGATACAGTGATGCCCCCCATAATAGCTATGAAGTTACAGTTGGATTTGTGGCAAGCATCCACTATCACTCTGATAGGGCCACTGTGGTGGCGGATACCCGGAGCAGGAGAGCTATTTGGGGTTGAGTTTGTTGACTCCGCAGCTGGCGCTGCGTGGACTGTCGAGGCAGACGTGGCCTATGATGGTGACACTGAGGACTCTTTGGATGATAGACCTCGGCTGAATGGTTCCCTCGGATGGTCAAGATTTGGGAGCGACCAGGCGAGGACCCCCCCCTGGTTAGGGCTCCTTTCCTTTCGGAGTTGCCTGGCATGTCACGGTTTGGGAGTTGAGGACACAACTCCCGGAATTTGATGAAGTGATCGCCTGGAGCAGGTACCCTTTCTCGAGCCTGGAGGATTGGATTTACCATCTGCAAGGGTACTGGGCCTTCTCGAAGATTGATTTGCGATCTGGTTCTTTCAACTGCTTATTGTTGTGTGCTGATGCCCGAGAGTTGGGGAGGTGTTTCTACACCGTGATGGTTTTGGATTAGAGATCAGAGTTTACGTGATCAGTTGGAGGACCTATATCGGATGCCCCGGGAGTACAGAGGTACTTGGATCGAGCTTGTTGTGCCGAAGGACTTGTGGTTGGATCATCTGAGGCTCTGGGAAGAGCGGAGGCTTGTACCGATGCAGATTACTTGATAGCTCGAGCAGTTAGCCCAGTTGCACTTGGTTGAGTTGGTGCGGTTTTTCTAAAGTGCCCGCCTTTATGTTGTTCTAGATGGAGACCCGAGGACCGCATTGCGCCTCTGGAGGAGGTATTTGTCAGCCTTGGGAGCTTGAGTGGTGGATGATTGGATATTTACCCCCTTTATTTGGTTGAGATTCCGTGTTGAGGAACGACTTTAGTTTCGAGGACGAAACTTTCTTTTAGTGGGGGAGGATGTGATGACCCGGATCTCCGCAGAGCTGCTACAGTGCGTTGGGGTGGCCATTGGAGGCCTACATGGTGTGTTGGAGGTGTTTGTGGCATAATTGGACATAAGTGTTGGACATCGGACTTATATGGACCCTGTGAGTGATCAGAGGACTCCGTGGAGGGTTTAGAAGTGGTTTCGCGCGAATCGGATATTCAAATTGGGCTCCGCACGAAGTTTGGACTAAGAACGCATTTCCGGGTGCCTTCGGTAATTTTTAGAGTTGGAATTTGGCGAAACGGACGTCAAATTCGGATTCAGCGCGCGAAAACGGTCAAAATGGACTACCTACTTGATGTTTTTGGGCACGGGTTACTGTTCACCGCCGGAACAGTAACTCCGGCGATCGCCGGCGGCGGCCGGCGGCGGCGGGCAGCGGCGGCGCGGCCTCGGGCAGGCGGCAGCGCGGCGGCGGGCAGGCGCGGGCAGCGCGCAGCGCGCGGGCAGGGCGCGCGGTTCACGCGGCAGGCGTGCACCGGAGCGGGGGGCCACGTGGCAGTTTCCCAGTGGATGGTCTACGGGTCGCGGTCCACGGAGCACAGCGGAGTGTACGGTGGACCAGAGCAGAGACACGTGGCAGTGTGGCATTGGTTCGGTGTTTGGGATTGTGTGCACCGGGTGCAGCAAGCACGTGGCTTGGACACGTGGCGCGCGAGGATTGGGCTGGCTACTGTGCGCGCAGATTGCAGGTAGCGTGGTGCACGGTGGACCGGTTGGAGACACGTGGCATCACGTTGTTGGGTCGGTGTTTGGGGGTGTCGTGCACCGGGTGCAGCGAGTATTTGGATTGGACACGTGGCGCGCGGGGATTGGGCGCGTCACTGTGCGCGTACGGCGTGGCAGGCGGCGGTGGCAGGCGGCCGGCAGGCGGGGCTGGCGGCTGCCGGCGGGCGTGGCGGGCACGGCAGCAGGGTGGCGCACGCGGGCGCCACGTGGCGGCCCGCCATTGGCGGGCGCCAACGGGCCCGTTGACCAGGGTGCGCCACGTGGCATGAGAGGAGCGGCCGGATCCGCTGTGTGGTGTTCGGGGACACGTGTCGGCGCGAGGAGCGGGTCGGACGGTCGTGCGGTCCGACCGGATCGCGTGCGCGGAGTGGGCCGGGCCGGGCCGGGTTACTGTGCGCGCCCGGTTTCGGGGCCCGAAAGTTTCGGGCGCCCGAAACCAGGGACACCGTGGGTATTTTCTGAATTGTTTTGGGCCTATATAAAGCAGCCATTCCCCTCTCTTCCTTCTTTTTTCGAAGCTTAGAGAGGGAATGGGAGGGAGAGTTCTATACCAAATCTCTTCCTCTTGATGCCCTTGATCTCGTGGTGGATCCCCGGAATCTCTGGAAGCTCGGCAGCGGCGATATCATTTTTACAGTTCGCCTCGGTTTTCGCCCCATTTCGGCCCATTACCGTCGCTGTTCAGTCAGAAATTCATTGTGGGCAAACCAGGAGGAGTTTTTGGATGATTTCTTCGACAGCGTGTTCCTAAGAGGTAAGGCTTCGATTTTCGTGTTGATCGCTTCGCCCTGTTTCGCACTTTTGGCACGTTTCCCGAGACATCTTTGACCCCCTCTTTTGCTGTTTGGGAGTTTGGACAGCGGTACCTTCGACGAATTGTTTCTCGGCGTAGGAATATCGGATCGAGGCGATTCAAGAGTCGATTTTGGGCTACTTTTCGCAAGGAACGCGCTCGTATTTTTCTGGGATTTTATGAGATTTATTTCGAGGTGAAAATTACTGTTTTCTCAGTGTACAGTGTGCAGTTTTTCTTCACAGTTTGATGTTTGGATTACCACCTTGCCGAATTTATAACTTGACTTACCGAACTCGGATTTGGGCGTGCAAGGTACCGTTTCGAAGCTATCGATGCGAGGATCGCTGTGATATTTTTCTGGGAATTTTCTGGGCACTTCCTGCAGGTGATAATTTAACAGTTCTGGGACTGTTGTTGTATGTTTTTGTATGAGCACTATTTGGGAGCCTAAGTGTATTTAGTGGACTTTGTGTTGTGCCAGGAGTGTTTCGGGTGTACTGTTCTTGTTGGAGCGCAGGATTGGAGTTTTTGGTATTTTCAGCTGTACGGACCCGGACAGTTAGCGCTTCAGGTGGGTGGTTGTTGCACGCCTCTACTTCTGACCTGCTCACTAAGTTTATTAGAAAACCCCACTTTTGAGCATATTGATTGATTATTATGCATGATTGCCTGATATAAATGTGAGCCTATCATCTGAGATTAATTGTGTGAATATAGCATGTTGGGGACATTATGGGAATAATATTTTCTGTTGGAACATGATCATTGGAATAATTTATTAGTGATGATTGACATGCTACTTTAGCACCCAGATTTTATGAAAATGGATTAAATAGATTAATTGGTGGGACATAATGACTTATTATGTGCGGGTTTCACTCTGGGGATTTATTATGGATCAGGGATCATATACATGTGTAGTTGATTGACAATTTTAGCATGATGGGTATATCTATGTGGATTATTACTCGTTACACATGTGAAACTGTTATTTGATATATTCCCTCTTTCATCTTGTATGAGGACTTTCGCATGCTCATTTGGACATCTAGATAGGCCACTATTTTATTGCTACACTATCATATTGGGATTTGACTTAGGAGAAACCATGATTGCTCTCTTTCTCCTTTTTATTTAGACTTTTGAGTCATGTTGCTCGGGTTCGAGCAGAGGTTTGGGATAGTGTAGCTGGGACCTGAGGGTCAGTGATTGGGTGTACCTGATGTTGGATTGTGGGCTATTGCGGCAACCGCGGACAGTAGGCGGTTGACCAGATCTTGATTATTTCACCCAATTGTGGGTTGGGGGTTATTGCGGTGACCGCGGACTTTGGGCGGTTGACCGGATGTTTACTATTGCATCAGATTGGGTATTAGATTTCTCTAGTGGATGGTATTTCCCACTTTTGAGTATTATTGTATCGGATCGGGGTTTCATTAGTGGACGGAGTTTCCCACTTTGATCATTGTCATGATCCAGTCCTGCTATTGTGAGATATTGGTTACAGAGATGCTTGATACAGTGATACTTTACTCGTGTGGGTCGCTCCCCTCGAGTGCCACTCCGGAGTAGGCTTTAGACCGTGTTGGGTTCCGGTCAGTTGGTGAGTTGTGAGTGATGGCAGAGCAGGCAGTACCAGTTTACTGGTGGTACTAGATTGGGTCTATTTAGCCAGATGTTGTTTCCTGGTGCATTCATACCGTCATTTCCTTCGGTATTGCATTTAGAGGCATACTTGTTGTGGTTTTCCCCTTTTATTCAGTAGTTCTGTTTACAGCTTCACTACCTGCCCTTTTCTTGCCTCTAGTAGACTTAGTGGGTACGCCGGAGCTTGAGGCTTTACCCACAGGGGGAGGCTACTGGTTTACTAGTGGTTCTCACCCCCACTGTTGTTTCCTCTTCTTCTCTCCCCCCTGTTTTGCAGAGTCCTCGTTGGAGTTGCTGATCTTCGGTCGTTGTTCGGGGCGAGGGAGTCACGAGCTAGATCGTTACCACCCGAGGAGTGTAGCTGCTGTGATGATCCGGACTCCCGCAGAACTGCGCAACCTTAAATAGTGACTGTAGGAAGCTTGTACAGTGCAACGAAGCCTGTAGAATCGAAATTGGATATTTAAAATAGACTTGGCACGAAAATCGGAGCAAATGGGATTTTCTGGGAGCTTTTTGCAAAATTTCGGATGAGAATTTGGCGAAACGGACGGCGGATTTGGACTCAGCGCGCGAAAACGGTCAAAATGGTATATTCACTTTATTTTTCGGCACATTTTACTGTTCATGCCGGAATTACTGTTCCGGCCGCCGGAATTACTGTTCCGGCGGCCGGCGGCGACCGGCAGGCGGCGGCGCACGGCGGCGGGCAGCGGCGCAGCGGCGGGGCAGCGGCGGAGCGCGGAGGAGCGCAGCGCGGGCAGGCGCGGGCAGCGCGGGCAGGCGCGGGCAGGCGCGGGCAGGGGCTCGGTGCGCGGTCCATGGGCCAGGCGTGCACCGGGTGCACCGAAATCTTCCCTTGCCACGTGGCAGCTCCTGATTGGCTGGCCGGTTTCTAGAAGCTTCTGGATGGTCGACACGTGGCAGCATCCTGTAGGCCGACAAATTTCCGGAAGACCCGGAGCGCGGACCGAGCACATGGACCACGTGGCCACGTGGCGAAATCTGATTGGCCCTGCACAGGCTGTTTCCTGTTCTGTGGACACGTGGCGCTTCCTGGATGGCCAGTTTCCGTGTTTCCTGTTCGGATCTGATCCCGTGAGGGAATATTCCCTTTGGCCCATTATAAAGAGGGAACCCCACCCCCCTCTCTTTCCACCTTGGTTTCCGAGCCGAAGAGAGAGAATCAGAAAAAGTGCCCAATACGAAAGTTTTTCCTCTCTCTCTCCTCTTTCTCTCTCTACAATCTCAGGAATTTAGGAGTTACAGATAGTGAGATATCTGCGACGCGGCGCACTGCGACGGTTTTCTTTTTCGGCCCATTTCCCGTCGCAGTTCCGTCGAAAATTCACTGCGGGCTAACCGGGTGGAATTTTTGGACGATTTTTGCGGCAGCGCGACCGTAAGAGGTAGGGCTTCGATTTCCGTATTGATTATTTTGCTCCGTTTCGTACTTTTGGCACAGTTTTCAGGTCCTCTTTGACCCCCCTTTTTACTGTGATGGTTTTTGGACAGCACCGACTTCTCCGATTTTTATCTTGACGTAGGAGCGTCAGATCGAGGCGTTTTAAGAGTCGATTTTGATCTACTCTTCGCGAGGAACGCAACCGTGATTTTTCTGGGATTTTAGGAGCTCATTTTAGAGGTGAAAAATTCCTCTTTTCCCGTGCTGTCTGAAAAACAGCAAATATTGTGCTTTTTGAGATTTGTATTTATACCGGGAGCGTTGATTTGCAGGATTTGAGGACTGTGGACAACCAGGAGACTACCTGGGGTGTTGTTTGAGCTGTTCAAGGTGGGCGGTTGTTGCTTACCTCATTTTTGACAAGCTCACTGGGATTACTGGAAATCCCCTAAAATATGACAATTAATGAGAATTATTGGGACTACTAACAGGACTACTAACAGGACTACTAACAGGACAACTAACAGGACAATTAATGAGAACCATTGGGACAAATTAATATGACAAATGACAAGGACCGCTGGGACAAACTCCCCTAAAAATTAATATAACCCCACAAATGATATGATGACTTATATTGGGACACTGTGATTGAGACAAAGGCTATGATCTCGCATGCAAATGACTTTTATTCAGTAAATCAATTGTTTTAAACCTTTGACACTATTTTACAACTTTTAAAAATAAAGACAGTTGCATGCATGCCCGGACATCAGGTAAGGCCACTATTTATTGCTACACTATCATATTGGGATTTGAACATGTTTCATTGTTGTCCTTTGCATTCATATGTTGTTGCTCAAGTGTGAGCAGGGGTTTGGGATAGTGTAGCCAAGGTTGTGCTAGATTGTGGACTTGTGGGGTATTGCGGTGACCGCGGACAGTAGGCGGTTGACCAGATGTTTATCCTTGCATCAGATTGGGGTTGAGTTTGGTTTATTTATTGCATCAGTTGGGGATTGGGTTTCTATAGTGGATGGAGTTTCCCACTTTGATCATGGTTATGATCCAGTCCTGCTATATTGAGACATGTGCTACAGAGATACTTGTGATACTGATGACAGAGATATTTTACTCGTGTGGGTCGCTCCCCTCGAGTGCCACTCCGGAGGTGTGCTTTCTCGGACCCAGCCGTGTGTGCCGGTCTGATACTTATGTTGGGATGCGAGCCGTGTGAGCCGATCCCGCGGTTTCGAGCCGTGTGTGCAGATTCCGCTGAGCAGGCAGTACCAGTTGTTTCTGGTGACTAGATTGGGTTTATTTGGACAGATATTATTTCTGATGCATGCATACAGTTTTGACAGCATAATAGTGGTAGTTTTCCTGTTTCAGCATCTTATGTATCTTACCACTTCCCCTTTTCTCTTTTGCCTCTAGTAGTCCTAGTGGGTGCGTCAGAGTTGAGGTTTTTACCCACTAGGGGAGGCTGCTGGTTTATCTGGTAGTTCTCACCCCCATTGTTGTTTTCTGTTTCTTTCTTCTCCTTTATTTTGCAGAGTCATCTGCAGGAGCTGCTAGGCCATCGGCAGCTGATCGAGGTAAGGGGATCGCTGAATAGATAGATCTCCTGGGAGACTGAGAGCTGTAGATAGACGTTGTACCCCCACTCAGACTGTGAGATTCTCCTTTTATTTTGGGTCTGGCTTCCGCCAGCTGGATGTATTATTTTGAGTGAGCGGAGAGATTATTGTACATATTACAGTTGTATTTGTAGTTCCAGTCTGAGATACTATGTGGTTCTTCTATTTCAGCTCTGTATTATGCTCTTTTATTGTACATTTAATATTTGAGCAGGTTACCAGCGCTTCGTGTACGCGGGAAATCCCATGTGCACGGCGGATCTGTAGACGGGCCCGGGTCCTGATTTGCACCCGGGGCGTGACAGATTAAGTTGGTATCAGAGCTTAGGGATAGTTCAGTTGGGACTTAGGAAACCCTAGGCTTTTGGCAGACCCTAGGATAATAGGGCATGAGAGACGTGGCATTTTGCGAAAGTCGTCGATTTATTTTGTTTGACTCTTCCAGTGAGAGAAGAGGGGTCGACATAGCCTATTTCTGGTGGACAGTTATGTTGGCTGCAGACAACATAAAGTCACAGGAATAGGGGAATGTCTTTGACTTTCGCTAAATTGGGTCGTGTGGGGTCCCGATACTGAGTGTGGTTTCTTGTGGTAGGATGCCTCCGCGACGTAGGATGTTGACGCGTTCTCAGCCTGATTCCCCTGAACCCGATCAGGAGGAGTCCGGGCAGGGCCAGCAGAGTGAGGTGCAAGAGCTGCAGGCCCAGATGGCCCAGATGTCAGAGGCTGTTCGGCGTCAGGAGGAGGCTATGGGTCGGCTGACGCAAATGTTAGAGCAGAGGGCTCAGCCTGTTGTAGCACCTTCAGAGAATTCTCCCGTACCTTCTTCCCCTGCTGTGAATCCTCCAGTTGTACCGGTGACCCCGGCATCCCCTATTGCTCGGGGTACTGGTGGACAGCCGACTGGGCTGACAGGATCTCTGACCCCGGCAGAGCAGCGGGGAGTGGTGGACCTGTTGATGAGGTTCCGCCAGTTTGACCCACCCCATTTTTCGGGGCAAAGTACTGAGCCGTGGGAGGCAGAGTCATGGATCACGGCGATGGAGCGACGTTTTGAGACGTTGTTTATCGAGGAACGATATCAGGTGATATTGGCAACGAACTTTTTGGAACACAACGCCAAAGCTTGGTGGCGGCGTGTTCGACCGGCTGGTCCGCCTGGGGCTCAGCTCCTGACCTGGGCGGAATTTCGCAATCTCCTTCTTGGGGCTTTCTTCCCGGAAAGCGTCCGGCAGAGGTTGGAGGAACAGTTGAGAAACCTCCGACAAGGAGATCGGCCCGTACACGAGTACATTGCCAATTTCAATCAATTGTTGGCATGTGTACCGAACGTGGCCAGGGACGAGGCGCACCGGATCTACATGTTCGAGCGAGGATTGCGCCGGGACCTTTTTCAATTGGTTCGCTCGCGTAGGTTGCAGACCTTGGAGGCCTCGATGGAGCAGGCACTCTACGTTGAGTGCGGGGAGGTAGTAATGGGGGAGGTAGCTCCAACTCCCGTTGTGATCCCGGGGGCGAAGCGACCAGCACCGGAGGTTGGGGGACAATCTAGTTCGTGGAGGCCGCCACGACCGCCGCAGCCACAGTTCCCCGGCCAAGGACGGTCCGAGCGACGAGGGCCTGGTGGATCCCAGAAGTCCCAGCAGCGGCAGCAGCAGCAAAGATCACAGTCGTCGCAGCGTGGGTCGCAGCGGCAGCCTCAGCGACAGCGGCAGTCTCAACAGCAATCACGACAGCCACGGGCCCCCGGCAATTGTATCTTCTGCGGAGGTCAGCATTTTTCCAACACCTGCGACCAACGGTGGGGTCGCTGCTATAGATGTGGACAGCCCGGGCACATTCAAGCTTCGTGCCCCTTTTCGGCCCCCACCACCCCTGCTTCAGCATCTGCTCCATCTTCATCGCAGCAGCGGTCGACGGCTCAGCGCCCCTATGCTCCAGCAAGCAGACCATCTTCTTCCCATCCCACGGATTATCGCCCTCCAGCTCAGAGTGGGCGAGTGTATGCTGCGCAAGTAGAGGACGCTTCGGCAGCAGATCATGTGGTGGCAGGTATCACCTTACTTTCTGGCATTAGGACTCGTACTTTATTTGATACTGGAGCATCACATTCTTTTATTAGTAAATCATTTGCATCATTACATGGGTTAGAGGTAGGACTTTTGCCACGTGCACTAGAGGTTCAGATTCCCGATCACACCTTGCACGTGGAAGAGTGTTGTTGGTCCTGCCCGATGCAAATCGAGTCCTGGATTATGCCAGCTGACCTGTTGGTCTTGAGACAGCTGAAGGACTTCGATGTGATCCTCGGAATGGACTGGCTGGCTCGGTACTTTGCGACTATTGACTGTGCCGCAAGAACCGTCACTTTTAGAGAGCCAGGCCAGGAGATGTTGGTATACCGGGGATGTCAGAGTGCTTTCTTTGCCTCTATGATTTCGACTTCCCGAGCGAGGCAGATGATCCGTCGAGGGTGTGTAGCCTTTTTGGCTAGTGTTGTTGAGGGGCCTACGGCGGCGCCGGAACTCAAGGATATCCCAATTGCCCGCGAGTTTCCGGATGTTTTTCCACCTGAGCTGACTAGCATGCCGCCAGATAGGGAGATTGAGTTTGTGATTGACGTAGTTCCAGGAACTGCGCCAATCTCAAAGGCTCCTTACCGGATGGCACCGGCTGAGTTACGAGAGCTTAAGGCGCAACTCCAAGATTTAATGGATAAGGGCTTTATTAGGCCGAGTGTATCGCCTTGGGGAGCGCCGGTGCTATTCGTGAAGAAGAAAGATGGGTCACTTCGACTTTGTGTGGATTATAGGGAATTAAACAAAGTGACCATCAAGAACAAGTACCCTTTGCCGCGCATCGATGATCTTTTTGATCAGCTGCAAGGGTCTTGTGTCTTCTCTAAGATAGATCTGCAATCCGGTTACCATCAGTTGAAGGTGAAGGCCGAGGATATTCCGAAAACGGCATTTAGATCACGGTACGGGCATTATGAATTTACAGTTATGCCTTTTGGGCTAACTAATGCCCCTGCCGCATTCATGGATTTAATGAACCGAATCTTCCGACCATACTTAGACCGATTCGTGGTAGTTTTCATTGATGATATCCTGGTCTACTCCCGAAGTGATGCGGAGCATGAGGAGCACTTAAGGATTGTGCTGCAACTTCTGCGAGAGAAGAAGTTGTTTGCCAAACTGGCAAAATGCGAGTTTTGGCTTCGGGAGGTAGTTTTCTTGGGCCATGTGATTTCCGCCGCAGGTGTGGCGGTAGACCCGGCGAAAATTGAGGCAGTCCGAGATTGGCCCCGACCGACGACCGTTTCGGAGGTGCGTAGTTTTATGGGTTTAGCTGGGTATTATCGTCGGTTTGTGGAAGGCTTTGCGAAGCTCTCCACACCCCTCACTCGCTTAACGCGTAAAGGAGTGAAGTTTACCTGGAGTGAGGATTGTCAGAGGAGTTTTGAGGAGCTAAAGAATAGATTGATGACCGCTCCTATCCTTTCCCTCCCTGTTATGGGGAAAGGATATGTGATCTACAGCGACGCATCACACAGTGGGCTTGGTTGTGTGTTGATGCAAGAAGGGAGGGTAATTGCTTATGCATCAAGGCAACTCAAAGATTACGAGAAGAATTACCCTACCCATGACTTGGAGCTTGCTGCTGTAGTATTTGCACTAAAACTTTGGCGTCATTACCTATATGGGGAACACTGTGAAATCTACACCGACCACAAGAGCCTAAAATACCTGTTCACGCAAAAGGAGCTAAATTTAAGGCAGCGTAGGTGGTTAGAGCTATTAAAGGATTATGATGTAGATATTCTCTACCACCCAGGCAAAGCTAATGTGGTCGCTGACGCCTTGAGTAGGAGAGCGGTGCAAAGTTTGTCTATGTTAATCACAGACCAGGCACCGCTATTAGAAGAGATGAGACGGCTCGAGATAGAGGTTGTGTCCCCTGGGGTCTCTGCTAGACTGACATCTTTAGTCGTGCAGCCCACTCTGCTAGACCGGATCAAGGAAAAACAGAGTGAGGACCCCCACTTGACCAGGATTAGAGATCAAATTCCGAGTGACCAGTCTGGGGACTTTACGGTAGATGCCTCGGGAGTACTAAGGTACAGGAACCGAGCATGTGTGCCAGCGGATGCGGAGATCCGAGAGCAGATATTGCGAGAGGCCCATTATACACCTTATACCCTACATCCTGGTGGGACTAAGATGTATAAGGACCTCAAGGCACATTTCTGGTGGAAAGGCATGAAAAGGGATGTCGGGAGATTTGTGGCTCAGTGTTTAACTTGTCAGCAGGTGAAAGCTGAGCATCGAGTGCCAGCTGGCAAGTTACAGAGTCTCCCAATTCCCCAGTGGAAATGGGACCACATTACGATGGATTTCGTGGTTGGACTTCCTAGGGCACAAGGAGGAGCAGACGCTATCTGGGTAGTCGTGGATCGACTTACCAAGTCGGCGCACTTTCTGCCCATGCAGACTACGTGGCCACTTGAGCGACTAGCCCAGTTATATCTGGATGAGATAGTGAGATTACATGGAGTACCCGCCTCCATTGTATCCGATAGAGACCCGAGATTTGTTTCGCATTTCTGGAAAAGTTTGCAAACAGCCTTGGGGACTGAACTCAGGTTCAGTACGGCTTTCCATCCGCAGACGGATGGGCAGTCTGAGCGGACGATACAAATCCTGGAGGACATGTTGAGGGCTTGCGTCCTGGATTTCGGCGGAGGGTGGATTCGACACTTATCTTTAGCTGAGTTCGCGTACAACAATAGCTTTCAAGCGAGCATTCAGATGGCTCCGTTTGAAGCATTGTATGGACGCAAGTGTCGATCACCGCTTTATTGGAGTGACGTGGGCGAGAGGCGGACCTTGGGACCAGATGTCTTGATAGAGGCAGAAGAGAAGGTCCGAGTAATCCGACAGCATCTTCAGACCGCCCAGAGCCGACAAAGGAGTTATGCCGATGTTCGGCGACGAGACTTAGAGTTTCAGGTTGGTGATCATGTATTCCTGAAAGTCTCGCCGTCCAAAGGAATCAGGAGATTCGGCATTCGTGGGAAGCTTAGCCCCCGATACATTGGACCCTTTGAGGTATTGGAGCGTATCGGGCCAGTTGCCTACCGACTTGCACTTCCTCCGAGGCTTGCTGGTGTCCATGATGTATTTCATGTCTCTACTTTGAGGAAGTATGTCTTCGACCCATCGCACGTCATCGACTTCACACCGCTTGAGATCAGCGAGGATTTGAGGTATGAGGAGCGCCCACTGCGAATTCTGGATCGAGAGGTGAGAGAATTGCGCAATCGGGCCATTCCCTATGTGAAGATCCAATGGAGCAATCATGACGAGCGCGAGGCTACATGGGAGCTCGAGTCGGAGATGAGAGATGCTCACCCCTACTTATTCGAGACATCGGACTGAGGATTGTTGTTGAGTATCGTTTCGAGGACGAAACTCTTTTTAGTGGGGGAGGATGTGATGATCCGGACTCCCGCAGAACTGCGCAACCTTAAATAGTGACTGTAGGAAGCTTGTACAGTGCAACGAAGCTTGTAGAATCGAAATTGGATATTTAAAATAGACTTGGCACGAAAATCGGAGCAAATGGGATTTTCTGGGAGCTTTTTGCAAAATTTCGGATGAGAATTTGGCGAAACGGACGGCGGATTTGGACTCAGCGCGCGAAAACGGTCAAAATGGTATATTCACTTTATTTTTCGGCACATTTTACTGTTCATGCCGGAATTACTGTTCCGGCGCCGGAATTACTGTTCCGGCGGCGGCGGCGGGCGGCGGCGCACGGCGGCGGGCAGCGGCGCAGCGCGGAGGAGCGCGGCGCGGGCAGGCGCGGGCAGCGCGGGCAGGCGCGGGCAGGCGCGGGCAGGGGGCTCGGTGCGCGGTCCATGGGCCAGGCGTGCACCGGGTGCACCGAAATCTTCCCTTGCCACGTGGCAGCTCCTGATTGGCTGGCCGGTTTCTAGAAGCTTCTGGATGGTCGACACGTGGCAGCATCCTGTAGGCCGACAAATTTCCGGAAGACCCGGAGCGCGGACCGAGCACATGGACCACGTGGCCACGTGGCGAAATCTGATTGGCCCTGCACAGGCTGTTTCCTGTTCTGTGGACACGTGGCGCTTCCTGGATGGCCAGTTTCCGTGTTTCCTGTTCGGATCTGATCCCGTGAGGGAATATTCCCTTTGGCCCATTATAAAGAGGGAACCCCACCCCCCTCTCTTTCCACCTTGGTTTCCGAGCCGAGAGAGAGAATCAGAAAAAGTGCCCAATACGAAAGTTTTTCCTCTCTCTCTCCTCTTTCTCTCTCTACAATCTCAGGAATTTAGGAGTTACAGATAGTGAGATATCTGCGACGCGGCGCACTGCGACGATTTTCTTTTTCGGCCCATTTCCCGTCGCAGTTCCGTCGAAAATTCACTGCGGGCTAACCGGGTGGAATTTTTGGACGATTTTTGCGGCAGCGCGACCGTAAGAGGTAGGGCTTCGATTTCCGTATTGATCATTTTGCTCCGTTTCGTACTTTTGGCACAGTTTTCAGGTCCTCTTTGACCCCCCTTTTTACTGTGATGGTTTTTGGACAGCACCGACTTCTCCGATTTTTATCTTGACGTAGGAGCGTCAGATCGAGGCGTTTTAAGAGTCGATTTTGATCTACTCTTCGCGAGGAACGCAACCGTGATTTTTCTGGGATTTTAGGAGCTCATTTTAGAGGTGAAAAATTCCTCTTTTCCCGTGCTGTCTGAAAAACAGCAAATATTGTGCTTTTTGGGATTTGTATTTATACCGGGAGCGTTGATTTGCAGGATTTGAGGACTGTGGACAACCAGGAGACTACCTGGGGTGTTGTTTGAGCTGTTCAAGGTGGGCGGTTGTTGCTTACCTCATTTTTGACAAGCTCACTGGGATTACTGGAAATCCCCTAAAATATGACAATTAATGAGAATTATTGGGACTACTAACAGGACTACTAACAGGACTACTAACAGGACAACTAACAGGACAATTAATGAGAACCATTGGGACAAATTAATATGACAAATGACAAGGACCGCTGGGACAAACTCCCCTAAAAATTAATATAACCCCACAAATGATATGATGACTTATATTGGGACACTGTGATTGAGACAAAGGCTATGATCTCGCATGCAAATGACTTTTATTCAGTAAATCAATTGTTTTAAACCTTTGACACTATTTTACAACTTTTAAAAATAAAGACAGTTGCATGCATGCCCGGACATCAGGTAAGGCCACTATTTATTGCTACACTATCATATTGGGATTTGAACATGTTTCATTGTTGTCCTTTGCATTCATATGTTGTTGCTCAAGTGTGAGCAGGGGATTGGGATAGTGTAGCCAAGGTTGTGCTAGATTGTGGACTTGTGGGGTATTGCGGTGACCGCGGACAGTAGGCGGTTGACCAGATGTTTATCCTTGCATCAGATTGGGGTTGAGTTTGGTTTATTTATTGCATCAGTTGGGGATTGGGTTTCTATAGTGGATGGAGTTTCCCACTTTGATCATGGTTATGATCCAGTCCTGCTATATTGAGACATGTGCTACAGAGATACTTGTGATACTGATGACAGAGATATTTTACTCGTGTGGGTCGCTCCCCTCGAGTGCCACTCCGGAGGTGTGCTTTCTCGGACCCAGCCGTGTGTGCCGGTCTGATACTTATGTTGGGATGCGAGCCGTGTGAGCCGATCCCGCGGTTTCGAGCCGTGTGTGCAGATTCCGCTGAGCAGGCAGTACCAGTTGTTTCTGGTGACTAGATTGGGTTTATTTGGACAGATATTATTTCTGATGCATGCATACAGTTTTGACAGCATAATAGTGGTAGTATTCCTGTTTCAGCATCTTATGTATCTTACCACTTCCCCTTTTCTCTTTTGCCTCTAGTAGTCCTAGTGGGTGCGTCAGAGTTGAGGTTTTACCCACTAGGGGAGGCTGCTGGTTTATCTGGTAGTTCTCACCCCCATTGTTGTTTTCTGTTTCTTTCTTCTCCTTTATTTTGCAGAGTCATCTGCAGGAGCTGCTAGGCCATCGGCAGCTGATCGAGGTAAGGGGATCGCTGAATAGATAGATCTCCTGGGAGACTGAGAGCTGTAGATAGACGTTGTACCCCCCACTCAGACTGTGAGATTCTCCTTTTATTTTGGGTCTGGCTTCCGCCAGCGGGTTGTATTATTTTGAGTGAGCTGGGAGATTATTGTACATATTACAGTTGTATTTGTAGTTCCAGTCTGAGATACTATGTGGTTCTTCTATTTCAGCTCTGTATTATGCTCTTTTATTGTACATTTAATATTTGAGCAGGTTATCAGCGCTTCGTGTACGTGGGAAATCCCATGTGCACGGCGGATCTGTAGACGGGCCCGGGTCCTGATTTGCACCCGGGGCGTGACAGCTGCATCCCCTGGTTGGAGATTCCTCGTAGCTGTTGGCTGGTTTTTACTGTTTCTCTGGAGGAGAGAGATCTTTTGTATTTGGAGAGACTGATGTACTATAGTTTTAGTTTATCTCCTTTTATAGTCGAGAGATGCTGTACTGAGGACATTGTATGATGATTATCCGTATTTATGGGAATGGATATTGTACCTTATTTCATGATGTATAGTAATTGAATTTTATTTTACAGCATTTTATTTCAGCTCTGATATTTGTGTAGCTATAGTACTATCTTTTGCAGGTTAGACGCTTCGCCTAAGCAGGTTTTGGCATAGGTGGCGGATCTGTTGGCGAGCAGGGTCGCAGTTTCGACCCCGGGGCGTGACATGAACTGTCTAGAACAGTATGTTGGTGATTCCTAAGCTTTTCGTTAGGATTCCAACGGCTCTCGTTGAGCGAAAATCGGATAACGATCCGAGAATCGGCAAAATCGTCGATTTTTCGGCATCCGGGTGGCAATCACGTAATTTGAGAAATTACGGCGGTTTCACTTAGCCGACTGTTGAGTCCCAGTAGAATCTGGTTGAGCCAGCGGCAAGATTAAGCCCGAGTTTTCTGAATTTCAAAAAGGGAATTTTCGGAGGGGCAATTTGGTAATTCTACCAAAGATTAAACGAAAAAGATTATGTAGATCTAAGGGTGATTGTCAAACACTGAGGTTAAGTAATTAAAAGGGTTAAGTTGACTTGAATTAAGATAAAGTTAAAATCGATCCCTGATCAATATGTTTGATCCAGGTCTGTCCAGTTTGCATCTGGTTCTGAGCGTACAGTCGATTCAGTCTAGTCGCCTGCGATTTGACAGGTGGGTTATCTTCGGTCCGGGCTTTATCATTTCGGCCCTCTGTGTACGGTATTGGTTGGACCCCTGTTTTTGGTAGCTTAACTATTACTTTGAGCCTGCCTTCCTTTTGATTCAGTTTATATTGCTTCATGCCTGAGTTGTGACTTTTATCAGCTATCTGTTGCCTTACATGATTAATCATAGTGCTTCCAGTATTCATATCACTATTCTGAACATTGCCATGCCTGATTGGTTATTAGATTTTGAGCTTGCTTTCCTGATGATCAAATATTACACTGCTGAACACATAATTTTAGTCAACTAATGTTTTACTGAACGTCGTAGGGTCGCCTGAGTCTGTTCTTGTTTGATAGGACAAAGGCATTGCTCTGCGAGGTTTGGACCTAAAACCTACCGAGCTTCGTAGGGTCGCCTAAGTCTGTTCTTGTTTGATAGGACGAGGGCAGCGCTCTTTGAGGTTTGGACTTTTCAAAATAGTTTTCTCAAAAATATGTGTTCAGTTTTGTATGTTTGGTTGGTCTGCATGATTGAGTTGAGATTTGCTGTTGATCTTATGTTGAGTTGAGATTTGCCTTTGATCTTGCATATGAGTTGAGATTTAGTTGATTATCTGCTGATTATTCCTGCATGAGAGTTGAGATTCAGTTGATTTTGCTATTGCATCCCAGTGGGGATTTCCCGGCTTGTTGCCGATTACCCTGTCAGTGGACCGTGAGTTTGTGCATTTGCATTTGATCGCCCGCACCGTTGTACTTCACGAACATCAGCGGAGTCATGACCCGTGTAGATGTTCTTTACCGGTAAAGTGGTTAGCAGTAGCAACCCGTGACCCCTTGTGGGGGGTAATTCGCCTGAGGTTTTGTGGAACCAATATGGTGGCTTGTGGTGCCATATGGGCAAATTCGCCTGAGGTTTTGTGGAACCAATATGGTGACTGGTAATTGGGTAATTTGATATATCACTTATTTGATGCATAAGTTGCTTGTAGTCTGCTTTCGTCTTATCTTATGGTTCATGATTTCACTTTGAAGATAATCATTTGTTTGATACCTGCCTATACAATTATTCAGCATGCTTGGTTCATTATATTCCTGTCAAGATTATACATATTCCTGTTGGTTTTTCATTTGCTTCATAAATGCTTACCTAATATGATTTTTCCTGATTCCTATTCCTGTTATATATGTCAGCCTATGCTTGCTTCAAGATTTTCTAAGTTGATTTAATTACAGCTCCAATTATATATCTGCTTGTCCTAACATGTGATCATTTACTATCCTCTAGTATTGTATACCAGTAGGTACGATCTGCTATTTCTCGGCTCGTCGTGCCCACTGGGATACACTCCGGTGTGTCTCACACCCTCGGGTGACTGTTTTTCAGGTCGAGCGGTGCTGGGATGTCGGGACGAGTTGGTGAGATTCCGAGATAGAGATTGACCCTGGACAGCCGTGTATTTAGATATAGTTAATTCAAGTGGTATTCAGATGTAATTAATGTAAAGTTATGATAAAGAAGTTTGTAATATTATTATTTGTAGTACGTAGTTAGTACTCTGATGTTTGTTGCCAAGATAGCCGTGCATATATAGAAAAGGCTCAATTCCATAGGGGATTGGGACTCTTCTATATATGTGGCGGTCTGTCATTGCCCTGGATGATTTGCAACTCTGATTTTAAAAGAAAAAAAAAAAAAAAATTTAGACGCTGATTTTTAAACTCGGGGCGTGACAGATTAGATGGTATCAGAGAAATAGGAATACGAAGTATAGTTTTGGCTAGGAACGAACCCTAGGATGACTTGTGTTCACGAGCGAGCGCTGGGTTTCGGAATAGTGGTTTGGAACTTAGATGTGTTTCGTATTCGGGTTTTGAGAATCGTTGTTAGTGAAGAGTAGTCGCGGTCATGGTTTCGACCGTGGGGTTGATGTTTCAGTGGAGCCAGAGGGCTCAGATCCGTACTTGTGGTTCAAAGATTGACCCCGTAATGGTAGTGACATTTGGTAAAGGTTATATTATCGACATAGAGACTGTGTAGGAAGGTATGTGATGTACCTTCAGATGCGAGTGATGTCCCCAACTAGTTGTTGGCGACAGATCTATGGTATTTCGCTTTTCTTTTGGTAAGCACGTTGGGCGGCCGACAACGTACTTCCGAAAGAACCGAAAAATACTCTGCCCTGTAAAGGGAAATATTCAGATTGGGTCTAAATGAGTAACCTGAGAGTTGTCAACATTTTGTGACTGATTGTCACTACTGTGAACCTGTTAGAGGCGTAATAGTGGATTAGTTAAGTTTAAGTTTCGGGGACGAAACTTCTTAAAGTGGTGAGTGATGTAGTAACCATGATTTTAAAATCCAGAATTTAGGTTTAAATAATTTTCAGAATTATTTAAATAGCAAAAAAATTGGTAAATAGTAGTGCAACAGTGGCCCAAAAATATCGACTTTTGATCGGGGTCTGATCTGGAAAATCCAAGATCACCATTGCGATCGTCTCGTCGAAACATAGAAGTTTCATATTCATATATTTTCGATCCGACGGTCGGATCTTCCAGAAATCAGAAAAGAAGCGGACGGGCCCCACAACTTAAGTGAATAGTAAACACTATAATTTAATTCCCCTTAGAACACTAAAGGCCGATTCACTGTTTTAAAATGTAACATAGGGGTATGAGTAATGAGTCCTAGCTAATTTCGACGTTCTGAACGCGATGGCACTGACGGATTTCGCGTTTGGCGACCCGGGTGCATCGGGATGCGTGCAATATACCGCATATCAACAAACTTTATGGCCCGAGATCACATACGAGCACCAAATTAAACAAATGAGTAGCCTATTTTGAAGGTCTCGACGAGCCGGACGTCGTGGCGAAGTCCGTTTCGCAAAACGACGAAAGGTTTTCCTCGAATTGCGTAAAAAGCACCTAAAAATGGACTAAATTGCAAGGAATGTTAATATTTTATGTGTTAAAAGGTTAGAACTTTATACATGAGGGTGTTGGGTGCAAGTGTGACCTACCCATAGCCAGCTAAGGTTAGAGAACAAGTGTGAAAAGAGTTTAAGGTATTTTCATGTTGGAATCTTGCATTAATGGAGTTTTGGGCTCTTGGTCTTCCTTGAGGGGTACCCGAGGAGCCATGTTGGGAATCCCAGGCATCACCAGGGATCCCAGCTTCTTCTGGAACCAGCCCTAGGTGTGAGGGATAGCCACGAGACTCCTTCAATGTTCCCAAACCGAGAGTGTGAGAAAGAGTGAGAGGTGAAGCAAGAGGAATCTAAACTTGTTTTCACTGAATCTCTGGTAAATATTCAAGCATTCTTGATCCCCTGCATCTCCCAAACCTGCCCGAGTGCTGGGGTGGCCGTTGACATAACCCAAAGAGAGAGAAAATTCGAGAGAGAAAGAGAGAAGAAGAGGTTGGGACCAAGTTGCTTCAAGTCTGGATCTGGAGTACCCTGTGGAGTTCCTCTGAGCCTACAGACCTTGCTGAAGGTCGCCGAGGCTGCGGGTGGAGGAGGGACCTGGAAACCGGCTTCTTCATCTTCTTCGAATATCGGCCAAGGTAAGGAGCCCTAACCAATGGATGTATGAGCCTGAGACCCCTAGCAGTAGCCTCTATAGGACCTTAGGATGCTACAGGCCAAGCCCCGAACTCCCATGCAAAGTGCATGGCCGGCGGGAGCTTTAGATGGCTGGAACCCTAAAAATAGCTCCGCCGCGGCCAATCTCAGCAACTAATCAACCAACAAAGCTCAAATTTGGAGGGTTTTGACTGTAGAGCATGTATAACATATCTGAAAAGTTTTATGGAATATGGTCTAGTAACTTGGGAGAAAATTGATGCCCTAAATTTGTGAAAATGTGCACTTCGGCCGAGCTTGCTGCTCCGGCTCCGGCGGGCTTCTCCGACGCCGGCCACTTGCCCAGAAGTGATGCTGGGATCCAGTAGAGTGCCCACATGTATTTGCATGGCACCCATGCTGCACCAAATAGGCGCGGCCATGGATGACCCAAAATCTGGTATTCTTGCGGCCGCCGGCGCTCCGGCCACTTCCGGCCGGGGTGAGTTGGACGGGAAGCTTCGTATGACCTCATGGAAGCTTTCCATTCAAGTTGGAGGGATCCAAATTGGCTCTGTAAAGTTTTGCCATTAGAGGTGAAAAGCTCCAACCGAGCTCTTCTCCTCCGCCGCCGCCGCCGCACCCCGTCGACCGGGCATGGGCACAGGAAGGTTCAGTGAGGTAGTTACCACCTGTTGGTGCATTTGGTTGGAGCCCAGAAGCTCTGGGTGATGTATCACGAATTTCAAAGCAAGAGGCTACCATCTTCTTCCCGAGCTCCGGCCAGCCAAGGGTGCTTGGTCTGCTCCAGATGGGGGGAAATGTTCAGGACACTTAGTAGAAACTTATGCTTCAAAAATCTCTGCTCCAGATGCTGTATTGGCTGAGAACCAAGCTAGAGTTTGGCTATGTTGAATGTTGGTATATTGTGCACACCACCTGTTTGATTAAATGCCTCAATGGAGAAAACTTTGGAATTAGACCTTACTGTAAAAATGAAAGTTGCTCAAATATATTCCCTGAGCTTAGTGCTCACTTCAGATCAAAGTGATTCTGTGTGGATTGAAGTTTGATGCATTGTGAACTTGTATGTGTGCCATGTGATGGATCTGGATGATCCAGCAGGTCTAGGCTGCAACCAGGGTGAGCACTGTGGTCCTAGCATGATTTAGATCAATTTTTATATATAAAGTTTTCATGCTTGAAGTTTGGATTGAAAGATGTAGTTAAATCAACCTAAAACTATAATATTTGAACAAAACCATGTTCCGGGCTGTTTGCGAAGCCGCGACAGTGTGCTCTTGGCTAATTTGGGGTCACTGGACGCGATGCTCGCGTTAAAAACAGTGTTTGAAGTCCCGGAGAAACAAAAATTTGTTTCGGCTAGGTTAGAGAAGGAAATTATGGCCCGAAGTTTTCCTCGGGTTCCGTGCTGCCACAAATTGGTGAGCACGGTGTTCAGCATGATAAATGTCACCTGCTGGAAGTGACGGTTCGTCAAAATGATTTTCCAGTAGAAAGAACGAGCGAAAACAGTGCTAAAAAGATATTAAACATGCGATTTTCGAAAACCCTAGGGGTCTAAACGCAAAAGTGACAGCATGTACTATCTAGAACAGTATGTTGGTGATTCCTAAGCTTTTCGTTAGGATTCCAACGGCTCTCGTTGAGCGAAAATCGGATAACGATCCGAGAATCGGCAAAATCGTCGATTTTTCGGCATCCGGGTGGCAATCACGTAATTTGAGAAATTACGGCGGTTTCACTTAGCCGACTGTTGAGTTCCAGTAGAATCTGGTTGAGCCAGCGGCAAGATTAAGCCCGAGTTTTCCGGAATTTCAAAAAGGGAATTTTCGGAGGGGCAATTTGGTAATTCTACCAAAGATTAAACGAAAAAGATTATGTAGATCTAAGGGTGATTGTCAAACACTGAGGTTAAGTAATTAAAAGGGTTAAGTTGACTTGAATTAAGATAAAGTTAAAATCGATCCCTGATCAATATGTTTGATCCAGGTCTGTCCAGTTTGCATCTGGTTCTGAGCGTACAGTCGATTCAGTCTAGTCGCCTGCGATTTGACAGGTGGGTTATCTTCGGTCCGGGCTTTATCATTTCGGCCCTCTGTGTACGGTATTGGTTGGACCCCTGTTTTTGGTAGCTTAACTATTACTTTGAGCCTGCCTTCCTTTTGATTCAATTTATATTGCTTCATGCCTGAGTTGTGACTTTTATCAGCTATCTGTTGCCTTACATGATTAATCATAGTGCTTCCAGTATTCATATCACTATTCTGAACATTGCCATGCCTGATTGGTTATTAGATTTTGAGCTTGCTTTCCTGATGATCAAATATTACACTGCTGAACACATAATTTTAATCAACTAATGTTTTACTGAACGTCGTAGGGTCGCCTGAGTCTGTTCTTGTTTGATAGGACAAAGGCATTGCTCTGCGAGGTTTGGACCTAAAACCTACCGAGCTTCGTAGGGTCGCCTAAGTCTGTTCTTGTTTGATAGGACGAGGGCAGCGCTCTTTGAGGTTTGGACTTTTCAAAATAGTTTTCTCAAAAATATGTGTTCAGTTTTGTATGTTTGGTTGGTCTGCATGATTGAGTTGAGATTTGCTGTTGATCTTATGTTGAGTTGAGATTTGCCTTTGATCTTGCATATGAGTTGAGATTTAGTTGATTATCTGCTGATTATTCCTGCATGAGAGTTGAGATTCAGTTGATTTTGCTATTGCATCCCAGTGGGGATTTCCCGGCTTGTTGCCGATTACCCTGTCAGTGGACCGTGAGTTTGTGCATTTGCATTTGATCGCCCGCACCGTTGTACTTCACGAACATCAGCGGAGTCATGACCCGTGTAGATGTTCTTTACCGGTAAAGTGGTTAGCAGTAGCAACCCGTGACCCCTTGTGGGGGGTAATTCGCCTGAGGTTTTGTGGAACCAATATGGTGGCTTGTGGTGCCATATGGGCAAATTCGCCTGCTTTTGTCACGCCCCGGGGTCGAACTGCGACCCGGGCTCGCCAACAGATCCGCCGTCTGTGCGGAGACTGCCGCACAGACGAAGCGTCAAACCTGCAAAAGAGATCTAGCTATACAAGTATCAGAGCTACAAGGAAGCTAAGCTGAAGGAGTAAACTGCATAAAAGAGTCACTAAGTAGCAAGATCAAGTACAACAATCCATAGTCTCCCAAAATCGGGTACAACATCACTAGCTAGTACAAAAGTGGGAAACAAAAATACCCGGAGACTCTACCTCGAACTCTACAACCCGGCAGGTACTAATCAGCTAAGCCCTTGCCGCGGTCAGAAGACTCCGCACGAACCGACCCAGGAGCGGCCGCCTCGGAAGCACCTGTCACACACAGCGGGTGTGAGATCAACTAAAAAGTCAGATCTCAGTGGGTACCGATGTCCGATCCATGGTAGCCCACAAAGTCCCCTGGAGGTAAAACAGATAAGTAGATAGATAGATAGATAGATAGATAGATAGATAGATAGATACAGAAATGAAAGCTGTAAATAAGTCTATCACTATATGCGGTGATGCAATGCAATATGAAATGACATCTGGAATCATAAAAGATGACCACCCGCTCATGCCATTTCCCCCGCAGCCACCTGGTAACTCGGCCAGGGGCGAACTCACACCTGGTATCTCGGCCAGGGGAAATACCCACCTGGTAACTCAGCCAGGGAAAACGCCCTCCTGGTAACTCGGCCAGGGAAATAGGCCTCCCGGTAATACGGCCGGGAAGAAACATCCTCCTGGTATCTCGGCCAGGGAAATCACCTTCTCGGTAACTCAGCCAGGGAACCCGGTCTCCCGGTAACTCGGCCGGAGAGAAACGCCCTCCTGGTAACTCAGCCAGGGGCGTCGAATACCACTGTGTATTCCAGAACGAACTCCTAAGAGCATAACACGTGTCTTGGTCGGAAACATAACCCTCGACTCACACGGCTGCTTCACATTTACCTTACATCCCAAGGACACATCACCTTTGCATTTGCAAGCAAAATGGGCATTCTGTAGCATTCTCGGAAGAAACCAACCCACCTGCGAAGAATCCGCAATCCGTGCGCTAAACAGAGGTCCCGGTGTGATCCTACAGCTCCAAGTAGCACAACGGGCACCGCTGACCACGCAATCAGGCTAACACTAAGTCACACTGCAAAAACGGTGAAAACTGGAGTCAGGAGAAAAACCCAAGACAAAAGACCCGCCCTCAAACGGCGGAAAACTCATCCGGCGACGAAGAACGTCGGGCGTTGCGCGGAAAGCCCCTCGCGCGACCGCCACGTCGCGTCGCCGAGCCGCAAACCCTGCGGCAAAGAGCAGCTCACGGCTGCGAAGTCCAACCCACGCTCTGCGTGGTGACGGCTAGCCGCACGGCCGATAGCGCCGCGCGACCAAAGAGCTGCCCACGCAGCGCCCTGCAGCGCCGCGCGCCAAACACGCGGCCTGCAGGGCCGCGGAGCCCAAGGGGCCGCCGCGCGGCCCCTGCAGTGCCGCGCGCCTGGCGCGCGGCCTGCAGGGCCGCGGGGCCCAAGGGGCCGCCGCGCGGCCCCTGCAGTGCCGCGCGCCTGGAGCGCGGCCTGCAGGGCCGCGGGGCCCGAGGGGCACCCCCGCGGCCCCTGCAGCGCCGCGCGCAAGGCGCGCGGCCTGCAGGGCACCGCGCGGGTGCCCCTTGGGGCCTGCAGTGCCGCGCGGCACTGGGGGCCGCCCGCGCGGCACCCAAGCAGTGCCGCCCGCCCAGCGCGCGGCCTGCAGGGCCGCGCGGCCCCAGCGCCGCAGCCCGGCGTTCCCGGCGCCCTGTTGCTCCTTGTGGCAGCAGGGCGCGCGCTGCGCG
This sequence comes from Tillandsia fasciculata, assembly GCA_029168755.2. Lineage (NCBI taxonomy): Eukaryota > Viridiplantae > Streptophyta > Magnoliopsida > Poales > Bromeliaceae > Tillandsia > Tillandsia fasciculata. The sequence continues at coordinate 25,147,401 of CM054931.1, read as the reverse complement.
CGACGTGCCTGCGCGCACGCGCAGCGACAGCCCCCAAGTCACGCGCCGCCGCCAAAGCGCGCACGGCTCGCGCTGCCCACTCCTCGGACAACAGTCCGCGAGCCGCAGCAGCAGGAAAAGAAGGAAAAAGAAAAGAAAACAAAAGAAATGGAGAGGAGAGGAGAGAAAACTCAAATACAAAACTCAAATACACCAACCTCAACGTTGGTTGACTCGCACGCTTCGCTCGATCCACCTCCTCGCCGCGAAGTTCCAAGTCCAAGTACGCTCTCCTCCTCCTCCTCTCTTCTTCTTCTTCTTCCCTTAGCTCCAGACCAAAAGCCCCAAGTTGAGCTGCTTCTCTTTGGAAAAGAGGATGGTGAGGTGGCAAGGGGGGGGGATGGCTGCTATTAAATGCAAGCACCTAATAATTAATTAAGGCCTAAAAGTAAGAATTAAATAAGAGAGTTAATTAACTCCTACCTGCCAAACACCTTAATTAACACCACCCACCACACAGACATGCCACTCCCTCACAACAACACTAACAGCAAAAATAACATAAGGTCAAATTAAGGAAAGCAAAAAGAAGGAAAAAAAAAATAAAATAATCTAAAAGTGGTCACGACAACTCACTTTTCGACCTCGGCACCTCCGCCGCTGCCCGGAACCACCCGAACACCGCTGTAAATCGAAAATACACGCGCTCACGCCTTTCTTCAGTCAGAAAGCTCGTCGGTGGAGTCAGAAAGCTCAAACCAAAAACCGGTACACTACACTCTCCCCCCCTTCAAAAGGTTTCGTCCTCGAAACCCCAAAAGCTCAAAGGTCAGGAGGGGGCCTCAAAAAGATGTGGGTAGGTAGTCCTCATCTCATCCTCGGGCTCCCAAGTAGCCTCTCTCTCATCATGGTGGCTCCACAATACCTTCACATAAGGTATGACCCGACTTCGCAATTCTCTCGTCTCTCGAGCAAGAATTCGAATCGGGCGCTCCTGGAAGTGTAAATCCTCATCCAGCTCCAAAGAAGTGAAGTCCACAACGTGAGAGGGATCATAGACGTACCTCCTCAACACAGAAACATGAAAAACATCATGAGTACCGGCTAGCCGCAGCGGTAGAGCAATCCGATAGGCGACAGGTCCGACACGCTCTAAAATCTCAAACGGGCCAATAAAACGCGGGCTCAACTTCCCGCGCACCCCAAAGCGCCGAATCCCTCGGGAGGGCGAGACTTTCAAAAACACATGGTCTCCTACCAGAAACTCCAAGTCTCGCCGCCTCCTATCGGCGTAGCTCTTTTGTCGGCTCTGCGCAGTGACCAAGTGGCGCCGAATAACCTTGACCTTCTCTTCAGCTTCTAAAAGCAAGTCAGGCCCCAAAGTTTTTCTTTCACCCACATCACTCCAACAAAGAGGCGATCGACACTTCCTACCGTACAATGCTTCAAAGGGCGCCATCTGGATACTCGCCTGGAAGCTATTGTTGTAGGCAAACTCTGCTAGTCTCAAGTGTCGATCCCAACTGCCACCAAAGCTCAGGACACAAGCTCTCAACATGTCCTCCAACGTCTGAATAGTCCGCTCAGACTGTCCGTCGGTCTGTGGGTGAAAGGCAGTGCTGAACTGAAGCTGGGTCCCCATAGCCATCTGCAAGCTCCTCCAAAACTGAGAGGTAAACCTGGGATCCCTATCTGATACAATAGAAGCTGGCACTCCATGAAGCCTCACTATCTCGTCAAGATATAAGTGTGCTAAACTCTCCAAGGCCCATCCCGACTGAATCGGCAGAAAGTGAGCTGATTTAGTCAACCGATCAACGATCACCCAAATAGCATCGGCTCCTCTCTGAGTCCTCGGCAGACCTACAATAAAATCCATGGTGACACACTCCCATTTCCACTCAGGGATTGGTAGGCTTTGTAACTTGCCAGCGGGAACCTGGTGTTCCGCCTTAACCTGTTGGCAAGTTAGACAGTGGGCCACAAACCTACCAACATCCCTCTTCATGCCTGGCCACCAAAACTGAGCTCTCAAATCCCTATACATCTTAGTTCCCCCAGGATGGAGGGTGTAAGGTGTATAGTGAGCCTCTCTCAGGATCAGCTCTCTAATATCCATATCCGCCGGCACACAAATGCGGTCCCTGTACCTAAGTACTCCCGCAATATCAACCGAAAAGTCCCTGCTCTGCCCAAGCTGCATCTGGTCTCGAATCCTGAGAAGATAGGGGTCCCCACTCTGCTTCTCTCTAATCCTGTCCAGAAGCGTGGGCTGCAAGACCATAGACATAAGTCTTGCAGAATCCCCCGGTGACACCACCTCTAAATCCAAACTTCTCAGCTGCTCTCTCAGTGGTCTCTGCTGGGTAATAAGCATACTCAAAGTCTGCCCTGCTCGCCTGCTCAAGGCATCCGCGACCACGTTAGCCTTGCCGGGATGATATAGAATGCTCAAGTCATAATCCTTTAACAGCTCAAGCCACCTGCGCTGCCTCAGGTTGAGTTCTTTCTGGGTAAACAAATATTTCAAACTTTGATGATCAGTGAAGATCTCACAGCGCTCGCCATACAAATAGTGCCGCCAGAGCTTCAAGGCAAAGACAACCGCAGCCAACTCCAAGTCGTGTGTAGGGTAATTCTTCTCGTAGTCCTTTAACTGACGGGAGGCATAGGCAATTACCCTACCGTGCTGCATCAACACGCATCCAAGGCCGCTGTGGGAAGCATCACTGAAAATCACGAATCCCTCTCCCATGACTGGTAGTGCAAGCACTGGCGCTGTAATCAATCTTTCCTTTAATTCCTCGAAGCTTTGTTGGCACTGCTCAGACCAAACAAACTTTACCCCCTTCTTGGTCAGTCTAGTGAGGGGGGTAGAGAGCTTCGCAAAGCCCTCCACAAAACGACGGTAGTAGCCTGCAAGGCCCAAGAAACTCCGAATCTCTGTCACCGTCGTGGGTCTAGGCCAATCCCGAACTGAAACAATCTTCGTCGGGTCCACTGCCACTCCTGCGGCTGAAACAATGTGGCCTAGAAAAGAAACCTCCCGTAGCCAAAAGGCGCATTTCTTCAACTTCGCATACAGCTTCTTCTCCCTCAGAAGCTGTAGCACAACTCTCAGGTGCTCCTCATGCTCAAGGTCACTACGGGAATAGACCAAAATGTCGTCGATGAAAACCACCACAAAACGGTCCAAGTACGGCTGAAAGACTCGGTTCATCAAGTCCATAAACGCCGCCGGGGCATTAGTCAAACCAAAAGGTAACACTGTAAACTCGTAATGCCCATACCGAGTCCTAAACGCCGTCTTGGACACATCCTCGGCCCTCACCCTCAGCTGGTGGTAACCGGACTGAAGATCTATCTTCGAGAAAACTGTGGCTCCCTGAAGCTGATCGAACAGATCGTCAATCCGAGGAAGTGGATACTTGTTTTTGACGGTCACTTTATTCAACTCTCTGTAGTCCACACAAAGTCTAAGCGACCCGTCCTTCTTCTTTACAAATAGAATCGGGGCTCCCCAAGGAGAAACACTAGGACGAATAAACCCGCGATCCAAGAGATCCTGAAGCTGAGCCTTTAATTCCCTCAATTCTGCCGGTGCCATTCTGTAGGGTGCCTTAGAGATCGGCGTAGTTCCAGGAACCACGTCAATCACAAACTCAATCTCTCGATCCGGCGGCATAGAAGATAGCTCAGGTGGGAAGACATCTGGATACTCTCGGACAATAGGAATGTCCTCGAGCCCAGGCATCGCCGTAGGCACCTCTACAACGGTGGCTAAGAAAGCAACACAACCCCGACTCATCATCTGCCGTGCTCTGGCTGAAGAGATCGTCGCTGCAAAAAGCGTGCTCTGGCAACCCCTGAAGACATACTCTCCCTGGCCCGGCTCCCGGAGAGTCACAGTCCTCTCTCGACAATCAATAGTGGCGTAATACTGAGTCAACCAGTCCATACCCAATACTACGTCAAAATCCTGGAGCTGACGAAGGACAAAAAGATCAACAGGCAAAATCCAAGGCCCCAACTGCACAGGGCAGGACCAACAGCACTCATCAACGTGCAAAACATGATCGGGTATCTGAACCTCACGAGCACAAGGCAACGGTCCTATCTCTAGCCCATGCATGGATGCAAATGCCCTACTAATGAATGAATGTGATGCTCCAGTATCAAACAAAGCTCTGGTGCGAGTAGAGGAGATAAGGATAATACCTGCCACCACGTGGCCAGCTGCCCCCGAGTCCTCGACCTGTGCGGTATACACCCTGCCGCTCGGGGGTGGTCGTCTGTCAGACTGCCGCGACGAAGTGGCCCTGTCCCCCTGGCCAGCACCTACTGAAGATCCGCCCGTCTGATAGGGCGGTGGAGGAAGAGTCGAAGCTGCCGAAGCTGCAGATGCCCCTGCCGTAGGACAAGACCATGATCTGTGCCCTGCCTGCCCACACCGGTAACACCGGCCCTGTCGCTGATCACACTGCTGAGGGGCGTGGGGTCCGCCACAAATCACACAGCTATCAGAGCGGATCAGCTGCTGCTGCTGCTGCCGCCTAGAAGATCGGGAGCCCCCCGATCTCTGCCTCCTCTGAGTCCCGCGGCCCCGAGGCTGTGTCTGTGGCGGTCTCGGGGGCCTCGGCCTGCTAGTCTGCCCAAGGTCCTGCGGTGCGGGGCGCTTCTCTCCAGAACTGGTCCCAGGCGCTCCGCCCCTCTCCGCCATGATCACCCTCCCTCGAGAGACCCACCGTGCATGCTCCATGGCTGCGTCAAGAGTCGGAGATCGGTGTGAATGAACAAGGTGATAGATATCAGGGTGAAGCCCCCTCTCAAATAAATCCACCCGCTGAGCCTCATCAGGGGCAACATGCGGCACACTACTCAGAAGTCTCTGGAACTCTCGAATATAATCCGGAAGAGAACGATTACCCTGCTGCAGTCGACGGAGATCCCCCTCTAACTTCTGCTTTGCACTATCGGGAAAGTAAGCCCCGAGTAGCAAAGCTCGAAAATCCTGCCAAGACATCAACTGGGCTCCCGGCGGTCCAACAGGTCGGACCCGACGCCACCAGGTCTCGGCGTCTCCCTCCAGAAAGTGTGTGGCTATGAACACCTGATGCTGCTCCTTGATAAACAGGTTCTCAAATATCTTTTCCATTGCAGAAATCCAGTTTTCTACTTTCCGTGGCTCGGAACTCTGCCCGGCAAAACGCGGAGGGTGGAACTGGCTGACGTAAGATAAACGATCTGTGAGCTCCCTCTGCTCTGCCTCCGTCAACGGAACTATCTGAGATGAGGTCGACGAAGTCACTGCTGGTGGTGCCACAGATGTCCTCTGCTCAAGTAGCCTCATCATCCGCTCCATGTTTTCCTCCTGGCGTTTGGCTGCCTCCTCCTGGCGCCGTAACGCCTCAGACATCTGGGCCACCTGGGCCCGCAACTCCTGGACCTCCCCCTGAGTGGCCTCCTCCTCCTCGGGCACGTCATCAGACGCGGAGTGCGCCCTCGTCGTCGCGCGGCGTCTCGGAGGCATCCCGCTGCTCAAACAAAGGAACAAATATCAGAGAACCAAACCTCACTAGACAAAATAAGCGAAAGTGAAAAACATGTTTCCAACTCTAAAGTGTTGTGTTGTCTGCAGCCAACAGAACTACTTTAGAGAGCTAACATGTAGAAACTCTCGCCCCAGAACAACCCCCACGACCGTCATCCTACAGTCCAACCATAAAGCCTAGGGTCTCTAAGTCCCAAATGACCTATACACCTAGGCTCTGATACCACCTAAATCTGTCACGCCCCGGGGTCGAACTGCGACCCGGGCTCGCCAACAGATCCGCCGTCTGTGCGGAGACTGCCGCACAGACGAAGCGTCAAACCTGCAAAAGAGATCTAGCTATACAAGTATCAGAGCTACAAGGAAGCTAAGCTGAAGGAGTAAACTGCATAAAAGAGTCACTAAGTAGCAAGATCAAGTACAACAATCCATAGTCTCCCAAAATCGGGTACAACATCACTAGCTAGTACAAAAGTGGGAAACAAAAATACCCGGAGACTCTACCTCGAACTCTACAACCCGGCAGGTACTAATCAGCTAAGCCCTTGCCGCGGTCAGAAGACTCCGCACGAACCGACCCAGGAGCGGCCGCCTCGGAAGCACCTGTCACACACAGCGGGTGTGAGATCAACTAAAAAGTCAGATCTCAGTGGGTACCGATGTCCGATCCACGGTAGCCCACTAAGTCCCCTGGAGGTAAAACAGATATGTAGATAGATAGATAGATAGATAGATACAGAAATGAAAGCTGTAAATAAGTCTATCACTATATGCGGTGATGCAATGCAATATGAAATGACATCTGGAATCATAAAAGATGACCACCCGCTCATGCCATTTCCCCCGCAGCCACCTGGTAACTCGGCCAGGGGCGAACTCACACTTGGTATCTCGGCCAGGGGAAATACCCACCTGGTAACTCGGCCAGGGAAAACGCCCTCCTGGTAACTCGGCCAGGGAAATAGGCCTCCCGGTAATACAGCCAGGAAGAAACATCCTCCTGGTATCTCGGCCAGGGAAATCACCTTCCCGGTAACTCAGCCAGGGAACCCGGTCTCCCGGTAACTCGGCCGGAGAGAAACGCCCTCCTGGTAACTCAGCCAGGGGCGTCGAATACCACTGTGTATTCCAGAACGAACTCCTAAGAGCATAACACGTGTCTTGGTCGGAAACATAACCCTCGACTCACACGGCTGCTTCACATTTACCTTACATCCCAAGGACACATCACCTTTGCATTTGCAAGCAAAATGGGCATTCTGTAGCATTCTCGGAAGAAACCAACCCACCTGCGAAGAATCCGCAATCCGTGCGCTAAACAGAGGTCCCGGTGTGATCCTACAACTCCAGGTAGCACAACGGGCACCGCTGACCACGCAATCAGGCTAACACTAAGTCACACTGCAAAAACGGTGAAAACTGGGGTCAGGAGAAAAACCCAAGACAAAAGACCCGCCCTCAAACGGCGGAAAACTCATCCGGCGACGAAGAACGTCGGGCGTTGCGCGGAAAGCCCCTCGCGCGACCGCCACGTCGCGTCGCCGAGCCGCAAACCCTGCGGCAAAGAGCAGCTCACGGCTGCGAAGTCCAACCCACGCTCTGCGTGGTGACGGCTAGCCGCACGGCCGATAGCGCCGCGCGGCCAAAGAGCTGCCCACGCAGCGCCCTGCAGCGCCGCGCGCCAAACACGCGGCCTGCAGGGCCGCGGGGCCCAAGGGGCCGCCGCGCGGCCCTGCAGTGCCGCGCGCCTGGCGCGCGGCCTGCAGGGCCGCGGGGCCCAAGGGGCCGCCGCGCGGCCCCTGCAGTGCCGCGCGCCTGGCGCGCGGCCTGCAGGGCCGCGGGGCCCAAGGGGCCGCCGCGCGGCCCCTGGTGCCGCGGGCCTGGCGCGCGGCCCCTGCAGTGCCGCGGGCCCAAGGCGCGCGCGCCTGCAGGGCCGCGGGGCCCCAAGGGGCACCCACGCAGCCCCTGCCCCGGCAGGGCACGCGGGGCCCCAAGGCCGCGCGCATGCGCCCCTGCAGGGCCGCGGGGCCCGAGGGGCACCCGCGCGGCCCGTGCAGCGCCGCGCGCCTTGCGCGCGGCCTGCAGGGCCGCGGGGCCCAAGGGGCACCCGCGCGGTGCCCTGCAGCGCCGCGCGCCTTGCGCGCGGCCTGCAGGGCCGCGGGGCCCCAACGGCACCCGCCGCGCGGCCCCTGGCAGCGCCGCGCGCCTGGCGCGCGGCCTGCAGGGCCGCCCGCGCAGCACCTTGCAGGGCCGCGCGCCTGGCGCGCGGCCTGCAGTGCCGCGCGGCACTGGGGGCCACCCGCGCGGCACCCAAGCAGTGCCGCGCGCCCAGCGCGCGGCCTGCAGGGCCGCGCGGCCCCAGCGCCGCAGCCCGGCGTTCCCGGCGCCCTGCTGCTACTTGTGGCAACAGGGCGCGCACGCGCAGCGACAGCCCCCAAGTCACGCGCCGCCGCCAAAGCGCGCACGGCTCGCGCTGCCCACTCCTCGGACAACAGTCCGCGAGCCGCAGCAGCAGGAAAAGAAGGAAAAAGAAAAGAAAACAAAAGAAATGGAGAGGAGAGGAGAGAAAACTCAAATACAAAACTCAAATACACCAACCTCAACGTTGGTTGACTCGCACGCTTCGCTCGATCCACCTCCTCGCCGCGAAGTTCCAAGTCCAAGTACGCTCTCCTCCTCCTCCTCTCTTCTTCTTCTTCTTCCCTTAGCACCAGACCAAAAGCCCCAAGTTGAGCTGCTTCTCTTTTGGAAAAGAGGATGGTGAGGTGGCAAGGGGGGGGATGGCTGCTATTATATGCAAGCACCTAATAATTAATTAAGGCCTAAAAGTAAGAATTAAATAAGAGAGTTAATTAACTCCTACCTGCCAAACACCTTAATTAACACCACCCACCACACAGACATGCCACTCCCTCACAACAACACTAACAGCAAAAATAACATAAGGTCAAATTAAGGAAAGCAAAAAGAAGGAAAAAAAAATAATAAAATAATCTAAAAGTGGTCACGACAACTCACTTTTCGACCTCGGCACCTCCGCCGCTGCCCGGAACCACCTGAACACCGCTGTAAATCAAAAATACACGCGCTCACGCCTTTCTTCAGTCAGAAAGCTCGTCGGTGGAGTCAGAAAGCTCAAACCAAAAACCGGTACACTACAGCTTTCGTCTTATCTTATGGTTCATGATTTCACTTTGAAGATAATCATTTGTTTGATACCTGCCTATACAATTATTCAGCATGCTTGGTTCATTATATTCCTGTCAAGATTATACATATTCCTGTTGGTTTTTCATTTGCTTCATAAATGCTTACCTAATATGATTTTTCCTGATTCCTATTCCTGTTATATATGTCAGCCTATGCTTGCTTCAAGATTTTCTAAGTTGATTTAATTACAGCTCCAATTATATATCTGCTTGTCCTAACATGTGATCATTTACTATCCTCTAGTATTGTATACCAGTAGGTACGATCTGCTATTTCTCGGCTCGTCGTGCCCACTGGGATACACTCCGGTGTGTCTCACACCCTCGGGTGACTGTTTTTCAGGTCGAGCGGTGCTGGGATGTCGGGACGAGTTGGTGAGATTCCGAGATAGAGATTGACCCTGGACAGCCGTGTATTTAGATATAGTTAATTCAAGTGGTATTCAGATGTAATTAATGTAAAGTTATGATAAAGAAGTTTGTAATATTATTATTTGTAGTACGTAGTTAGTACTCTGATGTTTGTTGCCAAGATAGCCGTGCATATATAGAAAAGGCTCAATTCCATAGGGGATTGGGACTCTTCTATATATGTGGCGGTTTGTCATTGCCCTGGATGATTTGCAACTCTGATTTTAAAAGAAAAAAAAAAAAAAAATTTTAGACACTGATTTTTAAACTCGGGGCGTGACAGATTAGATGGTATCAGAGAAATAGGAATACGAAGTATAGTTTTGGCTAGGAACGAACCCTAGGATGACTTGTGTTCACGAGCGAGCGCTGGGTTTCGGAATAGTGGTTTGGAACTTAGATGTGTTTCGTATTCGGGTTTTGAGAATCGTTGTTAGTGAAGAGTAGTCGCGGTCATGGTTTCGACCGTGGGGTTGATGTTTCAGTGGAGCCAGAGGGCTCAGATCCGTACTTGTGGTTCAAAGATTGACCCCGTAATGGTAGTGACATTTGGTAAAGGTTATATTATCGACATAGAGACTGTGTAGGAAGGTATGTGATGTACCTTCAGATGCGAGTGATGTCCCCAACTAGTTGTTGGCGACAGATCTATGGTATTTCGCTTTTCTTTTGGTAAGCACATTGGGCGGCCGACAACGTACTTCCGAAAGAACCGAAAAATACTCTGCCCTGTAAAGGGAAATATTCAGATTGGGTCTAAATGAGTAACCTGAGAGTTGTCAACATTTTGTGACTGATTGTCACTACTGTGAACCTGTTAGAGGCGTAATAGTGGATTAGTTAAGTTTAAGTTTCGGGGACGAAACTTCTTAAAGTGGTGAGTGATGTAGTAACCATGATTTTAAAATCCAGAATTTAGGTTTAAATAATTTCCAGAATTATTTAAATAGCAAAAAAATTGGTAAATAGTAGTGCAACAGTGGCCCAAAAATATCGACTTTTGATCGGGGTCTGATCTGGAAAATCCAAGATCACCATTGCGATCGTCTCGTCGAAACATAGAAGTTTCATATTCATATATTTTCGATCCGACGGTCGGATCTTCCAGAAATCAGAAAAGAAGCGGACGGGCCCCACAACTTAAGTGAATAGTAAACACTATAATTTAATTCCCCTTAGAACACTAAAGGCCGATTCACTGTTTTAAAATGTAACATAGGGGTATGAGTAATGAGTCCTAGCTAATTTCGACGTTCTGAACGCGATGGCACTGACGGATTTCGCGTTTGGCGACCCGGGTGCATCGGGATGCGTGCAATATACCGCATTTCGACAAACTTTATGGCCCGAGATCACATACGAGCACCAAATTAAACAAATGAGTAGCCTATTTTGAAGGTCTCGACGAGCCGGACGTCGTGGCGAAGTCCGTTTCGCAAAACGACGAGCGGTTTTCCTCGAATTGCGTAAAAAGTACCTAAAAATGGACTAAATTGCAAGGAATGTTAATATTTTATGTGTTAAAAGGTTAGAACTTTATACATGAGGGTGTTGGGTGCAAGTGTGACCTACCCATAGCCAGCTAAGGTTAGAGAACAAGTGTGAAAAGAGTTTAAGGTATTTTCATGTTGGAATCTTGCATTAATGGAGTTTTGGGCTCTTGGTCTTCCTTGAGGGGTACCCGAGGAGCCATGTTGGGAATCCCAGGCATCACCAGGGATCCCAGCTTCTTCTGGAACCAGCCCTAGGTGTGAGGGATAGCCACGAGACACCTTCAATGTTCCCAAACCGAGAGTGTGAGAAAGAGTGAGAGGTGAAGCAAGAGGAATCTAAACTTGTTTTCACTGAATCTCTGGTAAATATTCAAGCATTCTTGATCCCCTGCATCTCCCAAACCTGCCCGAGTGCTGGGGTGGCCGTTGACATAACCCAAAGAGAGAGAAAATTCGAGAGAGAAAGAGAGAAGAAGAGGTTGGGACCAAGTTGCTTCAAGTCTGGATCTGGAGTACCCTGTGGAGTTCCTCTGAGCCTACAGACCTTGCTGAAGGTCGCCGAGGCTGCGGGTGGAGGAGGGACCTGGAAACCGGCTTCTTCATCTTCTTCGAATATCGGCCAAGGTAAAGAGCCCTAACCAATGGATGTATGAGCCTGAGACCCCTAGCAGTAGCCTCTATAGGACCTTAGGATGCTACAGGCCAAGCCCCGAACTCCCATGCAAAGTGCATGGCCGGCGGGAGCTTTAGATGGCCGGAACCCTAAAAATAGCTCTGCCGCGGCCAATCTCAGCAACTAATCAACCAACAAAGCTCAATTTTGGAGGGTTTGGACTGTAGAGCATGTATAACATATCTGAAAAGTTTTATGGAATATGGTCTAGTAACTTGGGAGAAAATTGATGCCCTAAATTTGTGGAAATGTGCACTTCGGCCGAGCTTGCTGCTCCGGCTCCGGCGGGCTTCTCCGACGCCGGCCACTTGCCCAGAAGTGATGCTGGGATCCAGTAGAGTGCCCCCATGTATTTGCATGGCACCCATGCTGCACCAAATAGGCGCGACCATGGATGACCCAAAATCTGGTATTCTTGCGGCCGCCGGCGCTCCGGCCACTTCCGGCCGGGGTGAGTTGGACGGGAAGCTTCGTATGACCTCATGGAAGCTTTCCATTCAAGTTGGAGGGATCCAAATTGGCTCTGTAAAGTTTTGCCATTAGAGGTGAAAAGCTCCAACCGAGCTCTTCTCCTCCGCCGCCGCCGCCGCACCCCGTCGACCGGGCATGGGCACAGGAAGGTTCAGTGAGGTAGTTAGCACCTGTTGGTGCATTTGGTTGGAGCCCAGAAGCTCTGGGTGATGTATCACGAATTTCAAAGCAAGGGGCTACCATCTTCTTCCCGAGCTCCGGCCAGCCAAGGGTGCTTGGTCTGCTCCAGATGGGGGGAAATGTTCAGGACACTTAGTAGAAACTTATGCTTCAAAAATCTCTGCTCCAGATGCTGTATTGGCTGAGAACCAAGCTAGAGTTTGGCTATGTTGAATGTTGGTATATTGTGCACACCACCTGTTTGATTAAATGCATCAATGGAGAAAACTTTGGAATTAGACCTTACTGTAAAAATGAAAGTTGCTCAAATATATTCCCTGAGCTTGGTCCTCACTTCAGATCAAAGTGATTCTGTGTGGATTGAAGTTTGATGCATTGTGAACTTGTATGTGTGCCATGTGATGGATCTGGATGATCCAGCAGGTCTAGGCTACAACCAGGGTGAGCACTGTGGTCCTAGCATGATTTAGATCAATTTTTATATATAAAGTTTTCATGTTTGAAGTTTGGATTGAAAGATGTAGTTAAATCAACCTAAAACTATAATATTTGAACAAAACCATGTTCCGGACTGTTTGCGAAGCCGCGATAGTGTGCTCTTGGCTAATTTGGGGTCACTGGACGCGATGCTCGCGTTAAAAACAGTGTTTGAAGTCCCGGAGAAACAAAAATTCGTTTCGGCTAGGTTAGAGAAGGAAATTATGGCCCGAAGTTTTCCTCGGGTTCCGTGCTGCCACAAATTGGTGAGCACGGTGTTCAGCATGATAAATGTCACCTGCTGGAAGTGACGGTTCGTCAAAATGATTTTCCAGTAGAAAGAACGAGCGAAAACAGTGCTAAAAAGATATTAAACATGCGATTTTCGAAAACCCTAGGGGTCTAAACGCAAAAGTGACAGCATGTACTGTCTAGAACAGTATGTTGGTGATTCCTAAGCTTTTCGTTAGGATTCCAACGGCTCTCGTTGAGCGAAAATCGGATAACGATCCGAGAATCGGCAAAATCGTCGATTTTTCGGCATCCGGGTGGCAATCACGTAATTTGAGAAATTACGGCGGTTTCACTTAGCCGACTGTTGAGTCCCAGTAGAATCTGGTTGAGCCAGGGGCAAGATTAAGCCCGAGTTTTCCGGAATTTCAAAAAGGGAATTTTCGGAGGGGCAATTTGGTAATTCTACCAAAGATTAAACGAAAAAGATTATGTAGATCTAAGGGTGATTGTCAAACACTGAGGTTAAGTAATTAAAAGGGTTAAGTTGACTTGAATTAAGATAAAGTTAAAATCGATCCCTGATCAATATGTTTGATCCAGGTCTGTCCAGTTTGCATCTGGTTCTGAGCGTACAGTCGATTCAGTCTAGTCGCCTGCGATTTGACAGGTGGGTTATCTTCGGTCCGGACTTTATCATTTCGGCCCTCTGTGTACGGTATTGGTTGGACCCCTGTTTTTGGTAGCTTAACTATTACTTTGAGCCTGCCTTCCTTTTGATTCAGTTTATATTGCTTCATGCCTGAGTTGTGACTTTTATCAGCTATCTGTTGCCTTACATGATTAATCATAGTGCTTCCAGTATTCATATCACTATTCTGAACATTGCCATGCCTGATTGGTTATTAGATTTTGAGCTTGCTTTCCTGATGATCAAATATTACACTGCTGAACACAAAATTTTAGTCAACTAATGTTTTACTGAACGTCGTAGGGTCGCCTGAGTCTGTTCTTGTTTGATAGGACAAAGGCATTGCTCTGCAAGGTCTGGACCTAAAACCTACCGAGCTTTGTAGGGTCGCCTAAGTCTGTTCTTGTTTGATAGGACGAGGGCAGCGCTCTTTGAGGTTTGGACTTTTCAAAATAGTTTTCTCAAAAATATGTGTTCAGTTTTGTATGTTTGGTTGGTCTGCATGATTGAGTTGAGATTTGCTGTTGATCTTATGTTGAGTTGAGATTTGCCTTTGATCTTGCATATGAGTTGAGATTTAGTTGATTATCTGCTGATTATTCCTGCATGAGAGTTGAGATTCAGTTGATTTTGCTATTGCATCCCAGTGGGGATTTCCCGGCTTGTTGCCGATTACCCTGTCAGTGGACCGTGAGTTTGTGCATTTGCATTTGATCGCCCGCACCGTTGTACTTCACGAACATCAGCGGAGTCATGACCCGTGTAGATGTTCTTTACCGGTAAAGTGGTTAGCAGTAGCAACCCGTGACCCCTTGTGGGGGGTAATTCGCCTGAGGTTTTGTGGAACCAATATGGTGGCTTGTGGTGCCATATGGGCAAATTCGCCTGAGGTTTTGTGGAACCAATATGGTGACTGGTAATTGGGTAATTTGATATATCACTTATTTGATGCATAAGTTGCTTGTAGTCTGCTTTCGTCTTATCTTATGGTTCATGATTTCACTTTGAAGATAATCATTTGTTTGATACCTGCCTATACAATTATTCAGCATGCTTGGTTCTTATATTCCTGTCAAGATTATACATATTCCTGTTGGTTTTTCATTTGCTTCATAAATGCTTACCTAATATGATTTTTCCTGATTCCTATTCCTGTTATATATGTCAGCCTATGCTTGCTTCAAGATTTTCTAAGTTGATTTAATTACAGCTCCAATTATATATCTGCTTGTCCTAACATGTGATCATTTACTATCCTCTAGTATTGTATACCAGTAGGTACGATCTGCTATTTCTCGGCTCGTCGTGCCCACTGGGATACACTCCGGTGTGTCTCACACCCTCGGGTGACTGTTTTTCAGGTCGAGCGGTGCTGGGATGTCGGGACGAGTTGGTGAGATTCCGAGATAGAGATTGACCCTGGACAGCCGTGTATTTAGATATAGTTAATTCAAGTGGTATTCAGATGTAATTAATGTAAAGTTATGATAAAGAAGTTTGTAATATTATTATTTGTAGTACGTAGTTAGTACTCTGATGTTTGTTGCCAAGATAGCCGTGCATATATAGAAAAGGCTCAATTCCATAGGGGATTGGGACTCTTTTATATATGTGGCGGTCTGTCATTGCCCTGGATGATTTGCAACTCTGATTTTAAAAGAAAAAAAAAAAAATTTAGACGCTGATTTTTAAACTCGGGGCGTGACAAAGGGTATTTCATACAACGGTCCGAAACACCAAGCTTGTCATCACCCCAAACCTGATTGGTGAAGTACTGGGAATGAGTGTCCAAACAGGAGAAACTCATTACTTGAAAAGTCGACCTATCAAACTTGGAGGACTGTAGTGGATGGCATTTGTTTGCCGGATACGAGATCGACAGGAAATTCGGTATTTTCCAAGAAACTCAAAGATGAATTCATGAACTTCATTGTTTGTTATAACATTTTGCCGAATATGCAAACAAAGGTCTTACGATGGGATAGGATGTTGTGTTTGTATCTTCTTGGACATCCCACGGCGGCTCAGGGTTTAAACTTGAACATTTCGTTTCTTATTTGGTCGAGGATGGCAAGATATGTTGAGAATGCACATCCGACTGAGAGGCTTCCCTTCCCAATGATTATTATACGGATCTTTAATAAGTTTGACGTAAACATCCGATTGCCAGCTTATATGCATAGTTTGGGAACTATCAACGACTCGACACTTGTGAAGTCCCTCTCTCGCCAACCTGATGAGACCCCAACCCCGCCAAGGAGCAAAAGACCTTCAGCCCCAACAGCACAAGCAGCAACAACAGCAACAGCACAAGCAGCAACAACAGCAACAGCAAAAGCAGCAGCGACAGCTTATACCTCAGAGGATAAAGCCTCTGTTACATCAATTTACCGGGAACAACAACGGTTATCGTCTGAACAGGAGCGGATTGCAATTGAACAAGGTCGGATCTCTACAGACCTTGCAGCGATTACTGCAACCCAAGTTGACTTGAAAAAGAAGTACAAGTCATTAACCAAGTTGGTTAAGAAAATATTTGCAAAACTTGGTTGTAGTAGCTCAAACGACAACGACTCAGATTGAAGGACAAGATTGATGTTTTTAACAGTTCTTGTTTTTGCAGGTTTCTTTTCTTTTTCTTTACCTTAAGTTCATTTTATCTTTGAACATTTTCCTCCTTGGAGTTTCTTTGGCGATTTTTGACAAAAAGGGGGAGAGAATATTGAACTTGAGAATATGGAACGTGAAGAAGGTAAGATTGAAGAAGCTGAACTTGAAGGTAAGTAAGTAGAACTTGAACTTTAACTTGCCACTAACTATTTGACTAACTATTTGGGCATGTAATATTACTAACAAGTTGCTTGATAACTGACATAACTTTGAACTTGTTATATATTTGATATGACATTTAGACTTTTAATGATTAGATGATATGTGAATTTTTTTATTGCTTATTCTCATGCATATCTGCTTATTAATGTCATAAGTTACATGAGTATAAACTCTATCTCTCTGATTGCTTATTGAATGTTTAAATTCTTGAGGTATCTAATGATTTCTTGTGTCAAGAATTATTTTTTTACAGAGAGTACAAGCGTCTAAGTCTAGAGTTTGTATTAGGAGTTTATCATTTGTATTTATTTGGATCTTTCATGTAAATTTTTCTTGTATGGTGATAACAACAAAAATATCCTTTTGAATTTTTTAAGTAGATTTTTGTTTTGTCACGAAACCGCCAAAGGGGAGATTGTTAAGGATTTTATTTTGGCGTATTTCGTGAAGTGTTTTAAGTCTTGAAGATTGAAGATGAAGAATTGTGGATCGTTTGGAAAGTGTGTAAATACCCGAACCATCGAAGGTAAAGAGGTCTGACAATCTCGTAAGCCTGGTACCACCCCAGCTTTTTTATATTTAGGAGTAGGGTTAACTTAACTCTTATCGTTTTCCTTTACTGCTTTCCGAGGAGTATGCTTAATTATAATTTCTATCTCTTTTCTCTTTCTTGTATTCCCTTTCCAAGCAATATAAAGTTTTAATCGGCTCATCAGCCGTGTCATTATCATTGTCTTTTTTACCCGATTCGGCTACTCTAAGTCGAACCCAATAATCCATCTCTACCTCCATAATTCCGATTCGGCTATTCTAAGCCGAACGGTCGCGAGAGTTACCAGAGGAGAACCCGGCCGAGCATATCCCTTCTCGGCCCGATCACTTGATCTGTTCGCATGCGACGCATTCGACATCTCTAAGGGTCACTCCGAGGGGCCGATCACGTGCAGCCATTTTTGGCCTCAACAATACCTAATCACAACTCCATTTCCATCCAATATGGGACTATTGGGTGCTACATTCACATAAAGTTTTTCTTTAAGAAAATGCACTCTTAGTAGAATATTAAAAAAATTCAAATTTCACAAAGTTATGCAAGTAATAGATGATTTTGTATCCAACTATGTAAAAGGCGCATGAGGTCTTTTATTACTATTAGTAAGAACTCAGGTCACAATATGGAGACTAAATTAGTATTTTTATCTTTCTTTTCTTCATTTCTCATAAATTATATACAATTAAGTGAAAAATTATACACTAATAGAATATTATTGTGCTCAAATTCAAAAAATATCAAAACACTAAATCTTTAAATCCAAAATATTAACTTGAATCCACCAATGAAATTAAAGAACGAAATAGGCCATGCATACTCGATTTGCAAAATTGGTGAGAGAAAAAAAAACAACGATCGTCATAATTTTTTCGCATCGAAATAATTCTGTAATCACATAAAATTCAAAAATAATCTAAAAGATTTTTAAAAAATGCCAATTTTTTTAAAATTGATCGAAATCACATCAAATTAAACCAAAATCAATATTAAATTCTAGATTGGGATTGAGGTCGGGATTGTTGAGGATAAGGTGGGAGTGATCAAAGAAGGGTCTCCAAAGCGTGCGATCACGAAGAGGGCCTCGAGGGCCTGCTCATGGGGGAGCGAAAGGTAGACGACGCAGATACTGTATAGGTGGGGTGATGGAAAAAGAAAAAGAGCCTTGTTGCCGGTTCAATAAAGAAGAAAAAGTTAGAGAAATGAGAAGAGAAAGCGTTTCAAAAATATACAATTAAATGCTGCATAAATAGAGTGAGAAGAGAAAGAATCTTCTGAAAAAGTAAGAGAGTTGATAAGAGAAAACGTTTCAACAAAAAAAAAAAAAAAAAAAAAAAAACAAAGCAAATTCTACTCTCAAATTAAGAAAATATAACTACATCAGTTTTAATCACGAAAAATCATAGAGAGAGGTATGGATGTTTGAATTCCATTTTGAGAAGTGCCTAAAATTGTAGAGTAATATTTTGGTACTTTTTTTTTTAATAATAAAAAAATTCTTAACCGTTAATTGATAAAGGATAAAAATATAATTTTATTTATTAACATGTTAACAGGTAAATTTATAAAAAAGATATTTTCGTAAATAAACATCACAAAATAAAAAAAAATATTAATTAAAATACCTTCAATTAATTTAGCCATTAATTTTGCAATAATTTAAGAAGTTTAATTTTTTTAAAAAATTAATTACAATTTACGCATTAATTTAAAAAATTTTGGAATTAGAATTTAGGCATTAATTGAAAGACTTTTAGAATTACAATTTAGTCATTAATTTAAAAAATTTAATTTAAAATATTTTAGAATTACAATTTAGGCATTAATTTAAAAAAATTAGAATTATAATTTAAACATTAATTTAAGGAGGATTAGAATTGCAATTTAGTCATTAATTTATATCAATATTTTTAAAAAAATTTGAATGCAATTTTATAATCAAATTCAACATATTTAATATGTACACAGACTTTTAGAATATTTCTAATTTAGAAATTAATTTTGTATCACTATTCTAAAAAATTTAAAAATAGATAAATTTTTAAATTCAACATATAATGAAAGTTTTGTTTTATATACTTTTCACAAATTTAGACATTAATTTTGTACTAATTTATGCATTACTTTTAAATATTTTTGAATTACAATTTAGACATTAATTTAAAGAGTTTTAGAATTATAATTTAGTCATTAATTTAAAGAGTTTTAGAATTACAATTTAGGCATTAATTTAGAGAGTTCAAATTAAAAAATTTTAGAATTACAATTTAGATATTAATTTAAAAAATTTTAGAATTACAATTTAGTCATTAATTTAAAAAGTTTAATTTAAAAAATTTAGAATTATAATTTAGACATTAATTTAAAGAGTTTTGAAATTACAATTTAAGCATTAATTTAAAAAGTTTTAGAATTACAATTTAGACATTAATTTAAAGAGTTTTAGAATTACAATTTAGGCATTAATTTAAAGAGTTTAAATTAAAAAATTTTAAAATTACAATTTAGGCATTAATTTAAAGAGTTTTAGAAATACAATTTAGTCATTAATTTAAAGAGTTTAATTTAAAAAAAATTAGAATTATAATTTAGGCATTAATTTAAAAAGCTTTAAAATTATAATTTAGTCATTAAATTAAAATATTTTAGAATTATAATTTAGCCATTAATTTAAAGAGTTTTAAATTACAATTTAGGTATTAATTTAAAGAGTTTATTATTATTATTTTTTTTTAAAATTATAATTTAGGCATTAATTTAAAGAGTTTAAGAATTATAATTTAGTCATTAATTTAAAGAGTTTAAATTAAAAATAAGAATGCGGTTAGTATAGTTTCATGAAATAAAAAAGATTGTTGATCAATAAATTATCTCAAAATTAAAAAAATTGAGATAATACTGCGTAGCTTATCCAGTAGATTAAATTTTCTATTATTTGATAAAATTTTAAAAATTTATGTCTTCAAATTAAAAATAAAAATAACTAGTAAATTAAATAAAAAAAGTAATCTAATTTTTTTTTTAAAAGTAATAAATTAATAGATTACTAAATTTTAATTCCTAAAAATAATCTAAATTTAATATAGTTTTCTAAAATTAAAATTATTTAAAATATATTAAATAGAGACTATTAAAATATTACCATTTAAAATCATAATTAAATTGAAATATTTAAAATTTATAATCTTTCCAAAAATAAAATCTCACACTAAATTGAAATATTTAAAATTTATAATATTTATAAAAATAAAAATATTTAAAATAGAGATAAAATTACTTAATTATAGCTTAATCAAAAGACTAAAATAACTCTATTTTGGAATATCTGGTAACTGATACCTACTTCAAAATGATCTGATATTGCAGATTATAGTTTAAAAATAATTAAATCTAAACAGTTGAATATATATGAATGAACCAAAAAAAAAAAAAAAAAAAAAAAAAAACCAGAGTACTGCTCAAAATTGTATGCCCCAGTCCCACTCGTTAAACCTCGGACCACACGTGAACCACAAATCGAACCGTTCTGTCCTCCCCCTTAACTCACCGCACCTTGCCCCCCGCCCCCGCCCTCGTCCCCACTGGCCTGAAAAAAAAGAAGAAAAACCTAAACTTTGCATCCGACGAGGGGAGAAGAGCAAAGGGCTATCGAATACAGAGGACTATTTTTCGCTCCTCTCCGTGTCTCCGCTCCGGAGTGGTAATCTCTTGGTTTCTCCATCTCCCCTCCTTTTTTGTTTTTGTTTTTTTCTCAAGTATCTGCAAATGGATTAATAGAAACTTAAGAATCGTTTCTTAAGATTCTCACATTTAGGCTAAGTAGAAGGGGTTGGTTTCTGTTGGAATCTTGCTGAAGATTGGAGTTGCAGTTTAGGTAGAGTTCCTGGAATTCTTCTTAATAGATGAGCTTTTATGAGCTATTTATAAGGAGATATAAGCAATTTTATTGTCAGAAATAGAGTGGAGTTTTTTTTTTTTTTTTTTAATTATTATTATTTTTGTATGAGATAGAGATTGTTAAGAATAATAGTCCCATATTGGATATAAATTTGTGAATGGAAGTTAATTTCAATGAACTCAGTTGCCATTACCTTTTCATATGTGAAGTAGAGTTTATTAACTGAAAATGTTTATAAGACTTGCTGTATCTGATTGTTCGGTATCATGTTGCATCCGCATCCAGTCTGTTTGTATGTTTCTGCGGGCAATGATAGCTGTTGTTTGAGCCGTAAATTGTCAAACATACATAGAAATTTCCAATTTTGTGCCGCATTTGGTTTATTTGACCCTGGACTGTGCACTAAACTGTAGGGTTTGGATTGCTCCATGGTCTAATCTTCTGGGGCTATGTTTTGATCCATAAAATACTATAATATCCGAGGATAACTATGAATAAAGTGAGGGATAGCACAATTCGACGTGTTGCCTGAAATAGCAGTTCACAGGTTATTCTAGGATAGTTCATTTCAACTAGAATAGCGATCTCTCGAGTAACTTTGTTATGTTTGACAGAATAAAATGAAATGATTTGCTTTATCTCTCTATTTTCCCCCAAGTAAACACTTGGTCCATCATCATATGCAATTAAACTGCCCCTAGTGTCATCGATCGATCTCTTGACTCTTCCATTGCATGTAATTCAGACTCATATGGTCTTAATGGGCTGGTTTTTTGATATTGCAGCATAACAATTTTTTTAAAATGTCCAATCTTTGTCTAATGACTTTTCTGTGCAGTTGTTAGAGGACAAGTTCTTTCCTCATTTTTACTACCATTCAAAGTTTGTATCTTTTCTGGCCTCAATTTTCATTGGCTTATCGCTTTAATCATTGCAATAAGGCATCTAAGATGCTAGCCCTGAATACTTCAGCTTTTCTGGATTTCCTTCAACAGTTCAGAGCAATAATAGATGTTAAAATTATCAC
Organism: Tillandsia fasciculata; assembly: GCA_029168755.2. Lineage (NCBI taxonomy): Eukaryota > Viridiplantae > Streptophyta > Magnoliopsida > Poales > Bromeliaceae > Tillandsia > Tillandsia fasciculata. Next base: position 25,125,728 of record CM054931.1, on the reverse strand, counting down.
TTGGAAGACTGTACTCTGAATTGAAATTCTGCTCAAACGTAAGTCATAGCAATGTATAGCCATTTCAAACTAGTTGTGCTGAATGGACAGAGCACTCGATTGTAGCTAATTAAACTCTACATCTCTACCTTTTTACATTGAAATAATCATAAGAATCTGTTCTTGATCTCTTTTCTCCGCTCCCTCTTTTCTTTTTGAATAGTTTGAAAACCACACTATTTGGATGAATAGTTAAAGTAGAGGGTGATGAAGGAATGTTAGTTGGAGGAACACCTTTGAACTTTCAATTCATGTTGATAGAAATACTATTCGAGTATGTTCGCGTTGACTTGTGCCTGAAGAGCATCTTAACTCATTGGATTCTTTACTTTTTTGGTTGTTATATTGGTTAGGTTTGAATTGTATCTCAATGCTATAAAATGAACCTCAATCATCTTTTGATGGAGCTAGTTAAAATGTGGCAATGCTAGATGATATTAAAGTTGTTCTCATGGATATAGTTTGCCTTAAACCAGAAAAGCTGTAAAAGTTTCAGGAGGGAAGACAATAACCATTTACAATCTACCATGCTCCTATATAAACTTATCCTCTACTCTATATTGACATAACATCATAAATATAATCGGAAGATCTTTTACAGATTTTAAATGTTGTAAAAGTTCATCAAATAGTCTGTAACTATTCACTATATTTCACTCAAGATCAAAGACAAGTTTGTTAATGTTTTAGTCAGTGATAAATTTTTAATCAAGGTGGAGTCTCTGTCTAGTTGGATATCTAGGATCTTCAACTTTTAGTTCCTCTTGTATTATAATTTGGTTATCGTCCCGAATATCTATTACTTTGAATAGTTTTGTGTGCACCTTGTGAAATGGAATTTGGATGGTTCAGCGATAAAGTTCTAATCAAGGTGAAATTTGTATTGTTGGATATCTAAGATCTTCAACTTTTAGTTCGTCTTTGTATTATAATTTGATTATCAACCCGATTATCTATCACTTTGAATAGTTTTTTGTGCACTGTGCAAAATGGAATGGTGGGGGGGGGGGGGGGTTCACAAAGGAATCAGAATCAGAATTATCTTTACTATAGGTGCTAAATAAGAATTATAATAAGCGGGAATGATTAGAAGAAAAGAGGAGTAGCAAGCCTGATAAGAATTGGGGAGACGAGCAAGGAAACTTGCAGAAAGTATAGAACAACAATGGAAAGGAAAGGACAAGGAGAGTATGGTGTAACAGCTGTGTTGATAAATTTTAGACAATAGAATAGGAGTACCCAATTGATGATAGAAGAGGGATACGGGTGGAGGAAGATGACAAGAAGAGCAGGAAGGAAAAATAGGTTGGTGCCTTAGTAGGAGAATAATGTTGAATAGATTCTCAACCATTGTTTACATTAGCTTAGTAGAAACATGATAAATCCAATGGAATGCAGACTATGCATTGTCGGATCATCCCATCCCCTTCCTTCCCCCACACCCACCCACCCAAACCTACCCACTGCCCTTGATATGCACGACCCAAGAAAAGAGAAAAAAAAAAAAATCCAGCAATCCAACAGGGAAAACACAGAATGGTGATCTGGAAGAAGTTAATAGGTGATCAACATCTTTTTTCTAGTTTGTGAAAATCCGACTTAAATTTGTTTCGATTCTTTTTTATTTAATAAGGAAACCAACCTAGTAGCTAGCTTGACCAGATTGGGTTCCTAAGTAGGACCTGCCGCTAACAAAAATGTTTCAAAGTGATATGGATTTCCCAAGTATTTTGTTAATTACTCAAAAGAATAATCAAATAAAAAAGAATTAATGTCTAAAGATATCTATGTCCAGAACAGATCACACTGTATGTTGTTCATAGTGGAACTACGTCATATGGACCTTTATTTCTTATAGAAGAGATTTATGTACAAGTATATGATGATTTTGACACTTACAAAGAATGTAATGTAACTACTGGAATTGGAATTTGCATAGACATGTTTATCTCAGGTTTCATCTAACAACATATGGAAACTGCAATAGACTTGCTTCTTCCAGATAATAATTTTACGTGTTACTGATCAAATTTCCTTGTATTTTATTCACTCTTTGATCAATTTGGTATTATGTTTATGTAATGTAATTAGTTTGCCGATCTTGTTGACCTTTTCAACTTTCTTGGTGACACTTGCAGTATGTTTTCTTTGTCTCATTTTTGCCAGCGTTAATCAAACTAATGTCTAGGGTACGAAATTTAGTACTGGCGACAGGCTTGTTAGGCTTTGCAGCAGGTGGCTTATTATTTCCCTTCTTTCTGGCGTAAGTATGTCTTTTTGTTCTATTGAATTTCTAGCATATGGTCTGTGCTTTTATCTAAGAGAACAGTTTGCTTTCGAAGGACATCGCGGAATAAACGGATTATTGATTCATCAAAGCCACTGCCACCACAGGCTACCTTTCGGGGGCCCTATATAAACACCGGATCTCACGATATTGGGCCAGATTCTACCACCTATCCCAAAATGTAGTCTTTATGTGATTGGTATTTTTTCTCTACCCTTATATAGAGTTGTTATTAAACCATGAATCTTTTCTTTCTTGTTCTTCGAGTACATATAATCACTGTAATACATAAAGGCAGTTGCTCTCTTCTATTTCTCTCTCTTCTTCACCATCTTGAAATGACTTTTTATGCTATATCAGAACTGAAATAGCAGAACTGCTTCAACTATCCATCAATTTAATAAGAGAGACTTCATGAGCTTATCATTTTTTGTCTTATACTTCAACTATCCATCAATTTAATAACAGAGACTTCATGAGCTTGTCATTTGTGAGTGCATTTCGCTTTACAATTTATAGGCTGGTGTAATTGTCTGCTGCTCTTATCAGTTTTTACATAGGATATCTGGAAAGAGAGGTTAATCTCCTGTACTTTGGACCGATTACACTTAAGGAAAAGGACATGAAGTTTTAAAATTTTCTAGCAACCACCTGGTCCCAATTTATGTGCAATTTTGTAGCTATTTATAGCTCATGTTAATCATTTGACCTTGGAAAATTCAAGTTATGTTTTTTCTGTTTTAATGCTTAGATAAAAATCAGAAGTAGTCAAGTTTTTTGATCTTTATATGATTGCCAGTCATGAAGGAAAACTAGTGAATTTAAAGGAATTGAAATTTTCTGTAGTTTTGTTCTCTGACTTACTATAGTTCGGTTGGCTAAATGTAACATAGAGTTCCACTGTGTTTTTTCTATTTTTTCCATTGATATTGAATGTACTCTAAAGAGCATGTAGAGGAAAAAGGGAAGAAAAGAAAGGTAGATGAAAGAGGGAGTGAGGCGGCAAAGATGACAAGGTGTTGTTGAATGATCGCCATCAGGGCGCGTTTGGTTCGCGTTATGTATTGTTAATAAGTTATTTCAACATAATCAAGTATTCGAGATCTTTAAATCAGATTACTACTAATCCAATGCGGTAATATAATGTTGAATTACGGTATATATAGGATTACTATAGTTGGTTTATTTTATAAAATTTAATAATTCTGACAATAAATAAAATTGCCTTTATGGTCAAATTTAATATTATTTTTTAGTAAATTATAATTTTAATATAATTTGCATTTGAATTAAAAATTTGAATTTAAATTTAAAATTTAAAATATAAGTAAAAATATAAAATTTAATATTTTTATTTAAATTAGAAATTTTAAAATTTAAAATTTGAAAGTTTAAAAATTAAAATATAATTATAAATTTAAAATATAAATTTTAAAATTTAAATTTAAAATCTAAATTTGAAATTTAAAATTTAAAATTTAAATATAAAATTGAAAATTTAACATTTAAAATTTAAAATCTAAATTTTAAATTTAAAATTTTGATAATTCAAAATTTTAAATTAAAATTTTAAAAATAATATATTGAAAGGATTTGGAAAGATTGGAAGGATAATGTCACGTCTCGATACTGCCGAGTAATTGGTTCGGGTGCACGCATAAACCTCTCCGCCGGGTAAGCATGACATGCTTGATTCGAGCGGAGCAGTCAGCCACACTTGATTGCCTCGATTGGAAGCAATTGGATGCGTAATATCAGCGTGCAGAGAAAAAACACAATCAAAGAAAAAAACTCTTATTCAAGTCCAACTGTTCGATTACAAAAAGGGTGCAAACACAGGAGCCCACGGCTTAACCACATGATAACAGACACAACAATCGAACAACAAGGATGCTATGGACGACCGTCTAGACTTCTAGTCCGCTACTCGACCACTTTCTTTTCATAGTCCCGCACATCACCTACCGATCCGGCACCTGAAAGGAGTAAACCATAGGGAGTAAGAACTAATTAAAATTCTCAATGAGTTCAACTACTGAGAAAGAATATTCTATACTTACATAGTCTATATGAGGCATCTACAACAAAACCTAGAAAGTAGTACACAATAAGTAATTATCTGAGAGAAAGGCTAAGAAATACCTCAAATGCCTCACCTATAGCTAGTCCTAACCAAGCACCTACCACGGATTTCGGCTTAGGTCTGCCGAGCGCAACTCACCAACGCAGAAGCGGAAGGGAATCACACCTTTTCCAAATCAGTTGACCTGTACTAACCCCAAGTAGAGGTTGAATGTCACGTCCCGGAGTCGAAACTGTGACTCGAACTCGCTAACAGATTCACCACCCATACGGGAGAAGCATCAAACCTACAAAAGATAGAGTCTAACGGTTAAGAGATATCAGAGCTAAAATAAAACTCCTAAAAAAAACCTCAAATCCACTATACATCCAACGCCTCACAAAAGAGTAAACTAAAATAATACAAGCTAGTGTACAGGATAACAATCCACAATCCGGGTAGATACATTTATCTCACCAAAATAAAAGTACAGGTAGGGATTTATTTCACGACTCCTTTACCACGATCCGACGAACCAGTAGGTGTAGGGACAGAAACAGAAATCTCTGCAAAAAGAACACCAACAGCCGGTGTCGGAAATACATAAACGAGTAGCTCTCAATGGGTTCCGTTTATAAGACCAACGATCTATTCACTAAGTCTACTAGAGGCAAGATAACATTATGATGTAAGAAAATAGTTATGTAAGCTGGAAAGAAATTTACAGTTATCATGCCTCTGTTTACTATGCTCAATAAATTATAGAATGAAATAAATGCAAGCACTCGCTCTCGAGGTGCTAAATCAATCCATTCACAATTGTCACATAGGGTCCAGTCAAATCTGCATCCACCTACTATCACACATCCACCGAGGATGGGATTTACGTAGGTCGTCCCACAAGGACTGCATCGACGTCGCGCAAGAACAAGTAACGAGCCAAGCTTCGGAGCGACACTCGAGAGGAGCGACCCCACCGAGGAATCATCGCATCACAATCGATCTCAATATGGCTTATGCAGGCCATAGTCCAATCCTACGATCAACCAGATCGATAAGCTCACTACTCACAACAAAGGCCGGAAACACTCAACGGCATGAGACCACCGGCAACCCGATTTGCTCTCGACACTAGAACATAACTTTTAGCCACCGCTACCAGACTCTGCTTGGCCTCTCGGCACGAGCACAACATGCATCCTACACTACCCCGACCACTCAGCCCACTATCCGGGGTGAGAAAAACTAATGTTAAGAGTTTTCTAGTGTCCAAGATTTCAACATGCATCATATGACAAGGGTGCTAGTCAAAGTTCCACAGTTTACTAAATACTATCAGATAATTAAATTAACTATAACTAACATGCAACATATATCTGATAGACATAGGGGAGTTCACTGCTTTTGGAAGAATTCCAACCTACCTGGCAACTCCAATTAGGGAAGAATCTGAAGCACGCGGCACGACATAATCCTCACTGTCAGGGGATCATCACGCTGCCGAAACCCGAAACCTTTAACCCTATGCTAGAAGCACGACACAAGCACCACAACCCAGTCACAACCAGCTCAGTCCAACTCTCTAGCTCACAGCACCAAGCTTTTGTTTCAGCACAACACAGTGAATGCACACACATGCACAGATCACAGATCACTACTGTTCAATTCCACCATCTCCTCTAACTCCTCCAATGTGATCAAGAGCACACCCACACGAACAGACATGAAAGGTAAAAGGCCCAGCATCAGGAGCACTATCAACCTCTACTACTCAGATTAGGAAAATGAGTCGAAAACTATCGAAAGTCTGAAAATTTCAAAAAAACTAGAACTTACCTCGAGTCCAATAGGAAAGGGTTCCAGGCATTGGTTCTCCACCTTTGGAGCAAGCCTCTCGAAGTTCTCGGCCTATCCGTGAAGCTTCAGCGCAAAGGAATAAAAGATGGAAAGTGGTGTTGATGGTGCTTCTATTGCGGCCGTCGTTCTGCTCCTGCTCCCAGAGACAAAGGAAGAAGGAGAAGAAAGATGGAGAGGGAGGAGGGGCTATGTGAGTATTTTCTAGTGCAGGAGGGTGTGTCCACAAGTAGGGAGTCCTATAAGTCCACGCTGGGGTATGTTGAGCCGCAGGATAAACCAATGAGCTAACATGTCAAACCACTTAAAACCACATTTCGGGCGCTCGACTGTTCATCGGGGCGCTCGATCTTATGCGGCTATAGAATTAACGGGCGGTCCGACGGGCGTTCGATTTGCTACAATGAAGGGCCCAAAAGTGCGTAACACTGTATCCATCTATCCGGGCGTCCGGAAGGTGCATCCGTCGCTATAGTATTGCGCTCGAAAGTCCACCAGCTCCCAACCACTTCTACCAACTGCATGGACGACATGAATTTCAAGAAAATCTCATCCATTCAAATCTTGGACTGCTACAGTAACTTTCGAACGTTCAATTAGGAGGGTCTGCAAATGCGCAAGGGTTCCGGGCGTTCGAAATATGTTTAGGGTGCCCGAAATCTCTGAAACTTTAGTTCCAATTCTTTTTGCGGCGTAAGTTCGTTTTCGCGTCTATTTCACGCTAAATTGCTCTCACTCGACTCGGCCATCTTCAGATGGGTCGGTCAACACAGTAATAACGCGCTCAAACAGTTATTTAAGTTTCCTGTACTCTACATTGAATCATCGAATTGCACTCCCATCGACAATCCTTACATTCATTTGGGCAAAGTTGTCTGTCAGATGGTCCTGGGTGCCAAGTGGGGCCCCGAAAGAATTCGCACTCGCCACCATCTGGTTAAACAATCCTGTCGTCAGAAGAGCCGGGACCTTACCCACGTCACCCTCAGTGGGTATTTTACCACAAACTGCGCGGCACTTGAGTATCAAAATGGCAACCTAGGGAGGGGGGGGGGGGGGGGGGGGGGGGGTGTTGAATTAGGTTTCTAAAATAAAATTGCAATTAATCAAGTAAATAAAAAATTTCAAATTGAATAAAATGAGTTGAAGTAATAGAAATGCAAACTCAAGAAGCATACGATCGATTTGTCTCAAGGTTCGATACTTTGCCTATGTACCTGCCACATTCTCAACACAAGAGAATGCTGGATCTCCACTAGATGATGCTTTTGCGGGCAAGCATCAAGCTTTTACACTAACTTCTTTTCTTCTCTAAGAGGATTACAATCCTTTTTCTCTCTTTTACAAGATTTTCTCATTATAAGGATCACTTAAGCCTAGGAAGAGATTTTGAAAGCTAGGAGCAAATTAACACAAGTTTTTTAAGCTTAGTCCATGCTGAAAGAAGCTTAAAAACCTTCTATTTATAGCAAAAACAAAAATTTGCTCGTTACCAGTTTCGGTGCCCTAAACATATTTTGGGAGCCCTAAACTTAAATGACTTTATCTGCATCTGGCACTGTCTGCGCTAGTCCTATCAAGTCACCAATATGGACTTTCGGGCTCCCTGCACACCGTCGGGCATCCGAATCCGTATCAAGCCGCCAACTTTGACTTTTGGGCGCCCTGCAGGCTGTCGGTTACTACATCACTCACTCCGTATAAGAAGTTTCGTCACCGAAACTTTATTTACTTTTCACCTCAATTCCATCACCTATTGTTCAACTCACATCAGTGTCATCAGCATCACGCTACACTGGATTTACCTAGTTTCAACTTTCCCACGTAAATTTTCACATACCCAACTCTGTTAGGTGCTCCTTTGCTTCTTTGCCTATACCTCTGATTCCGCGACTCGAAATTAGTCCGAGACTGGTTTCGGACAGCACGTGATGTCTCGGATGTCGTGCTGCTGTTCGGGGTTCGTTCGCTGTCCAAAACCTACATTCAGGTCAACCGGAGCCACAACCGATGAACCCACGCGACAATTACACTACCGTTGCGATTTATTGCAAAATAGGAAGTTTAAAGAGCATAGGAGGAGTTTCGGGTGTACCGTGCATAATTATCGAAGGATCAGAGGTCGCTGGGAGTGCCGGAACGCGTAAACAGCGTATCGCTGTCCAAATTCCAAGAATCGGACAGCAATCGCATCGCTGGAACAATTCACCGTTGGATCAGGGTTTGTGCCGGTTCCGGATGATCCAGATGGTGACATAGCACTTAGCGAAGTGATGGATGACGATCTGGACACGTGACGACGTTGCTGCAACAACCGCGACGAGAAACAAGTAGGCTCGGGTGCCCCATAAGCCGCAAACAACAAAGTGGCAGGCTGCTGTCCAGGTGCTAGGGAAGCCTGGATTCGGGCGTGCACAATAGCTTTAGGGTGCTCGGACCATAGGGAAGAAGGGAGGGCTTGCGACACTGTCCAGGCGCGGCGCGGGCTCGGAGAGGGGTAGGCAGCGCGCGGGCGCGCTTGGGCACGACCTAGTAGGGTGTGGGTTAGGGTTGGCCTGATGCGGGCGGCAGGGCGCTTGGGCGGTGTGCTAGCACGGGCGGGGTTGGCGTGGACGCGGCACAGCCCGCACGCGGCAGCAGATAGGGTGTGGATTGCGCGCTCTCTACAGAGAGTGGGCACCCGAGAAAGGAGGACCCGTGGGGCTCAGGTCCAGGCGGCCGCAGCTAGGGCAGCGGTGGCTCCCACACGTGCGGTGTGTGCGTGTGCCCTAGCTGCGCGGTCGCAGCAGGCTGGGTGGTGGGGTAGTAGGCTCCCGGATTCGAGGGAAGAGGGCCCAAAAACCTTGTGTGCTTTCTTCGGCTTCGACGACGACGACGGAGAGATGTACGGACGAAGGGAAAGAGAGGGAGAGGGCTTCTTGCGGCTGAGGGATTAGGAGAATTATGGTTGTTTAGGGTTTAATTTAGTTAAGCTAACCTTAAACCTCTTTTATACACAAATGGTCAAATTTCTCCTATGTCCCAAATTCAAATTCTAGGATAATTGATTCCGAATCCACTAGTTTGGATTATGAATTTCTCGAAATGCGTGCCAAAAGCTGAAACACCCCAAAACGATCGATTTTACGTGTTTCTGCACGTAAACGCCACGACTTATACCGAATTTACTATAAACCGATTTTTTGGTCCAATTTACATGCAAAACATGCATTTTCGGGATATCCGGGTGTCGGATTTAAGATCTAATTGCACTACAATTTTTAGTTCGACGACGTCGTTAGAGGCGATTTTTCTTTTTCGAAGATCTCATCAAATTAATTAATTGGTCAACCGTCAAACTCCGTTTTGTATGTTTTTCGATGCTTTTGGCTTGTCGAACTCAAAAAACGGACGTCACCACGTCGTTCAGCTCGATGAAACCGATTAGGTAGTGATTCTACTTCTTCGAGTTTGAGTCTAGTTAGGTTAGGTTAGGCTAATTAATCGACATTTATGCGAAGACCCTGAAAATTCAAATTTTCGCATTACAGATATTATAGAAAATGAATTTAAATTCAAATTTTAGATTTAAAAATTCTCAAGTATTACATCGCTCACTCATTAGAAGTTTCGTCTCTGAAACTTAAATAAATCACAATGTTTCTCACTCGCAGTAAATATATGGCAATTATTTTCGCTTCTAATTTCAGGATTTGAATTTCAGTTTGCTAAAAAGGCACACTGTTGTCTCTAATAATTGAGCCAGATAGTTTACCACTCTCACTGTCGGTACTTCTGACCCACCCATACTTCAGCATTTCCAGCACTAGGCAAACATGGCTGTCGTTTATGAGGAACGAAATGGCAACCTTAAAAGGGGGGGGGGGGGGGGGGGGGGGGGGGTGAATTAGGTTTCTAAAATAAAATTATAAATTAATCAAGCAAAATAAAAATTCCAATCAAATAAAATAAGCTAGAGTAAGAGAAAAGCAAACTCGAAAAGCACACGATCGATACTGGGCCTGTTGAGGTAGTTTCGCGCGATGGTTGAGATAGTCCGTTGGGACGCCCTATGTAAATCTTATCCTGCTGTGGATATGTGGTAGCAGGTGAGCGCAGGCATGACTGTACCTTATGTGGCAGTTAGTATGATTGGATTGATCTGAGAGCTGTGTGAGTGAGTGATTGCATATTGTCACTTCATTTGGTCATTTCATTGAGCATGATAGTTGAGGCATAGTAGCTACAGTTTTATTTCAGCTTTACTATTTGTTTCAGCATACCTGCTATTTCTGCCTCTAGTAGACTTAGTGGGTAGATCGTTAATCTTGGGGACGGTATCCACTGAGGACTACTCTTTTGATGTAGTTCAACTTTTTTATTTCAACTTTTTTTTTTTTTAGATATTTTAGTTTTTGCAACTGTTTGTGATGATACTTCTGATCGAGGTAAGGGAGTCGCGAGATAGATCCCTACCAGAGCTTCTGAGAGAGATAGAGGTACCCTTTTGGAGTTATTGGACTTAGTACTGTACAGTTTGTATATATTTTATCTTTCGTTTTGGGAGATAGTTGTATTTTGAGGATCTGACAGATGTACAGTGGACATGTATGTTTATTTGATAGCAATTTTTTTTCTAGCTCTGATACATTTATTGTTAGAGATGCTATTTTTGCACATTAGACATTTCGCTTATACGAGGTTACCCGTATGGGTGGCGGATATGTTGGAGAGTCCGGGTCGCAGTTTCGACCCCGAGGCGTGACACAGGCGGCGCGTCGCCGCAGATAGGGTAGCGGCATGTAGTAATCGAAAAATTTGAGTTTGAAATCGAGTTTGAAATACAAAAAAAATCCTAAGTTGTATGTATATCAGTGTGCAATAAACACTATATATAGGTATATAGGTGAATAGTGGCATGACTTAAGTGTGAATAGTAACCCGTTGAAACTCCGGATTTTCGAACGAAGTTGGCTAATTGGACCTATCTGAATCCGAATTCGATGATCCAGATAGTCGATTTGAAAGGTGTTGTCGGTCTGAGCACAATGACGCAGTTGAAATTTATGTTCGACGAGTCTGGGTCATCGAAAAGCGTGCCAAACGGTATAATTCGCAGTATAAGATGGATTTCGAGATTTTAGAAGTTCGAACTCAACAAACCAAAATCACTATTCAATAGGTTTCGTCGAGCTAGACGTCGTGGTGGTGTCTGTTTTTTCGTTTGACGACCAGGTTGTCTCGAAAAGCATAAAATACAAAAAAACATAGTATTTTGCAAAAAATCCAATATTTTATGCTTCGTTTTGCGTGCCACGTAATGATGAGGGACTTAGATGTGAGATAAGATCCCTATGAAGGACCTAGCCGCAAATTCCACAGTTTCAAGGACTATTTGGCATTTTGTGCAATATATGTACATAACCTAGGGCTGGATCAAAGATGCCCTATCCTACGATTTCTTTTGCACCTAGCCGCCACTAGAAGCCCATCTCCTTCCTCTACACTTCCCCGGACGGTTACACCCCCAGCCACCACAGGAGATAGCCGGAGAAGACATTAAAGAGCATTATTTTTCTTGGATCTTGGGTGGAGAAGGAGTTGGATGCACCAACTTGCTCCAAGTTGCTCCCCAAGGGGCTTGAGGTCTTCTTGATCACCCATAAGCCGAACCCGATGTAGCCCGCAGCCTCCTGTGGCCTGCCGACGTCGGAGAAGGAGCCTCGGCTATTTCTTCTTCCTCAATCCGACCAAGGTGAGTTTTCATTCTCCTTTGGTTTTCTTGCTATCTAAACCCATGGTACACCTTCCTTACCTTCTAGAGATCACCCCTACCGAACCCCAACGTCGGGGATGCGCCAGGTTGCCGGCGGGGGAGTTGCACCCGCTGGAATGCATGGATTCTCCGCCTCGAGTAAATCCTTCACTCGATGGCTTTGGATCTGATCTAAATTGATCAAATCCTCCCTTTGGCCCTGTTGATAATCTCCAAGTAGTTTGGTTGAGTTTGGTGTAGAGGTGAAGCCGCAGCCTTGAGCCCTATGTTTGGGTTGCCCTTCATGGCCGAGCTTGCTCCGCCGCCGTCGCCGCTGCTTCCCGCCGCCGGCCAACCACCCAGCGAGCTCCCTTGCATCGAGGGGAAGCTTCCAGGACCCTTGCATAGACCTGTACCCCCTGCCTTGGATTGCACCATTAGGCCGCAAAAGCTACAGTCCGGCCAACCGCTGCCACCAGCTGCCAAAGCTTAACTTCATTGCACCCAGAGCACCTCCTTAGAGCCCCTCTAACTTCTGCTTGCCCCTAGTTTGCTCTTGAACCCGAGTTTTGTCAAGTTGGCCAACTCGGGCTCTAGAACTTGTGTTCTTGCCCAATCTTGCCCTACCTACTGTTCCAACAGCTTGCTAGCCACCCAATGGTGAGCCCCCGAGCCTCCTTAGTCTCCTGAATTTGCTGCTCATTTTGGTTTTGGGTTGCAATGGATTGTGTAGAGAGTTATGGATCATTGGACTTTAAGTATGTGTATGTTGGCAACCTTGCTATATCTACTATTCCGGCAGCTTCGGGACTGCCCGAAGGTGAGCCTCTGAGTCCCCTCGACCTCCTGAGCATGGTACTGACCTTACTTTTGTATTTGGTTGAGTAGTTTGGTCTGTATGGCTATGTAAGCCTTTATGTCAAGGTCTTTGTTGATTCAAAGTTATTCTCGGGCTCCGTGCTGCTCCCAAACAGCAAGCACGGTGTTCAGCGTGTCGAGACCCCATCTGTTGGAACCTTCGGATTTATCCGAAAGCCTTCGTAGAAGTATATCAAGCTAAAACTTGGATTTTTGAGTATTTTTATGCAATTTCTAGAAACCCTAGGGGCCTATTTGCATTTGTGATCACACGGGCTGCTTTGGGCAGCATGCACATGAGCTCTGAACTTTTCGTTCAAGATTCAATGCCTTTCGTTGAGCAGAAATTGGTTATCGAACCGTAAATCGGTAAAATCATCGGTTTATCGGCGATTCGGCATTAATCACGCAATTCGAAAAATTGCGATGGTAAATTATAGTTGTCGGATGTCCTTGGCTATTTTCGACGTTGTCCTGACTGGTCCAGTGATTTTAGTTTAGCGTTGGCGGCCTCCGGTGCCGAAATTGGCTCTTTTGGAGGTGTTTTCGGTATATATGGCACCGTTTTAATACAGAGTCACATCCAGTAGAGTTTGATTGCCCGAACGTCTTCAGTGAAGTGTTTCGGGGCGGCACGTCGAGTTTTGTCATATTCGGAGACCTGTAGCCAGAGATCGGATCATAGTTGATCGATCGATGGATTTTCAAAAGTTCCGGCAAATCCCGGGACTTCAGCGAAGTTTCTTGTTTAAGCATTTTGCGTACAGTGAGTTAGTGGGTTGGGTATGAGTGAGTCTATTTTCTGACCTGTGTATATGATTCAGGTCCCAACAGTCAGCTGCCAGCTCGTGAGCCATCCAGCGGATACCGCGATCGTCTATCTTGAGGTGGGTTTATCTTCGGTCCGGGTTTTATCATTTCGACCCTATGGGTACCGTGGTAGGTCGGACCCCTGTGTTTGGTGTAGTTTTGATCCTATGGTTGAGCCTTTCTAATTGTTTTCATTCCAACATTCAGTCTTTATAGCTATGCAGCTTTGATATTACAGATGAGTTTTTCTATATGGTTGAATTCTCAGTATTTAGCATATATAGTGATATACATCTGAACATATGCCATCTTTGGTTGGTCACTAGCTTAGTTGTATCATTATTTCCTATTCTTATACTGCATGTTAGAACAGGAGTACAACTCCAGTTGTTCAGTTTCAGTATACAGTCTTAGTATACAGTTTCAGTATACACTCTGTCACGCCTCGGGGTCGAAACTGCGATCCGGGCTCGCCAACAGATCCGCCGCCTATACAAAATCCCGAATAGGCGAAGCGTCCAACATGCAAGAAAAGGTACTACAGCTAAACAGATATCAGTTCTATAAAATAAAACTGCTGTAAACTAAAATCCAACCATCTGTACAACTGGAAATAATGATACAATATTCATCTCCCATAAGTGATAATCATACAATATCCTCAGATACAATAACCCAAAACTCAATAGGGAGGTAAACCGAAATAATATATCAGTGTAAAGGCTCTCAGTACAAGTCAGATCCTCACAATACAATGATCTCTCAAAAGTGAAAATAAAATAATCTACTGACTGTACTACAAGTCTCCAAAGTGGGGGTACAGCTACTCTCCAAAGATAGATAGGGATTTAGCTCGCGACTCCCTCGCCTCGAACAGCAACAGCGAAATCAGCAACACCCGCTATGACTCTACAAAACAAAAAAGAGAAGAAAAATGAGGGGGAAAATCCCCAACGGGTGTGAAAACTACACCAACAGGGAGTTCTCAGTGGGTACCGCCACCAGCCCCGACGATCTGCTCACTAAATCTACTAGAGGCATAAGATAACCAAGCAGTAAAAACTGAACAAGAAAGTTGGAGATACTCTACAGCTACCATGTCTCTATCTAAATGCTCAATGTGGAAAAACTAATGAAAGGTATGCAACCACCCGCACACGAGGTGCATAATCGACCCAATCGAGCTAAATGCCACATCTGGTCCAGTCAAGCCTGTGCCTCCCTAGTGCATCAACATAGGGTGTCCAATCGGACTAACTCGCTATCGAATAGTGGCACATGTAGGTTATAGTCGAAATCCACGCTCTCTCAGAACTGATAGACTCAAGATCCTCAACCTCTCGCACAACGGTCGAAGTACCTACGACGACCCCGGGACCACCGTCAACCCAACGATTTCCAACGACACTAGTACTGGTCTAATCACAGCTACTAGACTCCACTCAGCCCCCAGGCACGAGTGCAATAATAAAAGTACCTGCATGAAATAAATGCAATCAGATGGACCGGTATAGAACCCGGCACTGCCTGCTCTGCTGTCGAACTCAAGAACTCATCCGCGGGATACAAACCGGCTCCTGACCGGCACGATCGCATCCCAAAATAAGTAACAGACCGGCTCTTGACCGGCACGGTCGCACACTTCGGAGTGGCACTCGAGGGGAGCGACCCACACGAGTAAAGTATTTGTGTAACAAGTATCATAATATAGCAGGACTGGATCACGACTCGGATCGACGTGGAAAAATTCATCCACTAAAGAAAACCCCGATCCCCAATCTAATGCACAAGTAACCTCGGGTCAATCGCCCAATGTCCGCGGTCGCCGCAATACCCTGTCATCCACAATCTGGTACCATAACCAACATCCGGTCAACCGCCCAATATCCGCGGTTGCCGCAACACCCACAACCCACAATCATGCACAACCTGTCCCTGACTCCAAGATTCCGGCTACACTATCCCAAACTCCTGTTCGAACCCGAGCAACATAAACCACATGACTGTCTGAAAATGAGAAAAGAAACAAAGATGGTTTTTCCTAAGTCAAGTTTCAACATGATAGTGTAGCAATAAAAGATGGCCTATCTAGATGTCCATACAAGCATACAAGTGTCCTCATGGAAGATAGAAGTAAGAGTATGTCAAATAGTAGCTCTACATAGGTAAAACCAACATGCCAAAATCGCTAATGAATTACACCTGTCCATAATCCATGGTCCATAATAACTCCTCAGAGTAGTACCCGCACATAGATATATCGTCCTGTCCTCTCGAATAATCAATCCCAATGAAAGGCTATGTGCTAACATGGCATGCTAATAAATCGCTACTATAATAAATCAATCCCGCATAATTATGCCAATGGGTAATTGAGCATGATCTCTATCTCATCTAGTATAAAATGAACATCAATATGCTAGATCTCAATCCTCTAAAATATGTACAATGATCAAGTAAGCATCAATCCACATGATCTAGGCCAATTCCCATGCTTACATCTCACTCATATTGGTTGTATATTAATCATGCATGCTATCAATCACAGAGGGTAATATTTCCTTGGGTAAGCTTACATTAATCATCCACAAGGATATCTACTATTGCAATTGTCATATGACATAACACGAATTGTACCCTAAACATGCATGCATTTTAACAGATGGAATTAGAGAACCGTCCACCGGTTATGGAGACGAAGCAACCCACCTGAATCGCTTTCTGAAGGCAAAGCTGAAGTCGGTGAAGTGCGTAGCCACTCGCTAACAAAAATTTTCCGAAACCGCACCCTCGGTACTCGGTCGCGCAAGCCTCTGCTCCAACCAACATCACAGCTAACAATCAATCAACACCACTAAACACCCCAAACAGCACTTGATGTTTTGCCAAAACAGCACAGAGAAGGGGCTTTTTCACCTGCATGCAGTCCTTCGAAAAATCTAGAAAAATCACGGTTGCGATCCTCGCGACGAGTAGATGCAAATCGAGTATTTATACTCCTCGTTCCGACACCTGTAGGCCAAGATACAAATAGAACAACGCGGTAAGCCGAAACTCCCCATAACAGGCAAATATGCAAAAAAGTCCCAAAGAAGCTTAAATATCACCTTCACAGAGTCCTCCAAAAATTTCGATAAAAGTACGGTCGCGTTCCTCTCGAAGCGTAGATGCCGATCGAGTCCTCACACGTCCCGTTTCGATGCCCGTAGGTCTAGAAATCCCAACAATACTCCACCGCTGTCCTATACCTCGCAGCAATACAAGGGAGTCATAAGATGCCTCGGGAACACCACCAAAAACTCGAAACAGAGCAAAGTGATCAACACAGAAATCGAAGGCGTACCTCTCGTGAACGCGTTGCCGCGAAAATCGGCTCAAAACTCCATCGGGGTAGCTCAGGGGGCCTGGCGCACTGAAATGCGACGGTAGAAGCCAAAAATGAAGGAGCGTCGAAGTGCGTCGCGTCACAGAAAACGCCGATGCCGTGGCCTCAAAAAATACCCAAGATTCGTCGGAGAGTAGAGGACACAGTGTAGAAGGGCTCTGCTAACAGGGGAGCTCCCAGAAAACTCCAAAAACCAGCACAAATGGCCCCTACTGCCTATTTATAGGTTGAAATCTGGATGAAAAATACACATTGGGGGACATCTTCCGAGCGCTCAAAAGTTTCGGGCGCCAACAGTAACGCCCGATTACAGCCGTCCATCCAGCGCCCGGATTAACCTCATTGTGCCATGTGGCCCTCGCACAGCAAACAGCGAAACCCGCCTCTCGCGTTGTGCCGCGTGGCCAGCACTGTGCGCGCGGTGGTTGGCGCCAGCCAACCACGCCCGCCACGTGGACCGCACCCACGCCCGCCCCGGTCAGCGCCCACGTGCGCGCCTGCCGCGCCACCTGCCACGCTCGGATCCCGAGGCGCTCCCCGTGCACCTCAGTGGACCGCGACCACTGCACCAACCAACCTGCTGCCGCCACTTGTCAACTGCGAGCCAACGGGAATCCGCCACGTGGAACACCAGCCTCCACGCGCCACGCCCTGCCCGCGCGCCTGCCCAGCCCGCGCCTGCTCCCGTGGGCCGAGCCCACTGCGCCGCTCCTCCAGCCCCGCCATGTGGCGTACAGCACAAACGGGAAGCCGCCACGTGGCACCCCCTCGGTCCATCGGTCCACCGTGCACCCGAAAACACTGAAATCTTCCGGGTATTCGTTTTCGGGCGTCCGGACTCAGAAAAATACAACCAAGTAGTCGATTTCTATCGTTGTTCCGCGCTGAATCCAAATCCGATGTCCGTTTCGTGCGGAACCACTTCTAAAATTTGATGGGGCATCCAAATACACTCGTGATCCTTGTTACGCACTGAGTCCACTTCTTGGGTCTTATATGCGCACAAACACCTCCAATACTCAACATAAGCCTCTAGAAGCTGCCGATCAAATAGTAATTCTATCGCGGGGATTCGGGGCTCACACTCTCAGTTATACAGTTCAGTTGTTCAATTTCAGTATACAGTTTCAGTTATACAGCATCAGTTGAGATTGCAGTTTTCAGCATCCCGATAGGGACTTTTTGGCTTAATGTGATTGTTTGGTCTTTAGACCATGAGCTTGAGTATCAGCATTGTGATCGCCACAGAGCCAGCTGTACTTTTCACGGACACTAGCGGGCTGATCCCCCGCAGTGGTGTATTTTACCGGTAAAGTGGTCACAATGACCCGTGCGCCCAGAGGGTTATGTCTGCAGATTGGTGTACATGTGGTATTTAGCCTGAGGTCCCCGTGACCAATAGTGGCAGGTGATTGGGTACTCTACTTTTAGTATTGATGCATGATTTATTTACATTGTTGCTTTAGTATTTTTGTAGCATGACTGGCACATGAGTATCAGCATTCTCTGTTTACAACATCGATATGTATTGATTATCATACTAGCTCTCCTATATAGCATGATTAATCACTGTTTGTCAGATTTCCTAGTTACAGTATGGGTAGTTTTATATATGAGTACCCTTGCTTTCACTTTAGCATGCTTAGTTTTCATATCTGCACATTGCCTTTTAACTTTCTGTATATATCCAGTTATTGTTATCCGTTTATTACAATATCCGGTAGGTACAGCTTGCTATTTCTCGGCCCGTCGTGCCCACAAGGATACATTTATATTGTATCCCGTAACCTTGGGTGACCATTTTTTCAAATCAATCAAGTGCTGAGATGTCGGGACGATCCAGTGAGCTGCCACGATAGAGTTGTCCCTGCTATTGGCCATAGTGGCCCCGTGTTATTATTTACAGATTTGATCTTGTTATTCTATTGTATTGTGATGTGGATTTGTGGAGTTTGTGGATTATGTCATGTATTTAGTTGTAGAACTTTATGTTGTGTTTTAGTTAAGTGATTGTCACTCCTCTGATTGATTATTTGTACTTGCCTAGCCGAGCATGTATAGGGGAGATTGTCCGTGTGGACAGGATTTTCTATGCATGTTGCGGTCTGTCCACGTCCTGGGTTTCAAAGTTTGAACTCTGATAAAAAAAAAAAATTAGATAGCTTTTTGAAACTCGGGGCGTGACAGATTAGATGGTATCAGAGAAATAGGTATAAGGTACCTAGGAGTTAGTTTGGATTGAGCCCTAGAATGACTTGTGACTTACGCGAGAGTGCAGGGTAAGGAGCTCGAGTACGGTATGGTCGGTCGAGTCGTGTCCTATACATGATCGGTGTGATATAGCTTGGGATTCACGAGTATTCCGGCAGAGGTGGTGGTGACAATGAGCGCACTGGCACTGGCATGGTTGTAGTACTGATCGGTTTCAGTAGCCTATGGGCCAGATGGTAACCATGATTAAGTTGGTGTTGTATTCAGGTCCTACCTCTTGCATTGGAGTTCGTGGATCGTTACTGATTCTCCTATATGTTTACAACAATAGTAGCCATTGTGGCTATGCCTTGGCGAGGTTGTAATGGTGGTGCACCAGGATTTGAGAGCCTGATGTACCAAGTGGGTTGATAGCCTGAGGATCCGATGGTAGTCTGTAATATACTCGACTTGCGTTTGATTCACTCATTGCCTGGGAATTGGTTGAGGGGTTGCGATCACCCCTGTCGACGTTTGAAGTTGCGACTAGTGTCGCTAGAGCTGTGTTACCAACTGGTGTGGGATTCGAAGGGTTAGTGAGCACTGAGATATTGTTCTAGATTTCCAGTGAGTAGCTAAAGTGGCACTCATGACTACGATGTCTTAGTGACATTTGATATTGGTTATCAGTATCGGTATAGAGGTTGGTGTTGTGAGCTACGTTGGTACCTCCTGTTGATTTCCAGTATGAGTTATGTCTCAAACTAGTGGTTGGCGACAGATCGTGGGTATTTTTCCATTCTTTTGATAAGCACGTTGGCTGCAGACAACGTACTATCGAAAGAGCGGATGAAATACTACCCCGTAAAGAGGGGAATATCATGATTAGGTCTATATATGTACCTTCCTATATGTTAGCTTTTGTAGTTGCCTTTTGGGCACGGTGTGATTATCCTAGAGGTAATATCACAGTCTGTGTTGGATTTTGGGTAGATCTCAGACCGTACATGTGCGCAGTAGACTAGTTGTCATTGTGATTGATGGACATCTGTACTAGCGACGTCGACCTTTGCAAGTAACCTGTCGAAATTAGAAGTCTCGGTTGTTTCCAGACAGTGTTGGTGTCTAGCGACTGATTGTCGCTGTGTATGTTTTAAACTTGCATCCTAGCTTAGTGGACTGTCAGACACCATAGTATAGTTAAGTTTCGGGGACAAAATTTCTTATAAGGAGGGGGTAATGTAGTACTCGAGAAATTCGAGTTTGAAATCGAGTTTGAAATACAAAGAAAATCCCAAGTTGTATGTATAACAGTGTGCAATAAATCTTATATATAGGTATATAGGTGAATAGTGGCATGACTTAAGTATGAAAAGTAATCCGTTGAAACTCCGGATTTTCGAACGAAGTTGGCTAACTGGACCTATCTGAATCCGAATTTGATGATCTAGATAGTCGATTTGAACGGTCTCATCGGTCTGAGCGCAAAAGCGCAATTAAAATTTATGTTTGACGAGTCTAGGTCATCGAAAATCGTGCCAAATGGTATAATTCGTAGTATAAGATGGATTTCTAGATTTTAAAAGTTCGAACTTAGCAAACAAAAATCACTACTCAATAGGTTTCGTCGAGCCAGACGTCGTGGTGGTGTTCGTATTTTTGTTTGACGACCCGACTATGACTATCTCAGAAAACGTGAAATACAGAAAAATACATAGTATTTTGTAAAAAGTTTAATATTTTATGCTCCGTTTTGCGTGCCACTTAATGGTGAGGGACTTAGATGTGAGACAAGTCCCTGTGAAGGACCTAGCCGCAAATTCCACAGATTCAAGGATTATTTGACATTTTGTGCAATATATGTACATAACCTAGGATTTGATCAAAGATGCCCTATCCCACGGTTTCTTTTGCACCCAGCCGCCACCAGAAGCCTTTCTCCTTTCTCTGCACACCTCCCCCGATGGTTACACCGCCAGCCGTCGCCGGAGATCGCCGGAGAAGACATTAAAGAGCATTATTTTTCTTGGATCTTGGGTGGAGAAGGAGTTAGATGCACCAACTTGCTCCAAGTTGCTCCCCAAGGGTCCTGAGGTCTTCTTGATCACCCATAAGCCTAACCCGAGGTAGCCCGTAGCCTCCCGTGCCCTGCCGACGCCGGAGAAGGATCCCCGGCTGCTTCTTCCTCAATCCGACCAAGGTGAGTCTCCATTCTCCTTTAGTTTTCTTGCTACCTAAACCCGTGGTACAACTTCCTTACCTTCTGGAGATTACCCCTACCGAACCCCAGCGTCGGGGATGCGCTCGGTTGCCGGCGGGGGAGTTGCACCCGCCGGAATGCATGGATGCTCCGCCTCGAGCAAATCCTTCACTCGATGGCTTTGGATCTTATCTAAATTGATCAGATCCTCCCTCTAGCCCTGTTGATCATCTCCAAGTAGTTTGGTTGAGTTTGGTGCAAAGGTGAAGCCGCAGCCTTGAGCCCTAGGTCTGGATTGCCCTTCATGGCAGAGCTTGCTCCGCCGCCGTCGCCGCCGCCGCTTCCCGCCGCCGGCCAACCACCCAGCGAGCTCCCTTGCATCGAGAGGAAGCTTCCTGGACCCTTGCATAGACCTGTACCCCCCTGCCTTGGATTCCACCATAAATGGTCCATGGTTGGCTGCAAAAGCTACAGTCCGGCCAACCGTCGCCACCAGCTGCCAAAGGTTAACTTCATTGCACCCGGAGCACCTCCTTAGAGCCCATCTAACTGCTGCTTGCTCCTAGTTTGCTCCTGAACTTGAGTTTTGTCAAGTTGGCCAACTCGGGCTCTAGAACTTGTGTTCTTGCCCAATTTTGCCCTAGCTACTGTTCCAACAGCTTGCTGGCCACCCAATGATGAGCCCCCGAGCCTCCTCAGTCTCCTGAGCTTCCTGCTCATTTTGGTTTTGGGTTGCAATGGATTGTGTAGAGAGTTATGGATCATTGGATTTTAAGTATGTGTATGTTGGCAACCTTGCTATAGCTAATATTCCGGCAGCTTCGGGACTGCCCAAAGGTGAGCCTCTGAGTCCCCTCGACCTCCTGAGCATGGTACTCATCTTTTGTATTTGGTTGAGTGGTTGGTCTATATGGCTATGTAAGCCTTTATGTCAAGGTGTTTGTTGACCTGAAGTTATTCTCAGGCTCCGTGCTGATCCCAAACAGCAAGCACGGTGTTCAGCGTGTCGAGGCCTATATGTTGGAACCTTCGGATTTATCCGAAAGCCTTCGTAGAAATATATCAAGCCAAAACTTAGATTTTTGAGGGTTTTTATGCAATTTCTAAAAACCCTAGGGGCCTATTTGCATTTGTGACCACACGGGCTGCTTTGGGCAGCGTGCATATGATTTCTGGACTTTTCGTTCAAGATTCAATGTCTTTCGTTGAGCAGAAATTGGTTATCGAACCGTAAATCGGTAAAATCATCGGTTTATTGAGATTCATTATTAATCATGCAATTTGAAAAATTGCGATGATAAATTATAGTTGTCAGATGTCCTTGGCTGTTTCCGACGCTGTCCTGACTGGTCCAATTATTGTAGTTTAGCGTTAGCGATCTCCGGTGCCGAAATTGGCTCTTTTGGAGGTGTTTTCGGTATATATGGCACCGTTTGAATACAGAGTCGCATCTAGTGGAGTTTGAGTGCCCGAACGTCTTAAGTGAAGTGTTTCGGGGCAGCACGTCGAGTTTCGTCATATTCGGAGACATGTAGCCACAGATTGAATCATTGTTGATCGATCGGCGGATTTTCGAAAATTTCGGCAAATCCCGGAACTTCAGCGAAGTTTCTTGTTTAAGCATTTTTCTTACAGTGAGTTAGTGGGTTGGGTATGAGTGAGTCTATTTTCTGACCTATGTATATGATTCAGGTCCCAACAGTCAGCTACCAGCTCGTGAGCCATCCAGCGGATACCGCGATCGTCTATCTTGAGGTGGGTTTATCTTCGATCCGGGCTTTATCATTTCGGCCTATGGGTACCGTGGTAGGTCGGACCCCTGTGTTTGGTGTAGTTTTTATCCTATGGTTGAGCCTTTCTAATTACTTTTATTCCAGCATTCAGTCTTTATAGCTATGTAGCTTTGATATTACAGTTGAGTTTTTCTATATGCTTGCATTCTCAGTATTTAGCATATATAGTGATATACACTTGAATATATGCCATGCTTGGTTGGTCACTAGCTTAGTTGTATCAGCATTTTCTATTCTTATACTGTATGTTAGACTAGGAGTACAACTCCAGTTGTTCAATTTTAGTATACAGTCTCAGTATACAGTTTCAGTTGTTCAGTTTTAGTATACACTCTCAGTTATACAGTTCAGTTGTTTAGTTTCAGTATACAGTTTCAGTTATACAGTATTAGTTGAGATTACAGTTTTTAGCATCCCGATAGGAATTTTTCGGCTTAATGCCGATTGTTCGGTCTTTAGACCATGAGCTTGATCATCACCATTGTGATCGTCATAGAGCCAGCTGGACTTTTCACGTACACTAGCGAGCTGATCTCCCGCAGTGGTGTACTTTACCGGTAAAGTGGTCACAGTGACCCGTGAGCTCAGAGAGTTATGTCAGCAGATTGGTGTACAGGTGGTATTTAGCCTGAGGTCCCCGTGACCAATAGTGGCAGGTGATTGGGTACTCTACTTCTAGTATTGATGCATGATTTATTTACATTGTTGCTTTAGTATTTTTTTAGCATGACTGGCACATTAGTATTAGCATTCTCTGTTTACAGCATCGATATCAGCATTTCCTATTCTTATACTGAATGTTAGAATATGAGTACAACTCCAGTTGTTCAATTTCAGAATACAGTCTCTGTATACAGTTTCAGTATACAGTTTCAGTTGTTCAGTTTCAGTATACACTCTCAGTTATACAGTTCCGTTGTTCAGTTTTAGTATACAGTTTCAGTTATACTGCATCAGTTGAGAATACAGTTTTCAGCATCCCGATAGGGATTTTTGGCTTAATGCCGTTTGTTCGGTCTTTAGACCATGAGCTTGAGCATTAGCGGGCTGATCCCCCGCAGTGGCGTACTTTACCGATAAAGTGGTCACAGTGATCTGTGAGTCCAGAGGGTTATGTCAGCAGATTGGTGTACAGGTGGTATTTAGCCTGAGGTCCCTGTGACCAATAGTGGCAGGTGATTGAGTACTCTACTTCTTGTATTGATGCATGATTTATTTACATTGTTGCTTCAGTATTTTTTTAGCATGACTGGCACATGAGTATCAGCATTTTCTGTTTATAGCATCGATATGTATTGATTATCATACTAGCTCTCCTTATAGCATGATCAATCCCTGTTTGTCAGATTTGCCAGTTACAGCATGAGTAGTTTTATATATGAGTACCCCTGCTTTCACTTCAACATGCTTAGTTTTCATATCTGCACCTTGCCTTTCAGCTTTCAGTTTATATCCAGTTATTGTTATCTGTTTATTACAGTATCCGGTAGGTACGACTTGCTATTTCTCGGCCCGTCGTGCCCACTGGGATGCATTTATGTTGTATCTCACACCCTTGGGTGACCATTTTTTTCAAGTCAGTCAGGTGCTGAGATGTCGGGACGATCCAGTGAGCTGCCACGATAGAGTTGTCCCTGCTATTGGCCATAGTGGCCCAGTGTTATTATTTACATATTTGATCTTGTTATTCTATCGTATTTTGATGTGGATTTGTGGAGTTTTGTGGATTATGCCATGTATTTAGTTGTAGAACTTTATGTTGTGTTTTAGTTAAGTGATTGTCACTCCTCTGATTGATTATTTATACTTGCCTAGCCAAGCATGTGTGGGGGAGACTGTCCGTGTGGACAGAAGATTTCATATGCATGTGGCGGTCTGTCCACGTCTTGGGTTTCAAAGTTTGAACTCCGATAAAAAAAAATTAAATTTAGACAACGTTTTGAAACTCGGGACGTGACATGGTAGCTCCCACGCGCGTGGTGCGTGCGTATGCCCTAGGCGTGCGATCGCAGCAGGCGGGGTGGCAGGGTAGTTGGCGCCCAGATCCGCGGGAGAAGGGCCGAAAACCTTGTGTGCTCTTTTTTGGCTTGTCGAACTAAAAAACAGACGTCACCACGTCATTCAGCTCAATGAAATCGATTAGGTAGTGATTCTACTTCTTCGAGTTTGAGTCTAGTTAGGTCAGGTTCGGATAATTAATCGATATTTATGTGACGACCCTAGAAATTTAAATTTTCAAATTACAAAAATTTTAAAAAATGAATTTAAATTTAAATTTTAAATTTAAAAATTCTCGAGTATTACACGGAACCTTAGATCTGGCCGGATCTGGTCGTGCGCTGCTTACATCAGCTAGAGATTTGAGGCTTTGGCTGGTATTTGCTGGACCCCAGGAGACTCCACGAAGTTTGGTCCCATTTGGTGTAGCTGTTGAGCGGGAAAAAAAAACCCTAGTTCCTATATTTTTTCTTGGCTCGCGTTGACCGTACGCCGTCGTCGTCGCTTCCCGTCGCTGGCCAACCACCCAGCTAGCTCCATCGTGACAAGAGGAACCTGCCAATACCCTTGCATGGGTCTGAGAGCCGCTGCCTAGCCCTCTCCATTCTTGCCCTTATTGCGGCCCTAGTTGGAAAGTCCGACCATCCGCCGCCTCGGGACGCCGGCACCGGAGTTGGAGGCACGATTGCCACTCTCAACCTCCTGGCACTGTTGCTTGCCTTGGTTGCCAACCAGAGCCCGATTTATGTGTAGTTGTCCCAACCTAAGCTCTTGGTGACCTAGTCTTGGCTGAGGTTGCTCCAACTACTATTCCGGCAACTTTCTAGTCACAGCAAGGTGAGCCTCTGAACCCATTCAACCTCTTGAGCATGATGCTCATTTTAGATCCCAAAATGGTTCAGTGGTTAGATGTAAATTGCAAGTTTAGTTATTTTAATCTAATCTAGGTTGACTCCTAGTTCTTCTCGGATCCCGTGCCACTCTCGGATAGCGAGCACGGGTCTCAATGCATCGAGGCCCATCTATTGGTGCCCTCGGATCAATTCGAAAGTCTTTAGATTTAAATTAACAAGTCAAAATAGCTAGTTATAGGCTGTTTTTATGCAAATTGTGAATAACCTAGGGGTCTAGTTGTAAATATAGCCTTATAGGCTGCCTCGGGCAGCGTGCATGTGATCTTTGAACATTTTATTCGAGATCCGATGGCTCTCGTTAAGCGGAATTTGATTTACAAGTCATAAATCGGTGAAATCACTGGTTTATTATTGTTTCGGCGCAAAACGCGCGATCTAAGTGAATCACGCGCCGCGCGGGGCCGGCGCCCGCGTGATCGCGGCTCACTTATGATTGCTAGGTGTCCTTGGTTGTTCCCGACGCTGTCCTAGTTGGTACGATGACTTTCGTTTTGCTTTGGGGACTTTCGAAGTCAAAATCAATATTTCCGGATGTGGTTATGGTACTTATGGCACTGCTTGAGTCTGTATTTGCACAAAGTTGATTGTTGCTGCCCAGACACCTTAAACGAAGTGTTTCGGGGGCAGCATGTGAAGTTTCGTTAAGTTTGATAGCCTGTAGGCACTTTTTGGACCATCAGTCGTCAATTGGCAAATTTTTGAAAGTTTCGGCAGATTCGGAACTTAAGTAAAGTGTATAGTCATTTTATACACTATGAGTCAGTAGGATGGGTATGTGTGAGTTTATTACTGATATATGGTCTTGATTTATGCCCAAGCAGTCAGGAGCCTACTGGAGAGATGAGCAGTGGATTTCAGGACCACCTATACTGAGGTGGGTACTCCGATCCGGGCATCAGCATAGTATCACCTCACTGGATATCATACTTGGTCAGACCCCTGCGATCTTGGTAGCCCCGATCCTATACATTCAATTATGTTGCCATTCTTTTCAGTACATCTAGCTGCTTATACTTTGACTTATATCATATTTGATTGGTCATTAGTTAGCTCTATTTCTGTTCAGATATTTCAGTATCTTTCTATACTTCTACTACATGTTAGAGTAGGAGATCAGTTATTATTATACAATATGAGATGATTTCACAGTTGATTGGTATCCCGTGTGGGAGTTTTAGGCTTAGTGCCAATTTTTCGGTCTTTAGATCGCGAACTTGAGCATCAGCATTATGATCGCCACAGCACCAGCTGTACTTCATGTATACCGACAGACTAGCCCCTACAGCGGTGTTTTTTTATCAGTAGAGTGGTTTAGTGCGACCCGTGAGCCCTAGATAGCATCGAGTGGTGTAGGGTTATGTCAACTGGATCGGTGCCAAATAGTGGCATAGACTGAGATATTCATGACCAATAGTGACATTGATTGGGTATTTGGTTTCCAGTATTGATGTATAGTTCTTACTATTATGGTTTTATTATATATTGTTGCTATTTATTTTCAGCATGGTCTAGCACATATATTTCAGTATCTTTTATATTTAGCATTGTGATTATTATATATGTCAGTTATCTTCTTTCATATTTACCTATTGATTTATTATCTATTAATTATTGTATACCAGTAGGCACGACTTGCAGTCCCCCGGCTCGTATTTATTGGGATATATTCAGTTGTATCTCACACCTTTTAGTGATCTATTTTTCAGTTCCGTCAGGTGGTAGAAAGTCGGGACGGTGATGTGAGACATATCAATAGAGTTGTCCCTTGTTATTAACTAAATAGTTAGCCTGCATCATATTTCTTGCTTTATTTATGTTATTGGATCTCAGTTGTATTTATTATTTGAGTATGATTTAGATATTTTAGTATGTGTTATAATGTATTATTTTAGTTGTGGATGCTGAATATTATCTCGATACTTAGTTGTTGATTTTGTGAATTGTTTAATGTCATATTGATTGTTAAAAACTCTATTGTGCATTCGGTATTTATCTAGCCGTATGTTTATAAAAGAGATTCTATTCGAGTGGACAGAAAATTTTTTGTGCATATGACGATTTGTCCATGTTAATTCGTTTTCACTCTAATTTGTATATAAAAAAAAATTAGTCTCCTTTTGAAATTTCAGGAGGTGACAGTAGAAGTTTTTATTTTCTACTCGAAGGAAAGCATAATACGAAAAGTCTGGCTTCACGAAAAATATGTAAAACTATTTTACTAGACAACGTTGTACATGCCACAAAATAGGAAAAAAACAATTTTTTGGGGTAAAAATAATTTTTTGCGAGGAAGCAAACACATCCTAAAAAATTTAGTATTTAGCAGATATCAAGTAAAATTAAATACCTAAAAGGGCATGCCATGATCGATCTTCAAATCATTTTTTTTTCAAAATTAATAAATAAAATATATTATTCTATATCAAGAATAATATATCAAGACAGTCTAGAAGCCAAAATGAAACTCGTAACTAACAATTACACAAGAACATAATTTTTGTGCATAAGTTAATGCATAGATTACTTATCACGAGTCACGACATACAAATATATCCTTACTACCAAGTATTGATAATACGAGTCACGACATGCAAATGTATCCTTACTGCCAAGTATTGATAAAATACATACGTACTATTATAGTGCTTCGGGAAAAAAATGAAGATACACTTATATGCATGGTTACTAATGTCCATTAATTTTGCTTGATCTCCAAATCTTTTTCTTTTGCGGAAAAAAAATTTTGTTCTCCGCGTGGAAAATGCCTAGCTTAATCAATAACAAATGAGTTGATAGGATCAGGATCGAGTATATATGGCCTTCCAATATGCTAGCATGGATACTGTTAAAGTCAGAGAGCCTGCGAGGGTAATTTTGTAGGGTATCCAAACTGATTATGTACGTGACACAAGCTTTCTAGAATGGTTTTGAGACTCTCCAATTAATAAATCAATAAAAAATCCAACACGTTATCATACTCAATAGACATTGTGTCTACTTATATATCTAAGTTTAAACAATTAACTAATTAGTTAAGCTTTTCTCTCTCTCTCTCTCTCTCTCTCTCTCTCTCTCTCTCTCTCTCTCTCTCTCTCTCTCTCCGACCAGGTATAACCCGATCGATCACTTGTAGCTGCGGTTAAACAAATTAAAGCAAGAGACCATGCTCGCGTTGAAGTGATCAAACCATATATGCACAACCCCGTTACGAAACAATACTATTTATATCCATCATTTCGAGTCCATCGATCACAGGCACATTTTTTTCATTATTAAACTATCCACTTAATCATAGGACTATTATAGTAATTACAATATATTAATTATATATTAATCCCCCCAAAAGATCTTCTACAAAATGCTCCCTTATGTGGGCTTGGTAGGATTTGAGGAAGGCTCAAGCAGGGATGTAAGTTGACTTAATCCTTTAATTACCATAAATATATTCTTGTCCTTCTTCTTCTCCTCCTCCTTCTTCTTCTTCTTCTACTTCTTCTTCTCTCTCTCTCTAAAACCATTTTATCCTCTTCTCCACAAGGGACAAAATAAATTTAGAGATTCAAATTCCTAAACCATGATGAACAACCAAGAAGGCTACCAAATGTACCAAGGGATAGAAGACATGCTGTCCTTGTCAACGAGAGCCACTGCCGCCACAGCCTCGTGCACGGTGGATGCCCCGCCATCGCACTCCCTCTTCTACAATGTCTCCACACTTCGTGATAAGATCCAACAATTGGAACCCTACATCGGGATCATCATCTCCCCTAGCGGGATGCAACAAGATTCGGTGGGGGTCGCGGTGTCAGGTGCGGGGTGTCTCGCCCAGGAAATCATTGTCGCAGCCTCATCAATCTTGTACACACTTCAGCAGATCGGACTTGAGGCGGTCCCCCCTCCAACCGATGAGCTATTGGCCAGACATGCAAAAACCTCTTACGAGGATTCGAGCGAAGTGCTCGACCATGTAGTTCGAAGCAATAACCTCAACGGTGATCGGAGCATAGTCTTTGGCAATGCCAATGTTCACTACAGCGGCAACCCTCGCAACAAAACAAGTGATCGCATGACGAGCGGTAGCAACGGCGATCATGCAGTCAACAGCAACAAAAATCACTGCAAGCTGGAGTATTCTCGCACTGCCGAGAAGAAAAAGGAGCCCAAACTCGGCTCGTCGTCGAAGGAGTATGATGTAATCGAGCTAAACGCAGAGGATCTGCTAGCAAAGTACACACACTATTGCCAAGTGTGCGGGAAGGGGTTCAAGAGGGACGCGAACCTGAGGATGCACATGAGAGCCCACGGCGACGAGTACAAGACCACCGCAGCACTCACCAACCCAGCCAGGACGATGATTGTCACTCTATCGGGTGACAAAGAAGGGGGGTCGGGGGTGCGCAAGTACTCGTGCCCGCACGAAGGTTGCAGGTGGAACAAGAAGCACCCGCGGTTCATGCCGCTCAAGTCGCTGGTGTGCATCAAGAACCACTACAAGCGGAGCCACTGCCCGAAGATGTACCTGTGCAAGCGGTGCGGGCAGAAGCAGTTCTCGGTGCTGTCGGATCTCCGCACGCACGAGAAGCACTGTGGGGACCTCCGGTGGCGGTGCTCCTGCGGCACCAACTTCTCCCGAAAGGACAAACTCATGGGGCATGTCGCGCTCTTCGTGGGACACACTCCGATTATTGTCTGTGCCGGCTCAGGAAGCTTCACCAAGAATTAGTCTGCCAGTATTAATATTTAGGAGAGAGAATTGATCGATACGCTTGATCTTAAATAGGTATCGTACGCTTATAGTTATATAAGCACGTAGATCATTATCTTTTTTTTTTTTTTTTTTTTTTTTTTTTGTTTTTGGTGAGAGTGAGAAGGTGCTGCCGCTTTGTTTATTTTGAAGTAAACTTAGCTAGAAATATGAAATAATTAGATTTCGAATTCGAGACCTCGGATATCAACTATTAAGTAGTTTACCACTTGCGTTAGGAACAATTAATCACGTAGATTATTTTCATATTTACAATTTAGTGTTAGCATCGCATGTTAGTAATATAACACTACAAAAAAAAGTTAATATAACGACGTTTTTTAGACGACGCTTGAGATAAATGTCTCTAAATATTTCTACAATATTGAAAATACCGACGCTTCAAAAAACGTCATTATGTGAATCATTTATTATATTAAACTAATTAATTAAATAATAAATTTTATTATTTTTTTTAATTTTTCGACGTTCTAAAGCGTCTGAATTTTAAAAAATACCGACGCTTTAAAGCGTCAGCACATATTTTACCGTCGCTTGACATAAGCGTCGGTATATACGTGACGACTCTTCATTTGCCAACGTTTTAATCGACGCTTTCAAATACGACAGTAGGCTATATTGAGTTATTTTTAAATATCATTAAGTATACAAACAAATATTTTTAAATATTAACTTTCTTGTAGTGGAATAGAATATATGCGGTTTCACTTGTTGCTTTGACTTATGTGTTTAATTTATACACGGCACTCTTATCAGTTGCATGTTTTGTAAAACAGTAGAGCTAGTACTCCAAACGCCAGCTACGGGTCGCTATTTCCATCCTTTTAAAAGCAAGTTATTTTTGGACACACCATGCGTGTAATCATGTAGAAAAGGCTCTTCTTCAATCTTCATAAAACAAGAAGAAAAAAAGAATGCACTTATTCAATAGTTGCGGCTTCTTCAATAGTTAGAAGTTGAAGCAATAACCTCAACGGAGATCGGAGCATTGTCTTTGGCAATGCCGATGTAGGAAAGACTCTTCTTCCATCTTTTCTTTTCTTCAATGATGGTTTTATTGTTGTTGTTGTTGCTGCAATTGTTCTCTCTAACATTAAATTCCAATATATAGTTTTCTTATTCCTACTTATGTATTTCTTTGTAATTAAATACTATAGAATGGAACCATTCATTCTTAGGGTCTGTTTGGATACACAATAAAAAATTATTATGGAGTTTATAAACTGTAGTTTTCGTCTAAATGAAATGAAAAATTCTTTAACTCTAAAAAAATCTCATGGTTTAAAATTTTTAAGTGTTTGGATGTATATTGTAAAATTATACAAAATTTATTTCAATTTAAAATTTTTAAAAATAAAAAAAATAATTTTATATTTTAATATTTTAAATTATAAATTTTATAATTTGAAATTAAAAGTTAAAAATTTTAAATTTTAAATTTTAAATTTGAATTAAAAATTAAAATTAAAATTTCAAACTAAAAATTTGTAACGCCCACTAGTAATAATAACTCGTTGGGCCCAAAATACAGCCTTAAATGCTTAAGCCCAGTTATTATTACTAGTGCCCATGTCTCATATAAACCGAATAACAATTCCATCCACATCCGATGTGGGATTATTGGAGGCGTCACAGACTCCCCCTACCTAGTGCCCATGTCTCATATAAACTGTAACACTCGGAGTAGAAGGTGGCGGAGTACAGAGGATGGGGAAGAGGAGAGTGGTTGCGCAGTAGAGAAGAGAGGCAGAAGGTGTAGATGAGTTAGCTCACCAGAGTAGAGGCAGGGGTGGAGTTAGGGTTCGTACTGTTACGGCATTTTGGTGTTGGCATATTTCGTGAGTCAGTCAGTGTGTTGAGTCGGAGTCTTAAAGGGATCAAATTGTCAAATCAGCTTTCGAAGACTCATTGAAGATTCAACATGAGCTCAAGATAACACTCAGGTATGGTTAATTAAACCTTGGTGATTATAGTTCATTTATAATCATTGGAATCAGGAAGTTATTGAAACTTGGTTTAGACTTGGGTTTAGAAACTTGGTTTTAACTAACAACTTAATTTAAGTTTGGATTCCGGTACTTGGTTTGTTTTGGATAAAGCTTATCTTGGAAAAATTGGTTTTTACTTTGCGTACCGGAACCACACTTGAAGTTCCTCTAACCCGACACAGAATTTTCTGAAATTTGCATTGCGTACCGGAACACAGACTTGCGTACCGGAACACAATAGAAAAATCTGTGTTTTGCACCATTGCGTACCGGAACACGATATTTGGTACCGGTACACAATGCCCTATCGGGATAAAATTACTAAACCGACTTTTATCTTTTTCCAAGGATAATAAATAGACACTTAGGGTTTCTCGACTGGGGTGACCAATACCGATTAATTCAGAAACACTCGTGAGCAACCCTAGAGGCTGGTTTTTACCGTTCTTCGCTTTCGCCTCTTTTAGGTCAATTCGACGGTTCTTCCAAGATCTATCTTTTGTCGAATTGATCTAATCTTTGCTTAGAGATTTCTCCCATGGATCTTCATTGATAATCTAAGCAAAGGATCACCATCAAAGCATATATTCTTTATCGGCTATTTGCGTCGTGGATTCGACGTGGCACCGTGGATTCGGTGTGTTGAAGGCGTTTCGTGGATTCGAAACGTGTGCTCGTGGATTCGAGTGGCGTTCGTGGATTCGAACGTGTGCAGTGGACGTGCAATCGGTGGAGCGCAAGGTCCGAAGAACTTGAAGGAGGGGTCGAGTCCGTGGAGTCGGTAATCACCTTGTTATTCTTCAATTCTTAGTGGATTGTTATTGCGTGTTGGTCCCGTGGTTTTTCTCCTGGATTGGAGTTTCCACGTAAATCTCGGTGTGTTGATTTTTATTTTCCGCATTATTTTTTATTTTTGCACTGAGATTGGTTTTTATAATATTACACCTATTCACCCCCCTCTAGGTGTTTGATAGTACCTATTTAGATCCTTGTGGATCCTAAATAACTCTACAATTGGTATCAGAGCGGGTTTTAGGTTTATCTATCATGTTGGGTGAAAGTGGTAATATTTTTAGACCTCCTCTTTTTGATGGGACCAATTATGCTTATTGGAAAGTGCGGATGAGAGCTTTTCTCATCTCAATTGATGAGCGAGTTTGGCAAACCGTGGAAGACGGTTGGGTGCATCCTGTTGAGGAAGTAGGAAATTCTACTACCCCAAAACCTCGCTCCAGATGGTCCAAAGAGGAATTTGAAAGATCTTCTTACAATGGGAAAGGTATGAACGCTCTATTTAATTCTCTTTCCTCGACTGAATTTACACGAATTTCCGCGTGTGAAACCGCGAAGGAAATTTGGGATATTCTCAAAATTACACATGAGGGTACTAATCTTGTAAAAATTCAAAAGCTCCAGATGCTTACAAGTCAATTTGACTCTATTCATATGGAAGAGCATGAATTGTTTACAGATTATTACACTAGACTTCAAGATGTAATTAATACATGTGCTAATTTAGGAGAAAAGATCCCGGAGTCGAAAATTGTAAGAAAGATACTTCGGACTCTTCCGGAACGGTTTAGGGCAAAGGTTACCGCCATTGAAACCGTTAGTCATCCGGATGAGATGAGTGTAGAGGAATTAGTAGGTGCTTTGCAAACTTATGAAATGACTTTTCCTACTAATCAAGTTTCTTCCAAGTCTTCTTCTAAGCTTACAGGTATTGCATTCAAATCAACAAAGGAAGAAGATAGCGAATCAAGTTCCGACGATGAAATCTCTTTTGCCGATTTTGAAGAACAATTGGCGCGGATCACAAAGAAATTTCGTCGGAAGTTTTGGAAGAATCGAACCGATGGATCTTCATCCTCGAAACCACCTAAAGGATCATCGGGTTCTAAATCCTCTAACCTCAAAAGCTCTGCAAAACTTTCTAAGGAAAAAGATGAATTCGAAGGGGAAATCCGATATTATAGATGCAAAGGCTACGGCCATATTTCAACGGATTGTCCTTCTAAGAAATCATACAAAAAGAAGGCTTTGCAAGCAAAAACTTGGGACGATTCTAGTTACGATGAATTGACCTCAAGTGAAGAGGAAAAAGAAAAATTTGTTGCTTTTCATGCCTCTCAAACTCCCTCTTCTAATTTGTGTTTATCATCTTTAGTCACTGACTCTATTCCTTTGATTTTGCATGAAACATCAACATCCGGAGGAGAGTCATCAAGTGAGGGGGAGTCGGACGAAGAAGAACTCGTTGAGGCATACCAACAACTTCTTGCGGAATCAAAGAAGATGGCCAAGCATATCAAGAAGTTGAGGAAGCAACGACTTGAGATTCAAGACGAGAATCATGCTTTAAAGATCAAACTTCATGATCTCGAGGAGGAACGAGAGTTTTTATTGGATAATAATAAAATCCTCCAAGAAAAGATAAATCAATCGGAAATGGTCGTTAATTCCCACATTAACAAGATTGATTTTCTTGAAAAGCAGTTTGAGGAGATTCATGTCACCAACCAAGTTTTGACCAAGCAAGTTCATGAACTCAAATCCGACATACAAAGGCTTTCAACCGGTTCCAAGAAACTAGATTGTATGTCCGGATTAGGTCAAACAAGCAAGGTTGGTTTGGGATTTAAAAAGAACCAAACTGTACATGCTTCAAGTTCCACAATGAAATTGAAAGAAAGAACTTGTCACCTATGTGGACTTGAAGGACACTTGGTGAAGAATTGCCCGAAAAAGAGAAAGAAAAATCCTTCGGCGACTTCATCTACGGAGCGGACTCAACGGAATCAAAAGACACATCAAGTCAAAGGAGTTCACTCAACCCACCAAAGGTCCGAGCCACAACATCAATCATTCAAGTGGATCATTGCAAGGCAAAGACCTAAGGTGGACCAACAGTCAAAGCTACCAACCCCCGGGCACAATGAATCAAGACAACCCAAGATCCGACGATTTTGGATTCGGAAAGGTGATATCTTTCCTTGTCTTAAGTTCTAAATAGCTTATGACTGTGTGTAATGCTTTGATTGGTTTTCCCTTCATATTTTTCTTAATCTCTGCATTACATGTTTTTCAATGCTCTTTGTTTTTATACTTTGTTCTTGAACAAAAGGGTTTTTAACGAACAAGTGCATTGAATAAAAAGGGCTTCACGTTCATTCACTCCAAATTAAGTTTTCTTGGATTATCAACTTGACTCCATATTCATAATCTTGAAGACACTTCATTTAGAGGAGTTGTTTAATTGAGCATTGGTTAAATTGACTTTAATTGCATCCTTTCACACATTTAGAAATCTATTATGCTTTTGATATCATAATATTTCG
This sequence comes from Tillandsia fasciculata, assembly GCA_029168755.2. Lineage (NCBI taxonomy): Eukaryota > Viridiplantae > Streptophyta > Magnoliopsida > Poales > Bromeliaceae > Tillandsia > Tillandsia fasciculata. The sequence goes on along the minus strand of CM054931.1, from coordinate 25,089,513 downwards.
ATGTTGCAATGATCATTTATGTTAATTAAGGCATCTTTTAAGTGATCAAAGTCAATTTCTCTCTCAATGATCTCTTGGTATAGTCATTATCTTATTTGATTGCTTAGTCGAGTATGAATGCGAGATCAATTTTTGGTTGAATACCTTATATATTAAATAATTGATAGCCAATTGAGGGGGAGTCAAAGAAAAGTAAAATGCTCAAAAGATGTGGAAAGAGTTACATCCCAATGAGGAGTGTGAAAACTACCACCACATGGAGAAAAAGAAGAAGAAAAAGATACCCCATGTATGCAAAGCAAATTTTTGTGTTTAAAAATGTTGATGAAATGCATAATGAAATACTTGACTCAGTCATATTTCATGGTTGGTATAAGGTGGGATTTTTGATAAAAGATGCTCGAAGAGCCACTCCTTCAACAGATTGTCTAGATATATTATCTAACTTATCGGGGATTTCAAACATCTATTGATCTTTGTATTTCATTTTCTTTACCAAAATTGATGATTTGATAAAGGCATTACTCATAAGATCAGGTTAGATGTAATTGAAAGTGGTCAACTTTAAGAGTTTTAATTTTCATAAATTTTCGTTTCATTTTTGAGTATTTTTGATAGATTTGGTATAATCTATTTCTTGTTGCATGAAACGATGACTTTTGTTTAAAGTTGATACGCTAAAGTGCTTACATACTCTTTCTGGTTTTTATTTTTCTAAATTATTTTAATGAAAGAAATTTGGATTGAATGACATCTATGTGAATTCATTATTTTTCAAAGCGCTTAAATGGATTTCTTGATGGTATACAAATCGGTATTTGAAAAGATGACAAATTTTGGATTTGTTTCAAGAAACTTTAGCTTTTTGGCTCTATTGTTCCGGTACCTGCTTCTTAGTACCTAGAAATCCAATCCGGATTAGAAAATCCAATCCGGATCCCGAATGTGAATTTTTTTGGTTTTTTCACTTGCGTACCGGTACTACATTTTTAGTACCGGAACTACATTGCGGATCCGGATCACCCCCTGTTTTTCAATCCGGAACCCGAACGAAGGATTTTCGGTTTTTACACTACGTACCGGTACGCGACTTCTTGTACCGGTACGCGATCTGGAATCCTTTATATTCCGAAACTACATTGGTTTTATTTCATCTCTCCCACTTCAAAACCCTCCCTCTCTCTCTCTAAAACATCTCTAAGGGGTTTTTCTTCAAGATCAAGAGATTTGTTGCTTTGATTTGTAAGTTTCTTCATTAATCTTGCTTTCTTTTGCTTCAAAACCCTAGTTTTTAGGTTTTGATGTTTATTTTGGGATTTTTGAGTTGATCCTTACTCCAAATGAAATCTCTTGCTTAAATCACTCTTAATTCATGCTTAGAACATATTTGGTTGCTTTCTATCTAATTAGATTCATGTTTCCATGCTTATTTGATTGAATCTAACATTTTCATATGTTCTTAGTATAAGAGAATTTGAGAATTAGGGCTTTTAATGCAAATGATTTTTAAATGATGAATCATCAATTGTGACATGTTTAGAATGTTTCTTAGACATGTTTAAGCCTTCCTATAAGATCAAATCATAGTGCATTGTGTTCTTTGTAGGAAATGGCGTTTTCATGGCTTCTTGCACTAGTAATCTTGATGGCCACTGGAAGTGGACGTGGTCACGGTTCTGGAAAGAAAAAGGCTACCAAACGATCACGCAACGAGGATTCAACTAGCTCAGAATCTGAACATTCCTCAGAATATGAAGAGGAATCAGTTCAAGGAAAGGGGAAAGCACCTTTGGCTTCAAGGAAAAAGAAGGGTGCGGATTCTCCTCCGCGTAGAAGTACCGGTGGACCGGTAATACGCGAGCGCTCTCAACGGAGATCAAATGTTGATGAAAGTGAACCGCATGTGAGTGCAAAACGCCGTGCTAGATTTGCAAACCGCACATGCATTGGAGAGCGACACGTGAACTTTAACGAGCTATGTCGTGAGGTGCCAGACTTTGCAAGGATTTTGGAACGAAGTCATATTCGCCCACTTGGCAGAGTTCAACCTAAGATGGGTTTTTGTGTGGAGATCATCAGGGAATTCTACATGCGAGGTAACATACTTCAAAAAGACCATGACACCGGATCCTTCGTTTTTGAAACTACAGTTAGAGGCGTCAAGTTTGACATTACTCCAGCAGTAATTGGTGCAAACCTTGGATTAGCTGTTGACATTACTGGTCTTTATTACACTGATGGTAATTTCCAACATGATACCCATTGGGATATGGTTGTGGACTCTATTTGCAAGACAGGGACGCACACGAACAGATCATATGTTGAATCAAAGGACCTAAAACCAGAGTATCATATTTTGTCCTTAATCGTATGCTACAACCTATTGCCCACACTGGGGACCAAAAGGATTCGATGGGATCGATTGTTACTTCTCTTTTTCCTTGGTCACCCGGAAAGTGCAATTGGAATTAACACCAACATTCCATTTCTCATTTGGCAGCAGATGGTACATGTCATTGAAGGATCTAGACAACGTGACCTTCTACCGTATCCGATCTTGATTACTCGTATTCTGGAAGATCATGGAGTGGACATTTCTTGTGCCAAATATGATTATGGCTTGGGGGCAATTGATGGAATCACTTTAGCCAAGTCAATTAGCACTTTGAAGACATTTGGGCATACAAAAGCCTATGCAAGTGAAGCGACAGTGAGTGCACCGCCTCGTCAAGAATCTCCTGAACTAGATGAGGTCGTAACTCTTCAAACCTTGCATCGGGACGTTCGTTCACTAAAGCAAAAGATAGAGCAAAGGATGGAGCAAGGCTTCAAGAAACTTGAGGATAGCTTAAAGAAAATCTTCGATATCCTTGGGTGCAAACATGATGATGTGGTCACTGGAGCAACTGCACCGAGTACATCGCGTGGACCAACATCACATGATGATGATGATTCAAATGAGGATGAGTGATTGCTTTTCCTTCTTGTTTTTGGTTTTCATTTTTCCTTTCACTTTGTGATGAACAAGTACTCTAATCGTCTTGTAACTAAGACCTTATCCTCCTAGTATTTTTACCTTTTGTTTCTATTAACTGTTTGACAATTTGTGACAAAAAGGGGGAGAACGAAAATGATGGACATATCATAGAAAGGGGGAGACAGAAAATAATGATTGCATCACAAAGGGGGAGAACTTGGAGAACATGGATGCTCAAGATAGGGGGAGATAAAGAAAAGATTGAAAGAGCCGGGAAAAACAAAAGAACCAAAAGGAAGACGGATCAAATGTAGGATTTTAATTTCTAACGACTAACATTTGATTTTGTTTGGAGTTTTGTTTTGCAGGAATTACATCACTTTAAGACTCCAAGTCCTAAGTCATAGAGTATGTTCTAGGATTATTTGGTTCAATTGTAATTTTGTATTTATTGGATCTTTCACGCAAAGAAAATCAATGTTTTGGTGATGACATTGAATTTTGACTTTTTGGTTTAAGATGAGTGACTTGAGCGTTTTATGTATTTTTGGGTTTTGTCACGAAATTGCCAAAGGGGGAGATTGTTATGGCATTTTGGTGTTGGCATATTTCGTGAGTCAGTCAGTGTGTTGAGTCGGAGTCTTAAAGGGATCAAATTGTCAAATCAGCTTTCGAAGACTCATTGAAGATTCAACATGAGCTCAAGATAATACTCAGGTATGGTTAATTAAACCTTGGTGATTATAGTTCATTTATAATCATTGGAATCAGGAAGTTATTGAAACTTGGTTTAGACTTGGGTTTAGGAACTTGGTTTTAACTAACAACTTAATTTAAGTTTGGATTCCGGTACTTGGTTTGTTTTGGATAAAGCTTATCTTGGAAAAATCGGTTTTTACTTTGCGTACCGGAACCACACTTGAAGTTCCTCTAACCCGACACAGAATTTTCTGAAATTTGCATTGCGTACCGGAACACAGACTCGCGTACCGGAACACAATAGAAAAATCTGTGTTTTGCACCATTGCGTACCGGAACACGATATTTGGTACCGGTACACAATGCCCTATCGGGATAAAATTACTAAACCGACTTTTATCTTTTTCCAAGGGTTATAAATAGACACTTAGGGTTTCTCGACTGGGGTGACCAATACCGATTAATTCAGAAACACTCGTGAGCAACCCTAGAGGCTGGTTTTTACCGTTCTTCGCTTTCGCCTCTTTTAGGTCAATTCGACGGTTCTTCCAAGATCTATCTTTTGTCGAATTGATCTAATCTTTGCTTAGAGATTTCTCCCATGGATCTTCATTGATAATCTAAGCAAAGGATCACCATCAAAGCCTATATTCTTTATCGGCTATTTGCGTCGTGGATTCGACGTGGCACCGTGGATTCGGTGTGTTGAAGGCGTTTCGTGGATTCGAAACGTGTGCTCGTGGATTCGAGTGGCGTTCGTGGATTCGAACGTGTGCAGTGGACGTGCAATCGGTGGAGCGCAAGGTCCGAAGAACTTGAAGGAGGGGTCGAGTCCGTGGAGTCGGTAATCACCTTGTTATTCTTCAATTCTTAGTGGATTGTTATTGCGTGTTGGTCCCGTGGTTTTTCTCCTGAATTGGAGTTTCCACGTAAATCTCGGTGTGTTGATTTTTATTTTCCGCATTATTTTTTATTTTTGCACTGAGATTGGTTTTTATAATATTACACCTATTCACCCCCCTCTAGGTGTTTGATAGTACCTATTTAGATCCTTGTGGATCCTAAATAACTCTACACGTACCGTGGTAGGTGAGATGTGAAGGGTGCCAGGAGGTTTCGGAGGCTTCGGCGGATCAGGGTAGATACAGCAGAGGAACCCGGCTTCGGTGGACTAAAGGGTCGGATGCCATTATCGGGTGTTGCCCGTCAATGCGAAGGTAGCGAGCGGAGGAGCGGCCCAGCCCAGAGTCACCATAGCCGTGAACCAAGCCCATACATGGGTCCAAATACATAGATGGAACTTTATGCATAAATCCCCAGCATAGGAAGTATTACATTTGAGTCCAACATTTGAATAGTATATATAGCTACTTGTATGAATGAACAGATATGAAAAATATAATCAAATTCAGTTCCTCTTTCCCACCAATTCTCTCCCGTCCTCAGTTCCCTCTTTCTCTCTCTAGAACTCCTCTCTTCTTCCCCAATTTCTCACCAAATCTCCGTTCTGAATCCCAATCGTTCCAGATCAAGCATCAATTTGATCAACTGGATCAAATTGAGTATTCCATCATCCTCACCAACGCAGATCTCAGAGTATTCTCATCATAGATCCGCGTTGGATCGTCTGGGAATCGATCATCACCCTCGCTGCCGTGCCAAGATCTCAGCCTGGAGCCTCACCGATCGGCTGCAGCTCGTCAGATTTGTTACAAATTGGTATCAGAGCTGTTCCGATCCCAGGGATCGTGAAGAGCTGAGTACCAGATCCGAGCCAACAAGCAACCCACATACAACAATCGAAGCGGCAAACCACAGAGTGGAGTAATACAGCAATCGAAGAATCACAAGCAACATAGTCAAGCAATATACCCACTGTCGATCACCAACAATCAGAACTCTTTTGATTGTAAGGTATTAAAACCCTTTTCCAGAATTTGCTTGACTACTCTTCATCATATTGTTGCTGTAATTGAATCTGGAAGAAGAAGAAGAAGTAAATCAGTTAGGCAATAACAAGATAGGGAAATCTAAACATAATAGATTCCAATATAATCCCAAGGATCCTTACATCATAGAGATGGCTGAGGGAACCCGATTGAAGGAAATGAATGAGCAAATTAAAACACTTGAGGAGAAGTTACAGTCTCTTTCTACTGAGTGCCATACCATAATTGAGAATAGGTTGCAACAGTTCGGAGTGGAATATAATCAAAAATTGGGCAACTTGGGGCATCAATTGGATGAAATCCAACTGTTAGGGCAACAAAGGCACGAAGCCCAGCAGTTAGAAGCAGCTAAAAGACATGATCAATTGGTGAAGATGTTGGGAGCACAAGCCAATCCCCACAAGGTGGATCCAATGCCTTCTGTGCAAATTAAAGAAGGTAGGGGAATGGGCTCAGAAGTTCCAGGAAGTAGCACTAGATTCACTTACAGAGAAGATAAAGGTAAGGGAGTACTGCCCACTCCCTATACAGGAGCAGAGCAACTGTTTTCCCAACCAACTTCCAGGCAGCACCACTATATTCCTTATCCAAAACTTGATTATCCAGTTTTTGGAGGAGATGAGCCAAGAGAATGGTTAAGTAAGAGCGAACAATTTTACAAATTGTATCAAATTCCTGAGAACCAGTGGGTTGAAATTGCTACCATGCACTTTGTGGGTAAAGCCCATAGATGGAAGGAAGGATACATGATTGACAAGCCAGATTTGGAGTGGATGGAATTGGCAGAAGCTATATGCAGAAGGTTCGAGGGGGCATCTATGAGGAAGCTAGTTAGAGAATTTAACAAACTGGAGTAGACCACAAGTGTAGAGGCATACCAAGAAAAATTTGAGGACTTGAGAGCGAGAATGTTGTATTTAAATCCAACTTTGAGTGAAGAAAATTTCATTCAGAGTTACATTAGTGGTCTGAAGGAAGAGTTGGTGCCATTTATTGATCTCACTAATCCAACTTCCTTAGAAGAACTGTATGATCAAGCCAAACTACATGAGCAAGCCCTGTCAATGATGTGGAAAAAGCACAAGGCAGTGTACAGGACAAGCAATGGACCAGTTTCAGGTTATCCAACTCCCAAAAATTTCATTCAGAAGAATAATATAAAAGGGGCTGATGACACTAAACCCACTTCATATAAGAACACAACATGGCAACCTGGGGTCAATAGACAATTGATAGAGCAAAGGAGAGCTGCGGGTTTATGCTTCAAATGTGGGGATAAATATTATTCTGGGCATCAATGTCAGGGCGAGGGATTAAATCAAATGGAAGGGGAATCAGAAATTGAAGAAGTATTTGATGAAAATCTGCTGCAGGAAGAAGAGGTAGAGGAGCACCTAGAAACAGATGAAAGAGCAATATCAGTCCATGCACTTAGTGGTGAAGTACCCCAAGAAACAATCAAGGTTCAGGGGGAGTGTGGTGGCAGACCCTTAGTATTACTGATTGATACAGGGAGCACACATAGTTTCATAGATTACCAAGTGGCTAAAGACATGAAGGCTAATATGACTGCAGCTACTCCCCTCATAGTTACAGTGGCTAATGGACATAAGGTAATGAGTAAGCTGAAGTGTTCGGGGTTCCAGTGGTTAATGCATGGAGAACCATACCAGGCTGATCTCAGAATTATCAGACTTGATGGCTCAAGCATAATTTTGGGCATTGATTGGCTCAAAAGATATGGCAGGGTAACCTTTGACTACACAAACCAATCAATCACCTTTAATAAGGATGGGAAATCAATAACTATTGAGGGTATCACTGAAGGTGCTAGGCTCAAAACCATTGGAGCTAAATAGTGGGTGAAGGCTGGGTTGCAAGGCCACTGCTGTGCCATAGCCCAACTCCAGGGCAATACTAAGGGTGGCGAGGAGACAGTACCAGAAGTGATACAGAAAGTGCTTGACCAGTATGCTAGTATTTTTCAAGAACCTAAAGGATTACCCCCAAGAAGAGCACAGGACCACAGAATTCCATTGCAGCCAGGGACACAACCCATTAATACCAGACCCTACAGGCACACTCATGAGCAGAAAGAGGAGGTGGAGAGACAAGTGGCAGAGTTACTGAAATCACACTTCATCAGAAACAGCACTAGTCCCTATGCTTCTCCAGTACTATTAGTGAAGAAAAAAGATCAAAGTTGGCGAATGTGTATGGATTACCGAAAACTGAATCAAGCCACTATTAAGGATAAATATCCTATACCTATTATTGACAATCTGTTGGATGAATTGGGAGGGTCCAAATGGTATTCTAAGATTGACTTGAGATCAGGATATCACCAAATCCGTATGCATGACAGTGACATTGAGAAAACAGCATTCAGAACACATGCCGGTCACTATGAATTTTTGGTTATGCCATTTGGCTTAACAAATGCACCAGCCACATTCCAAGCAGTCATGAATGCAATCTTTCAGCCATATCTAAGAAGGTTTGTGCTCGTATTCTTCGATGATATACTAATCTACAGTAAAGATTTGGAGGAGCTAGCATGCCAAACATCTGGAAGTGGTACTAGAATTGTTGGGTAAGAACCAATTGCTAGCTAAGAGAAGCAAGTGTTTCTTTGGGCAGACTTTTGTTGAATATCTTGGCCACATAATTTCTTCTGAAGGGGTGGCAACTGACCCCAGTAAAATTAGGGCAATGGTTGATTGGCCACAACCCACTTCTATTAAGGAATTGAGAGGATTCCTTGGCCTCACTGGCAATTATCGAAAATTCATAAAGGGGTATGGAGGGATCAGCAAACCTTTAACTGAATTGCTAAAGAAAGACAACTACAAATGGACAAAAGAGGCTCAATTGGCATTCGAAGCCTTAAAGAAAGCGATGACAACTGCCCCTGTTCTAGCTATGCCTGATTTTAATAAGACCTTTGTGGTAGAAGTGGATGCATGTGATACAGGGCTAGGGGCAGTGTTGTCCCAAGAAGGAAGACCCCTAGCATTTATCAGTAAGGCCATAAGCTTGAGGAATAGAGGGCTTTCTACCTACGAAAAGGAATTTCTAGCTATCTTGTTGGCAGTTAGTAAGTGGAAACACTACCTAAGCCCTCAAGCCTTTGTGATTCAAACTGACCATGAGAGCTTAAAATATTTACTAGAGCAAAGAATCACTACAGCAACTCAGCAGAGAGGGATGTTTAAACTCATGGGCTTAGATTACATAATTAAATATAAGAAAGGGAAGGAAAATTTGGCTGCAGATGCTTTATCTAGGATAGCCACAGAAGTAGGCAATACTTTGGCAATAACAGCATCTGTTCCTTCTTGGATTACTTAAGTGGTGGAAAGCTACAAGGATGATTTAAAGGCTCAGCAATTGTTGGTTGAGACCCTTGTTCAGCCCAGTTCTCAAGGGAATTTCACTCAGTTACAAGGGTTATTGAGGTACAAAGGGAGGCTCTATATTGGTAGTACTGGTCAACTGAGAACTACACTGGTGGAGCAATTACATGCCTCAGCTCTAGGGGGTCACTCTGGTGTGGAAAATACCTATAGAAGGATTAAGCAACATTTCTATTGGCCTGGGTTGAAGTTAGATGTGGAAAACTGGGTTAAATCCTGTGAAATTCGCATTAAAAACAAGATTGATGGTACTCCCTATGCAGGTTTGCTACAACCACTGCCCATTCCAGCTCAAGCTTGGCAAGTAGTGAGCATGGATTTTATTGAAGGGTTACCGAAATCTGATACCCGAGATTCTATATTGGTGGTAGTAGATAAGCTAACTAAATATGCTCACTTCATCCCATTAACTCATCCTTATACTGCATTAGTGGTTGCTAAGGCCTTTTTAAATGTCATCTACAAATTGCATGGGATGCCCAAGGAGATCATTTCGGACAGGGATAAAGTGTTCATCAGTGATTTCTGGCAAGATCTCTTCAAATTAGCAGGAGTAAAGCTACTTATGAGCACGGCTTATCATCCCCAAACTGACGGGCAAACTGAGAGAGTAAATAGGTGCTTAGAAACTTACTTAAGATGCATGTGCTCTGAGCAACCGAGCAAATGTTCAAGATGGCTATCCCTGGCTGAGTGGTGGTACAACACAAGCTACCACTCCTCCATAGGGATGACACCTTTCGAGGCTCTCTACGGTTACAAGCCACCCCAAACCACTCTCACTCAGTCGCCAGCAGAGGTATGTCCCACAGTTGGAGAATGGAAAAGAGAACGGGAAGAGGTGATCCGAGTTTTAAAGGAGAGGCTACAGATGGCCCAAAACTGCATGAAGCAAAACGCAGACAAGGGAAGGATTGATAAAGAATACCAGGTAGGGGAGAAGGTTTACCTCAAGTTACAACCTTACCGGCAAAGCAGCGTCGCGGTACGCCGGAATTTAAAACTTACCTCGAGATACTTTGGGCCTTATGAGATTTTACAAAGAGTGGGTCCCGTCGCTTATCGGTTGAAGCTACCCGAGGGAGCCAAGGTGCATCCGACATTCCATGTTTCGCAGCTCAAGCGAGGAGTTCCCCAAACTGAACGGCCTGCGGGGACGAGGCTTGAAGTGGGGGAAGATGGTCAACTTGCCACTCAACCGGAGCAGATCTTAGCTAGGAGATTGACGAAGAGGGGAAATAGAGCGGTCACCCAAATCTTGGTGAAATGGAGCAACCTGGGAGATGATCAGGCCACTTGGGAAGATTATGAGGAGATGAGGGCTAAGTACCCAACTCTTGATCCTTGAGGACAAGGATGTCTTCATGGGGAGGGGAGTGTAACACTCGGAGTAGAAGGTGGCGGAGTACAGAGGATGGGGAAGAGGAGAGTGGTTGCGCAGTAGAGAAGAGAGGCAGAAGGTGTAGATGAGTTAGCTCACCAGAGTAGAGGCAGGGGTGGAGTTAGGGTTCGTACCGTGGTAGGTGAGATGTGAAGGGTGCCAGGAGGTTCCGGAGGCTTCGGCGGATCAGGGTAGATACAGCAGAGGAACCCGGCTTCGGTGGACTAAAGGGTCGGATGCCATTATCGGGTGTTGCCCGTCAATGCGAAGGTAGCGAGCGGAGGAGCGGCCCAGCCCAGAGTCACCATAGCCGTGAACCAAGCCCATACATGGGTCCAAATACATAGATGGAACTTTATGCATAAATCCCCAGCATAGGAAGTATTACATTTGAGTCCAACATTTGAATAGTATATATAGCTACTTGTATGAATGAACAGATATGAAAAATATAATCAAATTCAATTCCTCTTTCCCACCAATTCTCTCCCGTCCTCAGTTCCCTCTTTCCCTCTCTAGAACTCCTCTCTTCTTCCCCAATTTCTCACCAAATCTCCGTTCTGAATCCCAATCGTTCCAGATCAAGCATCAATTTGATCAACTGGATCAAATTGAGTATTCCATCATCCTCACCAACGCAGATCTCAGAGTATTCTCATCATAGATCCGCGTTGGATCGTCCGGGAATCGATCATCACCCTCGCTGCCGTGCCAAGATCTCAGCCTGGAGCCTCACCGATCGGCTGCAGCTCGTCAGATTTGTTACATAAACCCAATCACAATTCCATCCACATCCGATGTTGGACTATTGGGGGCGTCACAAAATTAAAAAAATTTGAAAATTAAAATCTAAATTTAAATTTTAAATTTTGAAATTAAAAATTCTAAATTGAAAAATTAAAATTTATTATTTTAAAATTAAATGTATTATTTAAAAATAATAATTTTTAATGTTTAAAATTTAAAATCAATATTATAAAATTTAAATTTTTAAATTTAAATATTTAAAATTTAAAATTTAAAATTTAAAATTTGAAATTTGAAATTTGAAATTAAAATTTAAATTGTGAAATTTGAAATTTAAATTTTAAAATTTAAAATTTAAAATTGGAAAATTAAAATTCATAATTTATAATTTATATTTTGAAATTTGAAATTCAAAATTTGAATTTTTAAAATTAAAATTTAAAATTTGAATATACATTCAAATTTGAAAATTTTAAAATTTAAATTCAAATTTAAATTCAAATTTAAAATTTTAAAATTTGAAATTTAAATCCTAATTTAAAAATTTAAAAATTTAAAATTTAAAATTTAAAATATAAATTTTTTTGTTGAAAATTTAAATTTAAAATTTTAAAATTTAAAGTTTAAAATTTGCCATATATTGGAGTTGAGTGAGCCCAATAATAGTGAAATTTGTTTTCTTTGATTATGGTGGATTTTTATTTTACTCTATTTTTTAGTGTATAGTTTAACTATGCTCTAAAAAAAAATTATATTTTTAATCATCCAAATGCTTTATAAGAAAAATTTTCTATGGATATGGTATAATTTAACTATGCTATGTTTTTTTGTATTGGCCTTATATGCTAAATATTTTTACATAGTTGCTGCAGGTTGAAATAACTTCAAGTACTAACTTAAATTTTAATACTAAAGTTGAAATAACTTTTACTTATAAATGTAGAAATTAAAATAAGAAAGTGTAAGACATCATATAAGCTCGGTTCAGATGTGTAATACTGCAATCACATTAATTGTCTTGATTCACCATAAACTTAATATGATATATTATTTTTTCAAAAGGCTTAGAAATTTTTTTTTATATGAGTTCACAACAGCTGCTCTTGGTTTTACAATCGGATTTCGGGTCACCCATAATGAGCAAATATGATCCGACCCATTAAGAGGTGATTTTTATTAATCGGTTGAAAAATCACCACCACTACGTACGCGCAGTTATCAACTGGGAAGAAAAGAGAATTTTTTTTCTTATTTTTTTTGTCTATGGAAAAAAAATTACTCTATCTTTTTGGAGGATTTGACATTTAGATTGTGGAAGCTAGTGCAATTTTTATTTTGTAATTTTGTATTTGATCCGTTGGAGCAAGTGATTTGGTTTGATCCTATTTCATCACGTTTTAGGTATTACGATCAAGGTATATTTAAATACAATTTTAAACCATTATTGGTATAAGAGCTAGGTTTTTAAACCAAATTCTTGACTCTGAAATTTTTCTTTTTGTGATGAAAATTATTGTGAATAATTTTCTTTTACATGAGAAATTTGTATGTAATAGTTTCTCTTAAAATTGTATGCATGATTTATTTCTAAAATTATAATTTGTGTTGATTTTTTTGACTTAAATTGTCAACCTTATGATAGAAAATTGCTCTGTTTTCTTCTTTCGTTTCGGAAGAAAGAAGTACGATGAATTGAACTCAGACTTAATGGGTTCGTAATAATCCACTATTGGATCCCTTTTCTTAGCCCAAATCCAACAATAAATGGCTTATTGGATTATAATATTATAGTGCCAGTATTAATAAATGTATATTAAACTTGGTAAATATTCCTGAACTTGACTTTTGACTTGTTGGCTAGTGTCAATGGGCTAAGTCCTTTATACCTCTCAGGTTGAGGGTTTAATTTTTGCATAGAGTGATTTTTTTTTATTTTTTAATTTATTTTTTATTTATTTTTATTTATTTATTTTTTTTATGAACTATTTCATAATGGTTTGATCATTTTAAACTCATGCATAATTTTAGCAAATTATAAATTATTTTTATTTGAATTGATTGATATTATTATATGTATTGATTGATGCCATAATATTGTAGACAAAATATTTACATTCAAGATTTTCACATGCTAATGAATGCTAATTTTTTGTTAGATATGACACGTACTATTTGGACTAAGAGAATTTTGAGGGGGGGATATGGTGACATATTATTATGCCCCATCATGACTTATAAGATGAATCCGTCATACTCTATGGAACAACATTTATGGATTTTAGACAATTTGTTCGAAGTGCTTGGAAGTGATGATTGTCTTATTCAAGATTTTCAGAGAGAACTTGCATTGAGAAATTCAATACCAGATTATTGGACTAAAACTTGGTGGAATATATTTAAAAATAAATATAATTTCCTTAGTATCCTATGGTACTCTGTTATTGAATTCAGGGATGTTAATAATCGTTATTATATTACAAGTGCTATAAGAAGGACAAATATTTTGGCTATAGCTCATAATCTTCGAAATAGTAGGCGCACTGCTTTTGGAAAATCTAATGGAGGCTCATTCTTACAAAAGGCAGCACTTGATATTATGGAACGTGTATCATATGATATTATTCCCGAACCATGGTGTAGAGTGTTTAACGGTGAAAGTTGAGTTAGTTCAAAATTGTATTTGTACTTATGAATGATATTTTATTTTGTTTCATGTTGTTGTTATGTATTTTAATCAACACTAAGTAGTTGAAGCATGTGTAGTGTTTTCTTTTATTAATAAATATGAAAGCATTTCGTTTAATATTCAAAGTTATAACTAGTATGATATTGTCACGCCCCGGGGTCGAAATTGCGACCCGGCCCGCCAACAGATTCGCCGCCCATACGGAAAGCCCCGTATAGACGAAGCGTCTAACATGCAAAAGATAATACTACAGCTATACAGATATCAGAGTTGAAAAGTAAACTGCTGAAATAAATACATACAACTCCTCAAATAGTACATGCTAGGTTCTCACAATACATAAGTCACTCCAAAAACTAACTCTCAAAATGTAAAAGTACAAGGTACAACCCAAAATCACTGACAGTACTGGTACATCACCAAAAGGGGGTACAACTGCTCTCTCAGGAAGAAGACTGGTAGGGATCTAACTCGCGACTCCCTCACCTTGATCAGCAATAGAAGGGTCAGAAACAGAAACTGGAAAATGGGTTCCTGGGGAAAAAACACCACAGCGGGTGTGAGAACTACATCCCACAGTAGTTCTCAGTGGGTACCGCCACCAAGCTCGACGGTCTGCCCACTAAGTCTACTAGAGGCATAAAGTAACAAATACAATACTAAAAGGAAAAGGGTTGAAAAATAACTCTGCAGCTACTATGCCTCTATCTAAATGCTCAAGGAGTGATACAGATGGAAACATGATGCATCTACTAACTCTCAAAATACAGTCACCCAATCTACACTGACTGCCACATGGGGTCCAGTCAAACCTGCGCCTACCTACTGTCATTACATCCACGGAGGACTGGACTTACGTAGGGCATCCGTGACTGCCAAAACTGGCTCAGCCAAAGGGACTGCGTCGACAAGTCGCGATAGCAAAGTAACAGGCCCAGCTCCGGAGCGGCACTCGAGGGGCGCGACCCCACAGAGGAAAGTATCCGCGCATCTCTGTCGAGCTCAATATGGCTCATGCAGGCTATAGTCCAAATCCACGATCAACAAGATTGATCGACAGTACCCAAATCACATCTCTAACTCACTGGCTGGAAATACTCGACAGCCGGGACCACCGTCAACCCGACGGCTCCCACATCAGGACATCAACCCAACATGCAAACTCACTAACAGGATATACTCCACAGCTGACAACAATGAAGGGTCAGGGAACCCCGAAAGGCTAGAACCTACAACCCAAATCAAACAAGAACATGCTCTAGGCATAGCCTCTCGTTGTTCTCGACCCCAAAGAAAAGGCAGCACTTAGAACTCAGACCACTCGAATCCTCTCGAGTGAGGAAGTTTACAAGAAAAAGGTGACATTTATTACTGCAAACCATTTTAATTTGAGGAAAACCCATTTTTAATGATTTTTAGTTCTTTTAGAAAAAAAAGTTAGAAAACAAGTTTATTCCCAAACCCCGAAGGGCTAATGCCTTCGTCCAATCAGACAAGAACAGACTCCGGCGACCCTTCGATGTTTGGAAGAAACACATTGGTTGACTAAAATCATGTGTGTCCAAAAAGGTTCTAGGTTCAAGGTCCTGCTATCACTAACACACCACTGCTGCGAACACAGTGGCGACACATAAAACAGAGAAACACGACATCCCGAGACCACCGTTTACCCAAACGGTTCCCGACACAGATATAAGACCAGCTACATCTACCAGACTCCACTCTGCCCCGAAGCACGAGTGTAACCTGCATTCCACACTAAATAAATTCCGACCACTCGGCCCACTACCCGGCGAGGAAAAATACTATGTCCAGGAATAGAATACGGAGTGTGGATGTCTAGAGTATAAATGAACCTAGCCCAAGTGAGAGTTTTCTACTAGTCTGGTTACACATGCAACATATGACTGGGTGCTAGGTCAAGTTTCAATAGTGGTATTTAAGTTAACACAGATAGGAAGCATGCATCAACATGATCATGATAACAACACGAGAACATCCTCTCTACATCTAACATGCTTCCTAATACACCTAACAATCATGTATGATTTACTACACGATAGAATTAATCAATAGTCCATCGATTTTGGAGACGAAGCAACCCACCTGAAGCGCGCGTCAAACCAAGATCCAAATAGACTGAAACTGAACGGAAACAATCCACTGTTTCCCACGATTCCAACAAGTCCAAGAACACCAAAAAACTCCTCCTGGGTACAAAGATATAATCCAAATATTGAAATAAGCAAATATTCTCACAAACACAAGTTGCTGTAAAATCATTTTAGAAAATGCTTAAATAACACCTGCGAGATAAACTTCAAAAATTCCAATGAAAATACGACGGCGATCCTCGTGAAGCATAGATGTCGATCGAGTCCTCACACGTCGAAATCCGATACTCCTGCGTAGAGATAAAAATTCGACAAGCCTCCGCTGTCCAGAAAAACCACCAGCAGGAAAGGGGTTCAAAGATGCCTCGTAAATCGTGCCAAGAACTCAGAATGAAGCAAGGTGATCAACACAGACATCGAAGGCCTACTGTCACGCCCCGGCGTCGAAACTGCGACCCGGGCTCGCCAACAGATCCGCCGCCCATACGGGAAGCCCCGTATAGACGAAGCGACTAACCTGCAAAAGATCAACTATACTATACAGATGTCAGAGCTGAAAGTAAACTGCTAGAAATAAAAACTAAGTGAACAACTACAACTCCCAAATAGTACAAACCAAGACCTCACCAAAATACAAAAATCTCTCGAGCAGTAAAATAAATACAACTCTATACCTCACTACAAAGTTCTCTCAACATGAACTCTCACAAGTAATAAGGGTACATCTACTCTCAGGACGACGACTGGTAGGGATCTAGCTCGCGACTCCCTTACCTCGATCAGAAGAAGCAGCAACAGGAGCAACTGGAACAGGAGTAGAAGTCCCTGTGGGAAAAGACACCACGACGGGTGTGAGAACTACGTCCCAAGTAGTTCTCAGTGGGTGCCGCCAACAAACCCGACGGTCTGCCCACTAAGTCTACTAGAGGCATAAAGTAACAATAATAATACTGAAATGAAAGGGCTGGAAAAGTAACTCTACAGCTACTATGCCTCTATCTAGATGCTCAAGAAAATGAAACAGATGGAAACATGATGCATCTACTAACTCACACAGTACAGTCACCCAATCTATACTGACAGCCGCATAGGGTCCAGTCAAACCTGCGCCTACCTACTGCCGTACATCCCGGAGGACCGGACTTACGTAGGGCGTCCGTGGCTGCCACTAATTGGCCCAGCCAGAGGGACTGCGTCCGTCACTGCCACTAACTGGCCCAGTCAGAGGGACGGCGTCCGTAACTGCCACTAACTGGCCCAGTCAGAGGGACGGCGTCGACAAGTCGCGATACCAAAGTGCAGACCCACCCCGGACGTGGCACTCGAGGGGAGCGACCCCAACGAGGACAAGGGTATCCGCGCACTCTGTCGAGCTCAGGTGGCACTGCAGGCTATAGTCCATAATCCACGCTCACGCTCTGAACGGAAAGACTCAATCCTCAAACATCTCGCACAACAGTCGGAGCACTCTCGACGACTCAGCTGATCAGCTCACGCGAAACACGAGACACGAGCCTCACCAACAGCTCACAGCACAAACACACTAGCTGGAGATACTCCACAGCCAGGACCAACCCACAACTCAGGGCTAACAAATCTGGTCGGACGACACACAACGACCCGGGACCACCGTCAACCCCGACGGTTCCCAACAGCAGAACATCAACCACACGGATGACTCAGGAAGGACCGACACCATAAGGGTTTGGAAAACCCGATAGGTCGGTGCTAAGAACCTTACCAAACAAGAACAGACTCTAGGCTCCGCCTATCGGAGTTCCCGGCCCCCTTACAGTTCGGGAACACGACAACCTCGGTACAACACGCAGAAAACACCAACCAGGGCCCGAAAGTCCCGGGAGACCTAAACCTACAACCCTATCAAACAAGAACAGGTTCCAGGCTTGGCCACCGCGGCTTTCGTCCTGACAAAGGAACGGCCCCTAGAACCCAGACCACTCGAATCCTTTCGAGTGGAGAGATTTACAGGAAAAAGGTGACATTTGTTATTGAAAACCATTTTGATCTGGAAGAAATCCATATTTAATGATTTTAGTTCTTTTTAGAAAAACAGTTAGAAAACAAGCGTTTTACCCAAACCCCGAAGGGCTGATGCTTTTGCCCAATCAAACAAGAACAGACTCCAGCGGCCCTTCGATGCTTGGAAGAAAACATTGGTAGACTAAAATCATGTGTATGTCGAAAAGGGTTCTGGGTTCTAGGTCCGGCTAACACAAGCACACATCTGCCACTAACACAGTGGCGACAGCACAACAGGGATAGAAGACCTCCCGGGATTACCGTTTATCCAAACGGCTCCCGGCACAGAAAAGCGACCCACTACATCTACCAGACTCCACTCTGCTCCCAAGCACGAGTGCAAATGCATCCCACACTAACAGAAAGTCCCGACCGCTCGGCCCACTACCCGGGCGAGGATAACACTAAGTCCAGGAATGAAAGAACAGTGTGGATGTCTAAACATAAATAACCCTAGCCCAAGTGAGGGTTTTCTACTGGTCTGGTTACACATGCAAAATATGACGGGGGTGCTAGGTTAAGTTCCAAGAGAACAAATATTTAACAGGTAGTAGGAAGCAGAAGAGATCATGCGATCATCAGATAAATACAAGGAATAATAACACTCAAATTCTAGCATGCTACCAAGTCCAAATCCCTATCATGCATGATTCTATATTAATAGAATTAGCGCACAGTCCATAGATCCTGAAAGCAAAGCCACCCACCTGAAGGTGCTAACTGACCGGAGTCGTACAGCTGAGAAAACCAGGAAAACAGCAACTCACAAACTAATAGGTCCAGTATAGTCCAAAATCCCACCTGGTACAACAAAGGGCTACAGTTATACACAATTTCCAAAAATCTGCCCAAAAACACACGCTGAATTTTTAGCTGCAAAGAAGCCAATATTTCACCTGCTGAAAGTGCTCAATAAATTCCAAATAAAATATTCCTGCATTTTACGCGTCGATAGCTTCGAAACAAGTACCTGCACGCCCAAATCGGAGCCCCGTAGGTCAAGTTATAAATTCCACAATACGGGTGCGCGAGAACAGACAACCACACAACTGTAAAATCTTGCACAGATAAAGAGGAAGATGTATACGTCCGGGAAGGCCTCAAGAAATTCCAAAAAAAATACCACGATGATCCTCGCGTCGAGTAGATGAAAAAAGTCTACAAGAGCGTCTCAATCCGATGCCCGGTTGCGGAGATAAAATTCCATCAATCTGCTGCCCTCGAAAATCCACACAGCAAACAAGGTCCTCAGAGAGCAAGGTAGAACTCCTCGAAAAACGCGAAACCAGAGAATGTGCGAGTAACTAAAATCGTAGCCTCACCTGTTGCAAATCCAACGGCGAAGAATTTCTCAAAAAGATGGTCGGAGTAGGCCGGGGGAGCTCGTGCACCGAAGAGCGACGGAAGAAGCACCGAAGAAAGAGCGTCACGCCGCGCCAAGAAAATAAGAATCTCGAAAAGCGTGCCCCCAAAAATCCCCAAACTCTGCAGATGGAAGCTACACTGCGAGAGGAACAACTTTGCTTAAGACCTCCCGTCGGTTTGAAGCTCGGAAGTGGCGGAAAGAGGAGGAAGAAGCAGCTCGGATCGTTTAAATAGGCCCAGAAAACAAATCAAGAAATGACGGTTGAGTCCCAATTTCCGGGCGCCCGGAAGTTCCGGGCTGCTACAGTGTTGGGCCCGGCCCAACACTGTGCAGGCCCGAAACCTCCACGGGCCTCCACGTCGCCCACAACACAGCGGACAGCCGTGCGGGGCCACCCAGCGGGCGACACGTGGCCCAACGAGGAGTCGAAACGTGGCGGCTCTCCCGGTCAACGCGAGCCTGACGCGCCCACGTGCGCGCGCCAGCGCCGCCTGCGCACTGTGCCAGGCACGCGCCCCGAGGTGCTCTCCAGCCTGCCCGTGGACCGAGCGTGCAACACCGGACCAACCACACGCCGCCACGTGTCACCGTCCGGTCCACCATACACCGCGCTTTTCCCCGTGGACCGCGCCTGCTGCGCCGGCCAACCGGGAGCCGCCACGTGGCCCTTGCCCGGTGCACGCCTCCGCGGTGGACCGCGCACCTGCCCGCGCGCCTGCACCGCCGCGCTCCGCCGCTGCCCGCCGCCGCCGCCGCCTCCCGCCGGCGGTCGGAACAGTAACACTTGCCTGGAAAACCATGCGCGACATCCGGGCTCCAAAAAATGCAAATAAATAGTCCATTTTCATCGTTTTCGCGCGCTGAATCCAAATCCGATGTCCGTTTCTCCAAATTCTCATCCGAAATTTTGCCGAAGGCCCCCGGAAAGCCCACTTGATCCGATTTTCGCGCCGGGTCCATTTCAAAAATCCGGTTTGCCAAATTCCATCTCTAAAAATTCCCGAAGGCATCCGGAGAGGTGATCTTTTATCCAAACTTCGCCCTGAGTCCAAATTTGACATCCGCATCGCGCGAAATCACTTCTAAACACTCGACGGATCCTCCAAATACTCCCGTGATCCATAATTAAGCCCGAAGTCCACCACTTGTGTCCAAATTGCGCACTAACACCACCAACGCACCACACAAGCCTTCGAAAGCTGCCAAACAACCAGAAAACTCCCCCGCGGGAAAACCAGGTCCTCACATCCTCCCCTACTAACAGGAAGTTTCGTCCCCGAAACTAAAACAACCCACAACAAAACTAAAACAATCAAAACAACCAAAGACGCAAACACTAAACTAGCAAGAAAGGTACGGCTCCGCCAGCAGGAAAGTCATCAACCCCAACCCTCGATTGAGAAAACAGCTGAAATTAGCGAAAAGTCCGAAAATTTCGAAAAATCAGTGCCTTCGCCCCAATCAAACAAGAACAGGTTCGGGCACTGTCTCCATTTCTAGAGCAATCTTTCGAAGTTTTCGTCCTGTTCGCAAATTTCAGTACAAAGGTGAGAAAAGGGAGGGAAGTGTTGGTGCCGTTCCTGTTGTGGCTACAAACGAATGCTACCACTAACGAGACTCCTAAGGACGCAACCCCTAGTCCTAAACGTCACAACTGCTCCTGAGGTGGCGTCTGTCCAAAGCCGCTGAAGCTGCTGCCGCTGGAAGGATACGCCGACAATCCGAGAAAACGAACTCCTCCTGTCCAACTCGCAGAAGGGTAACAACACACATTCCATTATCAGTCGTAGCACTGCACCGCACCAACCAGTCCAACAAGTGTGCTCAATCCAAGTCCTAGAGCTGTCCTTGAATCGTCACATCAGCCGGTGAAGTCCCAAGTCTCAATTGCACTGATCATACACCGCGAACCTCCTCTACTCGTAGGATACTGGGAAGAATCCAATTGCTAAAACATGTAGCATAAGTTCCTAACCCACTCCCATGCAAAGATGCTGATGCAGATGCTCAACTAATAATGCAGAAGGATGCAGCGGTAACGAAAATGCTCAACTCAGCTAACTGAAATAAATTCATACCTGCCGCGATATGATCTGCTGCAGGGGTGTCCTCCACTAGGGCTGCATCAACCCGTCCACTGGGTGCTGCGGATCGTCGTCCCGTCTGTCCCGATGTCGTGGTCCACTCTGTCTGATGGTGTGCCGGAGGGGCTTCCGCTGCATGGATAGGCAAGAGGGGTGCTGTCGCTGTCACGCCCCGGGTGTAAACCAGAACCCGGGCCCGTCCACAGATCCGCCGTGCATGCGGTATTTTCCACATACACGAAGCGTCGGTAACCTGCTCAGATAAGAAATAATAATAAAAGAGCATAAAGTAATCAGAGCTAAACTAAAACTACTGTATCTCAGACAGAAGTTGGAAGTAAAAGGTACAACAGTAAAATAAACTACAGATGTCTCTCCCAGCTCACTGCTAAAATATACACAGCTGGCAGAAGCCAGTCCCAAAAGAAAGTAACTAAAAACTGTCTGAGAAGTCCAGGTACCTAAAAATCTCCAGCTACAGCCCGCGGGAGGCTCTCTATCTAGTCCGCGATGCGCTTGCCCCGATCAGTTGCTGACGGCCCAGCAACTCCCACTGAGGACTCTGCAAAACAAGGAAAGAAAGAAGCAAGAAGAACAATGGGGGTAAGTACTACTATAAATAGTAGCCTCCCCTAGTGGGTAAAGCCTCAGCTCAGGTATGCCCACCAGGGAAATCAGAGGCAAAAAGGGAAGGGAAAGAAAAGGGGAGTGCAATATGAGTGACCACAGATGAAGTGCTACCCCTAATATGCCTCTACATGCTCAACCAACCGGGATGGCAAAGTATGCATCTGTATCAGAAGCCTGTCAAGATGACCCAATCTGACCGCCAGTGGACACTGGCACTGCCTGCTCTGCCGCCTCGGGTATGCCAGCCTACGCATAACACCGAAGCAAGGAGTCCACAGGACTCAAAGTCTGTCAGCCGCGCACTCCGGAGTCGCACTCGTGGGGAGCGACCCACACGAGAGAAGTAAGTAACCATAAGTAACCGTCTATAGCAGGACTAGATCGAGACTCAATGAAGTGGGAAAAACCCTCCACTAAAGCAAGCCCGATCCCCCAAGTACCCAATCCGATGCAATAATATGACCCGGTCAACCACCCAAGATCCGTGGTCGCCGCAACACCCTGTCAAAAACCCAAACTGTCCCAAATCCCCGATACCTGACTACACTGTCCGATACCCGCTCGAATCCGAGCAACTATGCCTCAAGTCTATCAAGGATAGGAGAAGAAGGATTAGATGCATGGTTTCTCCTAAGTCAAGTCCCAAAAATAGTGTAGCAGTAAAAGATGACAGTATTAGGTGACCCGTTTAATCATGCATTGTTCCAACATTTGTCCAATTTCCAAGAATAAGCAATATAGAGTGACGTGAGCTAGAGTGACAGTCTTATAAGAGAAATTATTAGTTTTGCAGTCCACAGTTACTATTTTGTCTCTAAGCATACAGTCCAGATTAAGTACGCGATTAAAAATAGGTGATCATTCTAACGACAGTTGATCAGGGATCTGATTACTAATAATTAATTCCCTAAAGCATGCAAGTCTACCAATCACATATTTAGCACCTTCAATTTAAGGGCACTCTAACATTCCTAGTGGCATACCAAAGAGAGGAGTACAACAACCACCCACCTGATCAGTCGAGCTGTCAAAAGTCCTACAGCTGATAATACCAAAAATGGTAGCTACACAAAGTCCAAAAGGTCCCGCGCAGTCCACACTGCTCTTGGGTACAAAAACCGAGCTGTCACTACACATGTATTCCTCCAGAACTGCCAAATTTAACAAACAATAATTCAGCTGCGAAGACGGGCAAAAATCACATGCTCACAGTCCTCAGAAAAATCCAAATAAAGTATCCCCGCGATCTACGCGTCGATAGCTTCGAAACGACTGCCTGCACATCCAAATCCGAGTTTTCTACGCTGAGATATAAATCCGACAAGAAAATAACCTCCAACACAACTGTAGAAATTTCCCCAGATAAACATTCGGAAAGAGGGAAGGTTCTTACCTTCGAGACAACCTCCTAAAATCCTGAGAAAAATCCAGGAGATTCCTTGCGAAGAGTAGATGAATTTAGCCTCTTGAATCACCCCGATCCGATGTCGGTACACGAAGATATGGCAGAAACACTGTGTCGCTGTCCAAAAATCCGCAAAGAAAAAGAGGCAACAGAAAGCTCAAATACCTCTAAAATCCGAAAAGAATCTGGGCAAACTGTGAATATCAAAGTAAGAGTCCTACCTGTCATGAATCTAACGGCGCAAAAATCGTCGAAATCGGGTGTCGGAGAAAACCAGGAGAGTCTGCGCACCGAGAAGACGCAAAACGGGTCGATGATGAACAAAGTCGCGCCGCGCCGGAAAGTGGCCAACCTCGGGAACCGTGCACCACAAAATTCCGGCAACCTACAGTTGGGTTCAGCTCAGGCAGAGGAAAAATTTTCCTTAAGGCTCCACTGTAAAATTCCCAAAGAAAAGAGGTGAAAATGGGCTAAAACTCAGTAAAACAAGCCTTTATAGGCTTAATGGGTTTCGGGTTTAAAACCCTTTAGCCCGGATCGATCCGGCGAGGCCCGGGTCGGACCAGCCGCCGTCCGACGCGCCCGGGCGCCCGCCACGTACCCCCAAAACAGGGGACAGCCGTGCGGGGCCACCGCGCGCGCGCCACGCGCCCCCCCGCTACAGCGGCGGGGCCCCGCGGGTGGCGACGCGTGGCGCAACGCCACGCGTCGACCGCTCCGCCGCCCCCGCTCACCGCTCACGTCCCGTGGACCAGGACCACGTGGACCAGCCAACACCCGCCTGCCACGCGTCCTGCTCCCGGTCCACGCGCCGCTCCGCCTTTTTCCCTGGACCGAGCCGCGCGCACCCGCCAATCCGGCCGTGCCACGTGGCCCGCCTCGCGGTCCATGCACCCGCGCTCCTTTCCCGTGGACCGAGCGGTGTGCGCCGGCCAATAAAAAGCCGCCACGTGGCCCCGGCCGGTCCACGGACACTCCCATGCACCCGTTTTTCCCCCGAAACTTCCGGTAGCCCGTTTTTGGTCATCCGGACTCCAAATTTGGCAAGCAAATAGCCGTTTTCAAGTGTTTTTCCGTGCTGAATCCAATTCTGACCTCTGTTTGGCCAAAAACCTTCCAGAAATTTCGGCAAACACAGCCGAAGCCAAAACAGTAAAAGATACATCACCAGGTCCAACAGTAGCATCCCTTTGATGCACCATGGGCCAGATACACCAACAATAGGTGTTCTAAACCGTAGATTCAGTCGGAAAACTGCATGGGATTTACGGTCACCACATCCTCCCCCACTAAAAGGGAGTTTCGTCCTCGAAACAAAAGGAAAGTAAACCTGCGTACCTCAATCAGTAATCTCGAACAGAGAAGGGTAGGTATCCCGCATCACCGTCTCCAGCTCCCATGTAGCCTCTCGCTCACCATGGTTGCTCCACTGGATCTTCACAAATGGGATGGCCCGGTTGCGCAATTCTCTCACCTCACGAGCCAGAATTCGCAACGGCCGCTCCTCGTAACCAAGATCCTCGCCAATCTCCAAGGAAGTGAAGTCGATAACATGAGAAGGGTCGAAGACGTATTTCCTCAGAGCTGAGACATGAAAAACATCATGGACTCCGGCCAGGCGCGGTGGAAGTGCAACTCTATAGGCCACAGGGCCGATCCTCTCCAGTACCTCGAAGGGTCCAATAAAGCGGGGACTAAGCTTTCCCCGAACTCCGAATCTCTTGACCCCTTTCGAAGGCGAAACCTTCAAAAAGACATGATCCCCAATCTGGAACTCCAGGTCTCGCCGCCGAGTGTCAGTGTAGCTCCTCTGACGACTCTGGGCTGTTTCAAGATGTCGGCGAATTAATCTGACCTTCTCCTCTGCTTCCAACAATAAATCCGGTCCCAAAGTCTTCTTTTCACCCACGTCACTCCAGTATAAGGGCGACCGACACTTGCGTCCATACAACGCCTCAAACGGAGCCATTTGGATGCTCGCTTGATAGCTGTTGTTGTACGCAAACTCAACCAATGCTAAGTGCCGATACCACCCTCCTCCGAAATCCATAACGCACGCTCTAAGCATATCCTCCAGGGTCTGTATGGTGCGCTCCGACTGTCCATCGGTCTGTGGGTGAAATGCTGTGCTGAAACGGAGCTGGGTCCCCAAAGCTGACTGTAAACTCGTCCAGAAATGTGACACAAACCTCGGGTCCCTATCTGATACAATCGAGGCGGGTATACCGTGTAACCTCACCACCTCATCTAAATATAACTGTGCAAAACGGTCCAACGACCAGGTCATCTGAACAGGTAAAAAGTGAGCAGACTTGGTGAGTCTATCCACGATAACCCAAATCGCATCGGCTCCACTCTGCGCCCGCGGTAGTCCAACTACAAAGTCCATGGTGATGTGGTCCCACTTCCACTCGGGAATTGGAAGACTCTGCAACTTGCCAGCAGGTACTCGATGTTCTGCCTTCACTTGCTGACAAGTTAAACACTGGGCCACGAATCTTCCAATATCCCGCTTCATTCCAGACCACCAAAAGTGTGCCTTGAGGTCCTTATACATCTTAGTACCTCCAGGGTGGACGGTATAAGGCGTATAGTGAGCCTCTCTCAAAATCTGGTCCCTGATCTCCGAATCTGTAGGCACACACACTCGGTCCTTGTACCGCAGCACTCCCGAGCTATCTACTGAAAAATCCCCTAACTGATCTGCCTGAATCTGCGATCTGATCCTCGTCAAGTAGGGGTCCTCACTCTGTGCCTCACCAATCCTGTCCAACAGGGTGGGCTGCAAGACCATGGACGAGAGTCTAGCAGAGACCCCAGGGGAAACTACCTCTATCTGTAGACGCCTCAACTGCTCTACAAGTGGTGCCTGCTGAGTGATCATCATGCTCAAGCTCTGTGCTGATCTCCTGCTCAAAGCGTCGGCAACCACATTGGCCTTGCCCGGGTGATAGAGGATACTCAAATCATAATCCTTTAACAGCTCTAACCACCGGCGTTGCCGCAGGTTCAGCTCCTTTTGAGTAAATAAATACTTTAAGCTCTTGTGGTCTGTATAAATCTCACAGTGCTCCCCGTAAAGGTAATGTCGCCATAGCTTCAGGGCGAACACCACAGCGGCAAGCTCCAAATCATGTGTAGGGTAATTCTTTTCATAATCCTTTAATTGTCGTGAAGCATAGGCAATTACCCTACCATGCTGCATCAGTACACATCCCAAGCCGCTGTGTGAGGCATCACTATAAATCACAAATCCGTCGCCCATCACGGGTAGAGCTAGAACTGGTGCTGAGATTAATCTCCTCTTGAGCTCCTCAAAGCTTTCTTGGCACCGCTCAGACCAAACGAACTTCACCCCTTTCCTAGTCAAGTTGGTCAGGGGGGTAGAGAGCTTTGCAAAGCCTTCTACAAAACGACGGTAATAACCTGCTAATCCAAGAAAACTACGGACCTCAGTAACCGTCGTCGGTCTAGGCCAATCCCGAACTGCTTCAATCTTCGTCGGGTCCACTGCCACCCCTGCGGCTGATATAACGTGGCCTAGAAAAGCAACCTCCCGAAGCCAAAATGCACACTTTTTCAGCTTGGCAAACAGCTTCTTCTCTCGCAGGAGCTGTAGCACGATCCTCAAATGCTCCTCGTGCTCTACCTCACTTCGGGAGTAGACCAAAATGTCGTCTATGAACACAACGACAAACCGATCCAAGTACGGCTGAAACACCCGGTTCATTAAGTCCATGAATGCAGCAGGGGCATTAGTTAGTCCAAAAGGCATAACTGTAAACTCATAATGCCCATACCGGGTTCTAAAAGCCGTCTTGGGGATGTCCTCGGCCCTCACCCTCAACTGGTGGTAACCTGACTGAAGATCCAACTTCGAGAACACTGTTGCGCCCTGCAACTGATCAAACAGATCATCAATCCGTGGTAGCGGGTACTTGTTCCGAATGGTCACTTTATTTAGCTCTCGATAATCCACGCACAAGCGAAGTGATCCATCCTTCTTCTTCACGAATAAAACAGGCGCTCCCCACGGAGATACACTGGGTCTCACGAAGCCTACATCCATCAAATCCTGCAACTGAGCCTTCAATTCCCTCAGTTCCGCTGGGGCCATCCTATAAGGTGCCTTTGAGATTGGTGCGGTCCCTGGAACCACATCAATCACAAACTCCACCTCCCTCTCCGGCGGCAAAGTCGATAGCTCAGAGGGAAACACATCCGGGAACTCGCGGACGATAGGGATATCCTCGAGTCCCGGTGCCACCGTAGGCACCTCTACGACCGTCGCCAAGAAAGCGATACAACCCCTGCTCATCATCCGCCGAGCTCTCGATGACGAGATAGTCATCGCAAACAGGGTACTCTGACAGCCTCTAAATACGAACTCCTCCTGCCCTGGCTCACGAAGAGTCACTGTCCTCTCTCTGCAGTCGATAGTGGCGGAATACCGGGATAGCCAATCCATCCCCAGCACCAAGTCGAAATCATGGAGCTGCTGCAAGACAAGCAAGTCTGCCGGCAAAATCCAAGGCCCCAACTGCACCGGGCATGCCAAACAATGCTCCTCGACATGCATAACGTGATCAGGAACCCGCACCTCTAATGCACATGACAAGGACTCTACCTCTAGACCATGCAGGGATGCAAATGCTCGACTAAGGAAAGAATGAGATGCTCCAGTGTCGAATAAAGTGCGAGCCCGAATACCAAAGAGTAGAGTAATACCTGCCACCACCTGGTCTGCCGCTGAAGAATCTGCTAACTGGGCGGCATACACCCGCCCGCTCGGTGCTGGAGGTCGAGAATCTGTAGGATGAGAGGTGGACGGCCTGCTCGCTGGAGCATAAGACCGCTGGGCTGGTGGCTGCTGCTGCTGAGGGGAATATGGAGTCGACGCCGAAGAAGGTGCCGAGGAAGTAGAAAGGGGGCAGGTAGCTCGCACATGCCCCGGCTGTCCACAACGGAAGCATCGACCCCATCTCTGGTCACAAGTGATGGCGGCATGCTGACCTCCGCAGAAGATACATCGATCAGAAGGTCGGGGCTGTCTCGGCTGCTGCTGCTGCCTCGAGGACTGCTGCTGCGATCGCTGCTGCCTCTGCTGCGATCTCTGTTGCTGGTGCTGCTGCGGATGCTGCTGCGGTCTCTGGGGTCCACCAGGCCCTCTCCTATCAGGTCGCCCACGGCCGTAAGACTGGGACTGCGGCGGCCGTGGCGGTCTCCATGAGCTGGCCTGTCCCCCGTCCTCCGGGGCTGGTCGCTTCCTATCGAAACTCTGCGCGACCGCGGCCCTCCGTCTGGCCACCTCCTGATCACCTCTCTCCACCCACTGTGCGTGCTCTGCGGCTGCCTCCAGGTTCTGAAATCTCTGAGCATGCACCAGTGTGAAAATCTCTGGGCGAAGGCCTGCCTCAAACATCTCTACCTGGTGCGGACCGTCACGGGCGACGAAAGGCACACAGTTCAGCAACTCCATGAACTCCTGGAAATAGACATGGGCCGATCGATCGCCCTGCTGCAGATTCTTCAAGTCGTCCTCCAACTTTTTCTTCACACTGGTAGAGAAGTAGGTGTCCAACACCATCCGCTTGAACTCCTCCCAAGGCAACTGCCGAGTGATCCGAAACTCCAGTGGCTCTACCCGCTGCCACCAAAAGTCTGCATCTCCGTCCAAACAGTGCACCGCCATGTGCACTCGGTACTTCGGGTCGACGAAGAAGTCCCGAAAAAGCTTCTCCATCGCAGAAAGCCATCTCCCAACATCCCGGGGCTGAGCATCCCGCCCCGAGAATCTAGGTGGTCCCCGCTTAACAAACTGGGAGAGTTTGTCAGCAAAATCCTGCTCCTCCTCCGCAGTCAAAGGCCGGATAGCTTCAGGAGCCCCGCTACTCGAAGATGGTGCCAACGGCACAAAAGGTGCAACAAGGGGCACAGGAGCCTCAGGAACAGCTGGGGGTGGTGCCTCCCTCCGAGCAAGCAGTTGCTCAATCCTCTGCTCCTGGCGGCGCTGACCCTCCGCCAACTGGGCCACCAAGGCCCTCAACTCAGTAAGCTCGGGGGGTGTAGGCTGCTCTGGCTCAACAGGGGGCGAAGGGACACCCCGAGTGGGAATCCGACGTCGAGGAGGCATCCTGCCACAAGAAACCAAACATCAGTAACAAAACCCCACACGACCCAATCTGGCGGAAGTCAAAGACATCCCCCTATTTCTGTAACCTTATGTTGTCTGCAGCCAACATAATGGTTCAACAGAAATAGACTATGTCGATCCCTCTTCACTCACAGGAAGAGTTAACTATAAAAATCACCGACTTCCGCAAAATGTCACGCCACTCACGCCCTAACATCCTAGGGTCTGTCCAAAAGCCTAGGGTTTCCTAAGTCCCAACTGACCCATCCCTAAGCTCTGATACCAACTTAATCTGTCACGCCCCGGGTGTAAACCAGAACCCGGGCCCGTCCACAGATCCGCCGTGCATGCGGTATTTCCCACATACACGAAGCGTCGGTAACCTGCTCAGATAAGAAATAATAATAAAAGAGCATAAAGTAATCAGAGCTAAACTAAAACTACTGTATCTCAGACAGAAGCTGGAAGTAAAAGGTACAACAGTAAAATAAACTACAGATGTCTCTCCCAGCTCACTACTAAAATATACACAGCTGGCAGAAGCCAGTCCCAAAAGAAAGTAACTAAAAACTGTCTGAGAAGTCCAGGTACCCAAAAATCTCCAGCTACAGCCCGCGGGAGGCTCTCTATCTAGTCCGCGATGCGCTTGCCCCGATCAGTTGCTGACGGCCCAGCAACTCCCACTGAGGACTCTGCAAAACAAGGAAAGAAAGAAGCAAGAAAAACAATGGGGGTAAGTACTACTATAAACAGTAGCCTCCCCTAGTGGGTAAAGCCTCAGCTCAGGTATGCCCACCAGGAAATCAGAGGCAAAAAGGGAAGGGAAAGAAAAGGGGAGTGCAATATGAGTGACCACAGATGAAGTGCTACCCCTAATATGCCTCTACATGCTAAACCAACCGGGATGGCAAAGTATGCATCTGTATCAGAAGCCTGTCAAGATGACCCAATCTGACCGCCAGTGGACACTGGCACTGCCTGCTCTGCCGCCTCGGGTATGCCAGCCTACGCATAACACCGAAGCAAGGAGTCCCCAGGACTCAAAGTCTGTCAGCCGCGCACTCCGGAGTCGCACTCGTGGGGAGCGACCCACACGAGAGAAGTAAGTAACCATAAGTAACCGTCTATAGCAGGACTAGATCGAGACTCAATGAAGTGGGAAAAACCCTCCACTAAAGCAAGCCCGATCCCCCAAGTACCCAATCTGATGCAATAATATGACCCGGTCAACCACCCAAGATCCGTGGTCGCCGCAACACCCTGTCAAAAACCCAAACTGTCCCAAATCCCCGATACCTGACTACACTGTCCGATACCCGCTCGAATCCGAGCAACTATGCCTCAAGTCTATCAAGGATAGGAGAAGAAGGATTAGATGCATGGTTTCTCCTAAGTCAAGTCCCAAAAATAGTGTAGCAGTAAAAGATGACAGTATTAGGTGACCCGTTTAATCATGCATTGTTCCAACATTTGTCCAATTTCCAAGAATAAGCAATATAGAGTGACGTGAGCTAGAGTGACAGTCTTATAAGAGAAATTATTAGTTTTGCAGTCCACAGTTACTATTTTGTCTCTAAGCATACAGTCCAGATTAAGTACGCGATTAAAAATAGGTGATCATTCTAACGACAGTTGATCAGGGATCTGATTACTAATAATTAATTCCCTAAAGCATGCAAGTCTACCAATCACATATTTAGCACCTTCAATTTAAGGGCACTCTAACATTCCTAGTGGCATACCAAAGAGAGGAGTACAACAACCACCCACCTGATCAGTCGAGCTGTCAAAAGTCCTACAGCTGATAATACCAAAAATGGTAGCTACACAAAGTCCAAAAGGTCCCGCGCAGTCCACACTGCTCCTGGGTACAAAAACCGAGCTGTCACTACACATGTATTCCTCCAGAACTGCCAAATTTAACAAACAATAATTCAGCTGCGAAGACGGGCAAAAATCACCTGCTCACAGTCCTCAGAAAAATCCAAATAAAATATCCCCGCGATCTACGCGTCGATAGCTTCGAAACGACTACCTGCACATCCAAATCCGAGTTTTCTACGCTGAGATATAAATCCGGCAAGAAAATAACCTCCAACACAACTGTAGAAATTTCCCCAGATAAACATTCGGAAAGAGGGAAGGTTCTTACCTTCGAGACAACCTCCTAAAATCCTGAGAAAAATCCAGGAGATTCCTCGCGAAGAGTAGATGAATTTAGCCTCTTGAATCACCCCGATCCGATGTCGGTACACGAAGATATGGCAGAAACACTGTGTCGCTGTCCAAAAATCCGCAAAGAAAAAGAGGCAACAGAAAGCTCAAATACCTCTAAAATCCGAAAAGAATCTGGGCAAACTGTGAATATCAAAGTAAGAGTCCTACCTGTCGTGAATCTAACGGCGCAAAAATCGTCGAAATCGGGTGTCGGAGAAAACCAGGAGAGTCTGCGCACCGAGAAGACGCAAAACGGGTCGATGATGAACAAAGTCGCGCCGCGCCGGAAAGTGGCCAACCTCGGGAACCGTGCACCACAAAATTCCGGCAAGCTACAGTTGGGTTCAGCTCAGGCAGAGGAAAAATTTCCTTAAGGCTCCACTGTAAAATTCCCAAAGAAAAGAGGTGAAAATGGGCTAAAACTCAGTAAAACAAGCCTTTATAGGCTTAATGGGTTTCGGGTTTAAAACCCTTTAGCCCGGATCGATCCGGCGAGGCCCGGGTCGGACCAGCCGCCGTCCGACGCGCCCGGGCGCCCGCCACGTACCCCCAAAACAGGGGACAGCCGTGCGGGGCCACCGCGCGCGCGCCACGCGCCCCCCCGCTACAGCGGCGGGGCCCCGCGGGTGGCGACGCGTGGCGCAACGCCACGCGTCGACCGCTCCGCCGCCCCCGCTCACCGCTCACGTCCCGTGGACCAGGACCACGTGGACCAGCCAACACCCGCCTGCCACGCGTCCTGCTCCCGGTCCACGCGCCGCTCCGCCTTTTTCCCTGGACCGAGCCGCGCGCACCCGCCAATCCGGCCGTGCCACGTGGCCCGCCTCGCGGTCCATGCACCCGCGCTCCTTTCCCGTGGACCGAGCGGTGTGCGCCGGCCAATAAAAAGCCGCCACGTGGCCCCGCCGGTCCACGGACACTCCCATGCACCCGTTTTTCCCCCGAAACTTTCGGTAGCCCGTTTTTGGTCATCCGGACTCCAAATTTGGCAAGCAAATAGCCGTTTTCAAGTGTTTTTCCGTGCTGAATCCAATTCTGACCTCTGTTTGGCCAAAAACCTTCCAGAAATTTCGGCAAACACAGCCGAAGCCAAAACAGTAAAAGATACATCACCAGGTCCAACAGTAGCATCCCTTTGATGCACCATGGGCCAGATACACCAACAATAGGTGTTCTAAACCGTAGATTCAGTCGGAAAACTGCATGGGATTTACGGTCACCACAGTCGCAATCGGCCGCACCGACAAAATGGCATGGGGGCAAGCTGCGCGGAAATGTCCCAACTCTCCGCAGAGAAAACACCGTCCCAGCCTCTGGTCATACTGCGACGGTGGATGAGGCCCGCCACAGATGACACACCGCTCCTGTCGCTGGTGCCAAAACCGCTGCTGTCGGGGGTACTGCTGCTGAGACTGCTGTCGCTGCTGATACCGGCGGCTGCTGCGGGGGTCCACCTGATCTCTGGCGCCTCCGAAACCTACAACCCTGAGGATGAGATCGTGAAGGTCTCGGGGGTCCCTGCTGACTCGTCTGTCCCTCAACATCCCGTGCAGGGCGCTTCGCCCTCGAAATCCCTGCGGGGGCTGGAGCCGCCTCGGCCGTCACCGCCTCTCCGCGCTCAGAACTCTGCCCCGAAAAACGATGTGGATCAGACTGATGGAATCTCGTCAACATATCAACCACCTCTCGCTGCTCTGCGCGGGTCAACAGTCCTGCCGTCCCGAACGGCTGTCTACGGTATCTGGTGCAATAGGGGCTGCCTGCACTGCTGGTACAACTGGGGGTGCCACAGCTGGCGACGAAGGTGCGGGGAAACTCCCTGGGGGTGCTACAACTGGCTGTACCCTCTGCTCCAACATAAGCATCATCCGACTCATGGCCTCCTCCTGGCGCCGAGAAGCCTCCTCCTGGCGCTGCGAGGCCTCCTCCTGGCGTCGTAAGGTCTCCTCCTGGCGCTGTGAGGTCTCCTCCTGGCGCCGTGAAGTCTCCTCCTGGCGCCGAACAGCCTCCGACAACTGAGCCATCTGAGCCCGAAGCTCCAGCACCTCACTCAGCTGACCC